>VZSE01004686.1:926758-1557725 GCA_013398275.1 Promerops cafer
GGTGCGGCTGGCGGCGCCGGGCCCGGGCGCCGGCGGGGACCTGCCGTTCTTCGGCTCGGTGCTGCGGCGCGCAGACTGCGTGCGGCGCTGCGAGGAGCCGCGCCTGGGGGCTGTGTCCCGCCACCGCGCCGCCGAGGAGGTGCGCGCCGACTTCCAGCGCAGGGTGCCCTACAGCTACCTGCAGCGCGCATACATCCAGGTAGGCACCGCCCGCCCCGGCCCGGCCCTCTCCAAAGCGTTACCTGCGCTTCCATACTCCCGAACATCCCAGGTGTGCCCCCTCTGCCATCTCTCCCAAGGCATGGTCCCCCGCAACGTTCTCACTGATGTGTGCGGTCACTGGTCACGGCCAGTTCCCGAGACAGAGAATCCTGGATGGCAATGTAGATTCTCTCCAGCTTTGGTTCACCTGTGCTTTTCCTGTCTTGTTTTGGGTGTTTTTTCTATTTGCTTTGGGAAAAGGATGTTTTTGTTTTAGTGTAACACAGTATACTTCTGAAAATTGCTTTTCTTCAGTTTGCAGAGAAAAACCCCCAGAAACCCCTCAGTAACCCCCCCAACGCCCTCTGCCAGAGGTGTTTCCCTTCCAGACAAGTTGAACTGAGTCCCTGTTTCAGGAGCTGGGACTGTGTGAAGCTGGAAGGTACATAACCTGTGTTCCGGGGACCTGATGGTCATTATCCTGATGTGATGTGAAATACTTTGCAGTATTTTTGCAAAGCAGCAGTGTGCAGTCAGTATTTAGCAGCCACTGACATCGGGAGTATCATCCTCTTATCCTAGTAACTTCTGCCTTATAACTGGTGCCTTCCCTGAGAACAATGGTGTTAGTCTTTGAACTTCCTTGCCAAAAAGAAGAAGAAAAGAAAAACAACCCCCCACCATGATAGTTAATGGCATTTTTCTTATTCATTCAGGACTTGTGCTCTGTCAAGCCAGCTACCTGTAGTAAGTCTTCCTATTCATGACTAGTAGGGACAGAAACGCTGGGAATTTTGTTTCATGCCAAGTGGAATGTTTAAAGCATTTCTAGAGCATCTCCCTGTGGATTTCTGCTTTATTTGACCACATTCATAACCTTTTAGTTGCTATAGGCAACTTAATAGGTGAAGACCTGCATAGCAGAGCACAGGGAGGGTGATTCTGCTGAAATCCAGTTCCAGGTGGAGAAGCAAACATCTTTCCTAGTCAGTGCTGGTGCCTGTGGTGTAGTGCTTACACAGCAACGCATCAAGGAGGTGAACCATCAGCACTCTGAAACCTAGTGGAAAATCATAGCTCCATTGCTTTTTCTATGCTTCCTTTTCTGTCATTGACATAATGTCAGTTTTACAAGTCAGGGACTAGGACTGCATTGGCTCAAACTCTAGTTGCCATGTGATGCATAGAGCTCCCGAAGGAAATCCTGGGGATAACTGGAACTGTAATTTGGCTTGTTTGCAATGTCAGTGCAGCTGAAGGTTCTTACTATAAAAGATACTCTGTGTAGTGTCAGCATCTGTGGGAAGTGATGCAAAATTTGTCATGCTAAAAAATGAAGTGATTTCTTAATCTGACTTCAAACCTTTTTCAGACTCACTGATGTCAAACTCACTGAAAAACTTCCCTCTAAATTAAGTAATAGGGTTTTTGTCTCCCACCTCAGTAAAATTAATATATAAAACCCCAGAAGATTTTGGGGTATGGGCTCTTCTTGCATGTATGCTTCTACTGAGACAGAGGTTATTTTCCTCATTTAAAATGACATTCTAAGCTTATCAAAGCAATGTATTGAAAACAACCCTTTTAAAATTTATTTTGTGTGACTCATCTTAGTTTGCTTTTGCAACATCTGGAGATTTTATGTTCATGCTAACACTGATTTCACTGCTCTCAGATGGAGTAGTGGATGTTCTTGTTATCTGCATGGCTGTCCGGGTGTCGGGCATTGGAGCCAAGGGAAGGTACTCTTTGAATAGGCTTGTTTGTGTTTTTAATACTTTTTTCTTTATTCCTTTCTGATGCTCTTGGGTTTTGTAAGTTTTTTGTCTTTGTTTCTGACCAACCTCGTCCCTCACAGCACCCTGCAGTGATTTGTCCACGTCCTCACCTGGCTGCTGCCTGTACCTGAGCTCTGTTCCCAGGACTGCCCTTCTGCTCTGGCTCAACAAGTCTGTGCACAGGAGAAAATGCCCCACATGGGATTTGCCTGCACTTGCACTAAACACGAGGCCTAAAGTCATACACTTGGACGTGAACCATCCCCTCATGCCAAGGCCGAGTGCCAAGGCTTTGGCATGTTCCCTGAGGGTTGGGATGCATCAGCTCCGCGCCCTTTGGGTTGACTTTGGCTGCAGCATCTGCTCAGCATTTTGTCTGAAAAGGGGAGCTTCAAAGCAGGGCTTGTGCAGAGCCCCCCTGCCTTGCTGTGGGCGCACAGACAGGCTGCACAGCTCTGGGGGTGGCCATTTCACCCTTGCTTTGCTTCTTGAAACCAAAGAGCAAATGAGATGAGGTTAGACACCCTGCTGTGTACCCTGTCCAGCTCCTCCCTGGGCTGCATGACGAGGCCAGGATGCTGGGCACTAGTACAGAGCACTGGGAGGATGGCAGGGTTTGGTGCCATTTGTGGTTTGAGAGAAGAGGAGCAGCCTGGAATGTGCTTCCCACCTCCCACTCTTGCTGACCTCGTGCTTGTTTGTTTCTCAGGAGGGGAGAAACACATCCCGTCAGGAGGGAGTGACAGAGCAAGGAACAGATGAAAAAAATCGAAGGGTTTGGCTCTTTGCAGCGCTTTGAAAAACGGTGCTGAATATACATGAACTAATCCTTGTGACGCTCCTATGGGGTAGGAAAAGCAAAGGCTTTCAGTCCTGCTGGACAGATGCACAGCCAAACATTGGCCAGCACTGTGTGTGCCTCTGCTGTTTTGGGAGCAGCAGAGCCACCCAGATGCCCTGGGAGCAGGCAGGGCTCCCTGCTGCCTCTTGGTGCCCTGGGAACAGGCTGGGGTCTCCCACTGCCTCTGGGCTCTCACTGCAGAGCAAACACCAGCACAGCCTAGCCCAGTCGTGATGATGTGAATGAGACTCTGCAGTGAATTGGTGGAAAACTGGTACTAGATTTGGAAGTTTTGGACTCTTTTGCTCCTTTTTTTTTCTTTTTTGAGACTTTTAAAACTGGATGATAGCAGCAGCTGCACTGGACTGCATTGCTCCTGCTTCTGAGCAAATGTTCAAGATATTCCTGCATAGAGCACTGTAAAGGGTCAGGGAGGTGATGATGTGTGTAGGTGAAATACCAGTGATGCACCTCTATAAAAACATGTTCTGTCAGCCTCTGATGTGATCATCCCCATCATCCTATTAATTATTTCCTAATTTATGCTTACTTTTCTGAAACAGAAACAGTGGTCTTCTGAAGACCACTTTTCTATTTCACAGACGTGATCTGAGTGTTTCTGGTGACTCTGGCATGATGTGAGGGGAGGCTGTGGTGCACTGCAGGAATGAGACAGCTTGTGGATTCAGCTGAAGGTTTCTGTCAGCTTCAGGCTCGGGATCATGCTCCTGAAGTTGACTGCAGACTCTACAGACTGTTGACACATTGCATTGAACAAGCAGCCCAAGTCCAAATTTGTTTGCAAGACTTCTTTGCAGCTTCTCATTATGCATTTAAGTAGGAAGACTCCTCCTTTTCCTAGGATAGCTGGTGTTTTCAGGTAATTTGGAAATATAGTTGGTGCATCTGGTTGAGGCAGTTAGGGTGAGGTGGGTTTGAGAAGGTGTGGAAGCAGAGAAGGAGATGAAAACATGCAATGCATGTAGTGGGCTCTCCAGCCCATAGTGAAAAGGTTCTTCAGTGGGTTTCTGCTGTCATGTCCCACGGGCTGGACAGTTTGCCAAAGCTGGTGAGTCTCAGCTCTGTGCTGGCTGTTTGGTCTTTGTCAAAGAAATAACCTCTGGGCTTGGCAGGTGGGTGTGGTGGGATCTCTTCGCCCTCTTAAATATTTTATTCATCATGTCCTCCTTGCTTTGCTGCTTTAGTCATCTTGTTTCTGTAAAAATCTAGCCTGCAGGCCATGATGTTCCTAACCCTGCTTTTTGGAGTTTTTCTAGCTCTGAGAGTGAGCAGAGGAGGAAATGTACACAATGTACACTGTGACAGTGTTTGCTGCTGTGAGCTGCTGACTCAGGAGCTGTGTTGGAGCTTGCACTGGAAGGTCTGTCATGAACCCTGTGACAGAGCATTTCTTCCAGTCCCCAGTCTAACTCCTGCAAGTCAGCTTCATCCCAAAACAAGTAACCTGGAAAAGTTGATCACTGTGTCAATTGCAAAACCAAATCTTGTTTCTCTTCTGCCTTACTGACCTTCCCCTTGAGGTCTTTTTCCTTTGTCTCATCCTGTTACCAGCATTCCCTGGCCTGCTTGCTGAGTTGATGACTATAGCCTGTTTTAATTTTCCCTGGATATTGGTGTGCTGTTGCTGAGCACTTCCTCCCACTTTGTAAATACTGAGTTGCAGTGGTCTTGTCTCCCACTGGCCTGAATGCCCTGTTGCACATCATTGAAGCATGGCAGGAATCGTGTGTACGTAGTCTGTAACCACCAGCCTTGGATCTAGATGACAAAAAGCCTTTTAGTCTGTGCTTGGGTTTAGAACAATAAATAAAACAAGTCCCCAGCATGCTGGACATTGCTTCTCTCTTAGTAATGCCAGATTGTAGGTGGAGCAAAAGGGGCATGAGTCTGACTGTGTCAGGCTTATTCTGTCTTTGGCTTGAGTTCCCTCTTGCCATATCTGAGATGTTCTTCTGTTCTGGTACCATCATGACTTCATGTGTTGCAAGCATAAAACAATAATGTTTAGGTTTTCCATGTTGTAGGAGAGACTGTTTATTTGTTCTTTAAAGCTGTTTCTTTTTTTAAAAAAAAAGGTCTTGTTTGGGGAGAACTTCCACTTTTATCTTCAATGCCGGGTTTTCCACACTGCAGCAGATGGGGCGGTGCTGGAGGCACCGCTGGGAACGTGTCCTTGGGTCACACTGTGCTGTCCTGCCCACCCACACCAGCAAGATGTCTGAAGTGCAACAGACACAATAATCACTTGATAAAAGACCTCAGGAGAGAAACAAAAGAGAGAAGTGGGAGCCCAAACCTCAGAAACACTTGTGATACAGATTATTGCCTGACTCCAGTTCTGCCTTTGAAAACTCCCTGTTTATGAGAATCCAGACCCAAGGGAGGAGAGTTGTGTATGTAAACCTCGGCCTTCAACCTCTCCAGTCTGGTTGTTCTGTCCTCTGCCAGTGTTTATGTGGTCTCTCCACCAGCCACATTTGGGTGTCTGAGTGCCTGTACCAGCCCTCGGGGTGGTGGTTGTTGAGACACCTCCACCAAATTCTTTCCACCTCGAGTAACAACTCACTTGCTGCCCACCTCTGTGTGTTTCTCAGGGCCAGAGAGTTTTGTCTCTGTGACAGATATGTGGATCACCTACCTAGGGATTGTGGAGTAATTCTGGATTCACACCAATGTAGTTGCTTGGGGAATTTGGTTTGTTTCACTCAAGGACTGCTGTTTTCCATGAACATTTCGCTCAGTTTTCCTTCGTGCCACAATGCTGCATGGACCTAAGCATTGGGGTCATGTTCTGGGGTGAACCACAGCCTTTGGGGAAATGTGGTTGCACTTGCAGCATCTCGTGGGCAGTGACACAGGATAATGTGTAAAACCTCTTACTTTAAAGTCTTTGGGGGAGCAACTGTTTCTCACCACAGGCACCACCTGTCCTGCAAGGTCTGCCTGTGCAGTTGGTCTTGTTTTTGCAGGATTTATGTGACATCCCAGACAAAGACCTATAGTAAAACTGTCAGATAATCATTATTATTTGGATTTTTACTATTAGTGGTGTTTATTTATCTTCAATCTTGAGAATTGGTATTACTCAGATACTGGATAAATAAACAGATCCCAGAATTAATCTCTTGGAACGTCTCTTTATTTAGATTTTCTGAGAAAGCATTCCTATTCATCAGCAGAGGGTAAACGTTAGTGCTCAGAAAGTTAAAATTATTTAGGACAAAAATAAACTCAGTTTATGGCAATGGAAAACTTTGAGTCTTGATGGTTGGGTCAGTGTCCCAGGCTTAGGGCAGGACTAAATATCCTGCTCTAAACCCAGCTCACTGACCCAACTGCCCCTGCTCCTGTTCTTGCTGAGCATTTCAAATGAAATGCTTCTAAAATATTTAGAATGGAAAGTATTGTCAGAGAGGGAAAGAGGTGACCCAGTGGTTCAATTATGCTGCCAGCAAATGCAGACTAGGAACATCTTTGTCCTGAAGATGTCTCAGTGTCTTCACAGGAGTCTCAGTCTTGACTTTTTGGACTTGACTATGGGCTTGTGGTGTACTAAAAATTAGACTGGCTGGTTGTAGCGATTTTCTGCTGGTTTCTTTTGTTTTTTGAATGTTTGTCTTTGTTGTTTTTTTTGTTGTTTTTTTTTTTTTTTTTTTTTTTNTTTTTTTTTTTTTTTTAATAGAGCAGATCCAAAAGCAAAACTAAGGTGTTTGCAGTTTGCCACATCATTTCAACGGGTAGTAAATTAGCACAGCACTGCCCAGCAAATCAGGACACAACCAGTAAACACATACTGGTCTTAGACCCACTGAGGTCATTTCATACAGCCTAGTAATCATCCATTTCATAGCCAGGGCTGCTCTTTTTGTCTTGCCAAATTCCTCTTTCTCACTTCATGGCTATGCAGTCGTGCCAGGGCTTCAAAATATATTTGCAATGGGTCCCAGCCTGCAATATTTCTCAGTCTTTTCGAGAAAACAAGGTAACCCTGGGTTCCTCCTTATTTCTTGGCAATCTCTGGTGATGTGGCTTGAATGATGGATGAGACAGGTGTGACTCACATGGTTTGAGTGGATTTTTTGAGATCTTTTTCTAAAGGCCTCCCAGTGCAGGTTAATATCCCAAGTGGAACAAAACTGGGCACTAATAGTGCAGGAGAGCCCAGACTCCTGCTGCTGGGATGGGACCCAGGAACCTGCCCCTTCCCTGTTCCTGCATCTCCATAGTTTCTTGTGGTTATTGCACCTTCCCCTGCTGGCTGCTCCTTGGCAGAGCCTTGCTGCTGAACTGCCCTGTCCATGCGCCTTGGTGTGCTGGGACTTGTTAAGTGGCTTTTTGTGCTGCCTGTTAAATCTCATCCATACGTCCAAGAGCTCTGCTCTGGCTTCTGCAGAGCCCTTTTGTTGTCCTTGGCCACAGGAATAACAAACGGCAGCTGATGATGAACTGCATGTGAATGAGCAATGCAACTTAGCCCTGCTAAGCAAACTTATGGCCAGCACTCTCTAGTTGTGGCTGAGGTTTCAGCAAGGATTATTCCCATTTCCTTGTACAACTGGTGACTTCATCATGGATGGCACTGGCTGTGGTGAGAAACCATCCTGTCAGTAGCTGATACATTTACTGCCAACCTCCTGAGCACTGCTGGAGCCTTGCTAGCAGGATTCTGGGCTCAAAGCACTGCTGGATGTCTGGAGCATGGAATTGAGGGGTTATTTATCTTAGTTTTTTCCTTTGGAGGTGGTATGAATTAGTCATTGTGATTGGGTTTGTTCCCAAGGAGTAGGAACCCCTGTACTCTGCACAGGGCATATTTCCATGTGTGTAGTCTGGACTGAGGCCAGGCTGAGTTTGGATAAATCGATGTGAACCCCGAGTGACCCAGCTGAGGGCCATGGAGTTTCTGTGCCTGAGCACTGGGGAAGCTGAGATCAGGGCTTGGCTGGTGCGTTTCAACAGAGCGGATGGCAGGAAGGAGGCCACGAACTTCCCTGCATGCTTTTGTTTCCAGCCAGTGTATCAGCAGCAAGGTATTGACATTTTTATTTCTTGGCCATGAGCTGGTGATGACTAATGAAGGCAGGGGGTCTGCCTGTGGGTGGGTTCAGGCAGCAAATGAGCTCCTCATCAGCCTGTACCTCCCAACCAGTCCTTCTCCTTTCCATGACAACTGGCCAGTTAAACAGGGCTGACATCAAGGGTCAGGGATTTGGCCACCAAATAATTATAGCGGCAAAAATAGCATCACTTCTCCACCCCTTCCTTCCCACATGATCCTGCTGAATCCCAACTCATAAATGTCCTATTTTTTCTTTCTTGGATGAGAAGCAAAGCCCACATGTATTAGCTGGAACATATGGCAGGGTTTGGCTGCAGCCCATAAGTTGTGAAGGCCAAATACTCACTTGTAGCTTCTTGTTCACTTAAAAAAAAAAAGAGGAGAAAAACACGTTCTTTCAGGATTGGATGAAAGGCTGAGTCTGTGCTCGTGCTGGGATGGGAAGCAGATAGGGTGTGGGACAGCGTGCTGACCGTGCTGTCGTGACAGGGAACATGTCCCCTCACAGCTCAGAGGTGATAGGCTGGCCACTGAAATGCGGCCTGGTGGCAGTGGCCACTGTCCCCTGCTCCGTGCCCTAATGCTGTTTCTCAGGTCAGGCACAGTTTGCAGACAGGCTGCTCAGGAGAATGTCACCAGCACCAGGGGTGCAGAGCAGTCAGCAGGTTTTACATGTGGGCTAGCAACTGGCAGGAGAAAATGCTGTCTTTGCAGCACTAAAGGTTTTATTAAGGGTCATGGGAACATCTGGGAAGTCACAGAAAATTTGTGAAGGAGAGGAAAATGAAGGGACGTTGTCAGAAATTGACTATCTGCACCACCAGAATGTACCTGGTGCACCCGAATTAAAAAAAAATCAGAAAAATCACGAAAATTCTTGTTAAACACCAACATGCTGCTTTTCACCATGGGTTTTCCAAAGCAGCTGCAGTGATGGCCTTGATCTCACATCATATCCCTGCAGAAAGATGACCCTGAAACTGTGCTGTGTCCTGTCAAAGTTAGAAGTGGGCGCACATGAATCCGCAGAGCCTTCTGCCTAAAAAAAAAGGGTGGGCAAATCCTGCCTCAAAGTATTGCAGGTAGGGCACTGCCTGCACCCACAGCTCTTTGAGGTCAGGGCTGGACTCCCAAGGGTGCAGTGGGGAGATGTGCTGAAGTTCATTGCCCAGGGCTATGGGTGCAACTTCTTTTGAAGATGGAGCCAGCCATATTCCTTCCCAGGGAAGATCAGTGGGGTACAGAGAGAAAGAGCTTGGAAAATATCCTTCAGAATATTTGCTGAAGGTGTTGCTGTGGCTGCCCAGGGACTGAAGCACAGTCTGTTGGTTCCCTTGCTTAGAAAGCTGCTTTTAAAGTGGTTTTTGCCAAAGCACTGCCTGTTCTAAGGTTTATATATATTCTGGGGCATCTGTGACCTGAGTTACTCTGTGTCTTTGGAAGTGGATGAGAAACTGTTTCATTGAAATAGTCTGAAAGGAAGAGCACTGACTTGTGGTATGTTGCACTGTTCTGCTGCCGGAAAATACTTCCCCATCCAGGGCTGCCAACCTCATCCAAAGGATCTGTGGATGAAGCAAAATATTTCAGTGAAAGGGAGGAAAATGTTGTGTCTTATCCCCATTTTTCCTATTTAAGGAGCTGCTGGTCTCTCTGTTGCAGGGGCTGAGAATGGACAGGAGTTTTCTTACCTGTGGGCAGCACTGATCCTGGGGATGTGTTTGCAGGCTGTTAACCAAGAGTTGTGAGACGCACTGAGCTCCAGAGGTGGGTGAGGAAAGGCAGTTTTTGTAGAGGGAACTCATGCTCCTTTGCGAGAGGCTTTTATTGCTTGGTGATGCAGAGAGCAGGTGGTTGGGACAGGGCTTGCTGAGTGAGTGGTGCTGGTGCATCTTGTGCTCTCGATTACCCTGGTGCACTCAGCACCCTCTGTGTAGGCACTGCAGGGTGCTGCTCTAACTGCAGATCCCATTGTGGGCCGCTGGGGAAGCTGGTCACCACTGTTCCCTTTGCTTTAAATATTAATATCTTTTGGCAGATGGTGGCTCCTTGGTTGGCAGCCCTACTCCCTTTTCTTTAACAGAAGTGTTGCAGCCTGGTACCCAGGTGGCTCTGCTGCTTCTCTGGAGCTGTCAGTCACAGACTCCTCCAGCCAGCTACCTTGGCTCACTGGGGTGCTGCTCAGTAAAACTAGGTTTCAGCTCGGACCCTGTTACAAGGCAGGCAACTAGCAAATAAAACAGTGATGTGCCACTTCAGGAAGCAGCTTGTCCACTCAGCTGCCAACTGCACGTCCCTTCTGTGCAGCCTAGGCTGGGCTGCCAGACTGTGGTACCTCACTGCAGGCATGTGCTGTGTGTTGTGAGGATGCAGAGGACGTCCTCAGGCTCCCCCAGAGCTGTTTCCCCAGGTGATGGGCTGTAGTGTCTGGGCTGTAGTGTCCAGCTGAGCTCCAGCTGAAGTCTGGCTCGGACTGGCTTCATGCAGCACTTTTGCCTGCACGGGGGAGCTGGAGCTGTTGCACCCCTGTCTGCCATCAGCATGACCTTTGTGCGCTCTCCCAGGCACCCTTCCTGCTGCTGGAGCTTGCTCTCCACCACCCAGACTGGCTGAATCTTTCTCACTGTAACCTGAGCATTCCTTGACCAGACTCACCGCCCTCTAAAGGGGCAGATCCTACACACACTCAGTGCTTTAATGCTGGACTCAGGTCTCATTCCTGCAGCCTCAGTGACTTGGGTGTAACGAAAGCACACCATGGGACATCAGTGCCTGGTTGTGCCCAGCGCCCGGGCACAGTTCAGGCCCAGATGCCAGGGGGCTGCAGTGAGCACTGTGAGAGGAGGCAGCTCTGCGAGGCACTGCTTTGTCAAGGACAAGGCTTGTAGCTCCCCAATGGCCTGGGATGTGCAGAACAGTCTTGGCAGCTGGACTCTTCCATGTGATAGCTGCAGCTCTGGGAGTTGGAGTAGGCTATGATTCTATGAATGTTGCCAAACTCAGATCTGAGCTTAACAAAAGAGATTTTCCCGTCTTGGGAGACTCATTCCAACCTGATTACTGTTTGGGTTGTTCAACAAAACAGTCCCTAGAAAATGACTTTTGCACTGTAGCACAAGGCTTCCCACAGTGGTGTTTTTAACTCCAAATCACTGTTTCTTTAATCACTGTGCTTCTGTTTTCCAAATATACTTTTGGATCCTTGCTGTGAAATCTGGCTAGATGATAGACTCCTAAATAAACCATTTTTAGCTTCTAATCCTTTTTGAATGAAACCAAACCAGGTAGAGAGACCTGCATAACCATTCATCTGGACTTTCTCTTTGAAAGTTACAGCACTTAAAGCTGTCACTGAGTTGCCAGCAATCAGTGCACTCGGCTATCTTGAAAAGCACAGTGTAGAAGCCATAGTGTCCTTCATGATGCTTTTGAGAAGTATTAGATAGTGAAGGTTTGCATGTTTCAGGCTTATTGTTTACATTCCTGTCCCTTTGCTGCTGTTTTACATGGTGGATGCTACAGCTCCGCTCCTGAGTGGTGAAGCCCTGCTCAGAAAGGGTTCCAGGTCCTTTGGGATCTTCTGTGCTTCTCTTTGGGGTGGTTTTGGTGTTGCAGCCAACCTGTGCTGAATAATAAAGTCCCGCTAAGTAGGATTGCCAGTTGAGCTCTTGCATGCTCTAGGTGTGTGTCACTGGCTCTTCTCACGTGCACAGATGTGCATGGAGCTGGGGAGATGAACAGGAAAAGCCTCCTGGTGTTTGCCTGTGCTGCACACCTGAGATGGGAGGGAGTGCTCAGGTACAAGAGCCAGCAGTGCTTAGCCCCTGAGTGAGGGATTATTTCATTGGGCTAAGAATGTAGGCAAGCCTAGAAAGGATTGTGTCTGGGAAGTAATCAGGATTACTGTGCCAAGTGAAACAGAACACTGATGTTGGTATCAGTTCTTTTAAGTGCCAGTTGGTCAATGGCACAGCTGGGTCAATAGTGCATTATATCAACCACTTTACTGTCCATCTTATTTAAGCCACTTAATGACAGCTTTGGAAGTTATTCTCTGCTATTGAGGGAGGAGAGCTAAGCCCAGACAGCTGAGAGTTCAACCATATTTAATTTTGCTGTTTGCTCTTGAGTCCTAGGTTTGGAAAGGTAAAGATTGTAGGAAGACAAGGGAGGGAGAATCTGCTTTTCTTTTCATAGTATTTCCTCTGTGTCAGGAGGATCATCAGGTGTTATAAGGTTATCCTTATAGATCCTCCTGTTGCAAAACTGCAGTAGAATTTTGGCTGTGCTGTATTCTCCCTTTTATGTGCCAGCAAGCTTGGCCCTCTGCTCTTATCTACACTTAGTGCTTTAGCAGTCCTGAGCATGGAACACTAGATCTGCTTTTGCTTAGCATTATAAGCCAAAAAGCAGCACTCAACTATCTCTTGTTTCAGAGCCAGGGTGCTGCTGAGTGCAATCAGAGACTTTGTCCAATCTGTGACGGGTGACAACAGAAGGATGTCAGTGCTAGGGAATTTCAGACAGAGATATGTACCAAAGGCTGCTGAAAATAGCAGGGTTTGAAGCCTTCTGAGCTGCACACTTTGATCTTGGTCCATGCTGAGGACAGCTGCTCTGACTGATGGACTGTAAGTTGGTGATGGATTTAGCAGAGTCCTCACAGGTGTCTGGATTTGAGACCTGCTGATATTAGCAATAAAACTGTGTAAAATGTCTAATGGTGTATCTGTCCTTTAATCTGAAAGCACTGAGATGGAGGTTGTTAGGATAAACGGAAGGGAGTGTGATGCAGCTTATTCAGAAAGAAAAAGAGCTGAAGTGGTGCCTATACTTGCTGTGGACTTCCATCTGTTCTAATGACTCAGGTTGATGCCTGATGACTTACTAAAGCACAGCTGCATTGTGCAATGAAGCGTGCATGTTGAATCCAGCCTGTTGGGCTTTCATTCTGCACAGTGCTCAGATGAGATCTGGCAGACCCCAGGCTTAGACGTAGCAACCGCCTGATAGTCCCAGCTGTGTTTTATTTGGGAGCGTGTGACCCAGACACCAGAACAGCCCGTGAGGCAGGACAGGAATGGCTGGGTTAGCCCCAGCCCAGCACTCCGTGCCCTGATGTGCCCATCTGTGGAATGAGTTTGATGTGCAGTAATTACACACCAGGCACTCGGCGTTGTAAGGCATGGCTGACATCACATATCTGGGGAATGCCAGATGCGCTGCGTGGTGTCCGTGCTCTGTGAGTGAGTTCCAGCAGCAATGGCACACATAAACAGTAGCAGATTAATTAAAGATGTCCTGTTCTGCAAAAGGCCAATTAGGGAGCAGTTTGCTCAGAGTCAGTAGTGCTGCCTGGCTTATTAGCATGGCATGAGCTAACTGTCCCCTCAGAGGAGAGCAGTCATACAGCTGTGACAATTCACTGTCACAGCTGTCCTGCATGTGAAAGAGGAGGCATGGATGTCAGCCATGCAGGTCCAGGGCAGGTCAGCTTCCAACCCTTTGTTAAAGCCCCTTCACAGGCAGCAGAGCAGTGTCAGTGTCAGACATTTGCAGTCAGGTGTTCCTTACTGCCTTTGCAGGGATCTCATTGACTTCAGTACCTTCAGTATGTTTATTCCAGATGTTTCTCCTTGAGCTGCTGCTGCTGTTGTTTAAAGGGCTCTCAAAACCTGATAATATCCCTGGGATCTGGGGAAATTGAGCATTTTAGATGAGTGGGAGTCCAAAATCATTGCCAGGCTGGAGAATAATGGTTCTCCTTGTTTTGGGCCTTCAAAGCCTCATAGGATCACTGTAAGAAATGTGACTCAAGGGTTTTCTTTGGAGTGGTTCCTGAGTTACAAACATTTTCTGGCTGGGACCTGGACTGAATGTGGAAAGCCAGCTGCCTTGTCCAGGGGCAGCAGCTTTCATTTCACAGGATGCATCTGGCTGAGGTTGAAGGGTGAAGTGTCCTAAATGTCCTAATGCCCTAAACCTAATCCCATTCCTCTGTCACACCACTGCCCAATGCCATAAATCCCATTCTATAGCTCACCATAAATTACCCTGTGAATCTTCTCTACACACATCCCTATTTCTATCTGGTGAACCTCACCAGCAAGAACCCTACAATCAGCATGAGCTACTGCAAGGAGAATCAGACCCATCAGCCATGGGGCTGAGCAGGGCTGACAGCTCATCCTGTCTCAGCTGCACTGCTTGAGGAGAGTTGCTGAGAGGGATTCTCCCTTTCCAGCAAGACTTTATCTATTTTCCATATTGCTTTACTCAAAACAAACAAACAAAAAAGATCATTGCTGGAAAAATAATTATTTCAACATCCACTGAGATTTGTTTTGGAAAGCTGATACTCTGCTTGATTTCAAATTCACGAGGTGAACTGAAATTTCAGCTCTGGACCATATTTTGGTTTGTCTTCTGCCCACGGGAGAGTCAAAGGAGAAGTGTAAGCAAGAAAAGTGGGGCAGGGAGGAGAAATGGAAAAGGGATCAAGGGAAAGGAGTCACAGCATCAAATGTGTTTGGCAGACTCCTGTGCCAAACTAGAGGAGGAGGTTATGGGTATGGTGTTGTGTTGAGGGGCACTTGCCTGTACCAGGGTTTGGGGAGGACGAGTAGTGATGGGTTTAGTTTGTTTTGAAAGGAGGAACTTGCCAAAAGGTTGGATTTGAACTTCTTCCTGTAGAAAACTGGAGCAAGAGTTCATGCTGGGGCTGAAGCAGCCAAGCAGGATCACTGTGGCTGGGGAGGAGGGAGCTGGTGGTAATACCTCCCAGGGTCTCAACCCTGCACAGAGCAAACAGCTGCCGTTCATGTCTCTCAGCTTGTCACTTTGGAAGGTTTTGAAGGCCATGTAGCTTTGCTTTCACTCCCTAAAGCCTGTGTGCCAGGTGTATGGAAGAGCCAGCACTGCCTCACAGGGGATTTAGTCCTTCCTCAGGAGGGACTCATTCTCCAGGCCAGGTAGGCAGAGAGGTTTAACCAGGGTTATTCTCAGGTAGTGTGCATTGGGTTTTCATGTCACTGAAACATGTCCAAAATTCGTTATTACTTTTTCTCCTAGTTCACAGTAGAAGATTTCATATTTACAATAGGACATTGGTCTTCAGCAGCAAGCATAGACACATTTCTTTTCTGAACTACAGAGACATGGATTGCTGCAAAAGAAAATGCACGATTGGTGTTTTGATGGGTTCCAGGTTAGCAACTGGGAGTGTCTTAGCCTGTCCATAAACACCTTTTCTACTATAAAGTGAGGTTTTCCAAGAACTTTGGCCTTTGCCTTAGCAAAAAGGATACACTTCCCTGGCATGGGATGTAGTACCCCAAACTCTGCTTTACCCCAGACGTACATCTTTGTATCCAATTGCACAAGTGTTAGCATGTTAAACTACTGTGTGATGTCTTCCACAGAGCTGAGCAGGGAGGCTTGTAAATTTGGGAGATCTTGGAGCTTGCTCGTGCATACACACTCGTGCACTCATGAGTGCAGAGCTTTAGGAATGAGTGTAACAGTGGTATTCCTTGAATCTTAGTTCCCCAATAGAAGAAAACTTGCCAAAAATATGGCACCCTGAATTTGTAACTGTTTGCTTCTTTGTTCTCATTTGCTCATATCCCCAGAGGAATGAAGTCATTTATTTTATTTACCCTGCTGCTTCACACTCTTGCTTATGAATGGCTGGGACAAGACTGGGAGTAGGAATAGCCTGGCTGTGTGGGGTTTGGAAAGATCTGTTCACTTGCACACTGGTGTCCAAACAGAGTAGCTGGCTCTGAAATCCTATCAGTAAGGTTTTTGAGTAACTTAAAACCCTCCTCGTAGATGCTTTGAATTTCTTCCATCTGACATTGTGTAAGCCCCTGTTGAAGTTTCATTACCTCAGTAACCACAGAAAAGCAGCCAGCCTTTTCACTGAAACCTTCCCCACAAAGGTCTGGATTCATTCCCTCACCCCCCCTTTTTCTTGAATGCAGAGCACAGCTTATTGTAGTTTAAATAACAGGGGAGAAGGCCAAGACTGCATATGGATCTGGCTGGCATCATGCTAAAAAAGTAAGAATGTGTCCTGTCCCCTGGCTATCTCTGTGCCACTCAGTACTAAATATGGAAGGTGACCTGTATAATTTTCAACATAATTAGGATATTCAGTACTTTCTTTAGAGTAGTTTATAACAGACCAGTCCCAAACAGCTGCCGTTTCATGGGCCATTCTTGGTATTTTCTGTGCTTTAAATAACTCCGGAGTTTCGTGATGTGCTCTGGTGAGACTTTTCCCTACTTTCTCTCTAAAATTTGTTCCAGAGCCTTGTGTATTGAGTCGTTGATTCACCATTGGTTTAGCAGGACATTGTGGTGTGAGCAGTCAGAAGATTTCTCTGTTGCTCCTTCTCTTAGGGGCAGTATTCCTGGCAGAGGAACTTCAGCCCTCCCCAGAATGGTACAAGTCCTCCTCAGCACAACTATCCCCTTCCCTCATTCACTACCGAGCCCCATCCAGGTTGCTTCTAGCCTGACTTCTCCTGCTACTTGTAACATAGATGAGAAGAGTTACCCAGGGATAAAAAAATGGGTTTTTTTGCCATTTTTTTCCTCTCATCTGGTTTCACCCAAGGAGACAACAACAGTGTATGCTACTGCTATGTAGAGAGACTAAAATATCCTGTTAAAAAATTGAGGCAAACCTCTGCCAGCAGCCACTCCATGGAGCTGCTGAGGACTTTTCCTTGCTGTGGAATACTGCTAGAATTTGGGAAAGATTTTAATTTTTGCCTTTTTTTTTTTGAGTCCTCTGAGCCCAAACAACTGAAATTGATGGCAAACGACATCAAGTGAAAGGGGGTTTTATTTGAACTCCACAAGCTACCAGTTTAAATCAAGTCAAGTTCCACTTGCTGATGCTTGGAGAGGAAAAGGAAAGACCTTTTTAGACACCAGGCCATGCATTATATGTGCCTCCCCAGACACTCTCATTTCCAGCCTTTTTTATATTCAGACACCTATAAAATTAAGGGATTATTTTCTTTGGCACAAGATCATGTCTATTTTCAGAAGCACCCAGAGCTGCTCCAAATGCTGCAGTTACTGCTGCTGGGGGAATTGGTGCCAGGCAGCTGCTTTTCATTTCTAGGGAATTTAGGAAAAGTGCACAGTGCTCAGCTGACGTTTTGTGTTTAGTAAAGCCTTTGTTTTCTCCCTCAAAATTTCATTAATCATTTTATTTGTTGCTCAAGCAGCAAGGTAGCAATCAGGCAGAAATGATTGATGTTACTTGCTCATACCCAATCCGAAGTTGTTGAAGCAAGAAAAGAAGATGAGAAGACTTTGCAGCCCTGAGAAAGAAAAGCTGTTGCTTCTGGCTGTGCTGTGGGAGGTCCAAGGCAAGAAGTTTATCTTAGCTGAGTGAATAAGCACAAAAACCCCATCTAACAGCTTTCCTCTTTCATGGGGGTTATGGCTTTTTTTTCCCCCCTGTAACTAATGGTTTTTTCATGTGTAATCTGCACAGGGCCAGTGTGCAATTCTGCTCTGTGCTAGAGGATGGGATGCTCAGAGCCAGTAACAGGTGTACAAACTTTCGGAGTTCTTTCATCTCATAGAGTCTGGAGTGTTTGCACTGATGTGGTAAATAAAGTACTGAGAATGTACATGTTCAGCAAGGTGAAAGCAGGAATGGGAGTTCCCTGCTCTTGGTTTGTGCCCGTGGTCAGAGTCTGCTGGGCATCAGGCACTCACCACCCTGGTAAGATGGAAAGATACGAAGGCACTAGAAGTGTGATCATGTGCTTTGCCACAGATCACACCATATCTTGTTAGAATTATTCCGTTTAGAAGACTAAAAGAGCCCGTTAAGTTGCCTTCCATAAAAAATATTAAGAAAAAGAAACCAAAAAAGCAATGTATGCCAGAAGGGTGGCAGTGGGAAATGGACCAACAGGGCTTCTCTGACCTGCTCTGGAGAGCATGAGCCTCTCCAGTGATGTGAAATCCATCCCTTTATTAATTCATTGATTAATTTCAGTGGTGTAGCTGTTGAAACTCCTGTGCAGGTGGGAGGGTTTGCTCTGCACGTTTTCATTGCAGGTAACTGCAGAAGGAAAGAGGCTTCACCACACCACAAGGAAGGCTGAGCTGTGTATGTTGGCAGGAAGACAAGAATTATCTCTTCATTAGAAAGCTGTGAATGTTTGCTCTCAACGTGTTGTTGTGAACTGACTCCTGCAATTCATGTCCTTCCCATGCCAGATGCTGTCAGGCTCATCAGTAAAGCCACTCTTGGCCACCCTGTAATTCTGGTTAGACCTAACCAAACCCACAAGTGGGGTGTGAGGGGAAACAACTCTTGCTGCATACACACTTGTGAACGGGTGAGATCAAGAGACACACTCTTGGTCTTTTCTTAATGTTTCCAAGACACAGGTTTGCCATGTCTTTGAGTGGATGCTGGCATTGCCCCTGGATCCCTCTCTGGCTGATACGCAGGAAACTATTTTACCAAAAAGCTGTGGTGCTAGAGCTGCTTCCCTGAGACAGCTGACATTTCACATTCCTTGCTGAGAAAGCCTTGCTGTAATCTGCTAGATAAGGAAAGTATTTCTATTTCACCTCCAAATACACTGCTTGCTCAGAGTCTGGCTGTGCCACAACTGTACATTTTTGCAAGGAGAGGGGGAGGCCTTTGGTTACCACAGATTCTGATTTTACTCCCTCACAGCTTGCTGAGTCACGCAGATGCAGCCCAGACATGATGTAGGTTGCATCTCAGATTTCCCAGGTTTTTCCACCCTTGCAGACCTCCCATTGTGGTTTCAGCTAAAAATAGAATTGAGGGACTTGATTCATCCTTCAGGGAAAGAGCAGAGGAATGACCTGGGTTTTCATGTCTTTTCCATGCAGGAATTGAAGTTCCAAAGGCAATCATTGGTGCTGGCTTCTTGGAGAGATGATTGGCTTCCTGCTTTGCTCTTGGGGACTCGGGACACTTTCTGACTGTCACGTTTTGGGCTGTGTGCTAGCTCCTGTGGCACTTAGAGATGGGAAACCTTGCTGGGCTGGGAGTTTGCTGTGGTGCTGATTCAGGAAGGCAGATGGGGAAGATGCTGGAAGATGCCCATATTGTGACATGTGACCAAAACTTTTTCTGGGAAGAGAGCTGCTGTACTTCTTTCACAACTTCAGTTATAAGCAGCCAGCCTGGAGCAGAGCCTGGAAAATGTAGAATGTCATGGGCTTTTTCATTCTTGGTTGTGCACAGCTTCTTCATCTTGGCCCTTGAGAAAGAACAGAGCTCTGGTTTATTATTTACCAGCTCACAGCCAAGGCAGAGTCTCATGGAAAGACTCATGGAAACTGGATCCTTGCGGAAGGAAAGTTTAGAGGGTGTTGGTTTGTTTTCTTTGCCATTTATCTAGCTTGAGGAGATGAGGGACTGGGAATGAGGCAGGTATACCACCATCTGAATAATGTGGATTGTCTGGTGTGTTTTGGGATGAATCCCAGTTTCCTTTGGCTATTTTTATCCTAGAAGGTGTCAAGTGCTTCTGTAAATTTCATCAAGTGACTTGTTGATGCTTCTCAAGCAATAGATGCTTCAGTTGAAATGAGGCATGTTTCCCAGCATGAGGAAACAATCAGAGACTCATGAGTGCCCTGGGTGCGAGCAGTAAATTAGGCAGAAGCTGGAGGTACCAGCTGAGGAAAAGGCTGATGGAGGCAGTGGTGCACCCAGTGGCTGCCTGCCTGCCCCTGACACACTGATCTTGCTCTACAGATTGATTTTCGTCTCTGTTTTCAAAGATGTCCATGATATCAGTCCAGCAGCTCTTTTTCATCTCTTTTCCCCTGACTATACCATTGGGTTCAACTGGGTGCCAAGGGGCAGCACAAAATCAGAGGTGCCTGGCCAACAGAAGGCTCCTTTGACTTCTGGTTTCAGAAAGAGGCAGAGTTGGATGAGAAACAGTTTCCTACCTGGAATTTCCTGTTTGGGTGCTGGGAAGGTTGTTAGAGATTCCAATCTTAATTACGAATTTTCTGTTTCAATTAAGATCCCTCCTAGATAAACTTGAGCCCAATACCAGATGTGTCACGAAGTATTGCCTGCCACTCTGCTCCTTTGGAGTCCTTGCAATAGCAGACTATGGACATGCAGTGCAGTGCAGAAAATACATTTGGATTTTCTAGCGAGAAAACCTGTTAGTCCCGGGCTTTTTGTTATCGCTGTTGTTACTCTTAGTAACATTTGTATGCACTAGAAAACACATGATTAATGGTGTTGGGGGAGGAGGAGGTTTGCTCTAGGTTTTTGTTTTTACGCAACTGACAGAGAGAGCGGCTGTATCCAGTTACAGTAAAGGTCCCCAAGAGTGGCCAGCACTGGGCACTCAGGGAAGGACAGAAAAATATGTTCAGAGCACAAACAGGATGCTTGTTTTCAGTATAAAAGACAGTTAGCAATTGCAGTGGTTCATTAAGAACTGGGGCAAATGATCTGGCCTAGCAAATTTTATGAATTAAAAGTGCTCAAGATCTTTCAGAAATTGTAATTAATCTCAAAGATCATAGATTCGTGTGAATGCTGCGTTGAGAGATACTTAAAAAACTTACATAGTCCAGCCATCTGCTTGAGATGGGTACATGCCAGATTATTATATGTGTTTTTAAAATCCTCCTGAGGAGAATCCCGGATTCCCAAAGGAAAATTACCTTGAAGTTGGGTGTTCTTTTTCCTGATACCTAGAAAAACATTTTTACATGGTACAAACTAAGCCAGTGGCTATACTCTGGTTCCTCATCACCTTTCTTTCTATATGTCAGCCTGCATCTGAAGTGTGTTTTCAGCTCCTCTCTGTGCTTTCGATTCTAGCTTGAGAAAGCTTTCAGTCCTCCCTCCTGGACCAGCCCTTGCAGAGTAATTTTCTCTTGCCTCCTGTCCCTGCCCCAACTCTGCTGGATGTGTGTTTAACTTGGTTCCACCTTCCCCAGAGCACAGACTTGGCATTTCTTGCTGCTGGTGTCCTGCCGTGGGACTGCCGGGACTGATGTTATTGTGAGATAGGCTGTTTGCAAGAGCAGCCCACATTCTTCAAGCTACTCTAGGCCTCACATTTCTGCAGAAATCAGATCATTTGCGGGGCAGGTGTGGCCTCGTGTTTGTAGGTCCAAGGCTGAGTTAACGCCGTGCAGGGAAAGAGGAGAGTGCTTGTGGAAGGACTCTTCCTGCTGAGGGAGGCTCTTCCTTGGCACAGGCACAGGCCAGGGGGGATGCTGCCTACCCGAGAACACTGACAGCTTGTGCAGATGTTCTGGAGACAATGGGATGGACAAAGGCAGCATTTCCTGTCAGAGAAGGTTCATTTGCTGAGGAAGGTGGTTTCAGGGCCAAAAGAGCAAGAGTAGAAGAGTCCCGTGGGTGGTTTCTTGCAGTGTTTTTGCAGAGGAGATGCTGATTTAATACTTCCTGTTGTTCAGTGGGATCCTGCAGTTCCCAGGGCAGGAGCGTTCATGGTGCTGAGCCCTTGCATAAGGGTGTGCAGTGCAATGGCCACACGTGCTCTCCACGCCAGCAGACATGGGAGATGCTGAGTGCTGCTGCCTGTCAGGCTGGAAAACACTGCCAGATTCATGAGGAGGGGTCTAGAGGGCAGGGGCAGAGCTGCAGGGTGTTGCTCTGGAAGCAGCTGGCATTCAGGGAGCCTCCTGCCTTGCTGGGAGCTGGTGAACAGGATAAGGTCGTAGCAGGGCATCTGAGCCAGCTCCACAGCAGCTCCATAGCTCCATGAAGCTGCAACTATTGGTTCCTTAGTGTTTTACTTAGGAGCAAATTCCCCTGCTCTGGGTAATGAATTATCAGATCCAGACAGAGGCAGTCTCTCATAATTCTCTTCCTCTGAGGTAACTCAGATTCTTTGTGAATTAACTTGTTTTACAAACTAGAAGCACAGGATACAAAAACAGTGGTTAAGAATCTCCTCCAAGTAGTACTCCAGTGGATGGAAAGTTAATGTAGGTCAGACAGCTGTGCCAAATCCCAGCTATCCAAACTGGGTAGCAGACTTTCTGCTTTCCTATATCCCTTGACATCCTATATGATGTAAGCATCAGCAAGCAGCTCGACACGTGTCTGTTCCAATCATGTCAATGGATAAAGCCACACAGAATGTGTGCTCCTTAGGCCAAAGTTGTCTTTGGAGAACTGGAGACGTGTTTTCCCCCTCACTCTGTTACCTCCAAAGAGAGCTGATAACCTGTCTTCCCTTCCTCCTGGCTTTTTACTTGCCATAAACTGCTGATAGACAATAGCAGACCAGTCTGTGACGAGCTGTCACAGAGCAGGGTTATCATCCCATACCACTGCAAAAGTGACAAGTGTTTGATACCATTTGCTTTTTCCCTTTTCCTTTTTCCCTTTTCCATTTTCCATCCTGTAGTGAAGTTAAAGTTCACTTGTTTATGGCTGATCACATTTTGTCAGCCTTCCCAGCAGCAAGTAGTGCTTGGCAGGGTAACACTGAGAGTGCATGGACCAAAAATTATAAATACCTTGAAATTTAGGTTGCATGCTCCAAATTTCAGTTTTTATAGGGGAAGAAGTATTGCTTCATGTTACAGAAGGGAAATGGAAGAAGTAGAGAAAATCAAATGCTTCAAGCAAGGTCTTGTCCAGGAATGGAATCCAAATAAATGCTGTCAGCTTGTGGCCTCTACAGACAGAGGCAATTTGGGAAGGGGACGTGAGCTCAGCACTGTACTCCTGTGTCCAGGGACTTGGCTCTGCTGCTGCTGGAGGATGGGGAGAAGGGCCAGTGAGAGCTTGAAGATGCTGTTTCCAAAATGAGGAAGCCTCCTCCAAAGGAGGAATTAGATGACAAGAGCCCTTCACACTGATCAGGTGAAGGAGGAGATGGATGGACAGGTGTGGGTGTCGTGCATAGGTGACCTCTGTGAGTGGTGATAAGTTATGGAGAGGAGGGTGCGTGCTGGGGGTCCAGTCTGGAAAGTGTTTTTCCTGTAAATTCTGGATTGCAATGAAACCTAGGTGGGAGGGGAGGTATGTGTGAGTGACATTTATCCTGCAGAGTTTTGGGATGCTCCAAGGTTATTCTGGAGTTGTGACTACCTGGATTTATTGCGTCAGTGTAACCACCAAAGTTCTCACCAAATGCACACCTGTGAAATGAGGCTTGTAGTCACGGATAAATTAATTATATTTGGAAATTTTCATCATACATACATAATAAAAAAGGCCAGATACAAACCTGCATAAAATTCTAGGTGAGAACAGTTAGAAAGAAATTTTAGTAGGAGATGAGCAGTGATTTAGGGGAGAGATGATAGTAGGGATTATGGAAGAGTTGAACTGATGTGTTTCTGCTTTGCTATTGAAAAAATATCCCAGGGAGAAAAAAAACCAACACAGTAGATTTCTTTCAGGAGCTGGACACCAATGTTTAAATACCCGCTTTGGTTTTGCCCTGTGGTGTGAGAGAGTAACCCCATTCAGCAATATATTCTGATTAATGTGTCAGTTCCCTTCTCTGGAACACAGAGATCAAAGGTTTTTAGAAAATTCTTCCTTCCCACACGGAGCGCTATTCCTAGTATTATTTTTGGAACTGGGGTTACCAGACGTTTTCCAGGAAAAATTGCAAATCTCAGTGCTCTGTGGGCCATCTGCTTAATTTAATTTTTTTCTCTTTTTTTTCTTATACATGAGACATTTTGGAGCCTGTACGTAACCAGACAGTCGTGTTGACTGATTCTGGCGTGTCGCAGAATGAACACCTTGTAGCCTGAACCAGATGTGGGGAGGCTAATGAGGTGTCTGTAACCTGAGTGTGAAAACCTGAAGCTGCAGCAAAAATTTGGAATTTGATACCTCTTGAGGTAATGGAAATTAGTGCTTTAGGCAGAAGAGAAAGTGCAGATTTGGGGTAAAGTGCTATTAAAGGCAATGAAGCAGTAAATGAATTAGAAATGAAGGATGTTACTTTGAGAGTTGAATACTGGCTAGAAAGTGAGATCCCTGGAAAGGCTTTTGTGATACTTCTTTATATTTGGTTATTTTTAACTGCTGAGAAAACACAGCTTGCAAACATGAATTTAAATCCATAGTCCATGTTTACCTGGAGTATGATTTGCTGTCTTGCACTGAGAGCCAGAGCAGTGCTGGTGGGAATTGTGGTCCGAGTCCCTGCGCAGGGTCTGGAGCTCAGGAGTGGGCCATCAGTGGTGACACACAGCCACTTCTCCCCACTAGTCACATGTAGATGGAAATGGGGGCGTTAGGGAAAGAGACTATTTTGGAAGCTATCTCGGGATGATGGATTTTCTTCTGCCTTGGCAGGAGCAAGAAAACTCAAACTTCCAGCTGTGTGCAGTCCCTTTAGACCATTGTCAATCATTTTGACATGCTTGGACCTCCAACCCTACAGCTCAGAACTGTTAGTGACAGTATTTTTCTCTTCACCTGACCTTTTGATAGCTCCTTTGGATTGTGAAAGCCTGTTGGGCAGCACAAGTAGCAGGGGCAGAACCAGCCACCCTCATTAGCTGGAGATGTGGCTTTGCCTTCACCTTTCTGGTTCTGGATCCCTGACATGCAGACTATGGGGCACATCCCACCATCCCTGGATAGCTGGGAGTCTTCAGGCTGTCTTCTCAGAGCTAAGGCTGATCCCTCAGAATCCCAGCACCCATTGCCTCCTTGGGAACTGAATACAAGGAGTGGTACCAGATGGGGCAACCCATGGAGCCCGGGACATGCAGTGCACGCTGTTGCCCATGTTGGTGAAATCAGGGCTCTCCTGTGCAGTGGCTTTTACTTTGGAACTTGCAATTTGGTGTTCCCAGTGGTTTCAGGCTGTAAAGATCTCCCTCTTCTCTGGGGTGGGATTCCTTCATACTTGCAGCATAGCACAGGTGGTGTGAGCTGGAGTGGGGACAAACTGCTTGTGCCTGACCTGGGGCTACCAAACTCCCCTCAGAGATGCAAAACTACACTTAAATTTGAATGCAGAATTTTTGTGGTGTCATTCTCATAAAGGAGCTAGGAATGTTTTTATCATTTCTTGGAAATAGAAGGAAAACCAACATAGCTTGGGGTGTCTTGCAGTCAGGCATTGCATGAGTAACAACTATCTAGACAGATAGAAATAACTACTTTAAATCATCCTTCTTACTTAGGGCTTTTGCATTCCATTGGGAGAGGGCTCTTCACTCTCTCACTCATATTCCTTTGAGAAACTTTGTATGTTTGTTTTCATCTTGTCTGTTTGGCATGTTGAAGCAAAATGATGTGATTGACCTTTAGGGTTACAGATGAAGCCTGGTTTCCGATCCTTGTTAATTTAGGATAGCTGCAGGAAAATCTCAGAAGCACTGAGATAGATATTACAGATGAAAGCAGAAGCTGAATGGCTTGAAGAGGTTAAGCACTTCGGAAATTTGTAAATATTCAACTGAGAGGAGTGGAGCATGTGTGTGATTTACTGGGTGTCCTTGGCAACCTTCGCTTGTTTTTTGGAGCAGAGCAGGAATAGCCATTATTAAAAAAAAAAAAAAAAAACAAAAAAAAAACCCCAGGAAATCTTTTTAAATTTTGCTTGAGGCTTCCCTTAACACACAGATTTGGGGGCCTTGCTCTGATGTCCCAGTGAAAGCCAAAGGCATGGACAGGAGGCACGGGGCAGAGCCGTGCTGGCACTGCTGTTCCACGTGGTGCTTCCTGGTGGATCACAGCCAGAGTGCTCAGACAGCATCCTCCAAGCACTGCGTACTCTGCAGCTGCTCAGCGCTGTCTGTGGGAGAGCCGCTCCGCATTTTTCTCAGGGATCTTGGAACGTGTTTGCAGCACCACGTGGATCACATGAAGCCCCTGGTTCCTGCTGGAGCAAAGAGGGAAGCTAGGTCCAGCTCCATGTCCATGTGATGGAAACCTGCCCATCCCTGTTATCTGCTAGGCCCCTCCCAAGGGGTTTCTGAGAAGGGAGCAGCAATATCTGAATTCAGCTCCAAGGTGCTGTGGAAAACCAGCCTCTCTCCTATGCAGTTTGCTGTAATAAACATCAGCCCAGAGCCCGTGGGACAGGTGGATAAATCCTCCAAGACTGTGCTGAGAGGGACCCCTCCACATCACCATGGCTCTGGTAGTACAACACTGAATATTCAGCGAGGTTGTTCCTGTTAAGTGTCCTGGGCTTTGGTTTAAGCATCAGACTAACCCCTGCCTGGTGCAGCATCCCTGTCTGCTCGCTCAGCCCCCGAGGAAGTCGAGGCTCTAATGGAGCGAAGCCGCAGCAGTTCACTGGAAAGCACTGGGGTAATTACTGACAAGGCTGTTTACATATCAAGTTCCCTCGTTGTGATGCACTGGTTTGGCACTTTGTACACAGCTGCCGGTTTAATGCTGAAGCCAGCCTTTTCCCAAGCTCGGCTGTGAGAGAACCGCTTTAAAATGTGTTGCCTAATTGCTGTTGTTTAATTAACGGTAAGAGCGTGCCAGCTCTGCATCCTGGCTGTGCCAGGGAAGGGAGGCAAGCAAAACTGGGAGGGGGAAGCTCAGAGGAAGCCTGGAGCAGTAGGTATGTGCAAGTCTTAATGATCTGCCAAACACTGCTGAACTTTCTCACTGGGCTACAAAAAACTGTTACAAATTTTTCTTTCTCCTGTCCCTTCTCCCCCACATGGAGCCAAGTCTGAGAGCCAGCAGCTTGGTACGGTATAGGTCGGAAGGGAAGGTGTTAGGCTTAACAAGTCACAGAATTACAGATTGTTCTGAGTTGGAAGGGACCCACAAGGATCATTAAGTCCTGGGCTTGTGGGCATGGCCTGTCCTGGAGGTTTGTTTCTGGCTATCCCCGTGTTTGCTTTGGGTGTGTGGAGAGTGGGTGTCCTGTGGTTGCCAGCATGTGGGGTAGCCAGTCAGCGTGGAGCCGTGCAGTACCAGCAGAGCTACCAGGGGCTGGGAGCAGGGTATTTGTATTACTGCTGTGCACTCAGGTGTCTGCACCTGGGGGTGGACAAGCCTGGTGCCTCACCCGTCTGACTCTTCGGCTCTAATGTCACATGATCTTTTTGTTAACTTTTAGTATTTCACTATCTTGCACTACTGGACTTGGACTTACAGAGTTAGGAAAGGCTGGCATAATCTCTTCCTCTTCACTGCCTGTGCAGGGGTCCTCTCCTGGCGAGCTGGAGGCTGAGCAGCGTTGGCCTGGCTGCCCTTCCTGATGGGAAGTGCAAACAGGAAGGTGTTGATGCTCAGACTCAGTCACCAGCTCCCAGCCAGCCTGTTTTCAGCATTAACTGTCTGCTGCAATGGAAAGGCCACGTTGAAGCAGAATCTCCCTCTGTGGGTCTTGGATGACTGTGGCATGGGTGAAGGTAGGAATGAGTGGGTGTTCTTTTGCTGCCTGCAGATGAATATGTGCAGCTCCTGCCCTTGGAGTTCACAGAGGGGTTTAGATCCCTCTGCAGAAGTGCACTGAGCCTCTGCCGTGGTTAAATGGCCGTTCAGACTTGGAAGGAAGGAGTGGAACATAAGATCAAAGGTAGATGGATGAGGCTGTGGGTCTCAGACATCTGCTAAGTGCATTGCAACTGGCTGTGCTGCAACATCGAATTCCCAATGCCTCCTGCAGAGGAGAATTCCCACTGCCTGCATTACATGGCAGCCCAAATACACAGCCTGTGCTGTGCTGCAATAGGGTTTAAATTTTTTTCCAGACCAGCTTTTAATCCACTTACTTTTCAATAGGCCTTTTTGAACATAAATGAATGCAATTAAATGTGTGTTTCCCAGTTGGACGAAGGCAAGGTAGAGGAAGGCAGATGGCCTGGAAGGGAGCACAAAGACTTTGGAACAAGCTGCTGTGAGGTGCTCTTATGTGGTTTTTGGAGTTATGAGCATACAGTGAGGGAGATGCCAGAGAAAACGTGGCTTATACCCACGTGAATTGCCTTGATCAGAATCCTCCTGTTTGTTGCAGAAGTGCGTGGGACTCATCAGGGGAAGTGGTGAGGAAATTAATGTCTCTGGGATCTCAGTTATTGCTCTGTAGGAGTGTGAACATGCTGTGCTGTTGCTGTAGATCTGTTGCAGCTGTGTCATCTGATGAGGTGCTGAGCAAAGAGCTCTTCAGGCCAAGGGGTATTGGTGTCTTTCAGTGTTTCACAGGATTTGGTGCACCAGAGTAACTTAGGAGAGACCTGAGAGTGTGTGTGTATGTGAAAGGGAGCATCTGGGTATGAACACAGGTCAGATTTAATTCTCACACTGCTATGAAGGCAATTCTTCATTTCTTGTTGAAGTGTGGAGTACATTGACCTGGACCAGTGGAAATTACCTCAAGTCCTTTGGCTGGTGCTACAGCAGAGTTCAATGCCTGCCTGTGATCAGATAAAACCTGAAGCTTGCTACATGGACTGAGGAAAAGGAGTCCCACAAATTTGTCCATAAGTTGGAGTTGCTTAAAAGGACGTCCTGGAACTGAATCTTTGGTTTGTTTGCCCATTGTTCTGGGAGGTGAAGTGGGATGTAGTTTCAGTGCCTGAGTTCAGTACTTTCAGAACTAGACTGTGAAGATTTTTTTATGAAATTCCTCTGCAAGCTTTAAAGGGGAAAATCCACAGTTTCCCATCAAATCTTCTCCCCAGGACAAGACTCCTCCCAGCAGTGCTCTCAGAATGCTCCCTCTCATGCTGGCACCAGATCAGTTTGACACTTGGGGAGGCTCAGGGTGCTGCTGGGAGCAGATCAGTGGCCCACCTGTGCCTGGGGAAGGTGGCATTGGCTCAGGGTCAGCTGCTGGAAGGGAAGGTAGCCTGAAGGTTAAGGGATAGTCAAGCTGTTGATACCCTAGAGTTGTTGGCCACTGCTGGCTGGTGGAAGATGCTGCATGTGTCTGAAGCTCTGGATTTCTTTCTCTTTTCATGCGGCCAATGCTAAGACATTTGTGCATGCTGAGGACACAGTGCAAAGATCTCTCAGGCTGCAGAGGACCAGTTTTGTTTCAGCTGCAAGATCCTAAGGTGTGTAGCATCTCCCATCAGTGGAACTGGGAGACGGGGCAGGAGCAATGTTTTTGAGGTTTTGGTGGTGTGGGGTGTAGCTGGCCTGCTCCTTCCCTCGCCATGGCAGCTCAGTGGGGACAGGAGCTGTGCTCAAAGCAGTTTGCTCACCCCAGGGTGACAGCAGCAGCAGCAGTGCTGTGTGGAGATGGAGCACAGCTGCTTGGAGCAGGTGACAGATGACAGAGCTCCTGCCATGGCCTCCTCAGGCCTCTTGGCGCCAACCCCAGAGCTGCTGCCTCAACACTGCAAGGGGGATGAGGTCGGGGAGGGGTGCAGGGAAGCCAAGGACCACGAGCTGGGGCAGGGTGACCTCTGAGCTGTCCTGTTCCCTCAGTGAGAGCAGCAGGGCAGGGAGGGGGGTCAGTGTTTCCAGTCTTGGCTTTTATGCTTTATTGCTGCTGCTTTCAGCAAACTGGTTTGGCCAGAGGAGCTGTGGGGGCTTGGAGACAATGGCTGCTCACATTTTCCAGCTGTCAGATATCTAATGACATTAACTCCCCAGCTTCCTATTTTTTTTTACTGATTTAAGATATTTTTTTCTCTCTGGCACAGCCAGCTGAAGTGCTTCCAGCAGCCAGATAGACCCAAATCCTGGCCCCCATCGCTGCCCTTCCACTCTCAGGGACCCTGCTCTGCCAGGCTGCCCTCCAGCAGCAAAGGGGTCTCTTGCTTACTGGAAGCAAAGTGCTGAACATCTGAAGTGCAGTGGGGATCCCTGGTCTTTCCCTCCCCTGGAGGAGCTGTAAATGTGCATTAACCTGATGGATGTGTGGGAGGGAAGTGTCTCCCCCTTGAGAGCAAGGAAATAATTCATTTTATGTATGGAAAAGGCATCTGTTCTCTGCACAGACTACTGAAAGCAGCAAAAGCCACGGGATCGGAGCATCCCAGAGAAGGGGAGGGCGCAGGGGTTTGCCAGCTCCATGGCCCTGCTCACACGCAGCCACCAGTGTCCCTACCTTTGGCCCTTTGTGGGCCCTTCCTGCAGAGGTGGGCAGGTCCCCGTCGCTCTGTGTCGCTGCCCCGCGCTGTGTCACTGACGGGGCTGCAGGGTCAGTGGAGCCCTGGGCAGGGCGAGCTTGGAGCCTCACACCCTGGTGTCTCCAGTCATTTCCTTGAGCTCTGCTGTGCTGGTTTTGGGTCGAAGGACAGCTGAGCTGGGAAGTGTGCTAAGCCCTGCTGCAGTCCAGTTTGCTCAGTTACTTTTGTCAATTAACAGACAATTTGCATTCAGCTTTTCCTGCGGGTAGCGGTGGTCGGGGAGAAGACACTCAGCACACAGGAAAAAAAAGGAAAAATACCTTTGAACTCTGTCCAGCTGCTTGAATTATGGAGCTGAGCTGCATTGCACCACTTCTAAACTGATCCTTTCCATCTAGCTTTGGCTCCATGCATACAGTTTGCTCTTGTTTTAATATTATATGCATTATATATAAGTGCATGCAGGTCTGCAGACAGTTGGCATGCTGTCACAACATGCTGCTGCTGTGTGTGAGCATGCCTGTGTGCTTAGATGATACGAGCTGTAATGCTTGAGGAGGCTTTGGCCTGGGAACATCCTGAAGATTTATAGTGCCTTTATGCCCCACTGTGGGGTGTACCTGCTAGGTATGTGCTCTGGATTTTGCACAGGATCTGCATAAAAAAAAAAAAAAAGCCCATTAGATCATTTAGGAACACTCTAGAGAGATTCAGTAAGTTGCTTCAATTATTCTTTGGTACTCCTGCTTTTTATTTCCTTTTTTTTTTTATAATTCTATAGCAGTAGGTAGTCGCAAAATGTCAGTGCTTTTGTTTATTAATTGGTGTACAGGCATGTTAGCAAACCCTTCCTGCCACAGAGAGCCCAGACTGGGCTGTGGAGTGGTGGAGCGTGAGGGACCCAGCATGGGAGAGCCACAGCACCAAAGTCTGGCAAGGTCTAAGCTGCCTTTCTGTGTAGCAGCAAGGAGATGTTCTCTGCAGAGAGCCTGTGGGTCAGACTCATGAACCAAAATTCATTATTGCAGGTAAATGCCACCAAAAGCATCTTTGCTCCCCTTTGTGCTGAAGAAAGTGAACTTAAATTGTTCTCAGAGGTAGCAAGTGAGGATGTTCTTCCCCCAGCTATCCAGTGGGAGTGGGCAGTGGGACCATCTGGCTCGTGTTTCCCAGGGGCTTGCTTTAGCCTGCAGACACTTGCCAATTTACCAGCACTGCAAAGGCAGGAGTGTGGGAGGATTCCCATGGGGGGGTGAGTAGGAGTTGATAGCTTGTACCTCACAGACCTCCCGATGTGCAAGAGAAAAACTCAAGTATAAAGGGCACTTGAGGGCTGTTGTTCCTCCAGACCTAACATTATTCCAGTCCACTTCACCTGAGGCTTCTCCTTTTTGCACCGTTTCATTTTCTGCTTCATTGCCAATGAAAGCAATAAGCTATTTTGATATTATTAGTGGTAGAAAGCCTAATCAGCCCTTTTCTTTCCTTGACAATATCTGCCCTGCCTGCCTGAGAGCTGATCCACCCTGCCCAGCCAGTCACGCAGTAGGATTTCCCAAGGGCTGTGGCACAGCATCCTCCTCCCTTTCTTGATGTTTTTCCTATTTACCAGGCACAGAGGGCTGTGGGAAAGAGTCAGGCTGACTTTGTCATCCTCCTCGCTCTGAACTGACACATACTGAAGTCATTAACTTGGCTGTCAAATCTCAGCCGTGGGCTGAAACTTGGCAAAGAAGGTTTTGGGGCAAAGGGTGTGTGTGGGACAGGATACGGTGGATTTTCCTGGAGGAATCCACCTGGGTCAGGGACATAAGAGGGGTCATCATGACCATGCCTTCAGATTCCTTCACAGCAATGTGATCTATGGGCAGGGCACTCATCCTAGTTCAGATTTCTTTCACCAGTATTTGTGGGCTGTGGTTCATGCTGATCTGCTGTGCCTCTGACCCCTTCTTGCCAGCTGAACACGTGGTTGAGTCTTGTGAGGGTCATTCATTACAGTGGTCAAAGTAGAGTCATAGAAATATGGATTTCTCCCTGAGAAACTTCAAAAGTGCCCCTATCCCCATCTGCAGATTGGATATTACCATCCAAGAAAGCTGTGAGTTAAGTTGTTGAGAAACAGGCAAACCTGGAGCATCTGTTTTTTGGGCCAGTTTACCTGGAATTGTATTTTGGACTCCCCTTAGCATTAGGAGATTTGCCATTGACTGTCATGGCTCTAAGTTTTGATGTTTTGCTGCACTGGTATGTGAGCTCAGAAGCACCCAGCCTGATTAGCAATAGCTGGGGAAATACTTGGGGCATGTGTTACCTCTTCTGACGTTCTACAGCAGAGGGTAGGCAGGGCAGCCCACCCAGCACCAGAGTGGCTGGCAGCACCCCATGAAGTATGGTGACTCACCCATGCAGGGCACTGGCTTGCCTGCTGTGTGCCAAACATGTGGACATGGCCATCACTCCACTGGAGCAGGGGGTGAAGTGCTGGAAAGGGCATTTCCCTCTGGTAGAAAAGGGGCCAGAGCCCATCTGTGTGTCAATGCAGCACCACCGTGCCCTGACACCTCTCATGCTTTGCACACCCTTTTTCCCTGCTGGATACAAGCAAGGAGAGCTGAGGAGGATTTTCTTTCATTTTGTTTCACCAGATTTCTAATTTGAGTCTGCCTGTCACTTCCTTGCTCCAAAACTACTTATTTGGCAGGGTCAGGAGCGTGAGTCACGGCCGTGGCCCAGGATCCTGCCTCCTGCTCTGGCCAGCAGCACTGCAGCTGGGGCAGAGTGCATCTGCTGCTGATGCTCCAGTGTGCCTGCTTGCTGCAGGGCATGGAGGCACTAACCTGGAGCAGGGAAGAGGGTAAATTAATAGGTTAATGAACAAAAGCACTTATTCTGATGTCTGAGCCCAGACCATTTTCTAATGTGTTGCCTTCCAAGGAGAAGGTTGTGTGCACTCACTTGGTAACCAGCAAACTTCTCCCAAAGGCAGGATCACTCTCAAAAGAAAAAGTCAGTGGGAGATGCATCTACACACAGGTTGTCTCTAATATCATGGGCTGGGAAATGAAACTGGATTCTAAAAGGAGATACTCCTTAGAGATTGAACGGACTTTGCAGAATTTGTGGTGAATAGGGGTAGCCTTTCCATCAGGACTGTAGGGAGCACGGGTTTTGTTCTCTCTGCTGATATCTGACTATGTGACTTGTGCTGGACCCACTGCTGGAAGAAGAAACACAGTTCCACTTGGCAGCACAATGAAATACAGGGTTTCCTGGAGATATCCCTCCTGGTTTCCATAATGGCAGGATCATGTGGACCAGTCCTCAAGGATTCATCTCTTGCACCCCACTGCTAAAAAAGCAGAGAAAGTGACTATACAGACCCTTAGAAAAACTGCCTGGCAATTTTGTTGGTGAAAATGCCAGTGTCTGCTTCTAATAAAAAAGACAGGGAGGGAGGGACCAATATTTTGTTTCTGGTGTGTAATGTTAAAAGCAAACAAAAAGCCCTCTTAGGGGTAAAGGAGACTCTCAGAAGTGCTGTAGACTGCTTGAGACGTGCAGAACTTTGTCCACAACCTTGAGGACTTCCAGGCCAGCTTCAAGCATCGTGTGTGTTGGCCAGACAACAGTGAACCCTTTGAACACGCTTTGGGTCAGAGTACTGTTTCCTTGGAGGGGGAAGGGGAAGGGAGGCTGGTGCTTTGGTCTCATATCAGCAGCCGTCTGTGGTGAGCCGCAGATGATTTCAGTGGATGGCAGGGCTGGCTGTGGCTTCTCTGTGCAGGGCTGGTTCCTGAGGCACTGAATGCACAGCAGCAGGTCTGCTGCAGAACCATTGCTGTGCAAGACTTGCAGTGCCTCTGCCCTAGCTCTGTGGTTTCCAAGAGAGCCTTCAAACTACCGTGGGAGTCTGTGAATTACCCTGCTGCGATGTGTCAGCTGTTGACACAGCAACATGACAGTATGTCATCACTTATTTCCTGCTTGAGGGATCATAAAGTCTTTTTGCATGGTTTGGTCTCATCTGTTTTCCAAAAGAGAAACTTCATTGTGTTTCTCTTGCCCTCATTGTCCTCCTCTTCCAGACTTGGCCTCTGGTGCCTTTCCTGAACCTCGCTCATGAACTCTCTGGAGTGAGGTGAGAGGAGGAGTTACTCACCTTTCGTATGTTTGGGGCTGCACTGGCCCTACTCTGAGCCCTCTCTTTGGACTGCTGTCATCTGCTGACAAAGAGGACTTTTCTGTGCAGTTAATGGGTACCTAAGTCTGACCTCTCTGCCTGAACAGCCTGGGACCAGAAATGCCAGCAGGCCAGCCGACCTGTTGAGCATGAGACAAAAAAGTGTGATATGGTACTTGAGAAAAAGCAGTTGCTTGGCAGCCCTGGTTTGAGCATCTGGGCATGGTGGGAAGCCCTCAGCCCATACCTGAAGGGGAGTTTGAATCTCTAGCTGCAGTGGGAAGCCCACCCTGTCCTGGGCAAACCAAGGGGTGCAGCTCCTGAGGCTTTGGCCCTCCCTGGTGCTTCACTCAGAACAACTCTTTTCCAGGAGTTGAAAGCTGCTGCTGTTGTTGTTGGTCTGGTGTAAAATCCAGCCCAGAACTGATGGAAAATTGGAGGTTGTTGTCACTCCCGCCCCATCACAAGACAGAGCTTTTGCTACTGCTGCTCTCCCATAAAGCAGAGCCTTTTCCCCTTACCAGAGCGGGGACAGGCCTGTGCAGCTGGAATCAGATATATGGGCGGTCTCATGGCAGATCCTTTGGAGAGCTGCTGAAGGAGCTTGGCTCAGGTCTCGTGTCAAGTAGGATGAGGGAGGGAAACGCCTCCAGCTTGTTTGTGGTCTGGCAGCCAGAGAACTTTCTGCTGCTGTCACTGGAAACCAGTGTTCTTTTCTACATTTACGTCGTTCCTGGAATGTTTCTGCTGCGAGTGCCTGTGCCACAGCCCGGCAGTGTGAGCTCCAGAGCATCTTGCTCTGGGGAAGCGCTCCCGAAGAGCCGGAGGGGAGGGATGCTGCCATCATCGGAAGCATCTGTAAATAATAACCCAGAGAGCTGAATGCAGCACTGGTGCTAACTGTGCAAGTCTGCCCATGCCTCCGTTTGCCAAGTCACCATTTAGGTCATGCAGATTTTATTCTGTGCCCCAGATTTATTTTGGATGGAAAGCCACGTGTTTCCAGTGAAGTTACACCTGCAGGGGTTTATGTTTTGAATTAGCTTCAGAAATGACCAAAACACATTTGTCAAAAGTTCTTCATCTTTGTACTTTTAAAAGTACAAATCTTTCTTCTTTTTTTTTGGTAGTGTTAGAAGGATGCTCTGCTTTTTTAATGGTAGTCTGATCTAGGAGAAGATGAATGTTTTTCCAACGGCTTCATGAAATGAACAGCTGCTGTTCACTAAGTCAAACAGAAGAGTTTTGTGGAAACTAAGTCCAAACCAATTCTCTTAAAAAACAAAACCAAAATTAGATGTGGTATTATGGTTAGCTGCACGTGCCAGAGGCTGCGTAAATATAACAACAGACTTGTGACTTAGTCTTCACCCTATTTAATCCATCAATAGTTGGCTGTAAATCTCTGTTCAGAACAGAAATGTTGGGAAGTGGTGCAGTTCCTGCACTCTCCAGCCTGGGATGCTCTGAGCTGTTGTTAGACGTGCGTGGTGGCAGATCCTTCTCACTGTGATGGGATTTCTCAGGGCTTGTAGTTTCCACTCAGGGTATTGGGGTGAGTCCCATAGGATGTCATTACATCCTGCCTGTCTTGCTGCCCTCTGTGACTTTCTGTCTCTGCCTCTCTCAGTTGTCACCCTGGATTGTGTTTAACCAAGTTAAAGGATCTTTGTGAACCAGATAATGATTAGCATCCTTACCAGAAGTTTTGTTAAAATACTTATCTATTTTTTCTTTTAAAAATCCCTGCGCTGACATATCTCTTTCTTTAAGCTTTATCTTTTCTGTGCCAAGGAAAACCAGACTTGCTACCAGTGAGAGAGAGAGACTGGTTCGGTTCTTCTGCTCCAGTCAAGGAAAAAGTTAGTGGCATGAAGTCTGCTGGATGGCAGAGGTCCTCTGCCTTCATCCATGTCATGTGCTGCCACTGGAGCTGCTTGCAGGTTTTATTTTCTAAATAAATAATTTTTTAAGGGTTCCTGAGTTTGTTGGTTGGGTTTTCAACAAAATGGAAACATTTGGGGAAAGCAAAAGGGTGAATCAACATCTGGCAGCTTCCTCAGCCACTATATTTTTTGTTCTTTCTTGTGGATAAATGCAAAAAAGAATTTAAGTGAAGTCTTTGTGCACATAAAACCCTCACTGTCCAAGCATGATTGATTAGGGACGCTTGCTGTTTCCCTAATTCTCTTTCTTAATCTTGGCATCGTCCACGTTTTCCGTCTTAGCTATTTCCACTGGAGATGAAATGTTTCTTTGCGGAGGGGCAGGAGACACCCACCCACCCACGTCGGAGGCTCCTCAGACAAATGGGTCAGTGTTCCCTGCAATCACGGGGGGAGCAGGAAGTCAGCCCCTGGCCACAATTTAGGGCAGCAAAGCCATAGAGAGTGTGACCCTATTTGACTTCTCTTTTCAAGATCTCAGTCTTTATAAACAGCTTTTTATGGTATTTGCCTTTCAAAGAGGAACCAGGGTGTGGATGGGAACAGTGACAAAGAGCCACTTATAAGGACTGAGTGAGCTCTTACAGGAGTCTACTGCATAATTTTCAGATCAACAGAAAAATCTTGCAATGTCTTAAGCCCTGACATGTCATCTGAGGTATTTAAACACTGTCATTCAGCCTCCCAGCAGTCAGGGCCAAAAGGTTTGTGCTCCTGTTTAACAGGGAAACTGAGTCATGGGGGTGCTTAGTGCCTGGTAGAAGAATTCCCAGTAAATCAGAACCAGAGCCAGCAATTGAAAGCAGAACCCCAGTGCTTGGAAAACATTGGCTTCTCACAGGAGCATGACTTCATCTGTGTCCTCAGCAAGGGCAGACAGCTCTTCATTTTTTGCATAGTCAAGCACAGCTCTGCCCCAGACAGCAGGTACTGTCTCTCAGGGTGCCAGGGTGTCATCAGTGCTGGGGCTGCAGCAGGGACACAGAGCGTGCCAGTGCTGTGAGTGATAACAGCCTGTGCTCAGGGGGTCCCCACAGCATCCCTGTGGGGTGGGACACACCGCTCCCCGGGAATCCTGCTGCATTCCTGTCTGGCTCCCCACGGGCTCCACGCTGCGGATCATCCTGCAGCGGCTGGCAGGGCTCCCTCTGTGGAGGGCTGCCATCCCTCCCTGGACCTGCACCAAGCAGCTGCTTTCTCCATCTCAGGCAGGCAGAGCAACGCAAGCAGTGATGGAATAAACACCTGGGTTGTGCCTCAAGTGACACGTGCATCCTTCAGGATGTTGCTTCCTGCTGCCAGTTGAGAATTGAGAAACTGAGGGGCCGGTGCTTGGGTAGGAGACCAGTGAAGGTCATCCTTCACCAGGGATGCTTTTCAGCCCTTGATGTGAAGAAGGTTGTGGAGGAGTGTGTCTGTACAGCAAGCAGGGCCACAGGGGTGTCAGAAGATGGACCTTTACACTGTACATGATTAACTTCACCCAGGCTGTGGCTGGCATCCCGCCTGGCTCTATCCACATCTGCCCCCAGGACAGGAATGTGTGCAGACCAAGTGCCCAGTCTGTGCTCTTGCCCAGGGTAGTGGTCTGTGTCTTATTTCCAACTTGTGGCTGTGAGGAAGAAGGGTGAAGGCACACACCTGTAGGAGACCATCCAGAGTCAGAAATATGGGACTTGCCACTGATCAGCCCTTTGCAGAGGGCACATCTCTTGGCTGCTCTCAAGGACAGACATGTGCCCACTTCCCCTTGGGTCACTCACTCGTTTGGCCACATGTGAACTGGTCAAACTGGGAGCTGACACATCCCACCCATGTCATTCTGCTAATTCTTGTGAAGGGAAAACTGCACCACTGGGAGGACCCACTCTGCATTTCTGTAGGTTCTTTACCAAGCAGGGATAATAGGACTAATGAGAATGCCTGGAAGCCTCAGTCAGTGGAAGCACAACCCCTTAGCTCAAGTCTCTTTACCTCTGTTCTCCAAGCAGGTTTGCCGTAGGCTTGCCATTGGATGTGAATGTTTGGCAGCCCTCCAGGATGGGCAGCAGCTCTTGGGCAGCTCACAGGGTAAAAGTGATGCTGCTGCAGCAGCAGATCTTGTGATTTGGTGCTAATGGCTCTATAACTCCATTACTGTCCATTTGTAGGGGGGTTTTTTATACACTAATTAACCAACAGTTTGATTTGATGGTGATACTCTGGGCTCTATAACAAGTGGGCAATTGTAACTCAACATCCCAGTGGGCCCCATAGCACAAAGGAGGGGTTTGAAAGCTCTGCTCTGTGTGCAGCACATTTGGCAAAGGCTCCTTCATCCCACCGCTGGATCAAATGTCCTGATAAGGGGATGGAGCTGCGGGGCTTGTTTCACTCCTTCGAGGAATGGCACTGGGAGCCAGCAGCCCCGAGGTCTGGTTCTCATTTGCTGTGAGACATCAGACTCCTTACCTGCCATTCAGGGAAAATGATACCTCTTTGCCGGGGCCTCGCAGGGTTCAGCTAAGATTAATAAGGGAGGGAGGGGAGATGAAATATCTGTGGCATTTTGTTGTTACTATTAATGATGTAGAGTGAAGCCAGGGCATCTCTGTGAATGATCCCTGCATTTGCCTCTTGAGATTTGGCTGTGTTTTTGCCCTCCCCTACCCTCTACTAATCAGAACAAAATTAAACTTTGTAGTAGAAGGGCTCAAAAACCAGCATTTCTCAGTGTCTGAGGAAAAAGTGGCACGTTTCCTGGTGTAATTAGGTCCAGGCTCTCAGGAAATGAAGGCTGTCTAGCTGATAAGTGTTTAGTAATGATTACCAAGCCAGGGCTGGGGAAAGCAAGCAAAGTGTTTTCACTTCAGAAGCAGCAAATCCAGCTGAGACTTGTGGTGTTTGTCATGTATGGAGATAATTGTCCAAGTGCTATGTGGCCTTGCTCGCTGGAGCATGAGCCAAATCTGCCCTGGTGTAACTCCACAGGAGCCTCTGGAGCTGCACCAAGAGCCTGAGCAGCAGAGCACACGTCTCCATTCAGTGGCCCTGGGCTGTCAGAGGTGTCATTCTGGAGACTGGTGTTACTCTGCTCTCAAAGCCAGCAACTCCTCTCTCAGTTTAGTAAGAGTGCTCATCAAAGCTGGGGGAGCTGGAGGAGGGTAAGAGGCACATTTGCAAGGGTAGAATTACATCTTCTCCAAATGAAATACATGTTTCTTCAGTGGTGCTGGGTAAACTGAATGTGGCAATGCATGAAGGTGGGTTCTTCAGCGTGCTTTTGTTCTGTGTGTCAACCCTTGTGAAAGGGAGCCTCTCCCCCAGAAATTTCAGGGTCAGATTTTGCAGAGAATGTGTCTGGAGGTTGCTCTGCTGTGAAGTCAACACAGTCCATCCCATGCCAGCATACTCATCCTGTCAACAGCCCTTGAGACCTGATGTGCTCTCAGTGTTCTGGATGAGAAGGTGGCTTGTGGACCCCTTCCCCGGCCGTGTTTCGTGTCCCTTCATTTCAGAAAATGTATTTTGGTGGGAAACCCTATCCCTGTTTTATTCAGATGGGTTTGAGTTTTACGAACACTGAGCACTGGAGGAACCTGAGGAGTTTTGCAGTGCTGCTGCACTGCCTCTTGCCTTCCAGATGAGTCAATGTGTACTTTGCAGTTCCACGTTTTCTGAAAACTCCAACATAGCCTAGTGGCAGGTCCTTCTCAACCACACATACACTCTGGTGAAAATAACATACTGATGTCTTAAAATCTCCCAAATCCCTTACTTATTGCAGCCTGTGCAAGTGAGTTCCAGAAAGGATTACACAAGTCCCAGGAGCACAGGTCCATCAGTGGCTTTTAAGCACAGTGGTCCACAGGCAAATCCTGGTTCAGGAAGCCTCTAAGCTGCTGGAGATTGCTGACAATGCCCTGTGTGTGAGGGTCACTGTGTACCTACCATGTCCTTATGCCTTGCCCACAAGTGTCCACCTCTGGCCACTGCTGGGGGAAGAATCTTGGGATGCTTGAACCTTTGGACTGAACTTGGCAGCCCATACAGGTAGTGTTCCTGGCAAGACCTCTCCTTTGCTTTTCAGACCAACCAAGATTAAATTGCAGAACCATGGATATATTTTCACTTCTTCCTTGTACTCTTTCCCTTTCTCTGCAAACATTGTTTCCAGTGTAGTGCCTTCATGCTGGCCCAGTAGTGGTCAATCAGCACAGAAATTTCTTTTCAAATATGGCAGTTTTCTTCAAACCCACCTAAGGCATAAGCTGAGTTTGCTTCCCCTTGGTGTCAGTCAGTTCCCCTCTTGGTGAGCAAAGCCCACCCCCAATCTGTAGATCTTCTACAGACTTTGCAAAATGCTTGAATTGGAATCCGATGGTTTATTTAATCAGATCTGCAGTGCCCTAATGTCCATCACCAGCATGACGGTTTCCATGAATTCAGCAGCTGTCAGTCATTATTTGCTGGTTTATGACTTGAGCCCTGGAAAAGGTATTCAAGAAATATTGTGTCTGGAAAAAATGTGAATTAAACCATTTCCTTGAAGACTGTCAAGGGTTTTGGGTGAGGGGATGATGCATAGATTATGCTGTGAGTCTGTTTCCTTGTTGAAATTTATGGTTTTTTGCTTCTCCCTTTGCTGCCCCATCACAGATCAGGGCAGGGAGAGATTACCTCTTTCTCAGATAGCACAGTCCTGCTTGTAGCCTACCCTCAGGGCTCTGCATTCTGTTTTTCAAACTAAAGCTCTGGTGCTAATACCATAAACTGACCATGGTCACTGTCCGAGTCAGTCAGCACCTTCTTCAGGAGAAGACCTTTCTATTGCTCAAGGGAAAGGTAGGGAGGCACTCCTCAGGCTGGCACGGGCCTTAAGCCTGTTGACAAAATTCCACTTACAGCATAAAAGGGCTGCAAAAAACAGGTGTCATTTATCACCAGGTCGCTGTGGCTTCCTGGCTCCGGGATGGTGGTGGAAAACCATGTGTCTTCTGAGAAGGGCATATTCTAGGGACACACGTAAGCTGTTTGGATGTTGTTAAGTAGCAGCAGACAAGCAGATGAATCTGCACAGGAAACTTTGGCTCCCAAAGGGCATTCAACAGCTCATCATGTCTGACTCTTCTAAGAGGTGCTGAACCATTGCTAAACCATAGAAAGGGAGGAAAGTTTCTGCTGTAAGAATTTTTCTGCTTGTCTCAGATTTTTCTGTTTTGTTTTTCTTAAGTGTTTTAGTAATTACTTCCATAGAGATACCAGTGTGGAGACAGCTGGGTTAGGAGTCTGACCCAGTTATCAGTCAGTGCAGCTTGATTAGCTGCATTGTCCAGGGAGGCAGGATGCTGGAGAAAATTCACATCTAAACTGCAAAGCTGCTTTTAACTGCCTGCCAAGTGTTTTTCTCTGGTTTTCCCCTAAAAGCATGAGACCCTCCTCCCTTGATAGCAAAGGCCTCCCTCACTCCTTGCCAGTGTGTTCAGTAAGATTCACCTTTCTTCTCCCAGGTATTTCCATGACTCTGGGGACCGCCTGCCTCTCAGTTATCAGTCATTGTATCAGATGAAAGCTCATTATTTGTCCAACAGGCAGTGTCCTACAGGAGTGCTGGTGATCCCTGGGAAGGGGATACTCACATCCTGCTTGTTCCCAGCTGCTCGATTTCATTAGCTAAAAATGCCTGGGCTAATCTTTGATACTTTTCCAGGTGAGCAGCAGCTCAGGCTGCCTCAGGGATGTTATAACAACAGGAGGAAGGACATGGAAGAAAAAAGTCTGCTGTGGAAAGCCTGGCTGGTTTTATACTGTCCACCTTTTAGTATCAAGCACTGCTTGTTGCCATTAGTGTGTGTGTGTGTGTGTGTGTGTGTGTTGCTTCTCCCATGCTACTCATCTCCAAGGGAACTGGTTAATTATCTGGCCAAGGAAAACTCTGGGGTGTAGGAGCTTTATGGGTAACCATCTGCACAGATTCCTGAGGGCTGAATACATCATCCCACCTTTTCCTCTTTGAAAATACTGTTTCACACACAGCTTAGCTGCTCTCAGAGCTTGTTAGGCAGGACTGAGTGTCTTCACAGGACAAAATGTGGCTCAGAGTGTATTTCACAATCAGTCAGATCGAAGGTTCAGTAAACACAAACACATTTCCCACTGCTTGCTCTGCAGATGAATCCTGCAATACTTCAGGATGTTGGAGATTTATATGGGAAGGGTACCTCCTGCTGGGAAGTGTTTTTGCTGTGAGTAAATGCCCTGCTCCTTGTGCAGGATTTGTTACAAAAGTGTGCACTGAAGCATATAATGCACAGCCAGAAACGTGTGGAAATCTTCATTTTTACATGCCTGGGAACAGTTCAAGAAAAGCATGTCGGAGAGGGAAGGAAAGGAGAATGTAAGGGTCAATCTAATTTGCTTTCTCAATGCCAAATGGCCCTTTCAGACAGGGTTATCCAGTCAGTCTGCTCAGCATGGACTCATGCACACATAAAATAATGCCAGCATGGCTCAAGTGAGAGATTCGTTAAGAAATATGATTTCTGTCTTCATTAATTGAAACAATTTTTTTCCCATGAAGAATACTGAAGTGGTATTTGGTTTTAGATTTCCAAATATCTCCCACTTTTTGGAGACTAATTCATCATCTAGGCAGTTCATTTGACCACGTACCTACCAATTGACATATGTTTGTGTCCTGAAAATTGCTTGTTGGAATACCAAAAAACCCCAAGCCGTTTCTAAATTTCCTTTCTCATGAGACATTTTCCCTGTGCCAATTCTGCAAATTTGTTCTGTTTTGGATTTGGGTCTACCAGAGTGATTGGTAGGCAGCAGCACACAAGCTGGGGTGGTCTAAGAGGAACTGTCCAAAGCAGGCTGGAGATTGTCTTCATTTTGAAAATGAAAAAAACCTCTAAAAGATACATGTGGAGCTTCCAGGAATGCATCATTATTGCTCCCCATTACAGCAGTAGCAGGGATAGTAGGCAGCCCTGTTTATCTTCAGTTGGAAGACAAGAAACTGGTAAAAGGTTTGGAGAGCAGGGGATGGTGTGGTACTGAAGTTAGAGATGGCCTCATATCTTTGGCTCTTGGTACCTATTCCCTGCACTCGATTAAGGTCCTTTCCTGCTGTGTGCTTGTCTTGCTCTCTGATTTTGGTGGTTCTGTGGGGCCAGTTGGTGCCATAGTGGGCTGCAAACAGCTCAAGCATCATTCTGCAAATGTGTGACCCATCAGCAGAGGGAAAATTTCCTGATTAACTTCTCTGGAGAATTTCTTCCTTCTTATTTGCAATAATAAAATAGTTGAGACAAGGTCACATGCTATTTATAGCCATCTCACCACTCCTTGCTCCTGCTCGCCTGGGCAGCAAGCTCTGCACAGACACAACGAGATTAATCCTTCATGACACTGAACCTTTTGTTTCCCTTGTTGTGCTTGCAGGCTCCAGAGCCTCCTTCCTCTTCAGAGCCCAGTGCACTAAGCCTTCAATACAACATAGCAGCACTGGAGCTGTGGAAAAGTTTAGAAAAACATTATCTGTTCAGCAAACCAGGGATTGTCTGCGAGGTTGGAGACTTTGGTTTCTAGGTCAGCTGAATGGTTTGAAATTTTTCATCACAAGCTCCATGCCAAGTTCATATGCTCTGCAATTAACTGAGGTTATGTGCAGGTAGATCCAGTCCTGGCATGGCAAGAAATGCTGAGGGATCTGACATATTTGCCAGTACATAAACCCTACTTCTGTTCCCCTCAAAAAAAAGTTTTAATTGAAACTATATTTTATGTGATGAAGAAACCTTAATATAGAAGCAGATTGGATTAGGACAGTTGGACACAGAATGCATGACAGCTGCCAATATCTGATATTGAGTTCAGTGCAATGGGAGCTCAGTATGAAAAATAGTCTGAGGTCGTGGTTATATCATACCTGTGACCTCTCGTCTCAGGCAGTCAGAATTGGTATTGCTTTGGCTTCATTCTCTCTAAAATCCTCTGACTTTTGCACCTCTTTCATCCTTGTTTTTTGCCCTGAAAAGCTCGGGGTGAGCTGGGAGCAGCTGCATACCTGTAGTTGCTCTGGCTGCAGCTGCTTCCCCCCATAAGCTGCAGTGTGTCAGTGTTCAACACGAGCAGAGTGGTGGTGGGAGGGCAGCCCTGGCTGCATGACCCGACTGTAAAGCTGTGCAGTGCTTGTCTCACAGACCTGGCACCCTGCCTGTTCCACTTCCTTGTCCCCACTGCCAAAGAGCAAACTTAAAGGACTGCAAGTTTTGGGTCATTGTAGCTGAAGCCATGGTGCTGCTGTGAGGCCTTTTCCCTAGGGAAGGGGACAGGAGTTTGTGCCAGCTTGCTGAGCATCTGGCACAAGAGGGGCTTTTGGTCAGAATTCATCTGTCTGCAAGGAGTGAAGGCAAGTTTGAATTCAGAACGTGTGCCTGCACATGGAGCTGGGCCAGTCTGAGGTGTTTGGGGTTGGTGTCAGTGATGAGGTGAATCCTCTGTGTTCCTCTTTAGTGGACCCAGCAGCCAAAGTGGGGGTAAAATCAAGCAGCAAGTGAGACGTTTCAGTGAGACAACTTGTTTCTTAAGCCCAGCAGGTTGGTGACTGTGGCATCACAGGTACAAATCAGGTTGCTCATCGTGGAGTTTGCTGGCTTAAACATACCTTGACAGGTACCAGAATGACAATGAATAGCAAGGGTCTGTTAGCATTGTGTTATGTGTCACCATGCAGCCCATGAAGGCTCCATAAAGGATTTTCTCAGTGGTTATCCATGAGAATTGGGTTCAGTTGTCTAGTGATGATCAAGACGCTCACTCCAGATCCTTTCTCCAGCCTGTGTTTGTTCCTGCAGAATGCTCCAGTTATAGCAGCCTTCCTAGTCCAGCCTCTGCAGGCTGGAATCCCACCATCCCACTGCAGCCTGTCCCAGATGGGAGTGAAACTGAGCATTTGCAGTTTGCTGAAATTCTTTCATCTGAGGTTCTGCTGCTTAAAATATTTTTTTCCTATTTTTCTGTGAAATGAACCACTCCTAATTGAGGAAAATAAACATCTTCCATCATCAGAACCCAGCAGCACTTAGGTGTTGTGTTTTCCCCTTCTCGGCTCTAGGTGTTGGCATGTTAAGATCAAAATGGACAGGGCAGGGTGTTCCCAGGGCTCTCTCAGTGCTGATGCTCTGATTTCTTGTGTCTTCTCTGGCTGAAATACACAGGGTTTGGTGCAAAGCTGCAGCAAGAGTCCAGTGATCTCATTCCAGTGGGGTGAGCAAGCAGACCTTAGAGCACATACTGAGGTTGTGAGTCTACATTTGTCATTTTTTCCTTGCTGATTTTCATTCAGCAGTTGTTGTGCAAGGATCAAAATCTCCTTGTGTTATGTGCTTGCACATGCTTATGGCCCCCAAGTTGTTTGCCATCCAAATAAACAAAATTACTACTCTGTGGGAGAAATGCTATTATTTTTATTGTTATTAGTTAAAAACAATGGAAAATCAGGCACAAAGAAAACAAAATTATTTTTTTCCAGTGGCTGCACAGTGAGATTGTGACAGGGCCAGGAACTGAGTCCAGGTGTCCTGAGTCCCAGCCCAGACCTTTAAGCACCAAAATATCCTGCTCCTTGTGAATTCAGCGTGTTTTGGCAAAAGTTTCCCCGGAGTGTTTCATAACTAATGTCAGAGCTAGACACTGAACGTGTCTTACCAGTTAGGAATTTTGCTTTTATATACACTCACCCTCTTAAAAACACCCCCAAACTTAGCAGCTGTTGGCTTCTTCATGTTACTTGAATGTTTCTAAGGCAAATATGGAACATGATAAATTGAAAAGCATTGAGTTGAAATGTTCTGCTTCGAGTCCACTTAGCAAACTCCAAAGGTCATCTCTGCTGTGTAGAGCCAACAGGACTAGACACAGAGTGAGCCTTGTTTGAAAGGGATTTTCTGTTGTCTAGAAATCAGGCTCGTCCTATTTCACAGGGGTCTTATCCAGATCTTATCCAGAAGACCTAAGCCCATCCTGGGATCTCTGACAGTTTTTGACTGTTTCCTGAAAAGGATCTAGAGCTAAGGGAAAAAAGAACATCCCACAGCAGACTATTGCAGATTGTGTCTTGAGGGACCACTTCCCCTTCTGAGAGGTCTTTAGTCCCTTTTAAATCTGCACAGGCAGGGTGCTGTTTGTGAATAGAAATGTGTGGTGTGGAAGAATACAATTCCCCCACGCAGCTCAAATAGTGACTTCTTAGCAGTCCTCTGGATCAGGTCAGCAGCTCACGTCTCCAACAAACCTTTTGTTCTATCTTGACTGTCTCTAATTACCAGCTGCAGTGGCATTCCCACAGACACTCAGCAGGACCTGAAAATTCCCTTTGTGAGATGCTCTGGTCAGTCCTTTATCCCACATCCGATGGTGTCCAGCTGCAATGAACTTTTCCAGAGTGGGATTATGTTGAAATGATCTGTTTCAAAATGGAACGTATGCTTCTGAATAGGAATGTCTCTTTTTAAAAAAAAAAACAAACCCCAAACTTCTGCTCTGAAGGGGTTTTGGCTTTTTGTGTACTGTCCTGGTTAAAAATTTCTTATAGTCATTTTTCATGCCTGCTGGAACGCCAAGGAATTATTATGGAGAGTGGTGTCCTTTGGAAAACTCCAAATGAAAGACTGGAATAGATGTTGTTTTTGCAGTAAAATCTGGCTTCCCTGCACATGTTGTCAGTACAGAGATAATCCTTGAAAACTTCTGAAGTTTACACAAGGCAAATTTTTTGCATTTCTGTGGGCACTGCAGCACAGCTGTGCTTTGGTGTGCTGACCTGGGGAGTGGGCTGGGATGCCATGGCTTTCACCTTCCTTTTGGGGGTATTCCTGTGTGCTTCTTGGGCTAGCTGTGCCCTGGAGCCTGTTGCTCTGCTGTGGGATGACAGGAGGTGAAGCTCATGCGTCCCTGCAGGTCTCTGTTCTCATTCTGCTGGTGGGGTTTGTCTTCTGGATGCCTGTGCAGGTGAGCTGCTGTACCGTGTCACATGGATGTGCCTGAGCTTGCTGGCTCTGGTGCCTCAGGAGCAGCCTTGCAGCACAGTGGCACAGGGCTTGGTGTGGGTTTTGCTGTCAAGGAGTACACTTGGACACAGCCTAGCCTGGGCTAGCATTAGCCTGGCCCTGGCTGACAGGTTTGGGTCAGACTGCTGATATATCCCAGGGGCCTGACTGCAGCTTGCTGGTACTCACTGCTGTTGGCTTTCTTTCAGAAGCAAGTGTTTTAGTGACTTCTCTCTTGCTAGCTCGTGCAGAGGTTTCACCTGGACATCTGTTCTTCTCCTGATGCTCCCAGCAGCTGCCATGGATGTGTTTAGCACTAACAGTTCTGTTTGTTTAGGAGGCTTTCTCCAGGGTGAAACTGATGTGTCTGGTCTCAGTTCTGAATCTCTAAACCCAAAATAACTTGGTAGATCAAAATAAACTTCTCTTTATACCTCTGCCATCATCAGCAGAGTCTGGCCTTTTGCAGCTATACACAGCTGAGCTTAATAAATGGTTCTCAGTCCCCATCTCCAAGCAGAAGCCCTCAGCCTGGACATAGCTCAGCCTGCAAGGCTTGTAGAGAGAGCAGTCTTTGCAGCTGCTTTCCCCTCCTCTCTCCATCTCATATCTCATGAGAGCATCTTTCCACCTGGGACTGTGCAGGGGGTTGGAGTAACTGAGTTAAGAGGATGTGCTGCTGGAAAACAGGCTGGATCCCATCACCAACAGACCATGTTGCAGTGACTTGTCTGGCTCTCAGGAGCTCCAGCTCTTTACATTTCATTTATATGGGGCTTTCCTCTCAATTCAGCTTTTTTCTTTAGCCTCTGCATTCAGGTTTTCCTTGGTTATCCCATAATTTCCCAATCCCATGGTGTCAAAAGGATGTCAGAGGATGCAACATAAATGGTTGTGTTCACCTTCCTACATCACCAATCTCACTTAGTCTTTCTTACCTTGTTACAGCTGAACAAGCTGGAGGAGGCAGCAAATGCAGCTCACACCTTCTTCATGGCAAACCCTGAGCACATGGAGATACAGCAGGACCTCGAGAACTACAAGACCACATCAGGGAAGGTCAGGTTGATTGACCAGGAGGCCAGGCAGCACATGGTGAGTCTGAGCTGAAGACGTGCCCAGCTTAAGTACTGGGAAATCTGGAGAGGAGAGATTAGGAGGCCAAGAAGAGATTAATCTATGAACGAGGAAATTCTACCAATACAGCAAAACAAGCCCTCCCTTTCAGCATTTTCCCTTAAGGCAAGCTTGCTCCTGCCTTCTCTAGGCACTCTGCTCTTTGTTTGATTGCTACATCCCCAGCCTGGTCCCTCTACTCGGAGAACTCTGGGGTCATCCATGGCTGTGAACACACACCAGCAGCCAGCTTTGATGGAAGCCTCCCTGACACATCTCAGCTCCTGTGTGTTTCCTCCATGACAAATCTTGGCTCCTGTGTGGATTTTTTGACCTGAGTTCTCCCACCTGGGCAGGGTACATGCACATGGCTGGCTGTGGTGGTGAGAGTGCAGAGTGGCAGGCAAGAGTGTCAGCTGTTTCCACCTCCACAAAGCAAAAGCCCAAGTCAAATGCCAGGGCCACCCCCAACTTCCCAATTTAACAAGACTCAAAGGAGCAGGAGTGGCTGTTGGGGATACTTATTGGAGGTGCTCATTAGGGGCCATTCTAAGAAAATCTTCCTAGGTCAGGACCAATCTGTTCCCTTGGCATTCAGTGTTGTTGTTTGGTGGGAGGGTAAAAACAACCAAAAAAAGAGGATTGTTTTTAATATAATGCATAATCTAGGAGTGGCACTGAGGATTCCCTAAGTATGGAGGAGTTCAGAAGAGCATTTAGGCAGGTTTTTTAGGTGCCACTGCTCCAAAAGTCCATCGATGGCTTAAACATGGTTTGGTACAAGTGGTTATATCTAATAGGTATCTGGGGAGATTGTCCTGTCCCTGTCCCCTTGTACCTTCTTTTGAGAAGCATCTGCAGGTGGCAAGGGCAGGATGCTGTGCTCCTGGCGGTGTAGCCTGCTCATGGTTTGTGTTCTGCCTACCTGCTTCGCAGGAGGACTACAGTGCTGGAGTGAGGCACTATGACAAGGAGGAGTACGAGCTGGCCATTGAGTTCTTGGAGCGTGCCTTGGAAGGATACTACTCTGAGGATGAGGATTGCCAGATCATGTGCGAGGGACCGCAGAGATTTGAGGAGCATGAGTACCTGGACTACAAGGCTGGTCTCTATGAAGCTATTGCAGGTGAGATCTTTTTGCATTTTTAGAGTTCTTACCCTTGGGCCTGAAATGTTTTTACTTATTGAGCTGGGGCCTTTGGCTGGATTTTTTGAGGTTGTCTTCCCTTCCATGTCTGCTGCTGGTGAGTAACGGGCACCTGGAAGCCCAGAAAGTGCAAACTCAGAGGACAGTGAACTAGAACATCTCATTTTGGTCCTGAATAGAAGCCGGGCTAGAAGAATTGCATTTCCAGATGCATGGAGCATTTGCAGCTTTCTGTTAGAGCTGGAAGTTTAGGTGCTTTATCATAAACGGCTTCCGTTTTCCCTGTACACAGTCTCGCACACCTCCCTGGAATCTGGACGTTGCTGGCCTTTGTTTCTGAGAGCATATGAAGAGAGCAGCAGAGTTCTCTTGGCCATGCTCCAGGTGGCCAGGAAAGTTGCCAAAAAGGCTCGTAACATGGATTTTCTCCCCATCCAAAAGGATGGATTTGTCATTAGTGGAGGCCCACCTAATTATGATCTTGACTGAAATCTCTGGAGAGAATTGAATGTTGCTGTGTAATCTTTAGATTTTCATGTGTGGCTCTGAGCCAGAGAGGATTAAAACAGTTCATTCACAGTAGAAATGAGATTACATTTAATTAGTCGGAAGGAAGAGCAATAAATTAAGGTTTGTTTGGTGACAGAAATCTTATTTATCTGCTTATGGTCTTGGAGTTGCATCAAGCCCTGAAATCTTGCTTCTTGTGTGGAAAATACTTCACTCAGACGCAGACTGCTTTTTGGATTTGCATAATTCTGTTTGTGTCGAGACAGGAAATCTAATTGAAACAACCAAAAGGAGAAACCACCAGCATACCGGATGGGAAGCTGCCCTGGTGGGGTTTGTTTACCCATGCAGAAAATAGAAGTGTTGGAAGGGCTGACTTGGTACCAGTGTGGCTGTCAGCTGATCAGGCCTGCTTTTAGAGCCTTCTCCAGGACACCAGGACACCCATGAAGAGAGCAGCCTTCAGTGGCAAAGCAAGCCCAGCATCCTTCTCACTGCAAGCTGCTGCTCTTCTAACAAGACAAACTGTTCCTGTGCTGTGCAAGTCGAGTGCAGCCCCAGAGAGCTGAGGTGTTTCTGAGCTGGCCCATCCAAGCACAGACAGGGTCATGGTGTGGTGGAGCTCAGAGCAGGACGTCACCTGGGAGGGACAACAGCCAGATGGTCCCTGCAAGTGCTGTGGCTTGGCCATGTGTGCCTGGCCATAACAACCCCAAACCCCAGGACCATTCAGGCACCCAAAGAAAGAGGGAGTTGAGGGAGGGAGATAAGATCTGGGATGCAGCTGCTTTTCTGTAGGAAACTAGGTGGTTCCTTCCAGGACAGCATAATCCAAAGTTCACCCCTGGTCCAAGGCACTCAGGCCCAGACATTTCAATAGGGAGTGGGAACATGTAATATACCAAGAAAAGAGAGTTTGGGTTTCTTCAGAACTAATTTCTCTTTTCAATCCCAAACTGATTTCCTGTGCTGCTGCTTGGGGTTGAAACACTCTCACCTTTTCTCCCCAGGGACAGATACATTTCAGTGAATTGATTCCAGTCTATAAGGCTTATTTCTAGGGCACTCTGATAGTACTAAGAAAAAGTAGTGCTTCTCAGTGATGGATTGATTATTTCAGATCTAGGATGCTTAAACAGGTTTAAATTACAACAATATGATTTATGTCCTTTCCCTTCTTGCTTTTCTTAATGTAATACCCTGGATGTGCATGGTAAGTCAGATAACTACTCAGACTACCTGTCAAATGCATAGGCACTGTTCTGAGTTTCCACTTCATTTCATTGCAAATTCCTCAGGTGGTTTTTATGGCAGCTCCAAGAAATGCTTTGGTAGCTGAGCACATGGTTATTTTCAAGCTTGTGTTTGTTTCTTAAGGTTTTTAATGGTGTGCAGAGACAGAGCAAGCAAATTAGATTCGTAAGTACATTGCAGCAAAGGCTCCAAAATGGAATCAGATGTCAGTGTTGGCTTTGAAATTGTACAGCTGGTACAATGCCTATACTGTGGACTGCCACCAATTATGAAACTTTGTTAATGGCAGATGTTTACCATGTGCTTGTGATTCCCTGGGGCATACATCATCTTTGAGAAGCAGCAAACACGGGGATTTCTGCTGCCCAAATTTGCACCTCGGACCTTTCAGACTGGCCTTGCTAGGCTGTGCTGAGAATCTGCACCAACCTCTCTTAGCTAAACCTCCCCGTGCCCTCAGGAGCTTTCTTGCTGCAGGAAAGGAGAGGATTAAAGATGAGCTGAAGGAAGGGAGTCTGGAGCTGGATTTCACGTGGCAGCACATGTGGCCACCTTGTCTTCTCACCTCTGCTTGCTTTGTGGGTTTGTCTCTTGGGGTTGAAGTGCCCCGTGCCACCTGCAGTCCCTGCACGCCGCCAGCTTCCCTAGGCAGAACCAGCAGCTCCTGCCACACAAAAGAGATGCTCAAGCTCCCTCTACAGTTGACAGAAGGAGGAAGGAGTTTCTTAAGGGGGGCAAAAATGTAACTACAACTCTGTCAAATTGGCTTTGGAGAGGAGCCTGAGGCCTTTCCCTCGGTGCACACTCACCTGCTAGGCCAAAGCAGTGTGAGTTGCACATCCTTCAGCTCAGGAGTTTTAACCTCTGTCTGTCCTTGTCTCAGCACTGTCACCATCCTTCTCAGACCACCTTCTCCCTCTTTCCCTGGCAGACCACTACATGCAGGTCCTGGCCTGCAAACACGACTGCGTCCGAGAGCTCGCCACGCGCTCGGGCCGGATCTCGCCCATCGAAAACTTCCTTCCCCTCCATTACGACTACTTGCAGTTTGCCTATTACAGAGGTAAAGGCTCTTGCACTGTTCCTCATAGCACCTGCTGAGTTCTGTTTTTGTACAAGTTCAAATTGTTCCACGTGGGAGTAAGGCTGTTTCCCTGATGTCCACACTGCAGTGATGCAGAGGCATGGTCTGAAAGAGAAGCAAAGGACATTGTGTCTTCAAAAGTCAGGCTGACTGAAACACAGTTTTATGAAGGTGTTTTAGATCATCAGTCAGGTTTTAGAAGCCCAACCTTTAGCTTAAACATTACGATTTTTTAAATAAATCATGCTTTTTTAGGGTCCTTTCATTTGCCTTTCGATATTAAAATCCTTGGGATTTATATGTTTCACACTTTCTGAAATGAACTGATACATTTTCTAAATTAATATATAACAGATATATGAGTCAGCTCAAGCTTATCCCAAGATGCCAATTTTTGCCAATTACCAAATATTTTAAGATTCACAGTAAAGTTGCAGGAGTTGGCAGCATGGCAAAATGTCAGGGGTTGACAGTGCTAAAAAATTATGCCAGTTGTGTGGTTCTATGTGCTATTTTATTATGTTCTGTAACATAAAAGAAAATAAAAATCTGCAGAAATCTGCTCTCTCGGGCTTTTGCTAATAACTCTTTACTGAAAAGGGCAGACTGTGCAGTGGTCAAAATTTCCATTGAAACATAAAGATTCTTCATTCATCGACACAACGGAAAGAAAGCAAGAGGAGTCAGTTCATGTATGGTACAGGCTTCTTTGTTCCTCTGCCCAGTTAGAGGTTTACTGTGGTGGGTGAAAACCCCTGGGCCCGGAGAGATGCTGCACAGATGAGAAGCAGTTTGATGCTAGACAGTATCCACATCCTGCCCATTCAACTGGATCCAATTTGGATACCATCTGGTCTGTGCATGATGGTAGAACAGTCTTGTCTCTGTGCCTCAGTTTCCTTGCTGGTGAAGTGGAGTGGTTAAGACAAAGTGGCATCAGAAGAGCCCTGTGAAGTGCTGGGCTCTGCCACTTCAGCTGATGGGGAGCTCAGGCTGTGCTTCCCTCCCTGCAGAGTCCCCTCCTGGGCTCTGTGTGAGCCCCCTGTGCCCCCTGACCACTGTTGTGTTGCCCCCCAGTTGGTGACTACGTAAAAGCCCTGGAGTGTGCCAAGTCCTACCTGCTCTTCCACCCGGACGATGAAGATGTCCTGGAGAACGCAGGTTATTACGAGGGCCTCTTGGAAGGTACAGTGGATCCAGCCACCATCAAACCCAGAAAGGTGAGAGTGAGTGACACCTGAGAGCTCTTGGTGGGAGGCTTTAACAAAAAAGTCTGCTGGAAATAAAAGCAGCTTGGCAGCTTTCCCCAGTGGGACCACTTTGAAAAGAGAAGCAGAAGTGCTGGGCTCGCTGGTGATGCTGAGGTGATTTTCAGGGTGTAAGTTCAGAGTCACTGGTGAGGGAGAGAAGCCAATGGACATGAGCTGCTTTAAATGGGGACTTCAGCCTAGTAAAGCCTGAGCAAGGGCTGGGAGGGCAGTGACCAACAGTGTAAACCCTCCTCTTGCCCAGTGCTCTGGCGGACACGCGGAGGAGGAATGCAATGAAACACTGAGCAAAGGGCAGCATCTCTTCAGAGAGGGCTGAGAAATATTTTCCCAGGGAAGGCTGGGATCTCAGCATTACTCTCAAGTCTCTTAGCTTGGAGTTCAGGGTGCAGCCTGTCCTACAGGGAGTAGCTCTGCTGTCACAGGGTTAGGCTGGGGTCAAATGACCAAACAGTGTGTGTTCCATCACCCAGCAGGACAGGCTTCCTCTCCAGTCTGGGCAGCCTTTATCTGTGGCCCTCGGGCTGCCTTCCTTGCCATACAGAAGTCCCATCCCATCCCATCCCATCCCATCCCATCCCATCCCATCCCATCCCATCCCATCCCAGTCATTCCCCTCGTACCATAAGTAGAGTGTTGGCAGGAACTGGTTTTTCCATTCCTTTGACTTCCAGGCAAATCAAAGTGAATTTGGTAAAGTACTAAAAAATAAAAGCAAAATGATAAAAAGGAAAACAAGAAAAATTCTTGTTTTTTCTCACAAAATGAGTCTAGGAAAAAAACCCCGAAGTTGCCAAAAGCATTTAATTGTTTACAGTGTTTTGAAGTTTTCTGTAAAAAAATGAATTGAATTTTGCTTTGCACAATAGTTTTCTTGGAGAAATACCACTGCTTTATTTGCAGACTTTTTCATTCAAAATAAAGCCCTCTGATGGACAGTTTCCAGGTGGCTGTGCTTTGTGGCCCACACCCAAGCACTCTGAGTGCATCCCAGGGCCAGGCCATGGGCTCCATGTGGGGAACTGACGCACAGCCCAGCCCGGGTTCCTGCCCCACCGACCTGAACTTGCCCTCATTCTGCAGCTGGGGTTTCTCTGGCCAGCCTTTTGCCCAGATATTTTGAGGCTCTCCAAGGTGCTCAGGAGTTTCTGCCAGCTATGGACGTGTGTTTTGGGGATTCAGGCTTCCTAAATGAGCTGCTGAACACTTTCTGTCATGTACTGAATGGCTCAGCCTTGTTCCTGGGGTTGCTCCGAGCATCCCTCACCTCACAGCAGTCTGCAGCATTGCATGAAAACCAAACCCCTGTGAAGCAGAGGTGCGTTGCCACTGTCTTGCAAAAGCTGGCCACGCGCAACTGCTCCTGCTTTCCTTCTTTTTTCAGGAAGCCAAAACGCTGCTGCGGCGCCACAAGCTGGAGTCTCACCTCTTGCAGGTGGCTGCGGCCGGCCTGGGATACGCCTACACGGAGCCGGTAACGCCTGGGTGTGCTGTGGCCAGGACCTTTAGGAGTTCACAGCTGTAGGACCAGCTCCCCCCTGCCCCCTCCTATAAATCCAGGCCTGTGTAGGTGACTCAGGAGCTGGGTCTTGGACTGGTTTGTTCCTTGTAGGAAAACAGTGATGGCAAAGCAAAGAAGGCATTCCTGAGGTGAAGGAGAGGCACATAGAACCTCATCCAGCTCTCTTGCCATGGTGTCTGAGTCTCAGCCATGGCCATGGTGATGGGGTGAGACAGAGATGCCTGGGCAATCTGGGATTCCTAGGTACTCATCACACTGTGACAGTTTGGGTTCACATTTTCAATCTGGTAACCTCAGGCCATTGCCCAAACTTATGTGGGATGGAGCCAGAGAGGCTGGCTGATGTCCCTGGGAGTCAGGCAGAGCACGTAATGCCCTGGCTTTGGCTGGAGCACTAAATTAAGAAGTTTGTCCTCTCTTTTCCCACAGAACTACTGGAACAGGTATGGCGCCCGCCAGGACGAGCACAGGTGAGCCACAGTCACCCCAGCTGAGCTGCAGCTTCGCCATTCCCCACGGTGGGATCAAGGGGATGTGCTTGTGGTGGGGTACCAGCCTGCTACTCAGCACACCATCCACCCAGCACATCATCATGGTTGAGTTAGGACCCTTTGCCCCTTTCCATTGCAAATATTCCCACAAGGACCTTATTTTAGCTGAGTGCCTCAAAACCAGCATTGGTCTAGAGGGAACTTGATGGCTGAGGCAAGTGGTGCTGGTCGGATTTGTTGGTGTCTGTGCTTTGTTGGTGGAAACTGTTGCTTGCATTACCAGAAGAGCAGTGTTTGCCACAGGACAGGGTGAGGGCTTCAACTTGTATGGCTGTGACATTTGTACAGAGTTGCTTGGGCTTTTTGTGTATGAGTTTCCAAAGGGAGCAAAGGTGCAAGCTCAAGAACTTGTGGCCAAAGTCATGATGTTCCTCTTCTCCTTTGCTCCTCAGTGTCCCATCCAGTATCAGCAGTGAACCAGAGGATGGGCCCCGGCTGTCCCTGACGAAGAAACCCATGCCAAAGCCAGACCGAGAGCTGAAGGAGGGTAAGGCTGAAGAAGATGTTTCAGCAAAATCAGGGTTTTTTTTTTCCTGTTGCTGGCTACTACAGACTGCAAAGGCTGGCCACTGAGCAATGAGGGCCACTCCTATTTAAGGGAGTTCAAGTTTTGTTTAAGAGACAGAGAAGTCTTCAGTGCTGCCACAGCATTTCTGGGTCTGTGGATCCCAGGGCACTGCTGTGTTGTTTTTCCCACCTGCTGAGCTACTCATTACAGAGCCCTGAGATGTGGAGCTGGGAGGCTGGGTCTTCCTCACCATGGGGAAAGCAAACCAGCAAACAGTAGTCTTCTGTCCAGGTGCTTTTAAGATCAGTGTGTTCCCTGTTGTCCAGGCTGCAGAAGGATGGATGCTGGAAGCAGCCTGTCCTGATGCTTTGCTAAATGTGCTGGATCACACCATACTAGCAACCACTTCTCTTTGCAGACTAAGCTTACAATTTCATGTCTTAGCTCACATGAAATCACTTGTTTATACGCCTGTCAGCAGACATTTCAACTGATTTCAGCACATTTTCGGCAACCACAGAAAATACCATAACATCTTCTACTAAAGACAGAATTTTTCCCCTTAACAATTTTGAAAAACAATATTGTAGCCAAGCACCAAAGCAGAGTCCTTGCTGCAAAACAACAGGGTCTGAAGCCAGGAGGTGTCTTGTGTCTCTAGTGAGCCAGCTCCACAGCAGCAGGCAATTAAACCTCCCTGTAATGCAACGGGTGGTAGTGCTTTTTGGGGAATTTCACAGCTTTCCCCAGCCCAAGTTGTGTCCAGCTGCTCAGTGTTGTGTTCAGTGTTGTTATCCCTTCTCTAGCTGTACATAAAATAGGCAAAAACCACAGGAAGATACCAAAGATCTTGCTTAAGACACGAGCTGGTTGAATTATATTTGTTGGCCTGTTTGCTGTTTATAACCAAGTAATTTCAAAGTCCTTCTTTGTGTTTTTCTTTCTTTCTATGCTTTTATTCTGGTTTACTTGCAGAATGTTTTTGTTTACAAAGAAAACTGAAACCGTTTAAAAAGAAACTGGGATTTTTGTCCATCCAGCTGCTGCCTTTCTCTGTTGTCTTTTTTTCTTTCTCTCTTTTAACTTGGTAAAAGAAAAGGCCAAAAGAGAAAAGTTTGTTTTAATTTTGTACTCTTCTGTAGTTCTACCCTTCCCCCCTTCCTCTTTTCTGCCAATTCCTTCACTCCCAAAAGTCCAAGGAATTCCTCAGTTCCTTTGGGGTGGTTTTCACAGAGCACAGACACAGGGAACAGGTCTGTCTCTCTGCTGGTGCTTAGAGCAGGCAGAGGCAAGGAAAGCAGGTGGGAGCACACTGTCAGTGTGGGACAAGGGTTCAGTGTCCATGGCACAGAGCTGCCCCACTAGTTCCCTGGGAGGAATAAGAAGAAGTGTTGGAAGTATTGAGTGATGCCTTCATGTTCATCCCTCATGTGCCTATGGCTGGGGGAGAACAATATCTGAGCTGGAAAACTCAGACTTGTGTTGGAGCATGCCAGGAGTTTGGATTTGAGAATTCTGATTCTGATCCAGCTGCATTTGCAATAAGTGTGGTTATCAAGAAACAAAATGAGCACAGTGAACACCAGAAACGTCCCATCTTTTCCATTTCCAAGAAACCTAACTCTTCAGAAATAAAGCTGTGGGCTAATGACACGGCTTGTGGGGCTTACGTGTCCTCCATAGGCCAAGGAGACCTAGGACATAGGCCAGGGACAGCCATGGCAGCTCCTTTGTCTCAGTGGAGGAGGGTTATCCTGAGAGTCCTCTGGCTCATCCACTCCCTGCTGTCCTTCTTGGAGGAGAGCAGTGCTTGCTGCAAGCTCAGCACCATGTGGGCTTTTCTCTGTGTATAGAAGACAAAAACCACTGATGACAGTTGCAGGGAGTGGTTTTGCATGCCAAGCCAGCAGCATCCACACAGCACAAATGCAATGGGAACCTACATTGGTGTTGACAGCTGGGATGGAGAGCCAAGTTAGCCACTGTCCCTGTCTCTCCCCGTGTCCCACTGGGGTTTGGTGTTTCCAGGCTGTAGTCCCTGCAAGGCAGCTGTTGAGAAGGTAGAAAATGCTGGTGCTCCTGCAGCAAATTGATTTCCTCTCCTTGTGTTCCCATTGCTTCTGTTTCTTTTGTTACTGGTGGGAGGCCAAACTCTGCTCTCTGCTGTGGAGCTCTCTGCCTGTCAACGCACCTGGGTGACTTCAGCTGGCCTGCAGCCACTGTACAAGATGTGGACAAGGCCAGGGCATGTTCAGCAGGATGGTTTTGTGTCTCTCCTCAGGGGGCCCTCTTCTCTACAGCGATGTGAAGTTTGTCTACAACTCCCAGCAGCTGAATGGAACGCAGCGAGTGCTGCTGGATAACGTCATCTCAGAGGAACAGTGCCGGGAGCTGCACAGGGTGGCCAGCGTGAGTGGGCAATGGCCCTGGGCTGAGTGTGACAGCTGAATGTGTGATCAGCCTCTGGAGAGCTTCTGGGTTCGTGCCTTGCTGTGTGTTACTGCTGATGGCAGGATGCCTGTGGAGAGCAGGTGGATGCTTGTCCCCAGTGCACACCCAAAACTGCAGCACAGGAGCTGCTGCTCCATCCTGGGCTCTTCTTACAAACAGGCTGCAAGACAGAGCCTGTGCAGAAAGAGCTCTTTCCCCATGTTATAACAACCCTAAAGGATGTTCATCCACAAGTCTGCTTGAGCCTTCTCAATCACCATTAACTGAGCTTGGGAAGGGACTGAGGATGCCTGAACATCCCCAGTTAGGAGGTGGGTGGTTGATATCCAGCATCTGTGTTCACAGAGAGCTGCAGCACCTTTCCATCCCAACTCACCTGGCCCAGTGAATGCAGCCCTGGGGGATTTGGGGAAGACAATGCCCTGTACTTCCATTGCAGATCCCTCTCTCCTGACAGACCTGTTCACCCCTCATCTGTATTTGTGTCTTCCAGGGGATCATGTTGGCTGGAGATGGTTACAGGGGCAAAACCTCTCCCCACACCCCGAATGAGAGATTTGAAGGAGCCACTGTCCTCAAAGCCCTCAAGGTACAGCTCCCTCCTCCTTCTCCTCCTCTCCCATGCCCTCCCTCCCAGTCTGCACACAACACTGACCTCTCCTTGCCCTTCTCCTTGCCCAGTATGGCTACGAGGGCCGTGTCCCGCTGAAGAGTGCCCGGCTGTTCTACGACATCAGTGAGAAGGCTCGCAGGATCGTCGAGTCCTACTTCCTGCTCAACTCCACGCTCTACTTCTCCTACACACACCTGGTGTGCCGCACCGCCCTGTCCGGTGAGGAATCGGGGCTGCCAGTGGAGCAGGGAGGATGGGAGGGGTTCAGCCCTCCATGGGGGGTTTATGAGTGGGGGTCCCAAGCTCAGAGTAGCTCTGTTTTGCTTAATGCCTAAATTGGTGGCCAAGGGCTGGGCTAAGTCAGCATCCCACAGCAGCAAAAAGGGGGCACTGCTGTCCCCAAAAAAATAATTTCTGGGATGTCTCTTGGTTTTCATATCTGCAACTCTTCCTATTTTCTCCTCCCTTTTCTCTTGCCTCCTCTTGTCTGTCCCTTGTCCTTTCCACCCCAGCCCCAGCTCTCCATCTCGCTTCCCTGCAGTCAGGAACAGGCAGAGCTGTGCAGATCTGAGTCCTCAGATGTTGCCTTTTCTCCCCAGCTATTCCTTTCCTCCTCTCACCTGTGAACACCACCTGGAGTGGGGTCAGGGTAGGCTCCCACCCCATGATGAGACCCCACAGAGTATGGCATTTCCATCTCATCCATCCCTTCTCCTTCCCCCTTCCTCCACATGGTCCTGCCTAGGCCAGCAGGAGCGAAGGAATGATCTGAGCCATCCCATCCATGCTGACAACTGCCTCTTGGACCCCGAGGCCAACGAGTGCTGGAAGGAACCTCCTGCCTACACCTTTCGGGATTACAGGTAGGAAGAAAGGGAAGGAATCTCCCTAGGGACTTCTCTCCCTCTGGCTGCTCCCCACCATGTCTGACTGGAGCAACGTGGGATCTGTGCAGGACATGGGGGTCACCCTTGAGACCTCCCCAGTGCTCTCCTAACTGGGGTTTACCCCTTCCTTCCCCAGTGCCCTCCTGTACATGAACGCAGATTTTGAAGGCGGCGAGTTCATTTTCACCGAGATGGACGCCAAAACTGTGACAGTGAGTTGGTGCTGTGGGCCAAAATCTGTTCCTCAGGACTCCATGCTCGGGGCTCTGGGCTTCCCCAGGCAGCCTGTGGCTCCTACCTTGCAAACAGCCCATACAAAATCCTGCTGCAGAGGTGCACCCTCCCTAGAGACTGTGCCAAGCAGCAAAGCTGCAGATTAGGGGTTCTCCCCACCCCCAGGGAAGGCAGAGGGATGGACAGCTCCTCCCCTGCCTGGAGGACTGCTGAGCTGCCACCCCATCTCGTGGTCAAACATGAATTGGTGTCTCCATACAGATACAGTGCCTGATCCAGGTCTCTTGTTCCAGAGTGGATCACAGAGGTGGACATCAGACCCTGAGAGAGATGTGGCTCAGGCATGAGCCCTCATCTCTGTTTGGGGCCATTAAGGAAGCTGGGCACCCACTCTGTGGCTGGACAGAGGTCTGGGCACCATGCTGTGGTCTCTGGAGAAGCTGGAGGGTAGTTTGTGTCTACTTAAGTGCTTGAGGGTTGATTTGGTTGGCACTTCTGCTCCCGAGGTCCTGCAGGACTCTTGTGGACTCTGCCAAGAGAAGATGGAAAGAAAGAGGTGTTTCACAGCCATGCCAGGCTTACCCTGGACTTCCCTGGAGTCATGCCATGGCCCCATTTCTGCTCTAGGTGGTCACCTGTAGGCTTTTCAGAGACTCCATGCCATTATGTCCTTTCTGTACGATGTCTGCACAGCAGGAGCAAGCTTCACACCTCCCTGTTTACCCCACACATTTTGCGAGCCATGCCCAGAGCTCTGAGTGTGCCCCGGAGCAGTTCACCAGGTCCTGGGGCAATGCAGAGGGATGCCCGGTGAGGTCCCAAGCCCTGGGCCATGGTGAGCCCAGCCACAGTGTGTGCAGCCATGCTTTGCCAGCCTGGTTGTGCTGTTTCCCTCAGGCCTCCATCAAGCCCAAGTGCGGGAGAATGATCAGCTTCTCGTCGGGCGGTGAGAACCCCCACGGCGTGAAGGCGGTCACCAAAGGCCAGCGGTGCGCTGTGGCTCTCTGGTTCACCTTGGACCCTCTGTACAGAGAGCTGGTGAGTCCCTCCATCGTGATGTGAGGGGAGTTGGGGCATACCCAGCATCCCACAGGAAACAGGACCATCTTATGTTCTCCAGTCCCAGTACATCTGTTTTCCTCCCATTACACCCCCCACAGCAGCACTCCTACGATATGAGCTGGTGGTCCCAGGACAGGTTTTTCCTGACAATCGTGGTCCTGGGCACCCATTGTCCTTGGCCCGTGGGGTGCAGTGCTGGGCTGGGGTGCTGAGTGGGGTGTGGAAGGGCTCCGTGCAGGGCTGGGCTGGCCATTTCTGACACCTAGTGGCAACAGCCTGACGGATGGGGAACTCCTCCAGAGCCAAGCGCAGCTCAGAGTGCTGTGCTGAGTCCTGCTGCTAAGTCCTCTCAAAGGCATTTTGGCAACTTGAAGTCCATGGCTCTGGGCATCCCAGATGCCTTGGAAGATCTGGCTGTGATGCCTTTCACCAGGCACCCTCCACATTCTGTTTTAAAAAGCTGCTGTACCAGCCCCTGCCTCCCTTTGGTAGCAATTCTTGTCTGTAAAAATAAGAACAGAGACAAATTCTTGTCTGTAAAAACAAACCCGAGCAAAACGAAATGCAGGGAGAATGCAAAACCCTCATTCCTTTGCCTTGTGATGGAGGTGGGCTGCGAGGTCTGGGGAAAAGCATATTTCCAGACATGTACTTCAATGTCTCTCAGTTTTTTTGCACTAGCAGAAACTCCTCCAGGCTTGGTGCCTGTATGGTAGGAGATCAGCCCTGCCCAGGGAGCTGGAAATCAACAAGAAGCAGAGGGTACAGGAGAAGGGTGTGCTGTGGCAGTGGCTGCTAGTGGAGTGTGATAAGGGAACTACAGAACATCAGCACTGCCCCAACCACTGCAGCCCTGCAGGGAGGGGGGAATCGGGTATTGAGGTGGAAAGGGATTTGATTAATTTTTCCCAGCAAATCCCCAGCTCGAGTCCCAGCCTCTCCCCCATCCTCTCACCTACACTGCTGGTTCTGGGGTAAAATCCTTGCTGTGTGTCCTCCCAGCAGCCTGAGCCTCACTGAATTAGCTGGAGCAGGCACTGGAGCTCTGCTGTTACCATTTCTTCCCTTCCTCTCTTGCAGGAACGAATCCAGGCAGATGAAGTGATTGCCATGTTGGACCAGGAGCATCTAGGACCCAGTGAAATGAACATCAACCCAAAGGATGAGCTATGAACTAGGCCAAAGACTTTTTCTATTAAATATTTATTTAATATTGTTAATCTTATTAGAACCCTTCTATTTTTGTACAGAGATACTGTATAAATTAACAGGTTAATATGATTGTGGAGTTTCAGGAATGCCTCTTCTGTGTTTAGCACAGCTTTTGCTGGAACTCTCATCCCTGTGCCAGCATTTCCTGGTGGGGCTGACTCTGCTTCCAGCATTCCCCGTTTTTCTCTAGCACCTCTCACGACTCATTCAGGCCCACTCTACCCCCTTGGAGAACCGTTTTTTTTTCTTTCTCAACCAAAAATAGCTGCTTCTCTTTAGCATCTGCTGGAGAAAAGTCTCAGGTGTCCTAATGCACCAATCTTCCTGTTCCTGCTTCCTGCTGGGGAAAATGGAACACAAAAACCAGAGTTATTTCTGTCCCTCACCATTTAAATATGCCTTTTAGGGGAAAAAACAAAGGAAAACCCAAGTCCTAGCAAAATGGAGATACCTCTGTAGCCATGTAAAGCTGGTGTTTGGGCATTAATTCTGAGCAGAGCTTCCGGAAATCAGCTGCTGAGCTGTGCACAGGCATGAAGGGATGTGATATGCAGCTGCCTCTGGTGAAATAGGGTCTGTCACTCATGTTCAGTCCCTTCTCTTGCTGATGGCCTGAGAACATGAAGGATGCTGCTTCACACTGCATCCTTTGAGCTTCCAGCCCAGTCTGCTGCTGGTAGAACCCAAAGTTTGTAGTCATAATTTCTGGGTCCCTGTTGGAAAGCAGCTTAGGAAGTTACAGTGCCATGGTGTTGGATGGTGTAGCTCTGTACTCTGGATGTCCTGGCTGCATCCTCCCATCCTGGCAGTGCAGAAGCAGAGATGTTCATGGTGTGGTAGTATCTGTTTGCTCAGAGTAGTTCTGACCCAGCCTGAGGATGTTGCAGTGAAAGCAAGTAGTCAAGTAACTGCTGCTAAGGACTCCTCCCCAACCATTAAATTTAGTGTGGGGGGGGGGGAATCAGAGCAGCCCCTATCTCAATCAGAACAAGCACTGAGTCACAGAATTGCTGTCCCAGACATAAGGACAGCTTTTATTTTGATCCAACAGCTGCTTCTGCTGCTGGAGCACAGTTCCTAAAAGGCAGGTTTCAGCAATCTTCACTGTTGAAATTACTACAAGGCTGCAATCTATCCACAAAACTCTGCAGGGATGTTTGCTGGGGTTCACATCCTTGAGCTGCTTTGCTCAGCTCCCTGGTGCATGGGCTCTTTCGTCAGTCCTTTTCTGCTCCCCTCTGCCAGTTTTGGCATTCCCAGAACTTAAAATCTGCAATAGATTGTCTTTTCTCTTTGCTCCTGTAGCTTGTGCCTATTCAAACCTCCCAGGCTCAGAAGCCCCCTCTTCCCATCCAGATAGTGGCTGCAAAGGCTGTAGACAAGGATTGTCCTGTAGAGACCTCCTCAATAGCTGGTCCTGGGCAAGATAGAGGGGAACTCTGCATCTGGAAAATGAAGAGGGAACTATTACCACCCGGAAAATGCTGGAAGAGTCATTTGCTGCACCTCCTCCAATGCTGCATCTGCAGAGGAAAAGGCTCTGGGCATTTTTAAGCCACCAGCATTGCTTAGCCCTTTGTTGTTATGTCCCTTCCTCATAGGTTGTTGAAAAGGTTCATCAAGTTGGCTCCCCAAAGAACTGCCCACAGGTCTCTGCCTTTGAAGAGCCTTCCCTGCTTAAGTGCCTCTTCTGTAAATACTTAACTCCATCCCCCTTTTCAAAGCAGCCAGAGGAGAAGCTGGGGAGAAGAAGGGGAGGGCATCTTTTCACTTTGGAGGGCTGACCCCCATTTCATTGTCCCTCCACGTGCACCACGCTGCTGCATCCAAGGCTCGACTCTGAATGCTGCACCTTCCATGTGGGTCTGTGCTGCCATCCCCCAACAACCATTGCCCACATGCACCCTCCAAAGCTGCCCCTCGGTGCAGCCCCAGCCCTCCCAGGGATCCCACCAGCTGGTTCTCCTGCAAGGAGGAGCAGGGGCTGGCACAGGTCATGGTTGGTTTGTTGCTGTGGTGGTTAGCCAGAGCTGTGTCTAAATCCAGGGAAAATAAACTAAACACATCTGGGCCTGTCTTTGTCTTTCTTCAGTCAAATATTAGAAGGAGAGACCAGGGCATTTAGGGTCTGCTTCATGATGGTACCTGTGCCTTTGGGGTTTCCTGCCTTAGACTTTAGAGCACAGCCCCCTCTCCCTGCTGGAGGAGCATGGACTGTGTGCGTGTGCTTTTGGCTGCCTGTCCATCTGCCTCTCTCTGTATCCAGCTGTGCAGTAACTCCCATGCCATGGACATGCTCCATGTTTGGTGAGCAGGAGGGACTCGCAGCCCCTGTGCACTTCTGGGGTGTTCAGGGCCACGGCCACCTCGGGTGAAACAGCTCTGGTGCAGAGCCAAGGAGCAGCCTCGGGGGGATGCCTCATTTCAGGACTCATTGCAAACTTCCCCCAAGAAGGGAGAAGCCTCTGGGCTGCCTGGGCCATCCATTCCTTTCACCGTGCTGCTCTGCCTGAGACGATGGCAGCCTGGGCCACACTGAAGCCAGGAAACAGGAATGCAGTGAGTCGGAACTTCTCCTGTTTGTTTGTTTTTCCAGCTCTCTGCTCTGGCAAAGTCTAGCTCAGAAATGGATTTGTATTTCTGCTGCAGCAGCAGAGGTCGGTGCCAAGTTTATGGGCACTCTGCAGCCTCACAGGAGCAAGTCACAGAACTCTTTGGGGTATGCACCGAAATACAGCGTAGGGTTTTGCATCTGTTGTGTCCAAGTGGGATGGGCTGCCACCAAGGTGGCTTGGACTGAGAAATGAATTTTAACTCTTGGATTTTATGTAGGGGCCTGGCATCTGCCAAAGCTGTCAGGGTCACATCCAGAGTGCCTGCAGGGCACCTGCATCCCTGCAAAAAGAAAGCTGACAATACTGAATGTATACACTCCTCCTTGGTCAAATATGCCCCAGGGACAAACTAGTGCACTTATATTTTTGTTTCCTCCTACTTCTGCTCACCCTGTTACTCCTCTCCTGACCTGCCAGACCTGCCTAAAGCCCCGTCATGAAGCAGCTCCCCAGGGAGGCGGTGCCTGCAGTCACAGCACTGAGCACAAAACTGATGTGCATTTCAGAGCACACTTCATGGCTCCCAGACCAGCTCCAAGCTGCTCTAGCCAAGGCTTGCCCACCAAAGGGAAGCACAACCCCCTTAGGCATTAGCCAAGTGTTGTACATTCCCCAGTTCTATCACCAGCAACAGGAGCCTTTTGGAGGTGGAGGTGTTTGAACCATGCCTTAGTTCCTTGTTCACTCTGCTGTGCCCTCACTCATAATAATAATATATGTAGAGTGGGATTAGCAGGGTTGATTTATGGCAGTCAACGAAGAAAAAAACAACCTACCCATAAAGGAAACACAATGGAATTCAAAAGTATTTAAAACAACAACTGAGGTGGTTCTCTGTGTGTGTCTGTGTGTGTGTGTCTCTGTGTGTGTGTGTGTGCCTGTGTCTTTGTGTGTTTGGGTGTGGATGTGGTTTTGAAAGTGAAGCCTGCATGCTGTTACTCCATGCCAGGGGACCTTCACCAAGGAGATTTGTTTTGCTTTCATGTCCAAGTGGGCCCAAGCCAAGTCCACTCAGCCCTTGCACAAAGCTGCTGCAGGTTGTGGGGGCACTGGGGGAGCCTGCTCTATGCCACAGGGTGTCTCAGCAAAGGGAAGTCCATCATATTTCAGGACAATACAGATGAAATGATGCCTTCATTAAGGACAAGATTGCACTTTCTCACAGTCAGGGATGCAGCAACAGAGTGTGAAGAGCCAGTGGCAGCAAAAGCACCAAGGCTTGGGGAGCGGTGGCTAACAGGAGTCATGAGAGCCCAGCAAGGCACCTGATGCCTCATGCACAGGGAAGGAGCATGGAAAACACCTTGTGTAAGTAAAGAACCTCCAAGAGAGGCCAGCAGAAAGCCTGAGGCTGAGCCCCCTTGGGCTGCAAATGCTTTACTCCAAGTGGCTGCTGAAAGCTTCTCTCCAGCCAAAAGCTCACCCCCGAAACCTCACCTGAAAATAAGACTTGTGGCTACTTACAAATTCCTGAATCTATAATCAAGACTGAAATACGTAAAGCTTTATGTCCAGTGTCTACAGTCTAAAGCAACCTGGACATTCCATAGACATTAGCCTGAAAGACTTCCTGAGGCATTAATTTTAAGCAACTGAACCTTTCTTGAATGTTCTTGTGGAGGCTTAGGGCCATGTGGACAGTCAGTCTCCAACAACTCCCCTGGATGATAACTAAGCCCCATTATTTCCAAGCTAGGCCATGGTAAACTTATAAAATATGGTGTATTTCGACTTTTTGTATGTCCTCTTTATTTCCCAGGCTCTAGATTGATACCCACAAAATACAGCAGCTCTGATCACCATGAGCCTCACTGACAAGCTCTGCCAGCAGCCAGCCTGGCTGAAAACCCTCTGCTGCTGCCACTCCATCCCACCTCATAGCTGCATCCCCACCCTGCTGCTGGCTGACCTGGTGATGGACAATTTGGGTGGCACAATCCCCACCATGAGGTTGGCAGTCCCTGTGCAAGGGTGTCCCCACCTCAGAGGTGCTGTGGCCGTGGGTGGCAGCAGAGCCTGCCCTGGTTTGTCAGCTTTGCATTGCAGCTGCTGAGTGCTGGGAGCAGCTTGGCCAGAGAAAAGAGTGGGCAAAGCAAGGAGATCGAGTTTGCTCTGAGCCCTGCTCATCCTTCCTGCTTACACCTGGGCAGAGCCAACCTGAACACTCACAGGCAGCTGAACATCTTCCCATGAAAAGCTGTCATTAAAAAAAAAAAGGTTGTTTCCTCCTGTCCACACCCTTGCCCAGCCTGGGGGAAAGAAGAACAAAACAGCTGGCAGTGAGATAAAAATGGGCTAGTCCTGCTTTGGGGAAGAACTATATTAAAAGAGGAAAGAAGTATGTATGTCTTTTGTTTCCACAACTGCTCCTTATGTCTACACCCCACTGTAAGAGCCACCTTTTCCCAGGGAAGGTGTTCCTGCTTGTCTGTGCTTTGGGGTATGACCCTAGCCAGGTTCCAAGACACTGTGCTCTTCCCCACGTTTGGTGGGCCCAAATTTATGCGTGTTTCTCCCACCACCCCATTTCTACACCAGCACCCAGATGGATGAGATGCCTCGGTGACCAGAGAGAGACCAGAACCAAGGGAGTGCAGCCGTGCACAGTCAGATCCTGCCCTGCTCTTCACCCCAAGCACAGCCCTGCCCTCACTTTGGGCCTGGGGCTCCACATGGACAGGTCCAACAGATGTCACTGAGAGCAACAGAGCTCCCCAGTATCCTCCAGTAGCACAGCGTGTGTGGGCACCTGACCATCCCCCCAGTGGAAACTGCTGTCTCCACAGGTCTAGAGGATACCACAGCCAGCCCAGAATTGCTTTTGTCTTGTTTTAAGCACATGGTGAAAGCTGGCACTGGGTTTGTTTCCTTCTCATTTAGCAAAACTTTTGTTACGCAGAAAAAAAAATCATAAATGTCAGCACGTCCCAACCACCTGGCCAGCATCCAACCCCACCAAAAATAAGTGCAGCACACTAGAGGAACTTAAGAAAGCAAAACAGGTGACTCAGAGAGCTGCCTGGCCATCCTCACCTTGTTTCTGGTTGAAAGCACCCCTGCACTTCAGGGCATAGGGTCCAGCTGTGCCCCGGCCGGGCAGCAGCGTGCAGGCTGTGGTGGCACAGCACAAGTGCAGGAGCCTGCAGTGGGTGCCCTGGTGGGAGCCGTGGTGGGAGCAGGCACCGTGGGGGCCCTGTGGGCAAACAGAGCAGCCTGGTGAGTGGACACACCTGGCAAAGGGGAAAGTCAGCTAATGATTGTTTCCAGGGATGGTTTGGATAATGAGAAAGGCAATTCTAGTAGGTATTTCCTGAAGCTGAGCAGGGCAGGGCAGGGGGAATTTATATGAGCTCAGTTTAGCTTCTACTCCTCCTTTATTTGTAATGAGATTAGCAGCAGAGATGGCAGGGCACCCTCGCCTGCTGCCATGATGGGGTGAGCTGATAAGCACCTCCTGCCCGGCCTGGCATTCCAGCCCAACAGCTGAGCCACGGGGGAAAAAAAACCAGGAAAAACCACCCTTCCATCACACAGGGCCTTTTTGCAACAGTCCTAAGCTCAGGGGTAAAATGTTGCATCGGACTGGCCAGGCTGATCCTGGCAGTGCCAGGAGTGGTGCTGATATCCCAGTGCAGCCCAGTGTCACATCCCCTCCTTGCAGTGCTTCTGCACCCGGTATCAGCTGAAAGCATCAGGTTAAACACTTGTCCCCACCTTACTGGTGAGATATGAGGCCACCACTTGGCCACCAATGCGCCTTGGGCAGCCCCAGTGCAAGAAATGAGAGTGGTTGACTGGACTGCATTGTGGCAGAAGCTGTGAAGAAGTGTGACTGCCCTGCAGAGCATCTCCCAGCTGCCCACGGTGCTGTAACTGGACTGTAGCAAAGGTGGAGAAAAAGCTGTGTTATAATTCCCGCCCCTCCACACACACAGAGGAGAACGTGGATCCCCTGAGAGATTTTGAAAAAATCTTCATAGCACAAATGACAAGGTCTGTTCATGGCAAACCCAGAGCCACCTCTGAGTGTACATAGCCCTAAGAAGGGGAATTTTATCTGTAAAACCACTGAAACCCCCCCTACTTGTCTTTTAAAGACTCGTATTAGTTACAGCAACCAAACACTCATGGCCCAAGTGTATCCATCCAGGGCAGAAGCTCCAGGTGCTGTGGGGCACCTTGGCACCTGGCTTATCCTTGCAGGGCTCCCTGCCACCACTGGGCATATCTGAGGTGATGGCTGAGCCTGACATCCTCTTCACCATGTTGTCACTGGCTGCATTGCCCCATGCCAGGATGTCCATGAAAACCATCTGTGGTGACATGCATTTCTCACTCAGCCCTTTTCATTGAGCCAAACCAATGTGTGCCCATAGCCCAGGGGTGACCAAGTTGCTGTAGGGGGCAGTTTCCCAGTCATGTGGTGATTGTGGGGGGCTGCTCCCAACACCACACAGGAGAAAACAACCCACCAGCATCTTAAAACCAGTTTGCAGCCCCCAGGCACCTGGGGGTTGTTTGTTCATCTCCTTTCATTTCGACACCTCATCTGAGAGGCTGGGAGCTGGCATTCACTGCTCCTCTGGTGCCAGCTCTGAGATGGTTTTATTTGATTTGCCAACAAAAATGGGTGGAAGGGTGGAGATTGTATTTTCCCCTTTATTTTTGTTTTCAAAAAACCCTTCTGGCCCTGGGTGAGGCAGAAGAAGCTGAGTAGTTTCATGTCTATCTACTCTGTGACAGTTACCTGCCTACAGCATCAGGGCACAGCCTGGCTCCTCCAAGCAGAAGAACTGGGTGTGGGTGGACAGCCTCCCTGTCTAGGTGGGGAAAGCCCTCAGCCGCCTCCCACAGCATTTTTCCCCCCACCAAGCACACTGGAAAAAGCTGTTGTGTGAGACCCTCCTTCCTTCCTCTGGTGAGCAGATCAAAGGAAAAATGAAGTCGGCCCATGGCACTGGGAGAGGCCAGGGGCTGTGAACTGCTCAGCAGCAGTGGGGTGATCGCTGCACTCGTGCACAGCTGCAGGGAAGGGGTTTGTCACTGAAGTGCCCAGGGAAAGCCCGAGCCATGTGTGGTTGACACCCTGAGGTGCTCTGAGCAAACACTCAAAATATCCATCCCCACATCAAAATGTGTCCCACACAGCGACTCTCAGGGATGGGACAAAGTGCATCTGGACTTTCTCTGCAGCCTGGCTGCACCCTGTGCTTCCCCAAGTGACTCACGGAGCCTTCACAGCATCTCTGCAAGCAGAGCAGCCCAGGAGGGTTTTTCCATCTTGCTCATGGCTATGAAGAGAAGGATGTTCATGTGCATCTTCCAAAAGTTCAGCCACGAGCAAATGATGTGCTGTGCTCCTCCGTGCCCAGCAACCTGCCAGGTCCACCCTGCCAGCCACAAGCCCACAGTCCTGCCACAAGGCTTTCCTGGCAGCTTGGGCTTGCCCACCCTTCTGGGGCCTCCTGAGAGGCTGCAGGGAAAGTAAATGTGCCTGCACCAAAGCCAGGTGCTGCAGGGAGTGAGGAATCCTGGCTGATGAGCACACACCCTGCCCTGCTCAGCTGCACGGTGCATGTCCCTCCCTGTTTGCCCTGGTGCTGATCCTGCAGCCACGACCCGCAGCCTGCTAATGAGTCTTTAGTTCCCCTTGAGGTGGAAGATGCCACATCCTTTCTCACTTTTTAGACTAATTACACTGAAACAAAAGGGGAGATGCACCATACTGGAATGCTACCGAGCCTGTGAGTCCCCCACCCAGCGGGATGAGGTGGGAGCTCCTGATGGCACGGATACAGGAACCAGCAGCCAGACTCCCACTCCTCTTGCTCAACTGCTGGCGCCACCAGACAAAAGATAACAAACCTCTCTCCTGCTCTTGTGATGGGTCTAGCAGCAAAAGGAAATTTCCAGGTCAGAAGCTCCTGCTGGGTAGCCCATGCTCCAGGCTATGGGGAAGAGCTGCAATCCCAATTTACTCTCACTGTAAGCACTGCACAGTATTGGGGGGACCCACATGCTGCACACCCCAGGCACTGCCTTGGGTTCTCCCCTGCTGCCTTCAAACTTCATCTCACTTCCAGCACTTCCACCCTTCTCAAGAAATGACACGGCTGCTGCTAATTCCATCTAAATACCTGCAGCTTCTGGAGAAAACCCAACAGGACTTTTTGTTTTCCCCTCCTTCAGTAGCTCTGCAAGCCAATAGTCACTGTGCGCCAGGCCATGGTAGTCTGAAGGCAGTTCTGCCTTGCAGGCACACTTGGTATAAACAGGCAAAAATGCACCAAAGGGATCATCCTGTTCTAACCTAGGAGGGGGAAAAGGGCAGAGGGCTGCCTGGGAACACCGGCCAGCTCTGGGAGCATCACTTAGCATCACCTCACTTCAAATGGAGATGTGAGACTCAAGAGCTACAGTTCCTTTCCAGCTAGATTCTCTCGGTGGGCTTCATCCTCTGTGAAACACCTTGGCATCTCTGTTCTGCTTCCTGGCCATGGGGGCACTATTACAAAAACAACAGCAAATAAACAAACAAACAAAATCCAATTTAATTCAGCTCTCTGGTTCCTGGGGCCTCTTCAGACAGCAGCTGGTCACTGTCTGTGTCGGATCCAGGGTGCCTTCACCTCCTCACCCGCCCATCTTCGTGTGGCTGCTGGCAACCCTGGCAGGGCTTTCAGTTGTCCAATTTCCTCACCTCCGAGGCAAGGCTGGAACCATCTGAGATGGCTGCTGCCCATGGCCTGACTGTAACGTACTTGGCTTAATGGTTACTCACTCATACTCTACCCTTGGGTGAAATGATAAGGTTCTGGGCCAGGTGGAACACGTTCAGACATTTCTTCGGGGCAGGCTGAGTCTCTGCTGTTAGAGTTGTGCAAAATCAAGTTTGTGTGTGGTTTTGGTGCATGCGTTTTTAGTGAGCCCTAAACCTCCAGTGCACAGCACAATCCTGCCCGCTGATAGCTCTTAAACAACTGACTTCCTCCTGTTCAATCACTAATTAAGCAGCAGGAAAACTAGAATATAAAGCATAATAGAAGCAACTATATTGCTACCCAGCCACTTAAAGCTGGAACAAAACTTTTCTCTAAGGAGAGCAAATCACCCTCAGTGGCAGGCAGAAACCACCACAGGCTGCTCCTCCAGCTAAGGGAAGCCCTGCTGAGGATTTTCAAAACACGTTGTGGGTTTGAGGCTCAGGCCAGAGGGAGAGGACTGGCCCCCACAAGCCAGTGCTCAAGGCTGGGTATTTTCTCAGCATCAGCCTTGAGAGGCCAAATACTGCCCTGAGAGAAGTATGCCCTGAGGGCACAGCTTTGGGGCCAGACTTCTTACACATGGGCATTGCAGCACCTTCTAGGCACAGTGTGGTGGAGGCAATCCATTACCTCCTGTTTCTGTGGAAAACATCTCCATGGGAATACTCCTGTTCACCTTCAGGCCAGCGACTCTCTGCACACTTGCAAGGGCTGCTTGACTGTGTCCTTGGAACAAGAAATCAACGCCTTTATCTCACATTTTGCCACGGCACGTGGATAATTTGATGCAACTGTGTAGCCTCCCACGCCTTTAATTAATCAAAGAACTTTTCACGCAGCAGTGTGCAATATTTTATTTCCTAACATCCCTGCTAGAGTGTACTAGGGTCTGTTGTAACATTTCTTACCCAATTGCAGCACTCAGGACTATGCAGCCAAGAAGAAGAATGATCACAGGTGTGGAAATCTTCAGCGTTGTCTCCAGAGGTGACTGCCAAGGAATCAGAAGCTGAATTAATCAGAGGTGCACAAAGATATTTGCGAAAACAAAACAAAACCAAAAAATAACCAGCCAACAAATGAAAACAACCTCAGGAAGAAAACAGGAACAATTCAGCAATTTCCTGGGGTTTCACTTAGGAAGCTCAGGAAAAACTGGAGGACATCAGAGGTTTTCCTAAAAAACTGGGAAACAGCTTGCTAGAGTTCACTGTTCTAGGATAGAGCTGAAAATCCCTTCCAAGGGGCCACAACATCTTCCCCTTCAAACCACCTTCTTCCCAGCTTGATGTGGGTGCTGCTGATGGGGAAAAGGGAAGTGCAGGTAAAACCAGACATGGTTGGGCCAAATGCTGAACACCTGAAGTGCCTGAAAAACACTTGTCCATACCTGAGAGCTAAGCAGCCCTCCCACACCTTTGAGTGCAAATGGTTACTTCTTTCCAGGCCCCCTGAAGATTGTGGTGACCCCAGGCAGGAAAACTGGGCTGGGACCTGGAGACCGAGGCAGGAGTGAGCAGTGGGGGTGACTTGCTGCCGAGCAGAGAGGTGGCCCCACACAAGCACTGCCCATGACTGCCAGCACAGCACCGTTCTCCACCTGCTAGCCAAGGTGGGTGCCATCCTCTCCAGCTGCCCAGCTTCTCCTTGGGAGCTGCACACCATCTCCATGGCACAGCCCCAAGCTGCAGCAGGTGCCTGCCCAGCGCGGGGGCTCTTCTCACATTCTCCCCAGAGCAGGACCCACATGGGTCAGCCAGGGTGAGCTTTGAAAGCCAGGGTGAGCTTTGAAAGACTCACCATCAAACTGAGGCGCAGCCAGCTCACAGCCCCCGGGCGAGCCCCTGGCACAGCAGCCTGGAGCCGCACAGGTGCACTCGGGGTGCCGGGAGCCGCGGGCGGGCCGGGCCGGGCCTGGCGGGGTGCCGGGCTCCCCACCCAGCCTGGCTCTGCCGTGGGAGCTGCGCCGGCCGCCGCTCTGCAGCCAGGTGCTGCTGTGGGAGTTCCTGGCTGCGGCGGGTGCTCTCTGCAGAATATCCGGTGGTGTTTTCGCAGCTGGAAGAAGCGATGTGTATCGCTCTGGCAGGGAAGATTTCTGCAGCCAAGGCTCTGTGTGTGTGCGGGAAGGGAAGGTGGAGCACCCCTCCTGCCCTCGGGCAGGGCACGCACGGTGCTGGGAGCCCGGGGCGCTGGTGCACGCTGGCTTTGGCTGTGAGGTGTTGCAGCACGGGGCACCCATGCAGGGCTGCTGCCTCCAATGTGCCTCCTAGCGTGGGTAGACTCTGGCTCTGAAGGCATCTCTGAGCAGAGGTTCACCAACTAAGGGGCACAGCTTCAGGCTTCTTGCACCCAGGGGCTGCTTGGGGTGAGACTCATCTCTCCTGGTTTGGCAGGCAATAGGTTTTGGTCTTCATCTTCTGAACTTCTCCTTTGTGCTGGAGTGGGTTGGGATGGGCACAACACTGGAGGATCCCCTGTGTGCACGGAAAAGGGCAGGAGAGCGGCAGCTTTCCCAAGAGGCGGCTGCAGGAAGATTTGTTTGGGAAAACCAACAACTCACTTGCTTATTCCGCCCACGTACAATAAACAAACAGGGGTTGCTGCTGCTGCCCTTGCACGTGGGGTGCAGGGGGTGAGAAGAGGCAGGTTTATAAACTCGTGCCCAAGCTATGAGCAGCGGAGGCGGCCGGGGGGGACACGCGGCTGCCCCGCGGCTGGAGCAGAGCCCCGCGCCCCGAGCTGAGGCTGCGGTGCCGCGCGGGGCCGCCAGGGGGCAGTGGCTGCCCGGCAGCGCTTTGCGCTCTCTCTTTTTTGTGATTTTTACTCCGCAAATCCCCTCGACAGGGAACCCAGCGGCGGGAGACGATGGACACGGGAGAGTCCTGGCTTCTGTGCAGCCAGATCTCACCTTATCTCAATTGTTTATTTATTTATTTATTTTTTTAAATACAAGTTTGGGTCTTCTCTCTTTCTCTTCTCTTCTCTTCTCTTCTCTTCTCTTCTCTTCTCTTCTCTTCTCTTCTCTTCTCTTCTCTTCTCTTCTGACACTCATTTTGAGACTGCTGGCAGCTGAACAGAAGAGGCAAAGCACCATCTCTTCCCCAGGCCTGCTGATTTGTTTCATTGTTGCCTTTTTCCCCTTCAGCCCCGCACCCGTTTCTTTGCTGCACACAGCTGTACCATGACGCTGTCTCTCAAAGTGCAGCCACAAGCTTTCGGAACTCAGCAAAGCTGATTGTACGGACAGAGCCACCCTGCTAAATATTAACAAACAAGCTTACTCTCCCCTTGGCCTTGATGCAGGCAATAATGAGACTGTCTTCTAGGGCGTGATTCAGAGTGGGAATCTAATATGCCCTGAATGGCTCCCCAGGGACTTTTCTTGCCACTGATGATGCAGAGAGCCTAATCTTCTACCCTAGGCTGTTGGGAGAGTCAATGTAAGCATCTCCCTTGCATGCTGTAATGGTTGGTATCAGCCCAGCTGCTGGTGAGTAATTGCTGAGCATGCCAGCAGGCACACACCTCCTGTTGGAGCACGTATCCCCATCATCCAGGGAAGTGGCACAGCCAAAAAGCCACTGGTTGCTGTGCTCACATTACAGCAAAGGAAAGGGCAGTGCACTGCAACAGTGGTGAGAAAAGCAGCTGAAAGGTCCACAGAGACCCTCACCAAACAATCCTAGAGCTCTCAAATCGAAATCCAGTTGTCCACGGGCCTCTTACAGATATTGCTGTGGGAGCGGGGGTGGCATGGCACTGCTGTGACTGCAGTCACCAAGGCAGAAGCACACTGGGCACAATCAATGTCCTCAGGTGTAGTAGGGACCCTTCAGGCCTTCAGTGCTAGAGGTACACAGCCACTGTACACCACCCTCAGTGATGTCTCTCAGTGCTCATCCATGCCCTGGACCTGTAGCTGCAGGTCCCTTGTCCTGCCCCAATTCCTGCATCTCCTGCCCCCTTAAACACACAAAGTCTTTCCTTTACTCACCTGTGGCCCCAGGCACCTAGCTTATTTCATGAAGGCAGAGCTGATGTTCCTAAGAATGTAACATATGACACTATGAGTGTTTGCAAGGAAGTCAAAACATTTTAACAAAACCAGTTAATCCCCCAAACAACCCCCCAAAAAACCGACTTGACCAGTTCGAGCCAAGGAAGTCCATAGCAACACTCACCCAGCAGCAGGGCAAAAGACAACTACCATACACCTCTGAATAAAATTTTGGCTCCTTCATCTTAGGGAAGCAAGCTGGGAGAAAGCCACAGCCAGTCCCCTTTATGCCAACAGAGCATAAAGATTAGCTTCCTTCCTGTTTATTTGACCTTCATGGCCAGTGTATGCAAGTATCAGCAATAAGGCTTCAAAGCTCCAGCCTCCACCTTTTGCTATGTGCCCAGGGAGACAATTCTGCCATGGTTCACAGAGAGGCAAAACAACTCAGGAACCCAGAAACCAGCAGCTGGAGCCTGGCAGGCAGAGAGAGCTGTTTGCCAAACCTCCCTGGCACAGGCTCAGCACAGGAACAGCCCACAGGGGCCAGGCAGGGCAGCCCTGCAGGGTCTGCCAGGGCTCCCCACTAATCCCCACCCAGCAAACGACAAGAGGTACACATTCCATAGCTCAGTAAATCAGAAGGGCAAACAGCCCAAGCTCTGACTCGGCGCAGGGCCGGGCTGCCCACATGTTTTTCCCATGGAGAAACAACTTGGGAAGAGGCAGAGTGGGAGGCCAGGTCCTGCAATCCTTCCCCCAGGGCACAGGCAGCTGCTTTGCCATCAGGAAGGGGGTTTGCTAAGGCACACAGGACAGGAAGAACGCGATGAGCAGGACACCCTCCACAGGCCCCACTCAGACACTTGCCAGGTTTTGTTGTGTCCAGGTAAGTTTCATTCCAGGGGACTGCTAGCTTCAGCACACTTAGGACTAACAGCAGAGAAGGGCATGCACGTCTTCAGAGGTCCACCCAGGCTTGCAAAACACAGCTGGAAGCTTGTAATGGATCCCTGCCCTGAAAACTTCATGCTTGCATATGAAGCATCCCAATATCCAAAGACAAAATTCCAACGGGTATGGGTGGAGGGCAAAAGGGAGAGCAGCAGCTTGGGATTCCTCAGCACTGAAACCCTTGCTGTAACCTCAGCCATGTTGAGGTTCCCCACTTCAGCAGTGGATCACAGCAGTCAGAAATTACAACCATATTTGAAGCCTATCTGTTCAATGGAAACTGAAATCTTATTTTACGTGATCCACTTCACTCATCTAGAGGCAGAATCCATCAGCTGAAACAGCAAATTCGCACAGCTGTTGTAGTAGCACTTCTCTCTTTTGAGAACAACATACTAATTTTTAATACCACATTGAGGCAATTCCTGACTGCCAGAGTGCAACCAGGGTGCTGGTTACCTCTGGTTATTGATATCTGGAGTCAACTACTTCTCTAATAATTTGGGAAAAGGGAAAAGCAACAGCAATCAGAACCAAAGAAATCAGGCAGGCATCCCCTACCCCAATTATACCAGCTCCCAAGGGAGGTTGTGGCAGCCTCTTTTTTTAACACCTTTGTGGAGTTTTCTTTCTACTCTCCCCATTCCTAAGCATCCTCCCCCAACCGTAACCCATAAAAACTGTAAGACACAGCCATGGGGCCCTGTCAGAAACCACTGATGAAGCTGGGCTGTTAATGTGGTGGTCCATGGACAGAATGAAGTCCCCAGCTGATGGAGGGGACTCCACTCCCCTCCCCTTCAGGACAGCCACCCCACCACCTCTGAGCTGTTTCTTACTTCAAATCCTTGGGACAAAAATTGAGATGTAAAAGAGAAAGAAATGGCTTTGCTAGGATGCATCGGGTGATGCACAAAGCCTTTGGTGCAAGGCTATTTCCCAGGTGTGGACATCAAAGGGCAGCACTGAGCCTGCCTGCCCCAAGCACAGACTCCCTCCCTCCAGCAGGACATGGAATGCGTGGCACTAACTGGTGCCCTGCTCAGAAACAAAATACGGAAATCAGATGAAAGGGCAAAAAAGAGCCATGCCAAAGGCTGAAGACTTCACAGTTCAGCAAGAGGCTTACAGAACTGACCTGCTGCATCTGTCAGGCAGCAGATGGATGTGTGATGGCACCTTGGACCACACCCTCAAGGCACAGATTCTGTGGGGCCAGAAAACTGCATCCACGGGCACAGGTGGCACTAAGCCCCAGCTGCTCAGAGGAGGACATTTCCAAGAAGGCGCACAGGGAGGAAAAGAAGTTGCTTGGGAATTCAGTGTCATTTCGAGTTCTGGCTTTTATTTTCATTCACTTCAACAACGAGGTGTTCGAAAACACAGAGGTCTTGGCCCAGGCAACATGGTCATTGCTACAAGCATTGGCAGATTCTCAGCTCAATTAAGCCATAACACTTTGATGCATCAAAACAAAACAAAATCACAGCTCTACAGGGGAGGGCAAAAGCTACAGCAGTTCAAACTCACTTGAAGATTCCAGTTATACAGAAGTGGGATACAGTGGAAAAAAGGTTTTCACAGCATATATTTTAATCATTAGTGATGCACCAGAAAAGCTCCATCTCGCTGCTGAGTTGAAAAGCAGATACTGAAGTTCTTGTACCAGCTCTGGGCACAGCATTAACTGCATTAACCTTTATAGTCAGAAGCTCCCTAAATCCTAAAAATGACAGTGTCTTTTGCATCAATGTATGTACAATACTGAAGCAGCTCAGGAGGACTACACAATGGAGATGCAAAACCTCAGAGGTGAGAAGGGCACAGCCCAATTCACCTCCAGGGATTTGTAAAGTATCTGCTCTAACACCTTCCCCACACTAACATTGCCCTGCTGAATTAATCATTGCATCAAGTCAAGAGCAGAATGACTCTCTTGTTTTGTACCATATAGAAAAAAAATAGTAAAGAGATATAGTAAGTTCTCACACTGAGCATGTTAAATACTTTGAAATCTAGGACACTGCTCTTTGAAGTGTTACAAAATAAAATGATACCAAAGGCTTTCAGTACGTGCTTGCTCCCCCCTCAACTGCAAAGTAACACAGTAATCTCAGTATGAAAAATACAAATATATTCATCCAGTGAGTGGCTGTTTGTTACACGATTTGTAACTGTAAGCCTTCTGCATAAAAATAATAATTAAAAAACAGAAAAACAAACAACAACATTTTATTGTGGTTCTGTCAGACCCAGTCTCCCAAGAAGAAATAAAAATGGTCATGTTATGCTGTAGGAAAACAAAAAATTACACATACAAAAAAATATTTATATACAAACTTGACAGTGTAACCATCTGGCATTACCATTTATAGCTAACCAAAACAGGCTTGCACAGCTACCAAAAGGCAGTCTTTGAATCCAACACAGACCTGGCACCACAGACAGATGGAGGATACTAACCACATGGGACTTAAATGAAATACGTGACACGGAGCAGGGCCCACAAACAGCCACTGCATTGAGACGGGAATATTCGGCTGTAGCAAGGTAGGATAACAAGTCATTTAAGCTGCTTTTTTCATCTTTCCCCAGCCAAAAAAAAAAAAAGTCAGGCTTACTGTTAAAAAGAGCAAGCCAACCTGAAAGCAGCTGTGCTGAGCCTTGCTCCTCAGCTTAAGTAGTATACCTTAGTCTCTCAGTGCCTTGGCTAATAAAAATGTGAAAACACATTGTTCAGTTATTTGTCCACAGGACCACTGGCAGTCAGAGGAAATGCCTCAGAGCACAACTGTGGTAGAACCAGTAAGGAAAAAACCAAAGAAAAATCAATTTCTCCTGTAAACACGGCTTATTGCAGTAATAACACTCATAGTACCAGGAAATGGTCCTTGTTTTAAGGCAGCTTGTGGCTATTCTTCTAGTCTCCACTGCTAGTTGCTTGTCACTTAACCTATAGCAACAAACACAACAGGTTCCAAGCCATTACAGATATATCTAAAGACAAGTCTGGCTTCCTCCCAAGTAAAGTAATCTAGCATGGTCCAAACAAAAGGCTGTCTGAGTTTAGCATAGCTGAAGTCCTACAAACCAGCGTGCAGCTCTCACTTCTCCATTTAACTGGAGGCTAGGTGGGCAAATCCTTATGCTAAACTAGCCAGGCTGCGTGTGTGGCAAAGCCTAATTCTATAGCTTAAATGTCAGTAGTATTACAGCATGGTAAACGCTGGGTGGGGGCTGAATTCAAGAGTGACCAGTAGCTTTATTTACACTTCCAAGCCTGAATGGAGCAAACCAGGACATACATATGAATGTATATCCAAAACAAGAAGAGACAGCTGGCTTGGTTTTTCCAGAGAAGGCGAGGGAAGAGGAAGAAGTAGGATGCAGGTGCTGTAGGCGCTGGCCTGCCCAGCAAAGTGCATGTGCTGTCTCCGCTGGAGAATATTACTCATGAACAGAGCACTCAGCTCCACGGGAAGAGGCTGTTTAAGTGCAACGTTCAGCAGACCAATTCCCATTTATTTTTCAGATAAACTGTCAGTTCAGGATTGGGTTGCTTTGGGGTTTTTGCATTTGGTTTTGTTGCTGGGGTGCGTTTGGTTGCTTGGGGTTTTTTTCCAGGGTTTTAGGGGTTTTTTTTTGCTTTTTAGAATTTTATTTTAACCTTCCTGCTTTTCAAAGTGGGATTGCTGGGTGAGAGAAACATGTTTGCAGGTCAGGGCACCCACAAGGTGTGTGAAGATTCAAAAGTCAAGAAAAGAAGCCCTCTCCCCAAAGGAAAACACAAAACAAATTGGCCTTCTCAAGAAGGTCAATGGTTGTCAAGGAAATACCACCCACCTTACCCCTTTGCTCAGCTCTTCCCCTTGCAAGAGCTGGGGTGGAGGCTGCAGTCCAGGAGCACGACCTAGACAGCACCCAGGGCATGACCTAGCAGGAGTGAGCGAGAAGGTTCCCTCCGCCCTCCGTCCGGGGGTGCAGTACCAAGCAGAAGGAAGACAAATGAAGGGCTGAGCAGTTCGTGGCCGGGGCGGGGTGGAGGGGGGGCCCGTGGGTCTCACTCCCCCTCCTCTTTGATGCGTTGCTGTTTGTTGCGCCGGGCATCCATGTCGAAGTTGAAGTCGTTCCACTCGTCGCGCGGCGGGAAGGAGATGGTTTGCCGCAGCGTGAAGCGCACGGCGTCGATGACCCGCTCCCCGCGCGTCTCGCTCGAGCCCACGCTCACCGTGGAGGCGCCGCTGGGGGTGCGCAGCAGGTGGGGAGGGGAGGAGAAGTCATGGAGCTGCCGGTGGTCCAGGATGCCCTTCCAGATGGCATGGCGGAACTGCTCCGGGATCTTGAGGCTCACCAGATCCTGCAAGGCAAGGTGCAGGGCTTAGCAGGGGGATCCCAGGGCAAGCTGGGCTCCAGGAGTGAAGACAGCCTCTGGGCCACCAAGACCCACCAAAGCGGCTAAAACCCAGGTGGCCACAATGCACAGCAGAAGACAAACCACTGCTCCTGGAAGTAGTGGTTCACTCTGGAACAGGCATGTGTGGCCACGAGGCAGCAATGGCCAGTTTTGAAGGCACAAAGTCTATTTTTAAATTGCACAAACACTTGTTCATGCATAACACATGGTGACCTAAAGCTAGAAGCTTAACTGGACCGCAAGGCCTCCAAGACAACCTCAGGGAGATCTGCTGGCTGTCAGTGGTAGGAGATGCTGGGCTGCTGAAGGTCAATGGCTTTGAAAATTTCCGTGTTTATTTGAAAGCCTGCAAAATGATTTTAGAATCCAAGCCTGAGCTCCAGTATTCAGAGCTCCGGGTGTGACTCTATAGGAACTGTCGTAATTACTTTAACACAATCAAATTTAATAACAGACACATAGCCCTAGAAAACTTGTACTTTGCGGCCCCATCATTTCTGGTGCAAAACATGAGGGTTGCATTACCTAAACTCTGGGATACACGGTATCAGCTTCTGAAAAAATTAGCAACCGACTTCAGTTAATTTGGGTCAGGTTTTCTAATTAGAGCAGCAGCAGAAGGAAAGGCAGCCCATGCTAGGGAGAAAAAGCACCACCGTCTCCCAAAGTCTTGGGGAAAAAAAATGCGACAGGCAGCTCAGAAGAGAGCAATGGCCCTGGAGAGGAAGCAGCAACCCTGCAGCAAAAGCCATGCAAGAGTAAAAAAGGGAAAACAACAAACAGGGATGAGATACCAGTGGCAACGGAAGATGATTAAGGTAAGGCTAGCAAACAGAAGCAGGGAGGGAAAATTGCAGACCACTTCTGGAGAGCCTGCTTATCTGCAGGCAAGTGAGGTGTAAACTGAAACCAAGCCTTGCAGAATTAACAGGCGCGTGGGCTGGGGCCATGTCGGGGGCTCAGACAGAGCTGGGGAAGGGGAGACACTCTTTCTCTGTGCCAGGCAAGGCAGTTACAGTGCTGGCCCAAAGTCCAGCCTCTCTTCACCTCACAACATTTCTTCTCTATGTGCAACAGCCTTAAATCAAACTAATCATGTAAAAATAAAAGTATGCTGAGCCTGGATTTCTGACCTGTTCCTAAAGCAGGGCCAAGAGCGCAAACAAAGGAAATGGTGAGGAGTTACTTACATCCATGGAGTAATGCTCAATCTGATAGATGGTGGTCAGCCCCTGGGTCGTGAAATAATCCACACAGGATGAGCAGCCCAACCTCGCTAAGAAGCTGCAGAGGAGGAAGGAAGGAAGGAGAGAGAAAATAGGATCACCCTGGCTGCAACAGCCCAAACCACAGAAAAACCAAACACTCAGCCAATCTGCAGCAACAGAAACAAAGCTTTCACCCTTGGCTTGACCTCCTCCAAGACATCTCAAGCCAGCAAGCCACATTGCTGCCACATCGAACAAACGAGGGAGTCCTTCAGCTCAGCACCCAGCAGACAGCCCTCATGGCAGCATCCTGCCTTAGTCAAGAGCTGGTGCTGCACAGCCTGGGTCTTGAGGCACGAGGGCTCACACAGACCCTCCTGCCAGGTCACATCACCCAGAAGGTGGCTGAGCCCATGGCAGCCTGGTGCATGCACAGAGGGCTTCAGCAAGGCATGGGGGTCTAAGGCTCAGACACATCATGCACTGCCAATCAGCACATTCTTCCCTAAGTATAAAGGATTCCTCATTTACGGGCAGCATCTTTCAACTGGTTTGACCTCACAAAGGGTAGAGGGGCTTCTGAACCCAAGCCATGGCTTGTCAAGTGGCCAGAGGGGAAAAAAGAAAAACAAGAAATGTTTGCAAGACAGCCTGGCACCCTCAAACTCCACCAGTCCAACAGATGCTGCATCCCTCAGCTTTCTTGCAGTCCTAATGTCCCTGTTTCTCTCAGCTGCTCAGAGGTGGAGATTTGAGGCTTGGTGCCCAGAAGGTGCCGAGCCTCAGGACTGCCAAGGGCCCAGTGGGATCCGGTGCTCCAGGATCATTCAGGCTCCTGACCCAAGGGCTCTGCTCCCTTCGTGTGGGCAATGTGCCGGGCAGCCTGCTCCCGCTCACCTGACGATGCTGCAGTCTGAGGGGTATGGAGGAGGGGGGGTGCAGTGGGACGTTGAAGGCATGGAGAGGGGAGGAGGCAGCGCCTGTGTGGGGCTGAGGCCATTCATGTCACCGGTCATGGCCATGTGGGTGCCCATCATGGGAACTGGAGGAGAGAAGAAGGAGGAGCACATTGTTACCCAGGCATGACCAGACCCCGGCTCTGCCCCCAGCACGGCACCCACAGCTGAAGCAACCTGAAATCCCCTGTAAAACCCTGCACAGGGCAAGCTCATGAGATGTTTCAGGCAGAGCCAAGGACCAGATGACAGACAGTCCTTCTAGAGCTCTCCCCTCAGAGGAGAAAGTGCCACCGTCGCGTCACCTTCCCTCCCAGACAGGCTGGACAGAAACTCTGGCTTGCCCTGCCACAGGAGAGGAGCAGGACAGAGCCAGCAGAGTAACCTAATACAGCAGCCAAACAGCTTTGTTTTCAGAGACAGCAAGAGCACCAGAAAGGGCTCAGCAACAGGTGTGGGCAAGCGTCCAGCTGTTTTGAAATAAATTAAAAAACAAAACACCAACCAAAAAAGCCCCAACAAAACTCAGTCCCCAGAACCATGTCAGCCTGGATTTACAGGACTGCTGAGCACACAGCAGCAGCCAGGAGGAACAGAACTGCGAGATGTTTCCTTTAAAATTAAAAACTGTCTTAATTGAACTGAGGGGAAAAAAATGTTGCCAACGTTTGCATCTCCTCTGCTGGGAAAGGAAGAAGAAACAAGTCTCAAAAGCCAGAGGACAGTGCAGCCAGCTAGATCTGCAGCAAGATGCAGCTCTGCTCACCCTGTGAGGCTCTGAGCAGGATGCTGAAGCCTTGCCCTGTGGCACACCGGCGAGCAATATTTATTTGGCTCCACAGGTTTACAGCGAATGACTCCAGGCTCTCCAGCTTAACACTAGCCACGTGGAGATGCCAAGTCTCCTTGTCCAGACTAGCAGGGAGCATGCAGGCAGGAGGAGAAGAAGGAATAAGAGTTTCTTACTGTTGGTTCCCATGCTGTCGGGGATGGTGGTTGGGGTCAGGGCATTGCGCTGCTGGGGGTTGATGAGCTGGCTGACCGAGGGCAGCTTGTTCATGCTGTTCATTTTGCTGAGTGGTGGAGAGTTGGAGCCATAGGAGGACTGCGACTGCATGGAGGTCCTGCAAACCAAGGAGACGTTAGGACAGGGATCACAGCAGCTGGTTGTTGGAAGTGTGCACCCAGGGGGCTACATGGCCAGTGAAATCACTGACACCACAGGAGCATCACAGATAAAGATCACTGGAGAATGAGTCAACGGGAAATAAGTTTCCCAGATATTCTCAGCACTTAGAAAAAGTGAAATACCAAAAAAAGGAAAGCTTAACTTTTGGTTGAAACTTTTTATTTAAGGAGAAGTGTCTCTGCAAGTTTTTCAGTTGAAAAGAACATATGGCAAGCCAGCAAACATATGCCAAGATTTGAAGAGTATTTTTAAGTTAAACTCTCCTTGTGGTCAAAGACTTTTTCATAGGAACAAGAACTAAGAAAGCCATCTCAAACCATCCTAAATGCCCCTGAAACCTGACTACAGAAACAGTTTTCAGATCGAGTCACGCTTATCACCTTGTTTTCTCCAAAATTCCTAGCTATAACAGCCAGAGGCTCCTTGCTCAAGACAGATTCCACACGCTTTAGGGACCACTACTGAGATGGTCAGAGCTGCCTGGGATGCCGACAGGCAGCTTTTGCTGGTGTTAAGGCGAACCTGGTATCCAAACCCTGCAGGCTGCTTGCAAAGAGGATTGGATTCCTGCTACCACCTGACAACAGCACTAGCCTCCCTCAAGTCCACCAAGCCCCAAACTCCATCCAGCATATTCATGGAGTGGGCCAAAGAGGCTTGCCAGAGCTCCCTGCTGCCCAGCCCCGAGGGTCCCTGCTGCAATCCTGCCATGTAAGTAATCCAGACTGCCCAGACTGGGCTGCTTCTGAACGGCAGCCCAGCTCCCAGATCGAGTTACGGCTGTGGCATCCCATCTGGAGTGGGGTCTGATGTGGGATATGCAGAAAATTATCCTTAAAGCTGGTCCAACGCACAACTGGCACAGCACCGCCATGCCACAAGGGAGCAGGTTTTTTTCTCTCTGACACCAGGGGCATTTTTAGGACCGGGCAGAGGTTTGGGAAATGTGCCTGCTTCCCCAGGCACAAGTATCCTAAAGCTGTAGTTTCTCTGCAGAGCAGAGGTGGCCCAGCTCGCCACAGAGCCCGGCAGTCCTATCACACTGACCCCATGGCGAGTGTCCAAGGGCACATTCCCATCTTATTTCCCATTGGGAAGCTTGTTCCCATCTGGGTATAACTGGTTACACCAATTCCTGGGAACTGGCTTTTCTTCTATGCAAATAGAGTAATTACTACTCCAAATAAGCAAAGTGTAAAAGGAAAGAAAAGGCTTATTCCTAGACAATTTATTAAAACCTTCAGCACTCAAGGTCAAGTTCCATACAATTACGTTGTCTCCAGCTTCCTGCACTTTCAAGACTTGCAGTGCTGGGTGGAGAAAACATCTATGCTAACAGGCTAGAGTATCTAAGGCCCTGAAGAAATGTTACCTAATTACACAATTACAGGAGGTACAGAAGGGTGTGAACTGTCCTTTGGCAGTGAAGATGCAGGACAAGATCCAGCAAACTTCACAGACTCAAGGAAGTGGAAAGCACAAGAAGCTTCACAAATTAATATTAACAATGGCAGCAACTCCCAAGGGCAAGTGAAACCGAGCCATGAAGTTCAGACCCAACTTTTCAGAGTGAAGGGAAAGATTCAGATCCGACATTTCAACTCCCCAGTTGTGAAAACTGAGGCCAGCCATGAAACTGAAGTCAAGTTGACACTGCCCTTAGCCTAAAAGGCTTCTGGATTTAGGACCAATGAGTATTTCTACTTCATGGGTTCAGGCACTTAACTGAGCTTCAGCTGAAATTAAGAGACACCTGAAGAGTCCCTTACAGCAAAATCTCCATGATCTGCAAGTGAGGAGGTAATGAACACAACAAAATTCCAAATCAAATCAAAAAAGGCTTCCCAAAAGACACTGAGTTGCACTGTTTGAGGTCAGCAGTGGGCCAATCTTTGCCCTCTCCATCACCAATAGTGATCTTAGCAAAGCTAATTAGGAGACTACAAAATACTTTGGGGATAAAAGAAAAACAATCAAACACAAGCCAGCCCAAAGCTTTAGAAAACACATGTATACTTTAACATATAGCTTAAGGACTCCACTCTTATTCATACTCATAAGGGTCAAGATCAACACAATCAAGTTCAAGGGAATAAAACAGAAAGCAAAAGCATTTTTCTTTGTACCCACGCTAGTTCCAACTAAGCTATTCCATCACATGAGCAGATGCTTAAAAGGCCTACAGAAAGCCATCTAGCCAAAGAGAAGTCGCAAGATAAACCAAGATGCAAAATTTTATTGAAAATTAATGTCACACATCAAAATAGCAAGAGCCTTAGAAACACAAGAAAATGTTTTTGGTATTAAGCACAAGGACTACATGGTGTTTGAGGATCCATTTAAAATATTTTGCTTTTTTCCCTTGATTTTTTAAAACAGATATAATAATGTCATGCACAGTGATTTCCATTAAAATTTTACTTACTAAGTCTCAAGAAAGATTAGAAGTCAGAGCATTAACATTTCTTTGATATCAATGCCAATGAAATGCATTTTAATATCAAGGTATAAGGACTTCAATTAAGAGACTATTATACTTCTTGGAACACTCTGATACAAAAGGCACTGAGTCACATTCTGCAACTGAGTTTTCTCTCTTCAAGAGGCTATGTAATTATTTAGCAAATAACATTTATAGTTATGCAAGCTCATATGAGGGCAATCAGTCTCTCATGCTTCAAGGCATATACTGATCATCTCAAGAGGTCAGGAAGGAACTCTCTTGTCCCATATATGAACAAAGTTCAGTTCACAGCCTCGTGTAACTCTACATTTTCCCAGCTCACTGGATACCAGCCCTTCTCCAGAGGCAACAAACTGCTGGGACAGACCAACTACCTGATTGAGCAGACCAGAGTCCTCATTCACTAGAGGAGGACACAGCCATGTAAGCAGCCTTAAATGACATCAAAGGTTCATTAAATGCAATTGGGCAGCTCAGGCTCAGAGTTTAAGACTTCACCCAAGCCCCTGTGCCTACAGTTTGCTGTCCATGCCGACTCAGAGCCAGGCAGTGCAGAGACACACAAGCAGAATCAGAGCTGTCCAGTTCTGTGTCTGCCCTCCCTTTCAGAAGCCACGCCAAGGATCACACCCCAGGTTCACACAAGGCCAGTGTGCCCACAGACAATGGTTTTTAAAGCAAGGTTTCCCACAGGGCTGCATAACACTGGGGTGTCACTGATGAAGTCTAATAAGGGCACACAAGTGACACAGATGACACCCAGTGTCATTCATCTGCTTTGAAGGCCCATGAAGCAGCAGGACACTGAAAAGCAAAGAGGTGCTCTTACTCACCACAGCCAAACTGCTTCTATTCTAAAGCAAACAACAGTGCATCTTTTCAATCACTCCACTGGTCTGAAGGCTTGGTACCTCACTGCGAGCATGGAAAGGAGGAGCTCCAGTAGTTACTGGGCAGACAGGAACTACAGCACAGGGCCAGGGGTGGCAATAAAGCCTCCCCTTAGATTTCAGGTGTGGGAATTTCTCAAGGCAGGCCATGGATGCAATCTGCTCTCCAGGGAATGGAGCTGTAATACAGGGAGTGGATATATATCAAGTAGTTGACACAGACTGATATAACCTGACTACCTGATAAGGCCCAATTAGTCCACTTGGTTATTCCTTGAAAGGAAAAGGTTTACTTTCCTGAAGACACAGAGAGGGCAAAGAAGAAATGAAAAGACAGCTGGGGAAAAGTTTTCTTTTTATCTGCAGAGGACAGACTACAAAGCAACTCAAATGGCTTTCAGCTCCAGGTATTTGATAAAAGAAAAAAATAATAGCACCTTCTAATATAACCACCTGGTAGTTGGAGAGCAAATCACGTCACCACTAAGAACAGCATCATAATCATCATCTTATAGCCAACGGGGACAAATCAGAAAGGCCTTCCAGAAAACAACAGGATCCAAATAATTTACATTTTTGTTCAGTGGAAGTCTGAGATGTTGTATTGCCCATTACAGTACAAGGCATTTCCTAGAGGCCACACGAAATGATGAACTGGAATCTTCCAGTGCAGGCTGTGGATGCCTTCTATCTTCTGGTGGGCTGCCTCTTCAAACTTGCTGGTGAACAGGCCCAGAAGCAGTGCTCTAAATACAAAGCAGTATTTCCCTCTCACAGTACTTCCATATTGCCATCCAGAAGCAGACGATGCCAAAATCCAGGAATAAACCTTCACTTGAAGAACAGAGAACAGTGCCAAACATAATCCTATGTCTGGGCTGCATTTACAGTTCAGGTCCCCACTTCTCACAGGGAAAGGAATCACACTGCCTTTCTTTTCCCAAATAAAAAGGGACAGAACAATAGTGACCTGCTTTGTGATCTCAAAGAACCTCCTGCAATTTCCAGGCAAGGTAACAAGGCACTTGATTTTGATTAGTTTTACATAAGAGCAACGGTAGAGCTGCAACTGTATGAAATAGGCACTGCTGGTATTTAATTAGCTGTTACTTATACACTTAACCCCAGTTTTGGGGACTCTTCCATCAGCCCACACTGCTACAGTAGAGACATTGGAGATAGCCAGAGAGGGGATATGGCTCTCAAAGGAGATGTCAGTATGAGTCATCACGCACTCTGCTGCCTAGAAGCAGATGATGTGATGGTCAGAGATAAGCGTCTTCTCCAACTGCATCAGGCTTTTTTTCCTCAGTGGGTGGCCAGGAGGCCTGCTCTGCGTTTGGGAGGCACCTTCTCTTCACACTGCCTAACCTCACGTTTGTCAGAGCTGTGTCTGCCCCAAATAAATCCAGCAGACTGCACTGCAGGGCACACAGGTCCCCAGCAGGATTTATACAGCCTCCTGAGTTTCTCAGGAGCTGCTGATCACTGGCATTTGCAACCGAGCTCTGCTCCCCAGCCACTGTTCCTGGTGTATCTTCAGTAACTTCCTCACATTGCTATGTCTTGCTGCTGTGAACATTGAAGGGGTCCTCAGAAGCAATGCCTGAGAGTGTGGCTTGAAGAACCCCTCTCTCCCAGCATCAGGGGCTGCTCTTCCTGTAAACATGTTTGAGCACCTCTCAGTGGGCAAAATGCCCACCCTCAAATCCCTCCTCTCTCACTGGAAGTATCCATACCCAGTGCCATGCTCAGCGTGGCCAGCTTAACTCCATGGCATGTCATTTGCCTGTTGATTGTTCCTCTTTTGTGACAGTCTGGGCTTGACACAGACCCCCCCTAGCCAAACCCTGTATGAATGGCTTTCAGGGACAGAGTTTGATAAAAGCAGTGTGAGAATTTACAAGTCCTTGCTGAGAAAAAAATCTTCTGTGCAGGAATTGCTAAACCCAGATGCACTTCATAGACACAATTAGCAAGACCCTCTGGTTGCAGGATGAATGGGCAAGGTGGACATGGCCTGAGGCCACTTGGCTGAGTCAACTGCAACATGTGATGGCACTGCTTTCCTTTGAACTATGAGGCTTGAAGAGATGGGGCAGAAGATAGTAGGGTTGATGAAAATGCTAAGGCAACATCTAATAACTTCTGAACATCTAGCCCTAGGGGATAGCTCCAACCCCTTTTCACAGGTAGGCACTAGGGAATTTTGGACACTCTACCCTTTACACCCACCCTGGGCTGCCAAGGGACAGGGACACTGGGCACACATGGATATCATTACAAGTCTACAACACATTCAGCTTGTGCAGTTCAGCCCACCACTTGGATCGAGCCCACAGAGTCGGGAGCAACTCCCTAAATTCAGTAAAGCTGGATCAGCGTCAGCAGTGCTGGTGCAAAGTCAAAGTCAAACAGCCTTCCTTACAATTTTGATGTACTTTACATCAGACCCTTTAAGGTTGGAAGTAAGTGGAAACAACTCATGATGCCAAAGTCAAGGGCTTTTCTGCAGGAAAAAAAAAGATTTCTTAGCAGTGCCAGTTCATATAATTATTACCTCTCCCTGTCCAGCAGTACAAATACATCAGCTACTTACACTACCAGTGCATAACTAGCACTGAAACAGGCCAAATTGACTATCACAGGCCATTTAAACACACATCCTCTGCTTCTGTCCCCTGCAGTCCATGGACACATTTTTTAACTTAACAACACAAAAGGCATTTTAAAATTGAGACCTGCTCAGAGAAACCCTGCTGAGTTTCACAAATACAGAAGTAAGAAGAAAGAGTATCAACACATTACAAAAACAGGGAAAAGAAAGTTACACCAAGACAGACGACATCGTGGTTCCCGACCTCGCAACGCTACGGGCTACAGCTAAGAGGTCTGTAGAAGTGTCTGTTGTCTTTGCAAAGTTTGAGTCCCTTCAGAAGTTTACTCCCACTATTCACTTGCTGCCATCAGGCTGTGTATTTGCCCCACTGTTCCTAGTCCTGCCAGCTGGGCAAAGTGACCCTGCCAGCTCGGTTTATGGATATACTGATGGGTTTGGGGGGCTGGAATGTTTTAGGATGGCATCGGTCTGTTTGGGAGGGTCTCTCCTTGAGTCCGTGAGTTCACTCCTGAAGCAGGCCGAAAGGAGACTGTAAAGAAGGAACCAGAGAAAAGAAAAAGATGAATGTACAGGACCCTCTGCCAGCCACCAAGAGAGAAACAGTCACTTTCCACCTTCATGATCACAGTATGGGCTTTCAAAGAGGGAAAAAGCAGATGTCTTAGCACCTACAGCGAGGGTATGTGACAGGGAGATTTAGGAAGCTGGAAAGCCCCAGGCACAAGTGAGCACTTGGCATGGAAGGAAAAACAACCAGTTGATAGGGAAATCTGATTCTGTCCTAGTCTCATGGGTACAAGTAAGTCCCTGATAATGTTTCCAGTTACAAATACAGGAGGAACAAAAGCACTCAACCAAAGGGGAAAAGGAGTAGCAGCTTCCATTGAGCCCACTTCTAACTACAATCACTTCAAAACCAGAAGCTGGTGCTACAGAGGGAGAACAGTGCCTATTGGCCATACTGACTACAGCTCAACTACTCCCCTTTGAAAAGCTGAGGGGTCCCTGGGGCCACCAGCTGATGCAGAGGGCACCGTATCCTCAGAGCCCATAAAGCACTTCTACTTGGTTCCTTTCATCTTGGCCATTCTGTGGTGAGAACACTATCCAGGTGCCTGGAGTTCACATGCAAGCACAGCACTACAAAACCAAACCAAATCATGCAAAAATCCACTGTTAGCTTTCACACCAAAAGCGAGATTAACGAGGTGAAGGTATAAGAATACCTTCCCCACCAGCCCCCTTCCCACAACAGCAAGCACTGGGATCCTTGCAGCTCGCAGCTCAACTGGAGCACTCCAGGCATTGGATAGCTCAGTTCTGTCACAGCTCACTCACTTAATGAGGTTAATTCCTTCTCATTTGGATAGTGAGTTGTGCTGCTCACTAGACTGAAAGGCAGCCAGTGGGCTCATAGCTGCAGCCCTACTGATAGGAAAGAAATGTTTGCTGGGGTACAAGATCCCACTTGGACCTAAGAGCCCTCCTCTTGGTAGCCATTAGAGACTTTGTGAAAACCCTTCAGTCACAGGAGCTGGGTTTGCAGTTCCTTATGAATTTTATGGGTCCCTTCCAACTTGAAACATTCTGTGATTCTCTGCTGCAGGAAACTGAAATACAGACAGTTCTGAAAACAGTGCTCAGCAGAGTGAAACCCACTACGTGAAAAAGTGTTTTCTGGTGAAACCCTTAAAGACTGTGCAGGTAGCTCCATGGGAATATTGATGGTAAACACATTTCACAGCAGGGTAATGAGAAAAAATCCCCTCCCCAAAGCATGAGCCACCTCTGAAATCTCTTGCAGTAAATCTATGTTTTACACAAATGGTAGCAGACTCTGAACTCTTATAAATAAACATGTGTGCTGCAGTTCAATTATGGGCCCCAGGATTTGACAATGAAAAAGGAAGAATAGAAACTGAAAGGAAAAAAAACCAACAACTTCCCACCTATGATCATGAAGGTATTTGGCATAACAGTAAATAGGAGAAAACCATGCACAAAGGAGCAAGCAGAGAGAGGAGATGAGACAGAGAAATATAGTGGTCTGGCACAATGTGGAGCATTGCAGTCATTTGGTCATCTAGTGGGACACAAGAATTCTAATTGTCACCAGATTTGTCCTTTCTGTTTCAGAACAGTCAGACAGCTGCATCTGCTGGCCTGTCAAGTGCAATGCTGGTCTGTATGTGCACGAGAGCCATTACACAGTTGTTCTCCAAAATGACAGATTTATATTTTTAAAACTACCTTTCACCATGATCATCTTGCTTTTCCTACTCTTCAAAAAAGATGAGGCTTTCCATGTTGTAGGAGTGACAGGGAAAACTCTTTCCACACATCTAGATAGCTTTTCTGTGTTAACCACTGCCCCAAAAAGTAAACTGAAAAATCCAGCACTTCTTCCACCAAGGTGTGACTCTGGAGCACATGTGGATGCTGCTCCATTTTGAGAAGGAAAAGCCAAAGGCAACTTTCAAACATTCCATTCCCACAGAACCCTGCTGGGACCTACAGCTTCCAACACATTCCACCTTGGTCACAGCATACACACTTTCCCAGCTCCCACTTTTCACATGTGTATTGAACTCAAGGTGAACTGGGACCAAAATTTTAAAGTACATCCCTGCATACAAAGTGAAAGGCCAGAACAGACTCAAAAAGGAGTCCCTGTGCTCCTGAGTTCGGCCAGTCTGACAAAGAAGCAGTGGCAAGACATCTCCCAGCAGCCTACTCACATGCAAGGCTGCTCTTATCCAAACCATTCCCTACAAAGCAGCTGCTCTCCCCATTCTCACACTGAGACCTGAAGCTCCTTTTTTGGGGTGGAATGGCATCTTAGAGTTTTTTCAGCCTAAACATCCCTTTGCCCTGAACACATTCCTTCAGATATTAAGTCATACCATGGATTATTGAGGAAAAAGCACCAAAACCCGAAGTGTACCTAAGAAACTGTTGCCTGCATATGCATTTTGGCACAGAGGACCCTGCTTGGTGGCAGGCTGTCAGCAGAGACAACTGCAGCAGCACTGGACAAACACTAAAAAGTTATTTTTCTCCACACTCCTGGCACCCTTAAAATATCTTCATCTTTCTCCCCTGCATCTGAGCACACTCTGCAACTGAGGAAAGTGAGTATATAACTGGACAAGTGCCACAAGACATGCCAAAAGAAGTTTCATTAAATTAAAAGTCTGGACTTCTACATCCTGGTCTTAAAGGTAACACAAATACCAACCTCATTTGCCAGGAATCCATCCTACTGATACAGAAAGAACGAAAAAAGTAATTATGGCAAAGCCAACTGTCAGCACCAAGGGAAAGCTGTCATCTGCTGCTGTCCATTTCTGCTTACAAAACAATTTCTCAGCTGAAATGGCTGCGGTTGAGGTGAAGCTTTGAAGACAAGCAGCAGAGCACACAATGGCCACAATGCCTAGGAGCTAGTAAATACAAGCTATAGTATATACAAACAGTGCAGATGACTGATAAAAGTAAATAATGAGATTTTTAAGTGCCCCAAAAGAGTCCAGAGCCCCTTGATGCTCCAGACATTTTGGCAGAAGGCTTTTTTCACACCTCCCCAAGACTCCAGCTGACACTAAAAACACACAGGTTGAAATGTGAACACAGGCAGAGATGTAGCAGAAAGCTGTGGTATTGCAGAAGTCCTGAGACAAGGCCAAGGCACTGAAATAAATCCCTACAGGCTCAAGTGGGACGTATGTGGTGCCTTGGCCCCATGCTAACCTCTCAGAGGAATGAGTTATACCCACGGCCTCCTGACGCGAGATGCGCAGCACTACCGCTGGCAGCCACCGACAGCCCGGGGGCTGTTTTCGGTCACCCGAGACAGCAGGTGAAGCAATGCCCATGAATGACACTGCTTACGGCCCATCTGGGAAGTCATTCTCTGCCCAAGCCTCTGACTGCAAAGCTGTGGGAACCCAGACACCTATTTGGCTTTTCTTTTCCCCATCCTCCTCACACTTAAAGCACCCAGAGCAATCCTAGTGCAGCCCTGTCAGCTGAGTTCAGAAAGGGTGGAAAATTTCTCATGAGCAATGTGAAGAGTCATCTGGCAAAGTGCAGTTTTTGACAATACTTTAAAAGCGTGCATAGAATCTTTCTTTGAAGTGCCTACTAGCTGCAAAGGAAATTTTTTGTGTTTCAACTTTGCTCTCAACTTTCAGCTGCCTGTTTTATAGCTGAACAACCTGAAATGTTGTACCACCGACACACCAGCCCTCCAATGCACGAGAGATGTACTGCAGCGGGGTCCAAGCACTCGCCTGAGCTCGTGCTCATAGTCCCAGCTCTACATACTCTTAGCAAGATGGTCAGATGAATACCCTGGAGAAGGCACTGGAGACGGCTCCATGTTTGCTGCCATTCCCATGGAGTGATGGGAAAGGAGTGCACCCAGCCTGTGCTCCCCAGCTGGGACAGGCACACGCAGTAGGTTTCTGACCACAGGCTGTCAATGGCTCTGCCTCGCTGTGCTGTGCCTTGGGCTCTGGCTGGAAGTCAGAAATGAGGCACTGAGCCTGTCCTCATTCACCCTCTAAGGCCAAAAGTTGAAATACGTGGGATGAAAGACTAGAGAGGGACCCTGCAAGTAGTCAGGACGTGCACTTGGGGAAGGAGGACTGCTTTGTCCCATCTGTGCTCAACTGAGCATCGTGCCCCTGTGAACACTCGTGCAGAAGCCTTCTGTGTCTCTCTCCTCTCTGCCCACTGCCCTGACACTGCAAGCACACTGGTACTCACTGCTTCTGGAGCAAGTGCTGGTGCTGCTGCTGCTGCTGCTGCCGGTAGGTCTCAATCGTGTGCTGGGGAAGGAACTGCATCAGCTCCAGGGACTCTTTGATCTTCAGTAGCATTTCATACGTCTCCCGTCCCCTCACCTGGATCACGGGAAAAGGACAGGGGTTGGGGGGGAAAGAAAAGCTTTCAAGGACTGCATTTATAGACCTTACTGCTAGTCACCTTAGAAAGTTTTAGATAATGTCAAGTAAGCAGCCAGAGCAGGATGCAAATACTCTGTTCATGCAGTATGCTCACACAATAAAAATGCTAAGCCGTGTTCTAGAGGTGCAGCAAATAATGCTGAAGAGTGATAATCTCACACTGAAGGCTGATGAACATCTTGGGGTTGTCATATGGCTCAGTGTGAATCTATGCCAGCCAAAAGCAACATTCTGATCCAACCTACTTAGACAGAAAATGTCTTTACTTGCCTCAGATGTAAGCAGATCTGGTGCTGAATCTTACATGCCCTCAGAAAAGACAGCACATGAATTTGGGAGCTGGGTTTGGCTCTCCCTTCTTCTCCAAGCACACCATGATTTGTGAGCTAAACATGGCTCGTGGGAAGGAGCTAAACGGCCAATTAGAGATATTTCTTGTCCTTTCCGAGTCTGCACTTAATACAGCGTATTTCACTTCTACCACTGCATTACAATTGCAATACACATAAAAGCCTCAGAAGCATACACCTATCAGTAAGACAACACCCAGTTTTCTAAAGAAAGGTCATGTGCCACAGACCCAGAAATGACAGAGGAGGAAACCTAGTTAGACCTCGAAGATAGTGTTTCCACCAGGACAGAGAGATCCCTTGGGATATTCTCATATGCCTTGCATAAACAATTCTTAGCATCTAGTGGGATTTTTAATATTTTTTATTTGGAATATGTATTTAAAATTAGTAGCTCATGGAATTAAAGAAAATAAAAGTTATTCTTTCACATCCCAACCCCATCCTCAGTTCCCTCTAAAGTCTAGGTGAGCCTCAAGTCACCATTGAAGATACTAAACATAGGGTAAATAAAAAGATAGAGAACTCACTGGCAAGTACAAGAGCTCATCATCTGGGGAACGTCTTTTTTTGATAGATGTCATCTGTATGCCATGAGTTCCTTGTCGAAAAGCTGGAAAAGAAACCCCAAAGGCATCCCATTAAAAAAAGAAAGCGAGGGAGAGGGAGGGCAGGAGCATACAAAGAAGAAAAAGGCAAAAAGAGATACAAAGAGATATGAAGTGCATGACCAGCTCATCTGTAGTGCTCTAAAGGGATCTCTGCCTGAGCCAATCCAGAACTATCCTTGGAGCTCCTGGCTCCTTAAGGCAGACACGACTGCAGATGCTGGCTGGCCATGTCACTAGGGGAAACACATCAGCCAAGGAGAGCTGGATAAATGACAAAACCCTGGCAAGCCACACTTAGGACAAGCTCTGGCTCTTTACAGGAAAGTTACAGAAAATTTTGGTATTACAAGGCTCACAAGCTGTTGGTGAATCAGTAATCCATGAAGGCGAGACCACTGGCAGGGAGCAGAATTCACTGAGAAAACAGAGCCCCACCCTGGTCTGCCTCCCATCATAGCCTGTGCCCTGCTGTTCAGCCTGCTACCTTCACTGAGTACAGGGAAAACCAAAGGTGGATTTTCACATCCCGCATGTCCAGTGAGGGCTTGGCTCGCTTCAGAGCACAGAGAGGCCTCTTGCCAGGGCATCTCCGATGCACAGCAGGGTTTGTGTGCAGCCTCAGTCTAGATCCCTGTGGCTGGAAGACACCTGCCACAGCACAGAACACTGGCTAGATGAAGCAAAGAATAACAGCATGACCCCAAACAAGCAGTAAAGGCCCAAAAGGTTAGAGTTCCAGACATAGAATCGGAAGGTGGCAAACAAACACCACCTCCACTCACCACTGGCAGGGCTAATCTAACACTGGCAATGCTGCAAGGGAGCCCACAAACCCAGACTGTCAAACGCTGCTTTGTGAACATTTTTAGGCTGATTCACCCTGGGAGAACATACATCTAATGCCCTCCTGCCTCCAAGCCCATGCACAGCACCCCACTCTGTCCCTGTGGCACAAGCAGCCAGAGACAGCCCCATCTGCAATCTGCCCAGCTCTGCCAGCTACTTACGGCGCTTCGTACCATCACCATTCTTTGTGCTGTCAGACACTTGCTGCTTGCGGATGCTGTCCTCGTCTGCCTTGCGGTCTCGGCCTGGGCAAGCACAAATACGGGCTTCGAAACATCGGCGGCCCAAGACTTGCCCACTGGGAAGAGAGGTGAGGAGAAACATCAGCTGGCATCCTGGAGACAGGCCAGCAGCTCCCCTCAACTTCACGCCACACCGCGCACCTTCCATTTCCCAGTCTGGATTTCCCGGGTGCTGGGCAACTCCCACCTGCAAAGACCTAAAAAATATCCTATAGCCCCTTGAATTAAGCTGTTCCTAAGGATATGGAATGCTGCCCTAAGTGGAAGAGGAGCCAGAAGGTTACGCTCATGATGCACAACTTACTCTCTGGTTTCCAGGGTCACAATGATAAGGATCGGGCGGCGGTTCATCCCTCCAACGCAGCTGCTGTTGCACATGAAGTTGTACAAGACTGTGGTGAACTCAGTACCGACCTGGGTGAGACAAAGGCGATGAGCAGAAGACATGGTGGATGGAAAGCTCTGCTTTTTCCAAGCTCTCCTCTTCTATTCTCCAAGTTGGGCTGCAATTGGACCAGCATGAAATAGGCCCCCACTACAAAGCTTCCTTAAAAGAAATGAAGAACTCCTGCTCTCAAGGGATAAGGAGGGTGTTTCACAGCTCATTTCTGACAGAAAGGAAGAAGGGATTCATTGTGATGAAGATAGGGAAAGCCCAAGATCCCAACTCCTTTGACCGGGGTTACAACCTCCACCCCCTTGCGTGCCAGGATGCCACCAGCTCGAGCTCACAACATACCTGGGGTGGCTCGTAGGGGACCAGCACACTCTGCCTCCCAGTGATGGGGTCTTCTACATACTGGGCATGGCTGTTCCCTTCCACTCTGATCAGGTGGCTGGGAGGCGCAATCTGCCCTGCAAGGGCAGACAGTGAAAAAACAAGAGACTGTTCAGTGAAGTAAGGTCATGCACAGGGTGGCAAGATCTGCCATCAAGGGAGATGCACGTGGCCCCAGAGGTCCATCAGAGCACACACAGGTGCCTCAGCCCTTGAAGCATCCCTTCCCCAGATCCCTGCTGCCAGACAAAGGCAACACAGGCTTTCTCAAGCTCACTCTGGACACCTGTGGCTAAACTTGAACAAGGGCTTCCGAAGATCGCAGACTAAGTGAGCCAAAATGTGAACTGAATGGCAGCTCACAGCAGTTCTTCCAGCAGATAATTCCTGATGGATTTTCACACCAGCTGAAAGCCTTTATTTTCCTCCCTCTAATGCATATACAAAGCAAATTCCTTCAAGTCTCAATTCCTATTCTTTCTCCTATCAATTGCTAGCCCTCTTCTGCTCCCTTCCATCAGTCTTGATCCTTAAAAAAAAAGATTCAAGGAGCAAGAGAAATACACATTTAATTAATGGTCAGCTTGAAAAATCATGCTTGCTTACAGCAGCAGCAGAAGGAAACAATCTTCTTGGTTCCTAGGCCACTTACCAATAATTAAAAGCTTCCTTACTACAATTTTTTTTCAGTGTTTCTACAATATACAACTAAATTCTGAGGAGAGGAGCCTGCTATGGGCTCATATCAAGAATTTGTGTATTAACTGTTCATTTCTTACTCAAAATACAGCCTATTTCTACAGAAATCATTATTTCAGAATAAGAATTTATAGGGGTTTTTTCCTTTCTTAAAACTCCATTATTCAATTGTGTCAAACCTCAAATCCAGTCCTGTCAGAAAAGCACTGTTTAATATAAAAAACTGTTTTGAAGAACTGTCTCACTCCACTCTGATTTTACACTCCCTTGCTTATTTCTGGGGCTTGTCTAGCTGGCTGCACTGTAACCAGCAATGGGGTCCAGGCTCCTAAGACATCCTGCTAACTGACACCAACTGGGATTTTTTACAGTAGGAGATAAACAATGTACATAGAATAAAACAGATGCTCATCTGGACTTACGTGAACTTAAGTGACCAAGGCAAAATGGAACCCAGCCCCTGAGCTTGCAGAAAACCAAAGGACATTTTAAAAACAGCTGCTACTTCACTAACATGAGGAGAAGCAAGTAAAAGATTAAAACATTAATACTGAACTTAGAGTGTCACATGTAGAAGAACTTTGCCTACAGTTGATGCTGGCACTTAGCATTACCCTGCCAGAGATAAACAGCCCCTCCTTCTTTGAGGCGTGGATTAAGGACTGGAGATGATATTGCATCCTGTTACTAGATCCCTGTCCCAGCGACATGGAAGCTCATTCCTGAGCACAAGAACAGCTGCTTATTGCAGGAGCAAAAGCAGAGCAGGGAAAGGCTACCAGAGGGGCAGTGCCTGCCACGGGGACAGACATCCATCCGACCTGGGCAGGCACGAGGTTTATTTCAGTGCCTTCCTCCCAAGGACGAGCTTGCACAGGGCAGCTAAAGCACTGCATGATCCTTCCTGCCAAGCACGGGAAATAAAAAGCTGCACAAAGTGTCGCAGGGAGGTCTGTTTCCAGAAGGTTTGCTCTGAAGCTGTTGTCACATCCCTCAGTGGCCACTCATCAGCCAAGCAGCTCGGGAGAGGGACTGCCCTCCTTACCCTCGTTGAACTCCCGGCTCAGCTCGTGGTTCGGGCAGCGTTTGACCACTTCGGTGACGTGTTCAGCTTTCTTGTAGACTGGCATGGCCCTGATGACAGCTCCCTGAGGCGGGGGGGTCATCACTTTGATCTGGATGGGACACGTCTTGGCAATCTGGCAGTACAGCTTTTTCAGTTCGGTGGAATACTGAATGGGGAACAGACCAAAAGAGAGTCACAAGTTCAGCTAGGGATAAAGGCACACCAGGAACATGGAGATGGCTTTGCATATGTAACTGAAAGCACCAGTTACTGCACTATGGGCACTGCATTTGTTTGTACAACAGCCACGCTTCCAGAAAAGACAAAACCCCTAGACCTTTACCTGCTGTAAAACAGCAGAGCATAAATCTACATCCTAGCTTTCCCAAGCGCAAAAATCTTCAGATAAGGAGCACTTCATTTACTCGAACAAATAAAACCTTTCTTTCTCTTGGGCACACACTCCCTCTTGCAAGGGACACCCATTACACACCTAACAAAAGAGATGCTATTCTTTTCACAGCATCCTGTAATCCTGGAAGCACTCAAAACCACAGACATAAAAGTGTTTCATCCTGTTTTCTAAGAAGGCCTCCTACACTTGCAGAGGGATTAAATAAAAACATGAACCTTGGAACTGAACAGTACTTGAAAACAAGACCCTGATCAATTTGGGAGTTATACCAAATCTGACATTTCAGTCATCTTTTAAAACCATCTCCTGCATCTACAGAACATCTCTGTAGCAATCCCCTCACTTCTGAACTCACAGCATTACATCCAAAAATGAGGTAAAAAAAAACCCAGTGGTTTTTTTTCAAAGGCCAGAAGAGTTGAACAGCCCAAAGACGAGCCCATGGTGACCATAACCTAGAGCATAACCCAGCAGCTGGCTCCAAAAGGGAGGTTGTGACCATGCAATGAGCACTTGGAACAGAACAAGATGCTCTTTCTTATTCACTGTCCTAATTTGGAGTGTATTAGATTTCTCTTAAGATGTTCCCCACTGAAACAGTAAACTAATGCAGCATTTTCGTGGAGTGTGTTCACATCTGGAAACCTTTACTCAGCAAAACATCGAGGCTGAAGTTGGTGGTTTCTTTTCAAAACCCCTCACCAAAATAAAGACATCTGCTTAGCGGGGAGGATGGCAAGGGAAGTCCCAAGTGGTTCAGTACTGTACAACCTCAACCCATTTTCCTGGATATCTCCCATGAAGGAGACTCTCCAGTCTCCCCTGCTGTACAAGGCTGTTCCAAAATACCGCAGGTTTTTCAGAACCCTACTCCAGAGGCATTCAGTTTTCTCCTGGTATTCAGACACTTATGAGTGCAGAGCTCTCCCTGTAACAACATAACCCACAGGAATTGCTGGCATTTCCCCATCTCTGTGTCCTCAGTTCTTGCAGACAAAGAAAAGTGAAAGCCCCAAGGTGATTGTTTCCTCACAAGAAAAGGTCTCTAGCAGCCACGGGCCAACAGAGCCCCGTTCCCAGCTGTTCAAACAGAGCAGTGACAGGTTCATACTGGCCAAGAGCACCCTGTGGCCACGGACGCCACTGGGACGGGGAAAGCCAGCGCGTGCACGGGTGGGTGGCAGATGATGCAGCAGCAAAAGGATTAGCTAGTGATAGTCAGGGATTATTTGCATTTCAGAGTGTACACACTGCTAACATAGGAAATACCAAACTTGCAAGAGACACTGGGTAGGGGAGAGGGATTAAACAGAAACCAAGCCAATCCTTCCCTCCTCACTCAACACAGTCCTGCCATGTGGCAGAGAAGATGCTACAGGTATTTAAGATACAAAAAAAAGATTTCTTTAAAATGCAAAGGCCAAATTGTGCAATGTATTTTATGTGCCTGCAGGGTAGAGATTAAACCCACAAAGGATTTACCCAGCCTGCGGAAATGGGGAACATGCCAAACAATTACAAAAAAAAATGTTGCGAAACAGATCTAGATGGTGATTTATATCATACATCTTTTAAACCTGAAATTCCTTATTGTTTTTTAATTAAAAAGCAATTTCTTACTGAAGGTAACAGTGAGCTCACCATGTTGTCTTTTCATCTCAGGAGGTAGAAAAAGAATCACTTTTATTTAAAAAGGAAGAAAACCTGTAAAGCATTGTTTCCTTGAACACATCAGTTTGCTTATAGCACTGTGAAGGATTCAAGGACAGAAAGCCTCAAAAATCTCAAAAAGCCAACTAATCACTTGGATGCCTTAACATCACTGAAGCATAAAGAAATTGGGCACCCAAAGGTGATGGGCTGAAATGCAAGCATAATTATTAAAGAGCAGTGGTGTACAGAGGGCATGGCATATGCCAGGAGGCAACGTGTCCGGTGTCTGCAGGCATCCAGAGAATTGAACAAACGGAAGGAGATACACACCCTCAGTCACTGATCAGGACTCGTGGTGCTGACTGTAATTTTACATATAGTACCCTTAAAGACTGAAAGCTGGGGTTACAAGAAAGGGGGAAAACAAAAATATTGCTTTCAGAAGGACTGAGATGTACCCAAAACCAGCATAAATACTGAGGCTCGTGATCAAACAGCACAGTCCCTCTGCGAGCAGAGAAAGGGATCTGCTCTTCATCCACCCTTTGGCACCCCAGCTGTTGGACCCCTTTGGCTACACCCAGCAAGGAAGGCATTGGACCCACACCCTAAATTTACAGAAAGCAAACAGCCAAGAGCTAATGGGTTATGATGAACAAGCCTATCCAACAAAGAAAAACAGGGCAGACTCAAGAGCTGCAGGTTCTGGCCAACAACTTGAACTTGGCATATCAAGAAAGGAGAGTAAGCAGGAGCCCACCTCTGCCTCAGAGCACAGTCAGGGCATGGGATGATTTAGTGGCAGTGACCAGCAGAGTCAAAAGAGGCAACAGGGGGCTGAGCTGCCTTTTTGTCACCTGATTGCAAGAGGAGTTCAAGCCTCACAAGCACTGCTCAGGGCTTGGGGACATGGCACAGAGCCATGATTTCACATCTACCCCAGGCACAGCCGTCTGCGACTGTGTAATCACTGAAGGGACAGTCATTTAACACTGGTGTAAATCTGTCCACGGGGTACCTGCTGTCAGACAGAGAGGGGCTCGAGTTTCAAGCCTCGCCAACTTTACTGCAACCAGGAGTAACCTGATGCACAGCCATTTACTGGCATAAATAGATGCCAACAACTAGGTCACAGTGACTTGGTCCTGGATCAGTGATAATCGCTATATCCACAGAGCAAGACAGGATATTGTATATAGATTTCAAAGCAAAGGCGCTTCAGAACGAAAACCCGAGGCAGGAGCCATTTGTGCACTCAGATAGTGCCTGCAAGCAAGGATCACCCTCTTGGCACAGGTGCTGCTCCTCAGTAGTCCCAAAGCACCCCACCCTGCAGGAGGTGACAGTCCCCCCGCTCACCCTATTGCTGTGAACTGACACACGCTGTATGAGGGGTAAGATCGTGAGCAATGCCCAGAAATCCAAAGCATGACTATTAATCAACAAACTTGAGCAGGAAAACTAAATTAATTACGAGTACCAATATAAAAAACGAGTTTGACCAACCAAGCAAGTCTATCAGTAAACAAGATGACAACAACCATTATCTAGTAGTAGGAACAAAGGTTGTGCCAACAGCCTGAGGAGTGCAACACCACTTCCACCAGAGTACAGACCTGAGAGAGCCATTTAAAACAAAAGAGCTGAGCCTGGAAATGTGTTATCGACTCAAGAGGCAGAGGAAAGAGCTTTGGCTCAGACTTTTCTTTGGAGTTTAACTGCTGGCTGTCATGAATTTAGCTTTTTGCTTAATAATACATTTTAAAAGGAAAGACGAAAACATTCCAGTGCCTGCAGCTCTGCTCTGCCCACCTGCCTGTGCAGACATACTGTATTACCCACTCTTGGCACCCTGGCTGGTAATTCAGTATCACAATACACACGCCAGCTACCATCAGGCAACACCTGTCTGACTTCTCAGTAAGCCCCTTCTACTGAAGGTGTGTCAATAAAGGGTTGAAAGGCAAAAACAAAACACTTCTTGACTCTCCAATGGAGATTTTTTGCTAGAAAGGACTGTAGTCTCCTTAAAGTAAGTGCTCAATGAAATACAAGTCACAATGGCTTTTTACTGAGTATTCAATTCCTCTGCAAAACTCTGATGCAGTGAAATCCCCCAAACACTACTTTCGAAATCTACCTCCAATATCTATTTTACCATCTGATCCAGCACAGAGATTATGGCTCCTAAATCTTTAAAAGGAGTGGGGTTCAGTCAGCTCTACAAATGCTGACGAATGTCAGCTTGAATGTGATCCCAGAGGTTGGCTTAAGGCATTACAGCTCCCCGAGCCCCTCCTGCTCAGATCAACAGGTCTTTCAAATCTTTTGCAAGCTTCTTTCAAGTAGTCATGTTTTAGTTCAACTCAGTTAACTAGATTCATTTTACTTGATGTTTTCAAAGCTGTCAATCAGCTATGATTTCTCCCCTACCAAACTAACTCCCTAAGAAGGGGGAAAAAAAAAAAAAAGAACAGGTTAGAAGAGTGGGAATGCAATAGCTACCTGCACTGAAGTATTCACAGGAGAAAACAAGGAGAGTCACAAAGAAATAGAAAATAATTTGAACATGTTTTAATTATTTAGGACAACAAAAGGCAGCGGGAAGAAAGGAAGCTACCAACTAAGAACAAAAAGTGAAATTTACACAAGCACCTTAAACATTTTTGCTATGCTAGACCATGATCTAACTTTTCATTTACAAAAAACTGCTGGGAGTGTGTGTGGGCACATCAGAAACACACGTGTGCACACGCACACACACTCTTAGGAACCAACTTGTACCCAGAGGACACTCAGTGAAGAGGAGCTGTACCAGGAGTGCTGTACACATGGACATTTCCTTCCAGATTTAGCCTTCAGCTCTGCATAGCCTTAACCCCAAGGCTTGCGAGCTGACTTGCTGCAGCTTCACTTTGAAGTCCTCTGTCTCACCAGGCTCCAGAAAAAAGTGAACAGCTTGCTGCTAGAGGGCATAGCTAGCACTCACACCATGGGCACGGCCAACGGGTCCAGTGATACTGATCCATCAGGTGCGGCAACAGCCCCCAGCCTCACAGCCCGGCACCAGAGAGACAGACACGCCTGTGGGCATCCCCCACCTGCAAGGGAAGCCACCGTGCGATGCCCGGGAGCATGGGAGTGGGAGGGGATGCTGATGTAGCCCCACCAGTGCTTTGCAGGCATTTACCAAATTTCTCCACCCCGGGGCAAAGGAAAAACCTTGTCACACTCTTTTCCCTCTTGAGGAAGGGCAGCGAATCACTCAAGGGCGTCCGCCTTTGCAAAGACTTAAACTTCATTTTCCCCTGGGGCTATTCTGCCCTCTCCCCGTCCCCACCGCCTCGCCAGGCGCTCACGAACGGTGCTGACGAGTTATTAAAAGCCTTCCTCCGAGCGCTTTTCCCCGGCAGCCGCAGCCAAAGGCCGCCTGTTGCCACCTGTCAGTCGCGGGGATTAATTACCTGCGCCGGGCGGGGAGCGGCACATTCCTGCCGGCCTCGCCCGCCGGGATGTTGACATCAGGCAGGTGGGCCCCGCGTCGCCCCGGCCGCCCGCACCGAGGGGGGACGCGACCCACGGGTGCGTGGGGACCGGCAGCGCCGCGCACAGCGCGGGGCAGCGGGACACGGAGCGGCGGCGCTGCCCCGGGGCGGGCGGCACTCCCAGCGCCGGCAGCTGCTGCGCCTTGCAAACCTTAGCGAAAAAAATAAATATATGGGTGCGTGTGTGTGTGTTGACCTGCTTAGGTAAACGGGGAAGGGGAGGGGTGGCAGGGAGGAGAGCGGAGAAACGTAGCCTGCGGACAGGGATTCAGGGGCCGCTGCCCGCTGCGCCGGGTCCCGCCGCGGAGCCGCTCCCTGGCCGCGGGCACCGCAGGGCGCAGCCCCCGAGCTCCGGCGCTGTGCCACCGCAGGGCAACGAGAGGCAGAACAGCAGCTCTGCCCCTCCGGCAGAGGCACAGCCACCCTCTCGCCCTGGCAGACTGACAGCTCCGCGTTCCCCCTCCCCGCAGGAGCTCCTGCGGGGCCCTGTGAGCAGCGCTCCCGCCCCGGTCCCCAGCACCTGCAAACAAACCAAACCCCGACTCGGAGGGCGGGATGGAAACGGGACATGCACACGTGGCCATGGTATAGAAGACCGCCTGAAATTCCCAAAAATACCGAATTGAGAGTGTCTGCTAGATTCTCACATCTTTAGGATAATAAAGATAATTCTGTCATATGACAATATTGAGCATCTCACTTGAGGCTCTCCAGGGGTTTTAATTGAAAACTACCTCCATCAGGATATATCATCTCTACCTAACACTGTCAGCAAAGCCACGATAATAACAGAAATAACACCGACAGTTTCCCATACTGCTTTTGCACTATGAAACTACTGTAACTGTGAAAACTTTACATATGTGGGCTTTTAAATTTCAGTTTCATACCTACAGATTTACTTCATCAACAAATGAAGACCTCTTGAGGTTCAGCTTGAAAACCATTTTAAAAACAAACAACAACAAAAAAAGAATCAACTGAAAAGTATCCTGTATCAGGAGGAAAAAACCTCAAATGGAAACTTTTGAGGCAAGTTTTACACATTTTTTGATACAAAGTGATGGGTGTAAAGGAAGGCTTTACTCTTTGGTTTTGCGAGTTCTCTTCCTTTGCTTGTCTATTATTTCTTTTTTAAATTAATTTATTTAAAAAACAAAACCATAAAACTCCTGCAGTCAAATGGCCTTAGCTTGTGCAGCCACCTCACACACTGCTTGTGTATTGTGTCCAGCTTCTCTGCCAGTTTCTAAACCAAAACTTTAGCAGTAGCAAACAAGTTTCAGATGCTAACGTCTAGTAGTTTACATTTCTGATAAATTGCTTTGCAGCAGAAATTATGATGTAGAAGTATGAAATGAGAGCAAATCTGCTGAAAGGCAACCTGATCTGCTCATCTGGTGCTGAACAACATCTTCCTTGATATCTACGTCTGCCAGCGACTTCTCCACTATGAATGCAAAACAAATAAGCAACCTATTTGCCTACCACAGAAAATACAACATTAAGAAACTACACTACAGGAGGTTCACTCTCATTCTACCCAAACTCACCTACAGGCTATGCTGTGTTAAATTCCAGCAGAATAACGAGGGGTGATCAATGTTAGTCTAAATAATTACCTAAAATAGGATCTGGAAAATATCCACTTCAATTATTAAGCATTAATTAGTAAGCCAACAAAATTCAACAGAAAAATTTTTAATCATTACAGTGACTGCCAAAGCAGGTTTGTGAATAACTCCACAGCATTTCTTCCCTCCTTCCACAGGCCTGCTACTCTCAAAAACACGTGGCTATTTCACATCCTCCTAGCAAGGGGGTAACCCACTGCTAACAAAGAACTACACTGGAGTTACAAATATTAGCATCTCTGTAAAATACACACACCTGCTTGCAGGTAACACAAGTGAGTGGACAGTACACATATGACCACACATTAGCCTACATGAAAGTTGATTGTATGACCTCAAGCATCAGAGCAGCTGAACACTCCAACAGTGACATAACCAGCAATAGTCCTTCCAGGCAATTCTACTCATTACACCAGAATGTATACTCCAATGCTGCAGGCAAAAACCTGCAGGACTTGATTTAGCAAAAAAATCTTCAGCATATGCTTAACTTTTGGTAGCACTGTTAACCACCACTGGCTCAAGTCAGTGTGCCTCTATGTAAGGGGATTTGTGAACTCAAACCTGAATTTAAGATCCAATTCAACCTGTATTTTAATGGAAGTCTGATTTCTGTTATAAAGGACTCCAGAAATTAACTGAAAAGAACATATTCAGGCTCCCAACAGCATACCCACCCCACCACATACTACTCCAGACTCACATGCCTTGGCCTCTGACACTGAGCACCAAGAACCTGTTCTGCTCATGGACTACTTTAAGTAAAGTCCAGGTTGGCCATTTCAAACCTCCTAGCTTGGTGTGGGGGATTCAACTTCCTTCAGTCATCTGTCCCAGGCTCAGCCAAAGAGGAAAGCTGCTGTGTGTTTCCTATTAGCCTCCCAGATCTCATTTGTTTCAAGTTCGCATGTTGCAGAATGCTCCATCTTACCAGCCAAACTCCAAAAACTCTAATCAGCTAGAGGAAACACTGTCTGGAGTAACCAGACACCAAGTTTTAGTGCATCTCCCCATCACTTTTGTCCCCTGCTGAAAGTCAAAGGGTGATGAACTCAAGCATGAGGGAAGAAGCACAGCAATACATAAAGGTTGCTCAATTAAGACAAAGTAAACAGCAAAGCAAAAATCCCAAAGCTCTCCAAAATTAGTCTGCTCCCACCAATTCTAACCTGGTTTCAAAAACATGAGTCAGCAGTGCAAGTCCCAGACAAGCAGGTCAGATCTTGCAGCCCCATAGAGAGTAGAGGCTTTGGGTCCTCTGCAATTTGTGATACAGCCATAGGTTCAGGTAGCTCCACACCAGCTAAAGATCAGGGGAAGATGCAGGGTACAGGGAAATGACCAATGTAAGACGTTAGCACAAAACTCCTTTTAGGTGTCTTCATCTGCAAATAAGGGGATTTCATTAATAACTCAGAGGAAAGTGAATGAGTCACTCATACAGTATCTGTTACACCAGAGGGAAGCCAAGCTGGACGAGAGAACACATTTTAAAAAAACAAACAACATAAAGTTGGTCTGGCAATATAGTCTTTTCAATCAGCAACATCCTAAGCCTGCACATTAGTGGCAGAGTCAGTCCCAGAACTATCAGGCACTCTGCCACAGACTGCACCAGCCATTCAACACCCTGGAAAGCATGACAGTTTACTGGATGGTGACAGATTTCCACCCAAATTCTGGCTCATGCCAAAGGACTGGCCTACTTGTAAAATACCACAGGGTCAGCACGTTGCAAGGGTAAGAGTATTTACGTCAAATACTGGCCCATCTTCCTAGCTGGGGCACGGACAGGCTCACAGGAGATGAAACCAGTCTTTGCACATTCATTCTGACACAGGAAAGAAAGTTCAAGCAATTCAAAGCTCAAAACAGGTTTAGTGTCTTGTGACCTCTCACACTAAACACCTTTGCCCAGATACATTTTCCATCCTATTCATTCTTTCTTGACTTAGGTTTCAGATTCAATGGACTTTACAAAAAGGGCAAATAATCCCTGAAGAACTTCAGGTACAAATCATTTGTATCTTTTTCCTTGCCTTCCTACAGTGCTATGGCTGTTGTGCTGTGACCAAGTGCAGGACTGCTCCCTGTTTCTGGAGTGGGGAACTGGCCGAGGCACCCCATGGAGCAGGGCTGGTAGCTAACTGGGAGGCCAAGAGGCTCACCTGTGAACTGGAATAAATCAAGGGGCCACCAACCAAGTCAGTAAATGAGTGCTCTTCTGGATGTGCACTCTCAACAAAGACCAACTGGCTCAGATGGACAGAGGTGATCCCCTTTCTCCCACTCACTTTGCTTCCCCTCCTGTTTATTCCACCTGAGGGAAGGTGCGGATACCTCTCCACTTCATCCTTCTAATAGACTATTAATCACACCTATGGGAGGCGATGGAAGGGAAGACAAAGTATTAAATCTGACAGGCTCTCAAAGTGGCAGTGCCAGTGAAATGCATCATTAAAGTGAGTAATTTTGCTGTTTACTTCATAGGCTCTGAGCCCCCCCGCTCCTTCCTCCCTGCCTAGATGTGGGCAGGACCCATCAAGGCAAAGCTTTGGAAGCAAGCAGCAGCGTCCCCAATTTCTACATAAATGCTGCAGGCCATAGAGCAAAGGCAAGTTCCAACTGAGTCCTTGACAGTAATCAAGCACTGCGGCGCCTCTGGTCTTGTCTTGTGCATACCTTGCAAGTAGCATCATGTCTTCCCAGGGAGATTTCACTGGTGCAGCACGCAAGCGCCTTGTTCCTTGGCTTCTGTCTCAGAAAAAGAAAGTCCTGAAAACACACACACACACACGCCCCTGCTTTTCTGCTCCAAGGGAGACCATTTCCCTCTAAATCTTCAGTGTACTGTTAGAAGCCCTTTCAGAACAAATTTATGAATTTGCCAGAAATCCCTTTTGTTCCTTTGCAGAAAGGATAGTACCAGGCCCTTGCCAAAATGGCATCGAGTCTTCTCTGTTAACGTCCAGGAAACTATCCTGAGTCAGATCTTATTACATTTTAAACCAAGCGCAAGTACCAGCAAGTCTCTTCCATGATAACAGCCAGGGCCTGTCCCATTTCCTGATCACATTACGCTCAACTTCCAGAATTATATCTATGCAAATATTGCTCTCCTGCTTGTCGAGCATTTCATTGATAATTAAAGTGAAAAGCCAGCAAAGCTTTTTCTGGTCAGGATGGTGAGCAAGGCAAACTCACACAGAGACACCAAGCAGGAACAAATGTTCTTCCTATGTATGAAGACCACCAGAAAAGGTCCCTCTCCTTCTCCGAGACAACAGAGAATCCAGACTGAACCAAACCATTTCTGCAAACATCCCTCTGTTTTCTGGAATTACTTACCCAACAAGGCCACACTCTGAGTCACAGTGAAAACATAACGATTAGGAAAGACAAAAATTACACCTAACTGAGCAAGTCATAGTTTTACTGAGAACATAAAGATGCAGTAACTCAGATCTAAGTTAGGTCAATAAAGCATGACAGCAGCTCCAGAATATTTAGGATGAATGGTGACTAAGTCACACCTTTAAGCCTTTTATTCATACAATTAAGCTTTGGGGATGAATGGCAAGAAACTCAGCTATTACCAGAACTTGCAGAGTTCTGGGATCTGTATTTTACCCAGATCCTCCTCCTCCTCAGCCTTCTCCTTCCATCCTCAATGACCTAGCTAAGCACAGTCCTTGAGTCAACTCATGTGGTTTCTCCAGAGCCTACTTTCAAAGTCAAGACATGATTCAGCAAGGTGTTTAAGCAGATGCCTACCTTTAAGGTTGGGAGCAGCCTTGCTGACTCCAACAGAACCCAAGAGATTTCACTGGGAATGTTCACGTGCTAGAGGTTATGCACTCACTCAAGTGCCTTACTGAACTGAGACCTTGATTTTCCTACGTACCGTGGGAAACAATTCATCAAGCTCCATGCTGAGGAACAGAGAGCTGCTGCAGCAGCCATCAGGACATTCCCTGCTCAAAAACACAGCACCTCGTCCCCAGCCAGCCAGTGAGGTCAATGCTGTGGCATCTTCTCTGCTAGGAAGATCAACAAGCCCATACTAGGTTTGGGGTACTCCATTTCATCTCATATTCCCTGGAGCTGTACAACTGCAGCAAAGGGAAGAAAGCTGTTCCACAGAGCAGCATTCAGAAAGGGAGGAGGGCTTGCAATGAATTCAGAAAATGTTAGCAGCAGTCCTTCCTGCCCCTCAGAGAAGTAACAAATCTTCAGTTTTGCATCGCCTGCCCCCTAAGAGTAGAATGTAAAACCACATCCCAGTGGACATGCAAGCCAAAGGGAATAGTGCAGTAACATGTCACAGAAGAAACAGAAGGCTTGAACACAGCATAGTCCAGATCTCTGATTTTTAGGCTGCTTTGAAATTTCAGTAAGAAAGCACAAGTGTATAAAGCGAGCTTGCATGGACCTGGATGCACTTCACAGGCAGATCTACAAAAGCCTGCCAGGTAAGCTCCAAAGGAATGACTGCCCGAATACTCTGTGACATAGTAACAGATCTATAAATTATTAGAAATACATTACATCAAGTCTCTCAATACCTAGCAATTGATTTATTTCACTTGGTAGCAAAGCTAATGTCATCTGCATGATTTAAGTGGAAATATAACAGGAATTAATGTGGATTTAGATGCAAATCCTTGCAACCACAACCTGAAGATGGCTTTCCAAGGAAAACACCAAACAGCCCTTTGTCCCTGCAGACCTCACTACTCTGCACTGCTTCATTTGCAAACTGCAAGCTCTGAAGACCCCAAGCAACAGATGCTTTGTGAGAAGACCTAGCCCATTCAAAGCAAGACTGCTTTCCCAACCAAAAAGCAGTCTTTGTTACTGGATAACAACGAGAACAGGAATAGTTCCCTGGGAAACATAATTTTAAAGTCAGATTTCCCAACTAACCACACCCAATTAGTAAGTAATGCCATGTTTTTGAGTGATTATGGAATCCCAGCAGATTTTTTACCAGTTTCAATTTTGTGATTTTCTCTATCGCCACAACAACAACAATAAAAGGAAACAAAACCCCCTCATGATCGTATATAGGTGGCAGGTAACAAAAGGTAAGCCCCTCCCTCACTAAAAAGGAGTAAAACAGAATGGAACAAAACAAGACAGAGTTGCAACATCAGAAGTTATTCAGTCGCACTGTCTGGCACTCCCATTTTCCTTACAGCTCATATGTGGTGCATCAGAGAAAGGTGCAAAGTCTCCAGGGGCAGAACAGGCTGTTGCCCTGCACCATGCTGTGCAGATGAATTCCTGCCCTAGCAGAAAGCAAGCTTTGTTCTGAGATCGCTACCATGAACCTCATAGGCCTGCACCACTGCAAGTGCTATCAAAGGTAGCACTTAAAAGCATCCCCTTGGCAGCTCTGAATGTAATGCTATCCAAATGAAAAGGCAGGAGAAGGGCTGGGACTAACACTAGCGAGCCATTTGCAAGTGCAGCCCGTTGAAGACAATCACCTGGAATCAAAGAAGTCCAGGATTTGGAACCTGCACAAGTTCACTGCCTCTCCAGAATTTTACCAGCCACTATGTAGAGGAATACACCATTACACAATCGACTTTTTCCATCCACCAGCTTCTCAACTGAACAACAGAAAAAGTTCACAGGGGAGTAAATATTTAGCTCTCCAGCTGCAGACAGCGAAGCACCAAGATGCAGAAAAACCCTAAATAGGATCAGAGATATTACAAAACACACAATAAGGATGTGACCATGCTACTGCTATGACAGACAGCAGTTAATTACTGTGTAAGGTAGAGTGCAAGGCTCCTTTGCACAAAGCACCGGGTTAGAAGAAAAAAAAAGAACAATTTTACAAAGTGTGGAGGCAACAGATTGAAACACTCCAGAGGGAGGCATGTGGGAAGGAGGATGCTGGTGGGGGAGGAGAAGCCCAAGCCACAGCCCACCATCTACCTGAACCTGAAGGACACCAAGGAATAGAGGCCCAGCTAGACTGTAACTGTTGCCATGTATTTCTTATTTAAATGCAATTTGTTTAATCTCAAGTTGGATTCAACCATCAAAGGCTCTCTTGTGTAGCACACTGACAGTTCACTCTAAATCTCTGCACCTTTAATCCTTTAATTAGCCAAGAAAAATGTGATCTCAACTCTTCCACCAACCTAAGCTAATTTTCTGCATGAAGCTTCCAACTCCTGTAGGTTACAGGTTTTAGCTGCTTGTGTAGCCAAGGGGAAAAATACTAAACAAAACACACACCCCCAACACCCCATTCCCACAGAGGCTGATGTGTGCTTCTCCAAGGAGCAAGCTCCATGAAAATTCCTTGCAGAAACAAGAGGGACCCATTTTCCCATTGCAGTAGTAGGCTGGGAGGCATAATTGCATCACCCAATTCAGATAAAGAGCCAACAGAGGTTTCTGGGAACAAGGCAATGTTTGCACAGGACAGGGATAAAACTGGAGTGTTAAGCCAATGCTTGGCTAAGAGAGTGTCATTAGTGGCTTCAGCCATCTTTCTCAGTGATTCTGGGATAGGAGCTCCCTAAGCAAACAAACAGAATCCCAGACGGTCAATAACTCTGGAAACTCTCTCCAAAAGAGGATTTCTCCAGAGATGAGCCCTGCTATTTCTCAAAAGTGTCACAGTAACCCCTCTCTGAAGGAAGAAATGGAAGACTGCATAAGGCACCAGAGCATCAGGCCAGAGACCCATCTGGCAGCTTGAAACACTTTTCAGGCGCTTCATGCGCCCCAGCAAGAGCAAACTCAAGGACAAGAGGGCTACCTAAATTCTTCTGGTGTGAAGCCCTAGGCACATTGGAGTGAGGTATAATCTGCACCTGAACACAACCCTGACCATCTCTCCAGGTCAGGATGAGTCTTGCAAAAAGCAAACAATGCTCCTGCTCAAGGCATGGTCACGGTGCAGCTACAGGGACTGCTGGCTGGCCACATGCTGACCCCCCCCCGTGTGTGACCTGCAGGAAAAGAAGTTCAGGCAGAGCAAGCCATCCCTGCACAGCCCTTAAACCATCACATTCCAGCTGCAATGTGCCAGAGCCAACGACCCTGCCCATTGCTGCAGCACTACACAGATACAGCACATCTTTTTCTAGGCACAGTCCGCGTGCCTCCCATGTGTGTTTATCTGCCAAGTGTGGACACGCGGTAGGAGGCCCTCCTGGTCGCTGGCCAGGGAGCACATGTGAACAGCAGCACCAAGAGTCATCAGGGATTTGACAAAGGCATGAAGACTTGGGAGTAAGAATGACCTCCCTCTGAAGAGCCAATGCAAAGTGGAAGAGCCCTGTCAACATCAAAGGCAGAGGACAGGCATCTGTGCACCTTGCAGTTCTTTAATTTGCTTCCATGTTGAGGTCTTGAGAAAGATCAGCACATGGTCAGGGCTGCCCCACTTACATGAGCACTTTTGGTGAAGTCACAGCAGGATTTGGTTTGACAAAAGGGGAGGAAAAACCTCAACAGTCTGCTGGTTCTAAGCACTAGCAAAATACTACTCAGGCAGTGTTACAACCCCTGCTCTACCTAGAAGGGGGCATTTGGAATGCATGCCCCTTTCCTCTGAAAGGATTTTAGAGGCACTCTGTTCACACTGTCCACCTTACTCAGCCCAAATCAGTTCTCTCCTCAGCAAGGAATTCAGCCTATTAGACAAGCAAAAAGATCTGAGTAACAGTTGCTACATTCCACTGACAACAAATCCCAGTCGCACACAGTCCACACCTTCAACACCCACATTAGCTGCACGTGCAAACCAGAAATACAGCTGCATGTACATCTCTGGGGTTGTCTTATGAAAAAAAACCCCAAACAATGCAGAGCTCAATATGATGATGAGAACCACGAGCGCAATGATAGGACAACCTCAGCATGAGAGCCTCTATTGCCAACCTCACCACTCCAGCCACTCCTGAGTCATGTAACTGTTCTCTGCTGCCACAGGCCTTCAGAAAGAGGCATTTCAAGTGCACAATTAATGGCAGGCAAATGAGCTCTGGAAGCTGCCGTTGCAAGATGTTCATGCTACATTCAGTTCCAACAGGACAAAGAGGATGGGAGTAGCTGGCAAGAAGCTTTGGACTGGGAAGCTGCATTCTGAGGTCCAGGCAGCCAGCCTGGTAACTGAATCTCTGCACTGTCTTTGATCAAATGTACTACAGAACATCCTTCCACTGACAGTCCTCAGGGGGAGTAGAGAAAAGTAGCAAACTGTTAGCAGATTTGCTCCAGGTCACAAAGCAAGCTCATCTCACAGCACCAAGATGAGTAGAGTTTTTTCTCTTTTAAGAAAGAAAAAAAAAAGAAAGAAAGGAAAAATTGTACCCTGCTCTGAAAGCAGTTAATCAGATTATTAAAGTGCTTAAAAGTTTAATGAAGAAATCAAGGCTATTAAGCAAACATTCAGCTTGATGTCTCTTTTCCTTCTTACCCACCCTTCCTCAATGCATTCAAAACCTCTTTTTGCTAAGGTATAACATGTTTGAACAGGTACTGAGATACAAACAAGTCTTGGCCCCATCTCATACAGAATGGATTGGTTGCAGATGTTCTCCTGCAAGCTACATCTTGCCTCCTGCAAGAGCATTCATCTCCAAAACACATCATTTCACCTAGTTTGCCTGAAGCCAAAACTCAAAGGTTATTTAATTTTTAATATTTTTTTTTATTAACTCTAACATACCTACAGCTGTGCAAGCAAAACCCCATCTGGTTTTTCAAGGCACAAAGAGGCAAGCGGCTAAGTTTAGATAAAAGTAACCAAGTTGGGGCAGTCATCTTTCTGCTCACCTCTGCAGGAGCCAACAGCAATGTCAGGGGTGCAATAAAACAAAAACCTGCTATATTTCAGAGAAGCCTGACATATTTCACTATCTTCCTAGGACAAGTCAGACATGAGCTCATACAGTGGCAGGTGAGTCAGTGACGAGTCAGACGAGCTCTTTAATTAAGCTTTAGGGGCAGATGATCCCTCGAAGGTGTAATCAGATTGGTATGGCCAGTGGAAAAAGGGGGAAAAAAAAAAAAAAAAGAAAAGCATTTTAAAAAGCTGAGTGAACTGCTACACCCTTGCTTAGCCATGCTGGGCAGGCTGAAGGCAGCAAGTTGCCCTGAGACCCCAGCATGCAGGAATACCTGGCCATCCTGCACCTCTCCCTGGCAGCCAGAACCTGCCTGTGTGCTCAGTTCTGCTCCTCCAGGGAGCAGAGAAATGCTGACTTCCCCAGCAAGCAGGTTACACCGGGGTCACACTGTGGACACAGTTGCCATCCCGTGTGTCCAGTGTAATGGGCACCCCAAGAGCTCCCCATTCAGAGACAAGGGTTGCCAACAGCTCTGACCTGTGTATTGGAGAGGGAAGAGGTCACAAGTCAGTCATTCCCAACCACTAACAGAACCAATCTGGCCAGGTGATTTATCAATGTTTAACATGCTACCAACCCATCTCACTTAAGAGAAAGGCCCCATGAATTTTGTGTTTTGGAAGCTTCTCTGAAATAAGCTGCAGACATGCATCAGAATACCAGTGCACTGAAACAAAATAGCAACATTAAATAGATTGAGATCAGCAGGGTGACTAACAGCATCAGAGCATTTTTGCTCTCTTGACACCAAACATGCAGCATGGAAATGGTTTTCTTCCAGCACGTGTCCCTGCAAATTCATCCTGGAACTCGTCTCGCCCATGTGGCTGCTCTTCCTCTGCTGCAGCACTCCCTCTGAATGCCCGCAGCATCAGCACAACCCAGCTCTCCCCATCTTTATCTTGCACAGATCAGTCTGCTGAAAAACAAGCCCAAAAGACAGACTCCAACCTCAAGAGCCATGGCAAAGGAAATGGGCAAAAATGACTCATCAGAGAAGTCAGCACACAAAGGGAATGCCAAATAAAGGTCAAATTTATGAATTCCTTATAGAAACTGATTGCAGAGCAATCAGTCCACATGCTCTTTGTCAAACCTTACAGAACTAATGATAACACTTCTGAAGATTTTCCTAGGGCCTCACCACTTTCTTTGTGAGTGCCAATACCATAAGAGGTTTTAGAAGGATATCTAGAAGTGCAGACTCCTTTCTGTTAAAGTCCTGTTTGCTCATACGCCTGCAAGAACTCACCAAGTACGGGTCTAAAAAAATGACTAAGAATGAGTTGTATGAGAGGTTTGCAGGAGAAGAGATGGGAGACAAGGAACTCATTGCAAAACCAGCCACCACCCTGCTGATTAACGAAGAGGGATCATTCAGTGCTCAGACACTGGACAAACATCCCATGGGAAGACTCCTTCTCCCCCACCCATGGCAATGCTGATGCTTAAACGCAGACAGAGCGGATGCACTGCCTGCCCCGCTGCCGGCTCTGCAAACACCCTTCAGGCTGGGCACCAAGCCCAGTGGCACTGCTTCCATCCCTTCCCCACGGGAATCCCTTCCAGCCCTGCCTCTTAAGGGGGGATCCGAGGAGCTCTGGATGAAGGTCTGATAGCAAACCTGGGCTCACTTGTCTCCCACTGTAAGGTCAGGAGGGAGGCAGCTCCCAACCGCAGCTCACACAGTTGAGCTAATGAGCCCCGACAAGTGGCAGGGTGAGTTTGCTGAGGCTCAGCAGCACAGCTAACGCAGCACCGTGCTCTGCCAAGAGAACAGGAACAAGGCTTTCCCTCTAGCCATAGCCCCAAATGGCCTGTGTGTCAGGAGTTTTCACACCTGGTAGGCCCAGTGCTGGTAAAGCTCAATATCTCAAGCAGGGGAAGCAATAACCCAAATGGCACTCAGGCTTCAAGTTTTAGCCTGAAGACATCTTTCAGTTGCCTCAAAAGTTAGTTTGTAGAAAGACTCTGATGTCCTATAAACAAAGCAAAATAAGAGGCCTGAAAGCTAAAGCTAGTGATAGGGCACACACAGCAAGCAGCAGTGTCCAGTTGCCCCCCTCGGGCATCACACATCAAGGGTCTAAGTGTTTTACAGCATGGGATCACAGTTCTGTATTTGAGGGTGGAAAGGGGGAAGAGGGGGAGCGGAGGCAGAGGGAATGACTTGCACAGTGTTACCCAGATCACATCTGAATCCCAGGGCAGGAGCAGCTCTGAGGCTGGGCTGGGAGCCAAGCACAGGCAGTGCTGCTCCTGAGCAGGGCATCTCCTCTCACCAGGAGGAGAGCCTGGTGCACCCCAGGGCACAAAACATGCGGGGAGGAGAGCCCCAAGGCAGCGTGGCCATCATGGCTAATGGGGAAAACAACAGGGCCACAAAAGGACCCAAGTCCTGTCTCATTTGCTTAGGAAAGCCAGGTCAGCCTTCAGGTGCTGTTTTCCTGTTTCCTCCAGCACATTTTTCACCTTTCCATAAAGCTGAATTTAGATAGACTTCAGCAGCTAACATGTATCAGCAGACCATAAAACACTACTTCTTATCAGACATGTAATATTTTGCTCTGTTAAGAAAACTCTCACAGAAAACATTTAAAAAGAAATGAAACAAAACAAAGGAGGCAGAAGTAGCACTCTCCTCCTTCGGCTCCACCAAGTTTTGTTCCAATGTTTAAGTGTTATCTTGAACAACTGGAAATGGTAACATTTCTATCAATACTCAGGTCTATTTGCAAGGGGATCTAAGCTCTTACTTGGGTAGCTATTCTGCTGTGTTCACAATAACAAATTTGACACACCTGCACATAGCAAAACCTCATGAAAAGACTTCCATTGCATAATAAAGTTCATGCTCTTTCTATATAGAAGCCATCCCTACTCAGGACACTTGTTTTTAAAAAAAAGTAGGAATTTCTTCACAGTATATGGCCTGCCAAGCACTGCAGATAAACCCTCAGCACACAGAGCACCACCAATGCAACACACAGAATTATTCTTGCTTCAGCACACCTCCAAACTGCTGTGTGCTCTGTATAGAGTTGGCAGGGACATAGTATCTATGACAAATGCAATATTTCAGCTGACCTAAAGAAAGGAATGATCATCTCCAAGGGCAGTCTTTGTCTACACGGTGAGCAACACCTCTTGCACCAGCCTCCCTGAAAAAATTTACCCAAAAGCAACTTATTCAACAGCCACTCAAATACTTTTTGCACTTTTTGGTTTTTTTTTTGGTAGGGTTGAAATATCTTCTAACAGTGCTCAGTTGATGCAGTTTAAGTTACAGAGATCAATGGTGTGGGGGAAACTGGCAACCTATTAGGAAACCCTCCTTGCCCTGGAGCTGCTGCTTCCCTTCTGGGCCAGCAGCCGTGACCTTTGGAAAGGTAAGGAGGCAACTGTGCTGATGCCTCTCTCAGCTCTGCCAGGCTGCTTTGCATGCCTAGCACTTGAGAAACCCAGGAGAGCTCAGCAGCTTTGACATGCCAGCCCAGAGACAGTCCCAGTGTTGAATGCTACCAAAACCACCCCCCCAAAACCAAACCAAACCAACAACAAAAAAACCAAAAAACCCCCAAAGCATAAAAAAAGAAAGAAAATATTCCACTCCAAAAAACTGCTGGTTCGGAAATTTTGGCACTTCTGGCACCTTGGTTTCCCTTCTCTGAAATGGCGACTCCACTCCTGATTTGCCTACCAAGCAAAGGTGTTTGCTGATTAGGGAAGTAATGTTTGTGCAGCACTTTGAAGATTTAAAGTACTACATTAATCCTACATGTTGTTCTTAGTGGAAGCCAATTTTTAACTAAGAGGAGGAAAAAAAAAAAGAAAAGCTGATTTAAATAGTGACCCTCCCCTACTTCAAGATGTTCACTCATCTCCCAACATCAGCTATTCTTATCTGTAAATGTTTTTTTAACCCTTCCTTCTCACAGTTCGCAGAAACCACAAGTCTCATTCAGCTTTTATTTGAAAAATGGCTTCTTTCCAGGCTGTGGCTGTTTCTTGTAAAGTTAATTCCTTTGGTAATACTGCTGGAGGCACATTGGTATGTTTGGTGTGTGTATGTACACATATATATTTTCGCCCTTTTCACACGGTGTTGTTTTTATATATGTGTAGTGAAAGATACCTAATCCAGGATTATGATTCTCTTTATTCCTTTCTCATGAAAGTAGGTGGGGCTTTTTTTGTGCAAGTTGCATTGATGAAAATTATGTTTAATTATGCTTTTTCCTCTCCACATAGACAAAAAAAGCCTCCATAAAAACCAGAAAAAGTTTCTTGCACCGGATTCTTCCACGCTGAGTTTTCCTTCAAAAATATCTAAAAACTTAAAATGAATTTTCTGTAGCAGAAAAAATGTATGATGCCAGCAAAACTAGAAACTGCTTGTACACAACAGCAGAGGGATCTTCTGCCCCAGTGGGGGACACAACCCCTCCCCATCCTGCGTTCTAATGCCTCATGGTTTTTCACTTGCAGATCCCAGGAGCAGTGTAGGATCCCTGTAGTGAGCTCTAACTCATCTCCAGTTACAGCGGGAGGGAATCAGCCACAAACATTGCAACCAAGAAGCTAAATCCTAGTGGGGAGAGGAGGTCATTCCCACCACCTGATGCTTTCTCCCAGCAGGACAGGCATGCCGGGTGCCCCACACTGACTGTACTGTTGGAAGATCAGGGTACACACTCAAAGCAGGAGACCAAAATTTTCAGTTCCCAGTGCTGACAAATACCAGTTCGTACAGTAAGTAAATAAATTCCCTTCACATCCTTCCTGGGCACCACTAAGTTGCATGGGGTACAGACTGTCCCTTACAGCGTGGTCCTGCACCACAGTCCAGCTCTGTCACCACGGAGGGCACTGGTCTAATAGAGCACAGAGCAAAACTCCTGCTCACACAGGGAGGCTGTACTGCCTTAGTAGGATTTACAAACAATCTGGGACATAAAGGGGAAAAAAGGCAAGACAGCTTACATCACAAGGCATTTTCTAGAAACTGCTCCACAGGTCTGTACAGCTGCTTGTAAGGAGTAACAGAAGATGATAGCTGGTAATAAAAACAAAATATACATGACAAAGATACTATGGGAAAAAACACAATTACATTCTAATGGGAACCTAATGCACTGAGATCTCATTTTACTCAAGCATAAAAACCCAAACAGAAGGCAGCAGTCCCCTCCTGACTGGTTCTCACAGGTGAACTGGTTCTTCCCAGCTTTGTGAGCTTGAAAACACCTCCCTGTCGTGAGAAAGGCACCTCCTTCAAAGACAATAAGCCTGGCTCCTCTATTTCCAGGTAGATGACCTAGGAAAAGTTACTTATGCCTCAACAGCCTTGGTGTTAAGGCCCTGTAATGTCACACAGAGGGAAACACACCTCAGAAGCTCCTCAAGCAAGAAAACACAATTGCCACCTCTCCCCAGACAGTGACAGTGGCAACTGACACCCACCCTGCCTCCCCATCTGCCCTGTGCCAAGAGCCCATGCATGCTGGAAGCAGCCCCCTGAGGCAGGCACAGCTGATGAGGGCTTAAGGAAGCCAAACCTGAGCCACTTTTCACCTGAGACAAATGGCCAAGTACAGCAGCACTGCTGATCCGCCACGAAGGCCTCGGCTCACAGCACCGCAGCAGCCTGCAGCCCTGCATCCCAAACTGCAACCCCATCCCCTCCTCCGCTGCCTTCTCCTTCCAGGTCGCTTCTCCTCCTTTGGATTACACCATCTTTTCCCTTCTTCTCTGCCTTAACAAGTGGGGGCTATCACCACTGAAATAAACTTTGCTGAGGTTCCTGCTGGGCTGAACACATTTACTACCAGAGTGGCCCACAGGTGACCAACTTGTCAGCTCGTGGAGGGCTGCAAAAAACCCCCTGCACAAACGAGTCTCTCACAAGGACCCTTCTCAACTGCCCTGTGCAAACAGGCAAAGCCTACACCACTGCTGACTAGGAGGCTCTGAGGGTAAGAAAACCCAAAATCCTGTAACAAGGCCACGTTCAATCCGTCTCTCCTGACAGCTTTAAATATAATGCTCAAGGGTGAAACCAGAAAACTCAAATTACACTGACCAACACACCACCAAGGAATCAAAGCTAACATTTCACAGGAACACTCTGCACAGCCTTACATGTATTTTCACTGAGAGTCACCAGCCTTTACAAAAAGTTTTCACTTATGATACTGAGAGATAATCAGCAGTCAGGACATACTAGACATGACCAGAGTTACTGAAAGGATGCACTATTTGAACAGATTATTTAAGAGAACACTGAACACATAATTAGGAACTGCTGAGTCAAGGCAATGTACACATCTAATTGCCCTCTCATTGCTTCACTATGCTTATGCACAATCCTCTAATTCATTTTATAGAGACTGGCAAAAAATGTCCCAAATTTACTACGTGGATCAGAACACAGAAAGTATTTAAAATAAAAATGGAATGAGTCAATCTGAAATAGAAATACTGAGTTAGCCCAGCCAAGGAATCTGTTCTCTCAACCACAAAAACCTGTTGTTGCGTGTGTGGACTAATTTAAGTGCATTCTTTTCAGCTTCCTTAAAACGCAGCTTTTCCTAATTCACTAACTCCAGCCAGCACAATCCACTTAGTTGCTTTCATGCATGTCACATACACTATTATCCAGCTTTGCTAGCAAAGAGAGTCTGAAATCTGAGTATTTTCTGATGGTTGTAGGTACAGCTGAGTTTACTGAGAAAGGAAAATCAGTGAGCCTGCCTGGAACACAGACTGCAGCTTTGGAGAGCTCCATGTTTCATAACAAACCCTGAAAGGACCAACCCAGCTCAGCTCCAACCTACTGCAGGGCATGAGAATAAACTGCTAAACTCAGGTATTGCCAACACCTGAATTATGCAAGTCTAGCAGGGCTTGGTGTCTTTCTTCAGCAGAATCAAAAATTTGCAAATAAATTTCAGTTTTCATTAAAAAACTTAAAGCAATTTCTGCCTTCTTGTGACTATCAAAAACAGTTTTAAAATATTTAGTAGATGCACCCTAAAGGCTCAAAAACCTGGTAGAGAATAAGAAGAACCTGTTTGTCTTTTAAAAAAGAATCTCATGACTTATAAGGTGGTATCTTGCTTTTGGGGATGGGCGGATCAGATTCATTTTTTGATAGCTTGCATTTGGCAGTAATGTTAACTTTTACTTACCTTGACATACAATTCTAATTTTTACTTTCCTACTGCAATCATGCTTTCCCCCATTTAACAGGTTCTGCCAGTGGCAGGTGATTGCCAAATATTTTTTAGGGGGAAAAGGGAGTGCAGTTGTTTATTTATTTATTTGAGCTCCGGGTGGGGAAGGTCGGCACGCAACTTCCACAAAGAAAAAAAAAATCTGAGGTGGCACACTTCTGAAATGCCTTGTTTTCTTCTGCTGCAGAAACAGGAGATACTGCAATGCATGGGCATATGGGAATTCTCCCACAATAAATGAGGCACTATTCTGCTTAAGTTCTCACTTCAGCCAACTCAGAGGGCTTCTCCCTCAACCTCAACAACCTACTCTCTGTCTCATCATTACAAACAATAACTGCTTGTTCCCTTGCAGCATGGTTTTCAATAAGGTTTTATTGTATGAGAGTGAATGCAAGAAACTGTTCAATTTAGACTATAAAGGCTTTTGTTTTCAAACACATCAATAGAGTTTCAATTGTTAAAGACTTTCCTTCTGAAAAGTCTGATTAACCTGCTTATATTCTTACATGCGTTCTGAGGTCATTAATTAAAAAAATAATCAAGGATGCTTATAAAGTCCTCTGCAATCCAATCTCAATTTGTCATCATTAATTAGATCAACATTGCATACAAATGAGACCTAACCTGATTAGACAGCATGTTTTACTGGAATTCCTACTTACGGTCATGAAAGACTTCAGAGAGAAAATCTGCAAAATTTTCAAAGTGAACTGCTCATACATATGGAATCACCCTGTCACCTAGCATCAGCTAGTGCTTCTCTTTGTAATTTTGGCCTTTTTTCCTCCCCCCCCAACCCCCCTTTAATTAGAAGCTCGTCACAGCCCTGAGCAGAGAAGTTGTCACACTCATCTCCCAGCCTACATTACACAAATACTGCTGATTTTGCAAAGGGTGTCCACTGTCCTAGGAAAATAAACCTCCCCCTCTGCAGAATTTGGAGCTGAAAAAACAATACCAAAGAGTTTTAAGAAAAAAATGATTCCACGTCTGTTTTCAGAAACATAGCATTTAAGTAACCAGCAAGTACACTCTCTGCTTTCCCCCATCTCCAACGGAAGTAACATTGGGACTTAAATGCACAAAGTGGCTTAGAAACCTGAACCACCTTCACAGGTCTCCAATCACTCCATGAAAGCAGCTCTTGCTTTTTGGAGGAATAATCCATTCTTCTTACCCAGCTCACTGCTTTCACTCCCATGACCTAATCTGACATGACTCAGCCCAGAAGCTCAGAGGAGCTCTGGTGAAGCACATCGTCAGCCAGGACAGCAGATCCTCTGCCAGGCTCCACCAACCCCTTCCCAGAAGGACAAGGTGGGTCAGACTGGCTCACCCCCTCCATAAAGGTGGAAAGTGCAACACGATGGATTTCCTTACTTAATACTGTTATCCGGAAAACTGCAAGAGGAAACAGGAAAAAAATAGAAAACTAAACCCAACAAACTACGAAACAAGGCTTTCAAGTTTTGGACTCTTAATAAGGGTGGGGCCATCAAGTAATTAAACTTTTAATAGGTCACTGCAGTGGAAGAAACTCTTCCAGTTGGGTAAGTTCCTAATCCATCATTAAAAAAGACGACAGGCATTAATCAAAGTGTATGAAGTCACATGGGGGGAGCAAGAACTTGCTCTTGCTGAGAGGATGGGGCAATCACTCCTCCTTACATCAACATTTCATGCGTGTTTCCACATTTCTCAGGACAACAGTGGGAAGGAGAGCCTTCACGTCCTTCCCCACCCACCCCACTGATAAAGCTGTCGAACAGAGATTACCAGCTGCTCAAGAGCTCATGTGAAATGAGTTGGTGGATTAATTACCAGAAGGGCAGAGCTCCGAAGATGGATAGATGCTCTACTTCGCAAGGCGTATTGATTGAAGGTCCCCAGCCAGCAGCACAGGACTGTCATAATCCACTGTGAACATACAGCACGCTGCCAGCTCCTGCACGAGCAGCTAAATCTGGGTCACTTGGCTCAGTGCAGGGACACCTGGACCACAGTCCCTCCTCCCTAATCAGACAGCTGTTTAAGAGCCCATTCCTTTAGTAAAATACATGGACTTAGACCTGAACAGACTGCAATATGCATTGGGAATACACCTTCATCTGCTGGTCCACATCAGGGCAATGAAAACGGAGGGAAGGCTAAATCAGCCTTTCCCCAGGCTGCACACATCTGATAACTGTAGTCACCATATAATTTTATTTCTTTTTCAAAGTCAGCATGTAATCTGAGCTTTGACCACTACCTAGATCCGCACTGAAATTCAGCCCTCGCTTCTACCCCAAAAAGCCACTATCACTGAGGCAAAACATCTCATTTAAGCTTGCTAGTAGCTCTCTTGCCTTCATCTCTGCTGGAACAACCTACTACATACTTTCAAACCTCATTTCAAAAGACTGCTTTTCGTAGTTGAAAGGACAGCATCAAACACTCTGGCTCCTTGCAGCTGCGTTAGATAATTCTTTGTATCATACGTATCAAAAGAGAACGTCTTCTCATATCTCCTTCAAAGGACCTTCTCAAGAACAGCTAGCAAAAATCCAAGCCAGCACTTTCTTGCCCTGAGAAATGCAAAGTAGAACTGACCAACAGTTTCCTTTCCTAAGGGGAATTGAAAGTAAATATTGTGTGTAGTGTAACAGGAGAAACAAGGACATGAAAAGCCAACTACATCAGAGCATCACTCCTCAGACTGATGAGTAAAAAATGCAATTTCAACCTCACTTAAAAATACCTCACCTTTTTATGCATAAACAAATGAAAATTTGGTTATGACTGGACCCATCACATTTGAACGTCACTTAACATGATTTTCTGAACGAAGTTATTTATGTCAGTTCTAGACAAATTTTACCAGACAAGGCTTTTAAAATATAAGGGATGTAACATTATAGGGATCTGTGATTATATGGCATCTTTTTCAGATGAGAGCACAAGGGCTCTGCTGCTTTGCTGGCAGCAGTAGCTGTGAGTTTGTTTTTTTAGTTGCATTTGCAGTTAGATTGTATCTGAGATCAAAGCAGTTCCTCAGATTAAAAAGAAAAATAAAAAACCCCACACTATTCTAATGCTCTTAGCTTTTGGTAAAAAGTCTATCTTTTTTTGCTTAAAAAAACATAAAAAAATTAAGTCCTTGGTTTTATTCGGGTAGCGTGGGGCAGGACATATTCACTGCACCTACTCCAAGTGCCTGCAGGAGAGGAAGGTAAATATTGAACATCTTTAAGATGGCAACATCTGTAAACATCTTGTAAACATCTCTAGAGAGTAGAGCACAGCAGCTGGACTTACAGCTCCAGCAGTGCTGTGTCCTGAGCTACGAAGTCTCTAGAGCTTGAACAATCAAGCCAGTGCCAACGAGGATCAAGAGTTGGGCTTCAGGTTTCAAGCTTCTGCATTTGTTTGGTAAGAAAAGTAGTGTTCTGACAGCAAAGCGCTAAATAAAAAACCCAAAACACCAGACCAACAACAAAATTGTAAAACAACCCCACCCTCTTCAACAAAACCCCAAACAACACACAGGGCCGACCCGAGCTGGTGACACACCGGGGTTCCCCTACCAGCTGCAAGAGGAGAAGGACACAGAGAACATGACAGCCCCACACTCCATGGGTCTGAGCAAGGAGCACAACCTTCACCCTGCTGGCACGGCCCTGCATGCCAAACCTCATACAAAAACCCAGGGATGTTGAAGAAAGCCAAGGGAAGCACTGAGGCAATGCTAATGTCCACCTCAGGTTTTACTCCAGTGCTCCTGCTAGGCCCAAAAAGAGAGCCACTCATTCATCATGCATGGTCTCTACGTGACTGGTTTTTTGCAAGGCATTTTAGTCTCCTGGGATTTAGTGGTATTACTGAGGGTTAAATTCCCACCACACCCTCTCAGAGCAACCAAGATAAATGTCTCCCTTCTGTGTGACACATCACGCTCTGCAGAGGACTCGGGTCACTTTGTTCTTGCACAAGCCTGGGTATGTATTACATGAATAAAGTCACTACGGGCAGGGGACCAAAGCCAGCCAAGGAGTGAAGGGATGCTGTGTCCTTACCGTCCATGTTGCTGACTTTGCTGTGCTGGACTGTTGAAATGATACATCGAAGCTGTGAGGTCCTGGGTAGTCTGTGTTGGAAGGGATGGCTGGGGAGGGAGACAGGGCGTCAAAAGTCGAGCTGGGCTGGGCGTAGGGCGAGGGCGCCGTGACGCTGTTCTGCGCGTGCTCCGTGTTGTAAGGGCTGGTGGAGGAAGAGCCATTCTGGATCTGCTGGTCCATGCTGTTCAGGAGCCCCAGGTTCGTGTACTGCGGCTGCAGGCAAAGAGATGCACAGGAGCGTTAGAGGAGCTGCATCAGCACAGGCTGGCCAGACATGGCACAGCCTCCTCCAGCATGAAGGATGCACACCATCACCTCAGCACCACTGCTCGTGTCACACCCAGAGGGAGGTTTGCAAAGGATAACCCCCCTCTTTACGACTGAAACAGAAAGGAGTACAGCTTCTCACAGTCACGCACTGGATCAACAGCAGAGCTGGGAAAAGAGCCTGTGCATGATCAGGAGGTGATTTGCAGGGCAGAAAGCCATCACAGAGAGACAGGCTCGCTATGTCTAGCAACAGGCAGACCTTCTCAGAGGTACTGCTGTAACCTGATAAAAATCAGCAGGTTCACTACAGTGCAACTGCCTCTAACTAGTACAAGGCTACACCGTCTTCAGCAGTCTGATGCTCTACGCAAAGGCTGTGGATCTGGTCCCGCTACACAGGATGACACCAGGACCTCTAACTCAGGCAGTAACTGTGCTGAAACGTGGCTCACTGGAAGAACGGTTAGGTGCCACCAGCCCACCTGCACCATGTATTCAACTCCCAGGGACCAGTCTCAGATGGTGGTATAGAATTAAAGTTCTCATCAAGTAGAATGGAAACAGACAGCATGGAAGGCTTCTTCTCATGCTTAAGAAGTATCAGTTGTACAGTTAAGTGTAGTTAACTAGCAGTAGTTAAGTGCTACTTAGCACTTAAAAAGCCTTCAAGTACAAACAATATATGAAACAATTGGAAGACATCAAAACCACAAACCTCTGAAAATAGAGTACAGAAAAGGCAAAGGTTAGATTAAGGAGAGGTTAACAGAAAAAACACATCTAATACCCTGAATTCAATGCGTAGCCCTGGTCCCCCACCTCAAAGAGAGGGGAACACAGTTTAGAGGAAGGTGACAAGAATAAGCAAATTCTTTTAATGCCATCCTGTAATGTGGCAGTAGATGACAACTTTTCAGCCTGGGAAAAAGATTAGGAGGAGAAAGGTGGAACTCAGCATGATAGAAGGTGATAAATTCCTAGCCAACATGGAAAAAGAGCAAATACAAAATTAATTTTCATGTTCTCTTAAAAGAGGAGTTGGGGAATAAGTAAATATCTTGAGCAGAGTTTTGGCTTTAACACATAGTTATTCTTCACAAAAGAGTTCTGCTTCACAAAACCCACAAGTAAACATGGATTTTTTTGCCACAAAATGTCACAATACTAAAAGCCTAAGTTCAAAAAGGCAGGAGACAAGTTCTGCTTACGAAAAATCCATCAAGACAAGTGTATCTGATTTTAAAATTCTGAACTACCGACACTTGGAAGCTGGGAAAGTATTCTGGAGAAAGTTACAGAACTGCCACACGTTTTTAATCCTTCGAAGGACACAGCACTTGGCCAGAGTGACAGGGCAGCAGGTAAGTGGGATTCAGTCAGGTACATTGGGTTCACAGCCTCATCCTTGTGTGTGTCCAAAGGGCACTCACTAACTGTGCCCATCTCAGGGCAAGCAGCATCCCAAAAGTTTGTGGTGCCTATCCCAGCAGCTCTGGGCTCAGCCAAGAACATGCAGCAATAAAGGCACCTGGTTCTGTTGTTAGCTGCTGACACAGCAGAAGGGACTCAGGCTCTTTCCCTCATCCAAGTCTCCAAGCAGCTCATGTCCCTCAACATCCTATAGCTCCAGTCCTACCCAGAGTGATCAAGCTCACTTATCTGTCAGTATTTTAGCTAGTCTGCTCACAACTTCCCTCATCTTTCCAACAGTTATTCCTCTTCTTATCAGCCATGAAGCAAAGGCTCCCTGAGTCAGAGCACCAACCACAAGATCCATAACAAAAAGGTTTCTCAATATTGGGAATCCCAGCAGCCCGACTGAAGCTTCAAGTAGCATATCACTCCTCCAAAGATCTGAAAGGGAAGGGCACAACCTATCTACTGAACTCTCCTGGGAACTTTGGATAAGCCATTTAACACCCAGCTTTACCAGTCACTTCAGCCACAGAGGAAAACAGGATGGTCCCTTTGCGAGGGTGAAGTGTCTTCCACGTGCCCGAAGACTTCACACATGCAGCTGTACTTCCAGAATGGAAGGAGAGAAATTTAAACCACCCACTGCAGCTCTTCCTTAGGTTTCTGTTTCACTAGAAGAAGCTAATATTTTCTGGGGGTTTTATTAAACACTCAAGGTGACGCTGGTGCTCTGGGATCTTCAGTGAGGCACAGGGGACCTTCCACAGATGGATCAGCTTGCTGCTAGGAGCTGTGCCTGTGAAGGTCTGGGCAGGGGGGGACAGCACAGAAAACTTCATTTTGGAAGCTGGGATAGGCTGCAGAGAGAAGGGAGAGTTGGTTCCCTCCCTCACTCTGTCAGCGACTTGCTGTGTCCTTGGGCAAGGCACCTCTCCTCCCCCTCCACCCTCACCCTACTGCAGGCAGCAAGGTCTGCAGGGCAGGGATTGCTCCTCACCATGTAAAAAGCCCTGCACTTAATGGGCCTCCTTTGTCTCAGGCCTGCAGGCAGCAGAGTAATAAAAGCAATTACATATTGAGTCCTAATCCTGGGTGAACCAGTGACTCAGGTTAGTCATTTGCCCTCCTTGCCTCAGTTTCCCCCTCTGGAGCAGCGTGCATGTTATTAGTGCCCAGCACCCCTGTTAGACAGGAGAGCTTGTATTTAATTGGACTCAAAGCTAAATAGTTGATGGGGGAGAGAGCAATCCAGACTGGTTCTTCTTCTCCAAAAGGAGACTGCAGCTTTGGCAACACAGATGACAGTTATGTCTCATCTCCTGCAGGCTATTCACTCAACCAAGACCTATTTAACGGACTTTTGGTACATATCTTCCCTTGAGGCTAATTCCATACGGAAAGAGCCAGAATTCTGACATACTGTACCAGGAAGAGTCTTTTACCTGCTCAATAATTTTGCATTTCATCAAAAAACACCCCTCCTGCCCAGAACACCCTAGTGAGACCTGAAGACTTCTCAAAAATGTAGAAGTATCACTCAATTGTTTCATTCCTCATGGAGATTATCATCAGACACACTCCCTAACCAGCAAATGATGAGAAGACAGCTGTGATGAAAACAGTCTCCTACACCAGCTCAGACATACAGACAGCAGAACAATAGTGTTTCAGCTTTCACTTAAAAACTATTTCTCTAATCCCGGGCCACTTAAGCTAATGGGGAAAGATGGCCAAACAAGCGGTCAGTGTTAACAAGACAGCACAGCCTGGAAATGCTGAAGGTGCTGCCTGGGATCCAATTAAACAGAAATAATAAAATAAGTGCCCCATTAAAATGTAAGATATCCTTAAGATACTCCAAGATCCTTTTCATTCCTTTCAGTCCAGGGACCATCTGTCTAAATGTTATCAGCGGAGCAGCCATTCCACTGCATTTATACACTCACATGCCACAGCCGAATGCCGTGTCCCCATTTGCTCTTTAAATAACTATTAATCTCCTCGCACTTATCCTCATGCTGACACAAGCAGCTGTTGGACTCCCCCTCTGCTGCCTCGAGTCCCGCCAGCCTTTCACCTTCCCTGGCCCCTGGGTCCCCTCCCCAGGCAGGTGCTCCATCGCGGTGACAAAGCCACCGGGTCTGCGCACACCAGCACTAAGCCCGGTCTCGCAGCTATGCCCCAAGGCAGGCGCGGAGTTGTTTGCGCTCAAGGGGTCAACACCTGAACTGCTTGCAAGGTTTTGGAGGAATCTGATAAGGCTTCGGGAGGCACACGCCTTCTGACAACAGGACAATTAGAGGGGCAGCAGGCCCGGGGAAGGCACACGCAAGAATTCACCGCCTTGGCCCCAGCAGCGCTGGGGATGGGGAGAACAAAGAGACGCTGCAGACTGTCTGCAAGGTGTTGCCCCTCAGGAGGGGGCTGCAGGGCGTGTGTTTGCACACACACCGCCTCCTTTCACCATTCACAGAAAGGAACACAACAGCATTTAATCCAGAAACTAATTCTTGTCAGGTTAGGAGCTCAGAATTTAACACATATTCATATTTTGCTGTGGGGTCGTTTTAAATAACAGAAGTGTAGCCCGACCACTGATTCCTGATATAAAGAGAAAGCTATCTGGTGGAAAGAAATGAATTGCATATAAAGCTGAAAGAACAGATTATCTAATTTTCAGTGCCTTTCTTTGCTATTTTGTTCCCTCCACCAACTTCCTGAAACTATTAATATCACTGAACCATTACAAAAACCTTCAGGCAAGTCTAACTGCAAATAATTAGAAAGCTACAATTAGATCTTAAGACTATGTATTTCGGAGCATCATTTCAGCAATGCATCTTGAACTATCAGTTTCGCTTCCTCTATCCCATCAGCTTCACTTTCAGGTTCTCATGCTAACTCATGCTTGTAGATTAGGAGAAACACGGTTCTACTGGAGGGGTTGCTGAAATACAACCAGACTGAAAACCGAGGATGGTTTAAGCACGGTTCTGCTGCCGGGAGGGTGGATCTCCCCCGGGAACACGGGGGACAAGGTACAGCAGAGCCTGTAGCCAGCGGCTCCGGGGCACTTGCCACCAGAGGGCAATGCAAATGCTCCAGGCACGGCAGAGCCGGAGCGCGGGAAAGATGCCCCAGCTCACCCAAACTGGGGCCCTTCTCACCCTGCCTTGCAGAAAGAACCCACCCCTGGCTCTCTGGCTTAAAGCCCATTGTGTTAATTAATAACGTTATGAGAAAGATCTGCAAAAAGACCCTCCGTTGGAAAGGAAGTAACTAACGCAAGTCATGAAAAGCTCTGAAGGGGACTTCCACACCAAAAATCCCCTAGAATGCACAGCTCCAGCTATTAACTACCCAGTTAGCAGCATTTCAGAGAGTTTTGAGAGTTTCTCCACTTGAGAAAATAGACAAAAAGTTACCATCTTCAGGCGTGAACACTTAGATGCCTCCATCCCTTATCAAAACCCTTCTCACTAATATCAAAAGAACCAGCATTACCATACACACCTACTGACTGCATTTTAATTCTCACCACTGGGTCTATGCAGAGCAAGAGCATTGTCCAACTACTCCACAGCCTTGCAAAACACCTGGTGCTTATTCTCCAAAGATATGAGATGATGAAACTAATAAACTACCATAGGTATTAACAACAAGAAGATCTGCACAACACTTTGGAAATTCTGTGCTTTGTCCTTAACTGCACCACAATGATGCACTAGGGCTAACTCTTGTAGGACTAGTAAGCAACTTACAGCAATATTTCAGTGCTAGGCCAGGGAAGCATTCAGATTCCTGTTGGAGAACAGCTATCTTAAAAGCAGCAGGACAAATGTTTCCTATCCAAATCAGATGACAGACATCTCAAAAGTATATCCAGAAATATTTAAATCCACCTAAGTTTTCAAACCTTCCTTGCAAAGGACTTTAGTAGGTGGAAATAAGTCCCTTAAGCTCAAGAGAAGGGCTTCTATCACAATTATTAACCGAGATATTGCTGACTGCCAGTTGCTCAGATGGCAGCTGATACAATACCCCATGTCAGCACTCTGCTTGTACTGTGACAGAGCAGTGCCAAGAAATAAAAGGCTCCACCCATGGCCCTCAGCTAAGATCAGGGCTGAAGCAGAGATAGCTCAGCTCACTCATCGCAATGAAAGCTGTGATTTGGTTTGCCTCTCCAGTCTGTTTTCTCATTATAAAAAACCTCAAAAAAAAACCAAAAACCCAAACCAAAAAACGAATCAAAATCAAACAAAAAAAAAAGGGGGGGGAGAGAGAGACTGAAAAATTTGTTTATGAGGAACAAAGTCAGTTTGGACACTGCTCTGGTCCCCTTCAAGCTATGAGGGGAAGATGTGCGCAGCTCATTTCTACACCAGCTCAGCCACACTCGCTCCAGGTCTAAAAAGGAAACAAATCCTGTGGGTCTGTCTTGCAGAGGCTTTTCCACAGAGCTACCGTGCAGCTGAATACACCAAGCACCTGGAAACCCTCAGATAAAATGATAATGTGCACCATACACTCAATGTGAAAAGCAAGGGAACAAGTAACTTTGGTTGAACCAAAGATACCAACAGTTATCAAGATTGATTTGTTGTAGTATAGTGCCTGGAAACCTATCTGATTTGAGTAATCCTACTGTTGGGTCATTGTTTTTTCCAGGAAGAGAGGAGGCTATTTCCCATCCCAGTTGTATAACAGGTTCCCAGTGCAATGGACAGCACTGGATTAAAAGAAGCCCTGGAGTGAATCACACTCATCCTGGATATTAGACCTGCCGCAGCACAACCCAACAGCCTCTCCTCAGCTCAATCCCACCTGTAAGCAGGGAGCACAAATATTTCTGCTCATTTTCTCCTGTTCTCCTAAGAAGGGAATCTATTTGAGATCTACAGGGCTGTGCAGGATGTACAACCACCGTAATTTTAAGAAACCAAATTCAAGACTAATAAAGAAAAAAAACATTCTTCTTCCAAGAAGAACAAAAACCAAAACCCCATGAGTGACACACACAATCCTCCTGCAAAGGTATTTCATGTTAAGTAGTCAGATAAACCCAGGAGTTGCCTGGACAGCTTCCAGCACCACCTAAATACGTAAGGAAAGCCTAAGGAAGACACCCCATTTCAATCAGCTGGGGAGGAGAAAAAACCAAACCAAACCCAACCCCCAGAACTACTCTCTTCACCTCAAAAAACCCACCATTAAATGACCAACTCAAATCATACCACTATGTTTCAAGCTTAAAAACCTGACTGCTCTGCCCACTTTACCAGGAGCATCCCGTCCGTCCCAAACAGCTCTATGGCCCATTTGGTGAACAACACACCACAGCAGCTAAACAGGAGAAATCAGTGCATGTCAGTGATTTGCAAACACACAGAACCACACTTGAAAAACAACCTGGCTTGTATACTGGAGGAGGCAGAAGAGCCTGTGCCATTTTCACTGGGATGAGCTATTCCAGCAGGCACACTGTGCCACACCTACACACTTCAGGTTCACAGAAGCAGCACAGTTTTAAGAGCCATACCCTGTAAAGGCTGCAGGACACATTTCACTGAGCCCCAGTACTGCTGAACACAGCAGAACGTCAAGTTAATGTCCACATAGGCAAGTATTTGTGGGCTCAGAGAATGAGACAGATTAATGAAAATCAGAGTGAGGGCAAGTTTCTGTCCACCGACAAGGGCTGTAAGCTTTGGAGTTGTCTTGTTGCCCGCAGATGTAATAGTTTGCTGTTTTAGCTAAACTTTGAGTTTTGCCCCTTGGTTAATTCATTTAACTCAGCAAGAAGTGTTTTTCAGCCAGGAGCAGGGTGTCTTAAAACAAGCACAGCCCAAAGCAGGAATGCCTGTAATTCCTGACTCCTACCACCTGCCACAGGTTCATGTAAAAGACCTTGTCTAATTCGAGGATTATCAGAATGACAGTGCATCCCACTTCACAGAAATATTAAGGCTGGACACCCTACACTGTTTAAGTACTTCTAAATATTTTCCAGTACATATAAAAATAATACCCCTGATCTCCCTAGAGCAGCATTTTAGGCTCTTAAAAACAATAATTCTAAACTGGGTTCTTGAAAAAAGTTCTACTTACGTAGAAAGCAACAGTGTTTCTGGAAGTCAGATAATTTTAGGGTTTTTAGACGATAAAGCTTTCATAAAACAAAAAAATCCCTTTCATAAACATAAATCACTTTCATTAGAGTATCTCAGCTATGCTCAGTTATTTCAAAAACTCAGACAGTTTAAGACAGGAAAGTCCAAGATCCACCCCCACTGCACACAGTCATTTCTTGACCCTGAGCTTGTGCTCAGCAATTTATTTGACATGTAATTTGAAAACATACAAACAAAAACGAGAGGAAGGCAGTAAGAAAAGAAAGGAATAATACAATATAATCTCTATGAAATGCATGAAATCACAAGACATTAGAATGCCACGATCTTAAAAGAAATTGATTAATAACCCAAACACTCAGCTTCCTAAAACTGAAAGAGAGGCCAAGAGTCTCCTACGTTCTCCTATTACCAGCTGGACAACACAACATCAACAAAGATCTGAAGAGCCATAAAGCACAGACAAATAGGAAAAGCACCCCCTCACGCTCCCAGGAGATGTAAACATAATTGAAGACAAAGACCTGCATCAGAAAAACCAGAAAAAGACTTCAAGATCTTGGCGAGGCTTTTTTTGCCTGATTTCAGTGCTGAGAACAACTGTAAGATCCCAGCCCAGACAGCTGCCCAGAAATCCTATGTGCTGAGTTTGTACAACAATGCTGAAAAGTCGGATAAAAAAATAAAAATAGAAATTTAAAGATTAAGAGAAACCAATTAAAATACAAATGAGGAGGCGGGGAGGAGAAGCAGGGGCTGGAGAGGAAAACTCCAGTAGTTGATTAAAGCTGCATTGTTTCTTAAACTCTTAACTGGATGGTAACCATTGATGTTATCAGTCATCTCAGACATGCAGCATTTTATTGTGTTGAGAGGGCAGCTTAGGCTGGACAGGATATCTCTGTGTCATCCACAGTGAAAGGCTGCAGGCACAGTAACCACCAAAGTATGGCCAAAGGGCACAAGGACAGTGAATAACCAGGGTCAGAATAGAACCAGGAATTGAAGTTAGCTCCCAAATTCATCATTATGCTCAATAAAATCCAAATGCATCATCTTTTGGACATGAAAGTAAAATACTCCAGCTAGGTAGCATTTTAGTCAGAAAAAGAAATTCATATCATCTGCAAGTTAAATAAGTCAAGCAGTTAAACACACAACAAAAAAAAAAAGAGAGAAAAAGAAAAAAGAAAAAAAGCCACACACATAAACCCCCCACGCCCACTCTTTGAAGCGTGGTGCAACTATGGAATATAAGAATTCATAAGTAGAGTTATAGGAGGGCAAAGGGCAGATTAAAACAAGTTAGAGCAAGCAGAGGAAAAGGGTTACACGGCAGCATCAGAGTCCTTATAGATTAAAAGGAAGATCTACTGGATTTTCTAATGTGTTTGGCCATTTCTTCTGTCTAAATCAAGGGAAAAAAAAAACTCCTAGATGGTGTTCCCAAAAGCCTGGACAGCAAACAGTAGACTGAAAAGCTTTCAAGGTTGAGGAGGGAGTCGAGAGGACTGGGTGCCAAATTCTTATTAGATCCCAACTGCAGAGAACAAAAGGAGGCAGGGCTTTGCCTTCCAACACTATTTTTTGTATGAAAGCAGCTCCTGGCCTGCACCAAGCTGGCATTGCCTGAGCCCAGGGATCTGTTGGGGTTCAGTACAGCAGGATACACACAGCCAGGAGAACCCCTCTACCCACCCTGCCTCCGTCATTCACATCAGAAACAGCTTCACATCACTACTGCAGCCTACTCAGAGGTGAGCAGGAACTCTGTGTGGTGTTCTCCAAAGATGCCAGGCTGTGCATACACAAAACCCAAAAGCTGGTCTTTGAGAGAGGGGGGTGTGAGTGTACACAGACACAACATGCATGCAAAGGCACTAATTCTTCCACAGTGATTTCACTCCATCAGCTTTACAAACACCAAAAATAGTCTCCCCAACTATTTAAATCACTTTGCCACATATTCTGCACACGCAGGATTTCCAGTGGGCTCTCTGGCATGGGGCTTCCAATGTCTGGCATGGGGCTTCCAATGTCTAACAGCAAAACGAAACTCAGTTTTCAGTACTTCCCTCCCTGTCCAATACTACTGACTTCAGCAAACACCAGGACTCACAGTGCCATGGTCACTTATGCAAGGCACAGCTTCAGAGATTGACATTGGAGGTATTCAGCTGCACAGACCTTTCCCTGTGCAGACAGAAAGGTGTTCCAGATTTCTGAGTAACAATGTACCTACTAATTTCCAACTGATACCGCATTAAACTCCCTACCCCTCCAACTTGCACATTCACAATTCCTTTCAGACACAAAACTCAGTGGACTGACCAAGGCTCATCTCAACAACTTTCCCACCTTAGTATCAAGCAGTAGTCTCCTGTTTCCAAGGTATTGGTGACATCTAGCCAGTGCAAGTTCTGGTTTCCTTTTACAGAACTTCCTGCACACTTTCCTGCTGCTGAAACAAGGTAGAGGGAGATTTACTCATCTATTCAGTTCTAGTCAGTTACCACCAGCGCTCCTGAGGGAGCCGAGTCTTCGACTATGGATGAAATGCAGAGTAAAACTGCAGCAGTGAAGAATCACAGCAGAGGCCTGCAGAGGCTACTGAGAACCTCAGAGAAATAACTTAAGTCTGCAGAATCAAAATTTTACAGATCACTCAGAACTTCATTATTTTTTTGAGCCATCACTCTCCAAAAAAGACTTTTCTGATTCCCAGAGACATTACCTAAAAAAGCCAAAACAAACAAGCAAAATGATTAAATATACTTTTCAGTCATTTCCCACACAGAGAGATCCAGCTGCTGACTCAACACTTCTCCTGGCATCCACCTATTCCTATTGTTCTGCTCCCCTTGGCTCCCGAGGCGCCGCGCTCCAGCCCTGTGCATCATCCCCTGACACAGCTGGACCACGGCTCTGCAGCACAGCAGAAAAGCCCAGCACCTCCTCCCCTCTCCCCAAAGTTGGCAACATTCTTTGTATTTACTTCCTAGATGTGGATTAAAACTGAAAGATTCATATCTGCTAAGACACAATCCATCCCTTTCATTCCCAGACACTACCCCACCATAAAATATTTCCCCTTCCCTCCCTAAACTGGGCGTTTCCTCCCACTTTCTTGCCCTTGGTAAAAACATTCATCTTCTTGCCATCTTGAGGAAGTTGGACTCATCTCAAATTTCACCAGGTACCCTTATATACCACTTCCCAAAGTCCTTGGGGGGAAGTTTAATCCGGATCCAAACTCTGGAATCAATCCCAAGAGGTTGCTGGGCTCCAATCAATGCATTAATTTTGAAGCATGCTCAGCCTTGCCACTTGGGTCCACTTCCAAAGTGAGCGAACGACTGAGCACAAGCCCAAAAATACACCACACCTAAAGCTATCCACTCAAGATACTAACACACATGTCCTGGTTAAAACACTGCCCCTTTAGCTGTTCCACTAAAACCCCAGGTGAAACAGCAGTGGCAGGGGATTTGCAAAAATATAAGATATCATTGAGCATTCTTGGATCAACTCCCAATTGACTCAATCCTAGCAGAAATGAAGAAACAAAACCCAAAAGGCACAAAAAAAAAAAAAAAAAGGGCAGCCACCAAAAAGCTCCCCCGCACATCTCCCATGTTTTTGTTGCTTTCTTGTGCTTGCAGCTGATAATAATGGTCAGTAATTTCAAATAAAATCACCAAATTTAGATTCAAGTTCCCAAAGAGGATCCAAGTTTACTTTGCCAATGCCAAGGACCTAAACCTTTCCTGCATCTTATCTGAGACTTCCTGAACAGTTGTTTCTTACTGGATTTGCTCCTTATATTAGTAGCCTTGGAGAAGAAAAACCCCAATCACCTTAAATGTCATCCTGCTCTTTGTTCTTTGCTCAAGCAGGTAAGCTAACCCTGGAAAGCCTCTCATAGGCTCTCCTTTAGAAGAGAGCTGAGATTCTCGCCCAGGATCCAGCGCATTTATAAGAAACAGTGCGGAGAAACACAGGGGTGAACCTTTCTTGTCAGTAGCTCACACCCAAATCATCACTGGCAAAGCCTTGTATGTTCTGGGCTGCTATGCAAAAAGCTTTATGCCACGGTCTGCTCCTACTGAAAAGCAGCTCTTTAATCCATCTGACAATTATAGCCTCTTCTCCCAGCACAGCAATGTTCTGATGGGAAGCTCTGGGAGACTGAAGACCGGAAGATTTCTCAGAAATCATTTTACTACTGTAACTGGAGAAGACAAAACAAAACAGGGAGATTTTTAAGAACAGCAAGTTTATTCATCGGAGAGACCCACCCTCATGCCTGACCACGGCTGAGCTCATGTGTCACTCTAAAGATCACAGCCTTAGAGAGCTGACAAGGGACTGCAAGAATCATGGCACTGAGACAACAGAGAATCCAGAAAACACGTGCAAGGGAAAAAAAAGCTGAACCTTAACACCCTTGGAGAGAAATTATTTTCCTCTTAATTCTACTTGATAACAAAAGTGACTTAACACTAATCCAGGCCAAGTGGCACAAAGAGCTTTGAGCTCACTTCTCTGCTGGAGAGGATGGAGTGAGTGCTGCTGTTAGAGTACAAGAAGCTCCTCTCCTTTCTGATGATTTATGCAACCTTGCTTTAAAAGAGTTGCATTCATTTTATTGCCTACTCTGCACATTCTCAAGAGGCGTTGGAGGCAGTGCCAGAAAAATAACAGGGTTTAACAATGTCTAGCACAAATCCATCGGTGCAAGAGCTCCTTTCTGAAGCGTTTCCAGATTTTTTTTTCAGTGGGAACATTTTGTAAATAGAATTTAAAATTTGCCTTGAGCCAGGCAACACCCGCTTTTATTCAGCCCTTCACGATAATGAAATAAGTAGTTTCTCCACTAGTTATAACTAATGCCTTCCAGAGGAAAAAGTGCAAAGCAAATGGTTTACACCCTCTCACATCCCACATCCACAGCTTTCCTGTTGCAGATGCTGTATCTTCTTCATAGAACTACTGAAGCTTCTGTCTCACAGCAAACAGAGCTGCAACTGGAAATAAACCCTTCCACAAGGCATAATTTGACAAATGCAAACCAAAAGGTTGCCACCAGATGGGCTGAAACACAAGGTAGAAAAAGTTCCTTTCTGGTGTTTCTTTATGCCCAGGGAAACAAAAAGAAAGCAATTTCACTCAAAGCCATTAGTTCATTATTTAAAACAAACCAGGTAAAAAGAAAGAAAAATAGCTCCTGAGGGAGCTAGGCAATAGCATAACTGGGCTCATGTTGGAAGAAATCAGGCGTTGGTGACACTGTTGAAGATTCAAACCATCAGACCAATAAAAATAACTGGTCAAAACAGCAGTTCTAGTCCCCAAGGAAAAAACATTACCAGACTGTGGATATATACAGGTATATACATACATATACATACATGTATATATGGATAATTTCATCGTGTCTCAACCAATGTCAACTTACAGCAAACAAAAAGGATCATCAGTTGCAACAACTTCAAGATGTAAAACATCCTGACCACACTGCAATGGCAGCTCTTTTTCATCTCTCACACTGAAAAAGTGTATTTTCATACTAGAAAATATTCAGTATGATTTTTTTTTTTTGCCAAATGAAACCAGTAACTGAGAAGATCATCTGTCCGTGATTTCATACTGCTTACTAACCTTCCTTTTGACCATGGAAAACTGTAAAATGGAGCTGCAATTTCCATCCTGATGACAAGTGCAATTACATGACTGCACAAACCCCAGAGCATGTACGTAACTGAGCAGTACCAACACTTCACACACAGCCAGACTGTCCTGATTTCTGCACAAGTACTGCACGGTTAAAGCAGTGCAGATGGTCGAATGTCATCCGGTTTCACTTCTGTGTGAAAGCACACATTTTATTCTTTCCATCCACATGCAGGTTAACTATCGCTTGTTTCTGGGCTACACCCATAGCCTCAGACTGTTAAGGTCCCATCCCTCCACTGAAACAAGGAGAGGATTTCTCCAGGCAAAATCCTCAATTCACTGCTCAACATGGGGGTCACATTACCTGTACTACCACAAAAAATTTTTGGTACACTACGATAGAACAAAAGGCCATCCATGGCATGACAAACCTGCTGCAGTGAGGGGTTGGATCTTTACTGGAAGCATACTCAGCTCTTGCCCTTCCCTGTGTTTCTCCTGTGGCGTGATCCCCTTGTTTCAGCCGGAGGGAGATGGCACATGACAAGAGGCAGGTCTCACCTTCCCACTACCCATCTCTCTGGTCTACTTAACCCTCTTCACTGGCAAACCCAAACAGGGCAGTAGCATTCACTTAGTCTCTCCAAACAAAAGATCAACGCATTTCCGACCTTAGGCTTTTCTACCTCAGATTAAAATTCTGAAACTGGAACACAGTTTGAAAACCTGTTGGAAAAAAAAGAACTTGGTCTATACAGAGCCTCTACAATCTTCCAGAAGACCTTTGCAGCCCAAGGATAAGACACATGTGCTCTCAAATCTGCACAGATGTCATCACATCACAAAAACTTTAATCCCACAAGTGCAATTACAGCAAAATCGAAGGATGAATGCACAAGAAGCGTAGCTGGAACTGCAAGGATACCATCAAGGAACAGAACCTCCAATGCATCTCCCTCTTTCTTCCTAATGACAGACTGTGCCCAAACATGTGGGGTGTTGATACCATTTAAATAAAGAGAGGCCACTGGAAGACATGGAACTCACATCTGCATCCTGCACAGCTCAGGGAGAGGTTTCCTTTCCCAGGGATTAGGAACTGTTTGCCTGCTGAGAGCCAGCAGAACTCCAAGACAGCATCACAAACAGGAAACCAGGAAGGAGGGTGAGGTTTAGCCAAAACCTTCTTCCTCGAGAAAAAAATTAGGCTTTATATAGCATCTATTCAAGTGTTTTCATCTTGGGGTAGGACATGATGTGGCATTCAGAGGGTACTGCACAGATAATCCTTTCTTCCTAGTACCTCCAGGAAGGAAGCAGGTGGGCTGCTCTTCTGGGCAGTGACCAGGCAGCATCCCTCAGAGATCCCTTCCTTTACGCCAGGTTTGGCTGAGGGCCACAGAGAAGGAGCAGCAAGAGGGAAAGGGCTTTTGTCAAATGCAGTCATGACAACTATGCCATGTGGCAAAATCAGCCAAGGAAAGCCATGGCTTTGTCCTCTGGTAGTTCTCAGCCAAATCCAAGCTGACAGCAAGGATGATAAACCCTGCACACACTTTTACTGCACAATAGTGAAGCCAATGCTCAAAATATCAGTTACATCTCAGCCTCCAGATTCTTTAACCTTAAACGAAGGTTTGCTGAACCAATATCCCAGATAGGTGTAAGAAGTGTTACTCTCACTGAGGAGGTCCAGCTCCCTAAGGACATCCTTCCAGGCCACCCCCGAGCCCCACAAGCCTGCTCCTACAAAGAAAGCACTCACACCCAGGGCACTGCAGCTCAAACACACACATCTGAATGATTTAAAACCTAAGAGGGAAAAGAAAAACAAAACCAGAAATGCACCCTTCTGAAAAGGCTATCCTAACCCTCAAAGATATTTGCAGCCATATGTATATAGCTTTTCTTAACTTTCAGCGCGAAGGAATGCTGCCAAAACCCATAAAGCAGTGCACAAGTTCTTTTAGTATAAAACTAGTTTCCCCCCCACCCCTCCCAAAACTACGATAAAAATCTTAACGGAAAGAGATTCTTTAATTTGTCTCCCACAAAGAGCAGGAAGATCTTTGGGAAGGATGACGGATATAATCAAAAGTCATGGCATATATTTCTTATCAGTGTTTGAACAAGATGTGTTTATTCTTTTGGCAATGATTTAATTTGATTTTAGCAAGCACTCCAAACTCTGCATCATCACTCAGTCACACTGTAGAGGAACCCAGAGTCCCTAAAGGGAATCTCTACTGCACTCATCTCCCCCCACAAGGACGCAGGAAACTTGGACAAGACCAGACAAACTTGCAGGTACTCTCCTTCACACCCACTTCAGTGCATGCTTCCTCACAAACATTTGTACACAACACAAAATTCCACATGTGGAGATGAGGCAGGAAGACACAATGACATTCAAAGGGTTCCTGTTCATCAGTACCTCATCATCTTGTTAAAAATAACCACCCAAAGTCTCTCTCCTTCGCACATCTACTCATAAGCACACAAGAACAGATCTCCAGGGTCATCAAGTCCAGTGCTCTACCAACAAAGAGCTTAATTGTTCTTACAGCTGACCCAGATCAAATGCTGGGATAGATTAAGCTGAAAAAGTGGTTTAAACAGGTTCCACCTCCAGCCTCTCAGGGCTGTGATTCACTTTAACACCCTTCTCCCCTGTCTCAGCTTTTCCCAAGCAGATTTGACCCATTTGGGAGGAACCCATGTGACCGTGGTGTTCGGCACCACGCTCGCAGGCACGGGCAGCCTAGGGCCGTGGGCGATGGCGCGAGCTCGCCACCCTGACCACACAGCCTGCACTGGGGCTTGTGCAGTGGCCCGTTCCCAGGCCGGGCATGCATTCCCAGGGCCGAACACATCGCACAGACCGCCTGCGAGGACGGCAGAGCTCGGCATCTGCTAGCACGCGGCCAACATCCTGGAGTGGCAGGGCAAAGCACCCCGAGAAATGGGCTTGGGATGAGACAGGAATTCGTGCTCTTCATTTTAAAACTTGATTTTACTACTTCCCCCCCTTAAATAAGGTCCATTTCTAAACCCAGAAGCTAGTCCACACTAAGTTTTTCATGAGTTCATACTAAGTTTTTCATGAGTAGGTACGCCTGCCTTGTGACCAACCCAGCAACAGTTCTAAAATCTGAACGGCAATTACCAGTGACAACAAAGTACTGCTTCTATTTGCACATTGAGAGCTTTTTATTTTTTTCTTCTTTTCTAAGGAAATCATGCCAAAGCCTACTTCTTGTTTGCAAGCTTAAGATGGGTGAGGTTCATCATCACCAATATATTTTAATTGAGCATTAACAAGTCTCCCTCTCTTTTGAGACAAGTCATTAGCGAGGCTGCTCTTCCTCAGAAATGAAGCCAAGTCAACGCTAATCGGGTTTTCCTTCCCCAGAGTGCAATGCTTCACTGGATGAACGAAGTCAGCGCACCTTGTTCAAATCCAAGCAGGTAAGAGGGAGAGTTTGGGGGCGTGTGTGGGGGGGAAATCAGAGCTAAAGCCTTTTAAAAACCTCTCCTGACAGCAACAGTGACGAGTGGCATTTAAGCGGAGCGAGAACGCTCCTGAGCGCATCGCTTCTGACAGATGAGCCCAGCCAGTCAACCATAGGGACTCCACAGCCCCACCGCTGCTATTCAGCGAAAGTTGATCAGATAGCAGCAGACAAATAACACCAAGCAAACACTCCAAGAAGTGCTCTCTCCACATTTAAGAGTTTATAATTAACCTAGGAAAAAAAAGAAGTCACCCATTTGGGTCTCCTGCACGGAGGCAGCAGAGGAACCACGCGCACACGGGGGTTTGGGCTCCGTGCACAGAGGGACGGGGAGAGCACGCTGGTTTCAGTTCACCTCTCGCAGTCCCAGACCCACCACCCCAGGCGTGCAAGCCTCGAGTAAACCTTCAACAGACTTTTCCTCACCACCTGTCTCATCTCCTAGCTATGCTCTTGGCCTTTCTATTTCTATTTTGTTTTCTCTTCCAAGTAGCTGAGCTTCTGTCTGCTTTGGGGCTCGTACCCCGTGCCCTCCACTTGAAGCCTTTTCTTCAGGAATACACGCGCGCGCACACACACACAGCTCTGGCTGCTTTGCCACTCTGGCAAGTGTCAACACAGCTGCTGTCTCCGCTGGAATGTAAACCAATATTGTCGTTAGATCTCCCTCAACCCCTGGTAACTTCCTCCAAGATTTGCACAGCGTGTGGCAATCCTCTCCACTGCCACCTTACAAAGCAGCGACCCAAGCTGGTTAAAAGCAATTAAATAAATAATTTTAAAAAATGAAATCAAAGCTGCACCTGAAGTTTGCGTCCCACTCACACCCATGAAGTGCAAAGGGCTGTAGAAAGCAAAACTCATCCATTGTACACACATTTGCCCTCATATAATATGCTTATACAAACACCCTGTGTAAAATACCTTGCTGCTGCAAGTTATGAAGCAAGGTATTAACAGCACTGAGTAAAAGAGGTATTGGTGTGGACGCTAACGCAGCATTTGGAGAACCTTTGTTTGCATATTATTTTACTTAAAAAAGTAACTTAAGAAGGGATTTATAACACATTTTTAGTTATTTCCTAGATACCATCCACTTGAAACCACAAGCAGCAATTTTGGCAATAAAAGACTCGTAAAAGAGTTATAACGCAGACAACACAGCTAGTATTCAGACTGCTACAGGAATGCAATCTGTGTGCATTGCCCACCATAAACAACTGCCTTGCCTTGCTTCTCCAATGAAAGAAAATTATGTTGGCTGATCAGGGTTCCCAAAACAAATTTGCTGTCCCAAACAAAGATTCGAAGTTCACTCTCATTCAGATATTTAGCCCAACAGACTCTGCTTCCCCTTGTAAAATGCAAAAGTCTCACAAAAACAAGTGTATATTCCGCACCTAACTTCAGGGGTGAAGAAATCGCATGTATTCACTAAAAATAAAAACACATTAGTGATATCACAGCTGAAACCTAGAGTCCTTACCTCGCTATACTGGGACTGGGCATTGTTTTCCAGGTACAACATGTTAGCAGTCAAATTGATCAACGCTGCTGTTCTTTCTTCTGGCTCCAGGATTTTGACAAACACCTCCCACCCCCTAGAAGACCCTAAAAATATGTGATGCTACTGTGGAGATAACAGGATTCGGAGTGTGCCTCTCTGCATAATTGAAGTTTCCCTTATATACCTAACTATAGGCAAGGAGGAGGAGGTGGGGCTCTCCTGCCTTACCTGTCCAATCTGTCAAAGTGCCACCTGGAGTCCTCCACTCCAATGGAGAGAGGCCTCTCCCAGCTCATTAAGTAGTTAGAATTCCTTATCACCAATCTCTAAAAAGCAAAGGGTAGGGAAGGGGGGGGGGAATGGCCAAAAAAAAAGAGAAAAGAAAAAAAGAAAGAGACAGGCAGGGAAAAGAAAGGAAACAATAACTTTCCCCTGTCACTTTTCTACAAGTTTGGGAACTCAAGAGAGAGCCACGGAATTGCTCTAAAGGAGCAAGAAACTTCTATTTATTTTCTACAAAGATTCCAGGGCTGTTTTTTTTCCCGGCACAGGCTTTGCTGCTACCAAGAAGCAAAACGTCCACGAAGGGATTGAGATGCAATGCTCGACACCAGTGGTACAGTAATGCAGCCAAGTATTTGGCTGCTGCTGTGTGCACATTTGGGATAAAACCCCCAAGGAACTGAGAATCAATCACTGGTTCCATGCACCATAATCCAGCTACATTCTCCGTCACCTGCACGCTCCCATCCACACTCACAGCCAACAGGTCCTGTGTTTGCAGGGCATCACTCCAGCTACATTTTTTCCCCTCCTTTGCAGTTGCTTCGAACTTGCGTCATGATTAAAAAACAAGCAAAAAACCCCAACTCGTCCAAAGGGACTCACGGTGTTGAATTAATACATGGGAGAAGTTTTTGGGTGCTGCTCAGTAAAAATCACCTGGACAGGATGGCCACGGCAAACTTTTCAAAAGATAGTAAGAGCACTTAGCCGAGATCTGCAGGAGAAATCCCCACTGTGATTTTACTCTGGACAAGCAGACAAACGCCCTGTCCTGTCCTGGTGCCGCCCAGGGAGCCCCCGGAGCGTGCCGGGGGTGCGAGGTCAGCGCTGCGCAGGCGGCACCCCGAGCCCCCCGCGAGGATCCGCCGCCCGCCGGGCGAGCGGGATGCACGGCAGAACAAAAGGCAGCTGCTCCCGAAGCGCCACCGCGCCAGGAGAAACAGAACACCTTTCCAAAGGGCTGGGGAGGGGGGGGAGAGGAAACCAAACATCCACATCAGAGCGCGGCCCAGCCCGCCCAGCCTAATGACAGCGCTCCGAACTTTGAGGACCTTTCGTCAGGCAGGGCTCTGCCGGAATGCAGAGCACGGACTGCCAGCGAACACCAAGCCTCCCGCTGCGGGCGGCGAGCGAGCGACCACAGGGGCTTTGCAGGAGGGACAGGGGTCCTGGGCAGGGCTGCCACCCACACACGGCCTCAGCACCTCCTCGCTTCTGCCCCGGAGCTGCTGCTGCTCCTGCCACGCCTGGCCCCGGGCATCATTTAACCCCAGCTTCTCTGGGCACGCAGGGAGGGACCCGGGCTCGCGAGGAGATGGAAGCGAGCAGGCTGTGCTGCTCAGGGGGCTGGCAGCTCCTGGGCTGCCTTCCTGCCACACGGCAGCTCTGCAAATTAAAGGGCACTGCAAGCTCACCAGCCTACTCCAGGCTGGAGAAGGCAGCACATTCCTGAGGCTGCCACTAATAAAACGGGGCAAAACCATCTTCAGGCAGGAAGTGAAACAAGAACACAGAGCAGAGGATTAGAGTGCCCCCCTTCCCCTGCAGCAGCCCCTTGCCACAAGAAGCAGGGGTCTGATGTAGCTCTCACCCTCCAAGCTCACGGGAGCTGCTGGGTGCAAGCAAAAGGTTGGAAGCATTTCCAGTGCACCTTCCCAACTCCTCCTCACCGAGCACAGTGCGAGGAGGCACTTCTAAGAACAGGCTGCAGAGGCGAGCACTGAGCCCTCCTGACCTACCACCACCAGCAATATCCCAGCTCAGGTCGGGGCCACACACACCTTCAGTGCTCCTGAGCTACCAGCAAGAGCTGCCGAGCACACAGCCAGTTTCCCACATCACAGGAACAACTCAACAGACCACTGCCACAGCCCCTTGCCTTCCTCTCCATCTTCCCCAGCACCACCGTAGACCAGGGGCTGTGCCCGATGTACTTATCTGATCTCACCCGACATGGGCACAAGCCAAAAAGGCACAGCAGTGCTAATCTGGAGATCCAGGTAAAGTTTGCAGGGAGCAGCCACAGCACCGTTAGCCGAACGGGGCACTTTGCAGCACCACTGCAAAGCTTACACAGAGCTGCACATGAAGCAAGAATTCATGTCACCCATGGATCTTCTGTTGTCTAACAGTGAGGAAAAGTTATGCTATGCTCAGATGACCATTTTGATCCCTAAATATTGTCAAGTTTTTGATACTGGCCCATGAGTTCAAAAACTATGGAGGGGAAGGAGACAGCAGGAGAAGGTACATATATAAATGTCCCAACCTCAGCAAGTCATTGCAAAAACCTCTTTCATAGCTATGCTCTGAAATTCAGAAGATCTTCCTTTTCCAGGTCATTAATGCAGCATTGTTGTGTGAGGTATCTGCCATCTTCTGCCTCACAGGTGGCTGGAGGTGGCTGTGGGTGAAGCAACACCCAGATACAGAGAGATACGTGGAAGTTTATCCAAAGAGATCTGCATGTCAAACACGAGGAGAGGTGTATATAGCATGAATAAATTGACATGTCAGCACAAATCCCTGCCCTCTGTACACACAGCCCCAACCTGGCTCAGTGTTTCAGATGCATTACCCTGTGCGGTCACCTCGAAGCAGATGCTGGACAAGTGGCTTTTTGCAAATTTGTCATCCATAAGGGACACAAAGGAGGACACCACCACGCCAGCAGGGGTGGCAGGAGGTAACAGAGCAGGCACCAGACACTGCACTCACCAATGCTGCTGCAGCCCAGGCACAGGTGTATCTCTCTTATCACCCCGAGGACCCAAACTTTCTTTCACTGGCCTCAGATCTAAATGCACTCTCCTCATAAGATGCTCTCCTGTCTCACAGGCTGTTGTCATGCCTTGGATATTCACACTTGGCACCAGTGGCACAAGCAAAAATAAAGGCTTGAACCTTTCTACTTTATCATGAGGATGAAAAGTTCCCAGACCCTCATTTGATTCTCTCCTTTTGCAGGTACAAAATTTTCATACAGATGAGCTTCCAACAACCTAATGGCAGCCAGGCAGCATCTCTTTGGGCTTCTCAGAGAAGAAAACTGGATTTCCTGAAATATCATATGCTTAAATGGCTGAGTCATAAAAGCAGGACACCCTCACCCTCCTCACACTGCACACTCACTTTCCAGCTGTGGGACAGTGATAGTTATAATTTGTCTGAGCCTTCTGGACAGGTCTCCAAGGGAATCATCAACTCTAATGGTCTAAAGTCATGGCAAGACAGTCTTTGTAAACAGATTATGCCTTATCATACCAATTAGCCTAATCAGAAAAAGCAAACATATTCAGGCAAAGGCCCTCCTTTCACACATTAATAAGAATTACTTCATGCTGAAGGCTGATGAGCAAGGTTTAACTCTATTTTTAGAGTCCAACAAGCTCTCCCCCACCCCAAACAGAAAAAGAATAAAGTAGAAAACAAAGTGTCAAGAGAAAAGCCTGGCACTTAAGCTCTGGATGCTTAGTTGGATTGAAATTTAAAAAGTAGCTCAGCCTCGGGAAAGGAAGTCTCCTTAAAGTGATTTACCTCCAATACTGTAGGAAACTAAAAATAAAAATTGCTAGTTAGATTTGAAAGTCTCAGCTGCAACCCTCCCAGGTCTGACTCAGATATTCTAGAAAGCTTCTGGCAATGCTTTGTGGCTCCTGCTGGTATGCCAAAGAACAAAATAAAATGCAAACAAGACCCCTAGGTTTCCAAAATGAGCTGTTGGCCAAGTCAAACTGCTGATTCAGAGTCTTTGTTTGAATGCTCTTTCCCCATGCTCCTACATGGTTCATCCCAGCTCCTCTCACCAGTACAGGGGCAAGTTCTCAATAACCCTCCCTGGTCCCAAGGTAAGTGGCCAAACTTGTGACGATTAAAAATGTCATTACCACAACTGCAGTGTTAACTGGAGATGGTGTAATTTCTTGTAGAAGGGGGGTGTGTGCATGCACACCTGCCTGTGTGTTAGACAGTTCATGCAGAATTTCCTGCAGATCAAATAAAAAAAAATCTGCTCAGACCTCTCCACTGGTATAAAAATAGCATCTGGATCAACTGCGTCACCACAGACTGACATTCATTTAACGCAGAAATGTTTACAAATTAGGACTGAGATAACAGGAGGAGGGGGGAAAAAACAGAACATAGGTTTTGGTGGAATTTTTTTTGTTATCTCTGAATAACTGCTGAATGCTCAAAAAACAAGCCTCTGCCAATTGGCTTTGACAGTCTTTCCAGTGCAGATCTTACAGGGACAGATATGTACTCTGTGATAGCAGGAACCAAGTTAAACAGCAAAAAGAAAATGCTTTCAAAAAGAAGCAAAAATCAACCTGCCTTCCTGAAAACTCATGCAGAGCTGATCTTCATTGCTCAAACGACAAGGGAGAGAGGGAAAAACAATGTGGTCCCTGAAACAGGGACTTTCCTCTTTTTTGTTTTTAATCCAACCATTTATGGCAAGACAGAACAAATTAAAAAAAAAAAAAAGAGATGAGGTATAAAAGGCAGCATCCTACTTGCTGCTGACTGACTACAGCCTTGTGTGCACCCCAGCACCACATGGAACTGTGGCTGGTCCATAGGCAAGAGAGGGACCAGGCACCCCCAGCTCTCACAGTAACCTCTCTGCTGCACCTGGGAGCACAAACCCGAACCTCCTGGTTTCCTCACCACGGAGCCAGGTCTGAAGCCCAGAAACGTCTTTGAAATGCACTCAAATGTGTGAACCTGCACGTTAGAAACATGCCCTGTCTGCCAAGTGTTTAGTACTGAGGATCAATCCGTTCTTCCAAGGACTCCTAACTGCATTTTTTTTCCGCATTTTCAAAGTGCAGGATAAATAGCTGGACTTGGCAAAGGCAGGAGGAGAGCCCAGCTCCTAGCTCTGCCCATGGCGCAGGTCGGCTTCTCCTTCCCAAGGAACATGCCCTCCCCAAGGCAATCGCCTGTCACAACAGCCCTGCCCTCCGACCCTGGGTAAACATCTGCGCACGCTGCTTATTTGAGCTCCTACAGTCTCGTTATCTCCCCCAGAACACCCCTAGGGCTAATTAGAGAGTTAATGGCATCATGTCAAGAGATAACGCTACATGGTGGGGGAGCAGGGAGAGGGAAGGTGGAAAGGAATTGTGAAACAAAACCAGTTCCCTTCACAACCGCTGTGCAATATTGGTTTAGGAAGGGCGCAGGCAGCCCCTGGGGCCTCTGCCCTCCGGCTGCCGAGCTCCATTTAATGAGAGAGAGCAAGACACTCCTCCAGAGAGATTCAGCTCTACAGCCAAGGTGATGCAAGGTCCCCACACCTTCCCCACTGTCTGCTCAACCAAAAACCCTGCAATCCCATCAAGGGTAATTCCCACCGAAGTGCCAGCAGTGACTGACCTCCCACAGTTGGTGTATGACATAGGAGGCAGACAAAGCATACAGATCATTTATCAGAAAGTGTTTCTGCTTATTCCTGGTGCACCTTTTATCTGATTTTCCCACTTTTACTGTACCCCAGTGATTCTTTTTAAAGAAATTTGCTTTCACTATGAAAGCTTAGAGGTAAAACCATATGGACACATCTCTTGGCAAGGCAGCACATAAACCTGCCAAACTACCAGCCAGCAGACACTTCTGCACTGATGAAGGCAAACCCATGGGTCACTAGACACTCATGCATATAGATGTGTCCAGGGGACTCTGGGGGCTCAAGCCAGGGCAGCTCTTTGGTTGGAGTAACAACCCTCAACATTCCATCTGCATTTTTGCCTCATGAGGATCTTTGGATGCTCAGCACAGCATGATTGACCACTCACAACCCCCCATATTTATAAAATATTTTTCAAAAGTTAAGAGAAAGGAAGTTACACAAGAAAATTTATGAAAATTGCTCCTAATTGGCATAAACATTCCCATCCCTCCAGCTGGAGACAGGACAGGGTCATGGCACAAACCTGCACCCCTGAGACCAAGCACTTTAGCCAGGTAAAGGCAGGAGGAGATAGCAACAGATTACAGAGCTTTTGTTTTCAGTTAGACAAAGGAGCAACTGTTGACAGACCAGGGCTGTTCTTGCACAAGCAGCTGAGGGGAAAGTGTTGTTTTTCCCTTATCTTATATAAACTACAGACTGGTCTCATGAAATGCACAACTGTTTATAAACGCACAATCACAGCAGCTCCTTCCAACCAGCCTCTGATCTGCTGCCAACTCCCTCCCACCCAAGCCTTTTTACAATAATCCAGCATTTAAAAGAAAGTTACCAGTTTGCAATAATTCGAGAAGAGTCTTCCAAATGCCTGGTTACACCCTGACCCTGCAACCCATGGCCATTCACACTTCTCCTATTCAGACATCACTGTTACCCGATATTGCCCAGGCGCTTTGGAGTGCGACACGCTTCCCGAGGCAGGAAGCCTGGAAGCCTGTTTATGCCTTTTTTCCTATGAAGAAATGCTGCACTTTGCAGTGCCAGTCTTCCACAGAAGATTGATCACTTTTGTTTCAGATTTGCTTAATTTTAATCCAGTCTGGACATCACCATGAGGTCCACCATACCCATCCATGCTCTCAAGGAGAAACAAAAGTGCTTCAGGGTACCTTTTCCTTCTATTTAAACAGGCTGGAGATAGAAGTCTGTGCTTTTAGAGTGACAGTTATATTTGTTACTGAAATTTCCTTTGATCTTTCATTAATCTCTGCAAATTCAGCTGCTGATTAGAGAAAAGTTCAGTCAGCAGTGCGCAAACGAACCCAGGCCACAAACCACTCCTTAAATCTGTGCTTCACAGAGACAGATTTAATTTTTTGTGACTGCCTGACAATTCACTCCCTCATTAATTTCAGTGCTATCAAATCAGTGACAGTGAAGTGGAAAGCAGATGGTAGAGACATTCAGTAGAAAACATTACCTAGTCCAGAAGTCTCCTCGCGAAATATTGGAGGGAAAAAATAATAGTCATTAAGAGGGCTGTGGGCAGGATCTGCAGAACCACAAAGCAACATATATTGTGAGACTTTGGATGCCTAAGACTCTCTTCAAAGCAAGAATCCCAATTAATGCAAGAGAGAACTTTTAAAACAAAAGCTACACCCCACAGCTGGCTGCAGCACAGACACTTTGGCTGTGCTGGACAAGGAACGGGAGCAGGACACTCCCAGGGCTGTGCTCTCAGCAGGTTTGTCTTAGCCTGGAAGAAGAAACCCCTCCCTGGCATGGTCAGCTCTGCAGCTTGAAACAGCACTATGAGGTGCTTCCCATCCTCTACTCACATCACCCCACAAAGAGGGGTACCATAAAGCTCCACAGCGTTTTCATTTGGCTGGACATGGACAGCTCAATTCATTACCTTTCCCACTAACAAGAGAAAAGGACCTTATTTTCCTTCTTCACACAATTTGGTTTAGAATGTAAAAAAAAAACCAGCCCAACAAAAAATAACACAAAACAAACGAGACATCCTTCACCTTCTCAGGAAGGTGAATTTTGGGGAAAAAAAGAGGATCCTATCAACTAGATAGAAACAATGAGTAAAGTTCCCATCAAGACAGCATAAACCTTCAACTTGCTCTAGAGGAGAAAGTGGCCACAATCTATTGTTTCAAGATCAAGATGCCTTTTAATTAAGTGTTTGTGCAGACCTTTTAAAGATGTAGAATAAGCACTAACACATTATTGCTCCATACTTGCTCAAGAAGCACGTGCAGCACCATGGAAACCTTTGGAGGCTGGCCTAGCTGCTTGAGGAAGATGTTTTCTGAAGCGACTGCTTCTTTTGTTTGGAGGCATTTGCATATAGGCAGAGGACAGGACTCCAGTTACCACACTCTTCCATGTCAGGTGCTCAAAGCAATAGAGTTATGGAGTTAAACCACACCTCCTGAAACACCCCATTTCACTGGGACTCTCTCCCTGAACATTTGTGCTTTTCAGATTAAAATTAGTTTATTCCTTCCCAAGATGAATGTACAGCAAGATGCTGAAAGGGAAGAAGTATTTAAAGGAATTTTAAATATGCTTCCAAAACGACCGCACAGGAGACAGATTGCCCATTAGTTTTCTTGAATACCATTGAGAATCCTGGGAAGTGACATTAAAAACAAAACACTCGGTGTAAGGATTCTACTCATCAACTGGCTTCATTCCTACAAGAAGAAATGCAGCCATCCCTGGTCTGCAGCCAGAACTAGGGCCAAATAGCTCAGGAAAGGGAGTTAGGGAAAAATTATTTTAAAGAAACAAGTATGTCTTTAGAGCCCTGCTACACACAAGACAAGGGAAACCTTCAGACTTTGATTAAATTGAACATACAGATACATTCTTTACATTCATTCTTATCTGAAAGAACTGGCCATTTCTAGATCTGGATCTGCAGCCCTAAATGAAATGATTAAATCATTTGGAGGGACCTACACGGCAGAAGATTAAACATCCAGCAGGCTTACAAAGCCAAGCCTAAATTAGGAGAGCTTCTGAGTTCAACTGCAAGCAGGAGAGATGCTGGAGGGAAGCTTCCAATAGAATAATGCCTTTGCTCATTATGGAAATGTCTTTGCATAATCTCAACTTTCTATGCACAGCTATGGAACGAATAAATAACCACAAAGAAGAGAAACTTGGCAAGCCTCAAACTCTCTCAAACAAAACCCAGACAGTAATAAAAGCTTTGATCACATCCCTATGCTGTACAAAGTCCTTCCTTCCTTCTTTGCTATGGTCAGTCCTGGAATACTTAGGCATGGAAACGGATGGCCACACAAGCCACTTTGCTGCATCTCCTTATCAAATTGGCCTCATCCTCCAGGTGCAAAACCATTTCCCAACAAAATGCAGGGCTGTGGCAGCTGCCAGAGTCCATGGCAGCACACACCACGTGTTAGTCAGTCCCTGCACAGAGGCATCATTCCTGCACTGCTCACCACATCAGCTCCCCGCCCTGCTGTGGGTATGCAGGGACATCCTTCCCGTCCCACAGTTCCACCACCCTGTAACCAGCTTTCATCTGCTTCTTCAGCCATTACCTTGCAACAAATGGAGTTCTCTTCTCCTGACCCAGAAAAACACTTCTAAGAAGCAATTAAAATTAACAGAGTTCAGAGCCTGCACTTTAATATTAAAGTATTGGATAGGATGCAACAGTTGTGCAGGACAGGAGCAGGGGAGCTTTTTGTGTCTGTCCATCAGATGCACAGCTGATCCTGACCACAGCTCCCACATGATGGGGACCAGGAATTCAGTGCATGGCCACCAAATATGAATTACTGATTTACATGGTGCTGAGGCTGAGAGCACGCAGAAGAGAGCCAGCAGCCACCTGGGGCCAGAACAGCTCCTCTGCAGCTTGCTGGGCTGCAGCCTGGGAATGTATCCTGTACAAGGCAGTTTGGCGGCTCCCTCATGAGCCTACAGCAGAATAAATATGGGAAAGATTTCTTCTTTCCATTGGGAAGCATCAAATACCAACTCTGAGACATGTCATTGGTGAAAGGACTAAGGCTGAGAGCCTCAACACCTCCATTTCCTACACAAGATGCATCCAGTCTATCTATCCTACAGCTTACTGTCACCTCTTCCTCTATGCATAAAGGAGAACAGCAGAGCCACAGAGCTGAAGCTCTCGGTTTTAAAACTATGAAACACGTTTCACTTTCAAAATTTCTCTAGCTACGAGGCTTGGGACACTCACAGCCCATAAAGCTGTATACCCAAAACCAAACACAGCCCTATGCACACCACCATCCCCAGGGCAGAAACCCACCCCACAGGCTGCTCAGCACTGCCTAATCAAGCCACACACAGCAAATCCCCACCATTATTTGCAGAAGATGAGGGAGAACAAATAAAAAAAAAAATTAAAAAGGGAAAAGGCAAGGAATTCTCTCTGCCTTTTATGGGGAGGGATAGATCCAGGTTAAGAAAACTCTGACCACAGCACTGTCTGGGGAGCAGGCATTCCGCTGAACTGGTTAGGCAAGGGGCTGCGGGGAGGACGGCTCGCTCAGGGGCATGACAGGAAGGTATGTACAGGGGGAGGGGGATGAGCTGCTCCATCCCTGGGGACAGCACTCCAGCTCCTGCCAACAATGTCCCCGGAGCCCTGGCCACACAGCTGGGATGGTGGTGGTACAAGACTTGCAGACTCTGCAAACCCCTCAAATAACACTTCTACCAGGATGCTTCTGCTGAAATCCTTAGCCCAAAGCAGCTTTGTGTGGGTCCAGACCAGCATCTCTTAGCATCAGCGAGCAGTTTACAGGACTTCTGAGAGATGGTAAAAGAAAGCAATTTTGCCCCTGGTAGAGCAGGCTGACAGCACTGAGAGGGCTCCAGGACAATGCACGGGTTATTGCACTGCCACACACCCACTCCTGGAGGGAGATCTCCAGACCCCTCCTCCCTGATGCCCCAGGGCATTTAACCAGTCAGACACAAATATAAAATTGCTATAACATTACCTGATTTCTAGCACTGCAGGATACAGGCTTTGCAGTCAGTGTTCATCCTGAATGCAGGGAACTAGACAGCACTCCACCACACCCCACAGCTGCTGGCTACATCCTTGATCAGAGCAGAGGCTGGGGACCACCTTCTTTGGTGCACTTCATCAATGACAGGTGGCCCACAAGGACACACAACTTACCTTCCTGGCCATCTGCAGCTCCTTCCCACACCAGGGCCATGTCAGAAAGTGTTCTCCACACCCACAGCGACCACCAGCCCTTCACTCCAGTTATGCAAAAAAAGCAGATCTTTGCTGGGGTTTCCCAGTCTGCCTGTGGTTCACACACCAGGGGAAAGGAAGAGCCAGAGCTGACAGCCAGGATGGGCCACCCAGGGCATTGTGAAAGAGCTGGTCACAAGGCACACGGCTGGGGAAGGTTCCTGACTGTCTAATGTCTACCAGACCCAGAAACCTATTCCTGCCCCCTTCAGCTCTTTTCATCCCAAGGTAGTGCAGATCACCAGTTTCTCTTACCCCTTTCTTATGTGGGCACAGGAAGATTATTTCTCCCTCAAAGCAAGTGCATGAGAACTGCAAGGTCTCAGCAAGAGACAGGGCTACAGCCCAGACGAGAGGGATTTCTATGTCACCCAGCCTCCTTCCCCAGGTTTCTCCCCAAAGAGCTGTGTTTTCAAGGCAATGAACACAACTGATGGGTGTTCAGCAGGGCAGGACTTGTGCTCATTTTCCAGCCCACTTGTGGGACAGTTTCTTCAGGCACTGCAGCTCCTTCCCCACTACTAGTTCTGTTGTGAAAAAACACTTGTACTCCCAAAAGTCAAATAATAATTAAAAAAAAAAATCAAAAATCACAGGTTTCAGCAACACAACTCTTAGGTTCAAGGATGGGCATCTTTTTAGACTGCAAGTTTGATTTTTCAGCCATAAATTGCAAGAAGGTGCAAAGCTTATTTTAAAAGCTGATTGGAATTGCTTTAAAGCTCACACAAGGACAATTGCTTTAAATAAACCACTCTTAATTGCTCTACACCCATTTAAATCTCACATGGTGATACATTTTGGAGAAAAACTGGCCTTGCTCTTTTCCTAAGACTAATGTAATACTGTAAAGCACTCTGCCTTGATCTCAGCGCTCATCTCCCAGGGCCCCTCTGTTTCTGCTGCATTCCTTTGTATTTATCTGCCCTCTTCAACCCTTTGCTGCAATCAGCTGCGTGCAGCACCTCGTGTCTAGAAGTGACATGGCTGAGGTTACAGGAGAGACAGGTGCAAGGGAAGCTCGTGCCCCGAAGCCATCCAAAGGAAAAGAGAAGCTGGAGGGGAAGAGAGTTGTAAGGTATTTCAGATTAAAGCAAACACCTTGCCCCAGGCTACACATTCTCTGCCAATGAAAGCTGCAGCCTCTGCGAGCCCCAGAAACAGCAAAGCAAACACAGACTTCTCTGCAAGGGGAGTTGTCACCTGTCAGGGATGTTTGCAAATTTATAGGGAGGTGGTGGTGGTGGTAAGGGGAGTAAAAAGAGCTTTCCTCATTTTAAAAGACTGGCTGTTTGCTCAGGTTTGCAATGCATATTTTGCTTTGTGAAGGCTTTTGTCCAGCATTCAACTGAGAGAAGGTGCTGTCTTCCACTGAAGACAAACTGGAACATTTATTAATGTATATACATTAATGTACTCCGAGCTGCTGCCTTTACAGTAAGGGTGAGGATGGGATGGAATTTGCCCACTCCCCCTGCAGCTTGTCACGTCAGTGAAAAGCACTTCTTAAAAAGAAGTCACCCTGCAGCCTGGCCTCTCCAGAAATGCCTCCTGCAAGGTTGAGCTCAAACCCATCATCAGCAAGAAGTAACTGCATAGAGAAAGCTGCTTGTCCCCTTCCCAGGCAGCAGCGCTCACCTCAGCAGTGCTCAGAGAGAACAAGGGGAAGGGACTTTCCATTCATGTTTCACTGAACCACTGACGGGAGAGGGAGACTCTGAACAGGCCTTCAGTGAGCCCAACAGACACCGCAGTGCTCTGCAGACAGCTTGGAGGAACAGGAGATGGGGAGGTGAGCTTGTGCTCAATGCCACAAATCCACATTTGAGCATGGAAGGAGAAAAGTTACTGCTAATGACCTTAAACTGTTGGGGATTGTTTTTTAGGAGGACATAGTTCAAACAGACCATTACAGACCACTTTGAAAACCAGAATCCCCGGTAAACATGGAGAATCTTCTGGACTATTGAAGAGACACCATTTCACTGGAGCTGTGCTATAATGTGGAAAAAGCCAAGATCTAGATGGTGATAACCAGACATGATGTAGGTCACCTCTCCTTGTCCACTTGGATTAGTTCACCACATTATCCAGGCACATCCCAACCTCAAACCGGCTTTTTAACCCTTTGCAACCTTCATGGAAAGGGAAGAGCACTGCAGCCTCCCCAGCAGTCACACCAGTGCAGCACTGACAGGTCAAACCTCCTGTCACCAGGGACTGCAGCCAGAATGACCCAGGAGCTCCTTCCTTGCAGACACAATCCTCCAGGTCACAAACACTACCAGGACACAGACTGCCATCACACCATTACTGGGCACATCAAAAATTGTGGCTGATTAGCCAGGGAATTAAACGACAACAGTTTCTAAGGATGGAAACAGTACAACAAGAAAATTACCAACACAAATTTCAAACTACAATTTATTTTTACCCCGAAGTATACAAAACCCAGGAAGAGCAGAAACAGGACATGAGCTACTCAGACTCCTGAAATACCTCCTGCTCCAGCCTTCAAGAAAAGCACTGGGCTTCTTCAGAAGAGCTATTGCTAAGAAAGAGCCATTGCTAAGAAAGAGCCAGTCTGTTAGTGCCAAAGGCAATGAACCAGCAAGCACCAGTGCCTCATCTGTTTTCCAGTCTTGAGCCATATCCCTGAGACACCCATGGCCAAGACTCATTACAAGCACTCTAGTCTGAAGAAACAGGAGGGGAAAAGAACCCAACCACGGTCTGAAAACCAGTTTTCATTCATATATGACCCTCAAGAGACAAAAAAACAGTGAAGAACCTCTGGCCTTCGTCAGCAAAATTGCAACTGCCTAGAATCCAAATTATTTCAACCCTGAGGTCAAACTAGCTCTAAGCAGGGAGAGTGCAGGGATGGTTGAGTAGCCTGTGCAAGAGGCTCCTCAGCTCTCCTGCCAGTTTAGCTGCCTCATCCCTCTCTCCTGCCATTGCTGCTACAGGAGAAGAAGAGCAGGTGAGGAGCCAGCCCAGGTGGGAAGATGGCCCTGGGGCAATGCAGCTAGAATAGCTCCTGCAAAAACTCCCCTTCTTCCCCCAAAGGTTAAGAAGTTTCTCATTACTCACCCACATTGGGTCATTCAGCTCGGTGTCCTGCACCCGGACACAATCCATGCTGATCTCAATTTTGTTTGTGGAGCCATCTTCAGATGGGCCATCGATGAAGTTTAAATCAATTGGCTGAACTGAGCATATTGGCCTGGAAAGAACACAGTAATGAAGTTAAAACTGGCCAAGTTCTGTTTTCCACCACCCCACCTTCCTTCCCTTCCCCTGTACCCAGGACTTGGGCATTGCCACAAGCCAGTCTCATGACAAAGTAAGGCATTACTGAAGAACAACAACCCCCTCACCACTGTACTACAGCAGCCCCTGAACAAGACAGGGCCCAGAGGGACATTTCACTTGCTCTGAGGCAAGAGCAGAGGAGTTAAATCACTGAAGGACAGAACTCATGGAGGATTTATAGCTGTGGTTGTTTCAGCATCAGTCATGGCAAGTCAGGAATGAGAACAGAGTCAGTTTTCTTTCAGTCAATGGACCTGACAGGGTGAACTCTGCACCATCTCCACCTCCTCTCCCTCCCTGGCATCAGCAAGGGGAAAACATGCAGCCTGGACACAGAGTGATGAGCCCATTTCCTGAGGGGAAATGCCAACCATGAGCCTTAGGAAGCAGCCAGCTCAGCCACCAGAGGCCTGGCAGAGAATCAGTGTCACTGCTGACCGCTGCACTTGGTCCCCACAGCCTGGGTGTAGGGCCTCTGTAGCTGTCAGTCACCACAGACTGACACATCCAATCATCCCACCCACATCTAATCAACAAGTACAGAAGATTACAAACTCCCCAGCATCAATCCCCTGAGCAGCCTAATTATAGGGGCATCCTGTCCTAAAACACCTTCCATATGTTCCACGTAAGAGCTACTTACTGTTCCAGGAAGTCCCAGATATGCTGGATCACCTCTGGGCTGAGGAATTCCCTGGGTTGAGAGCTTTGGGACATGGCTGATCGGTAGTAACTCTCCTTCCAGGAGAAGGGGCTCGGAGTTTCTACAAACCTTAAAAAACAAAAGCAAAAAAAAAAAAAAAAAAAAGAAAGAAAAAAAAAAAAAAAAAAAAAAAAAAAAAAAAAAAAAAAAAAAAGGAAGGAAAAAAAAAAAAAAAACCAAACAAAAAGAAAAAGAAAAACACACATAAAGACATGTTGAATACATGAGTCCAGCTCGATGAAAACCCATAAATAGAAGCTATTGTGTGAAAAAGGAGACACGCTGAATGCCTGAGACATTCACAGCTGTACAACACACATTCCACACTGCTGCAGATGCTGCATTTAGATGGGAGAGAATTCGGCCACCCTTCCCAGTAAGTTAAATACCCCTCAGAGTCCACTGAGATGCTGTGACATAAGAATCCCAGAGTGGGGGAAAAAAAACCCAAACAGACCACTTTCCATCTTCCCCCAAATAACCAACTTCCCATATGAAGCAGGTAGTCTCTGCAGCGGGTGAAGCAGCTAAGCAATATGGGATTCCACTGTCCCAGGCTGTTTGCCTGTCTAAACAGCATGCCCTTGAATGATTAGGTGACTTCTACAACCAGCCACTGCAGCTGAGGTCCTGAACTAAGCACTGGATTTTGGTTTTGTTTGTTTGGGTTTTTTTGGTTTTTTTTTATTTTTTAAATTTGAATAATAATAAATTATATTTGTTTTCTTTTCTACGGAAATAAGTTAAATCACATCAGATTTTATCTGCTTGTCTAGTGCCTTCTCACCTCCACCAATTTCAGAGCCAGACCAATTGATTTCTACCAGATCTGCTAATTACCTTGGCCATTTTTATCCCCTTAAGCCTCACAGAAATAGGTGGGCCCAAGAGGAGCAGTGACAGAGCTGGAGCACTCATGCCTTCCACAGCTGCACATTCTCATCCCACTGGCCAATTTCTAAATTCAAACACAGCAGCTTTTACACCCATGTCAAAATACTTGACGGCTGTAGGGATGTAAAGGGGGTGGGAGGAATTTCTCCAGTATATTTGCAGTTGACAAAAACTCTCAGTTCAACTTCAGAGTATGAGGCAGGTGACCACCTTTCCTGCTACAGGGTTGGGGGTGCCCTGCAAAATTTCCATATGAGAGTTATTTCAGCACAATGCAAGTGAACGACCACATTCTCTGCCACGGGAACAGCCTGGCAGGAGCCAAGGTTATAACTGGATTCCAAAGAGAATTAAACTATTATTTGGTTTGGCACATATTGGTCCTGATTAACACAATGATCTAAACAAACTCCATGGAAGACCCTAATTTATTAAACTGCCAAAATTAAAGGATGACACTGTAGCGCTTTTACTCCACTTTTCCTGAAGTATTTACTTCTGGCTGCTGTCAGAGAGGTATCTAGCTCTCTTTACTGAATTTTTATAGCCTCTTTCATTTTGAGGATGACTCTGGTCTGCAAAAAGCTGGGCTTTCCTCACCTCTGCTGTCTACAGAACTGCATGCTCTTAGAAAAGAGCAGACTGTTATTCTAAGCTAAAAGAAATCAAAGTGGCTTAAAAGGCCCCTGGAGCCAGTGCTGGGCATGCCTCAAAATAGGTGAAAGTATCATTCAGTTCCTCATCCTTTTTGTGATTAGGAAAAACACCTCCAGCATAATTTAAAAGTTCATGAAGAGCCAGAATCAAAAATGAAATGCACAAGTGCATGGGTAATAGCTCTGCCTCACAGATGGGAGCACATGCCCACACTACATGAGAAAAAAATAATCACAAATCCTCTGAGAAAGGCAGTTATCCCACAAAGTACCTGAAATTACTCTTTTCAGGCTTTCATTCGGGTAAGACACTTTCAAGAATGCCATAATCAAACCCAGAAGCACAGATCTGGCCTAAAGCCTGTCATATAAACTGCAGGTCAATGCCACCACGAGCCTTGGAGGAGCACAGTGGAAAGTTCTGCAACCTCCTCTGCTGCTAAACCCAGACAGACCACACACATTGCTCAATACCCTGCACCCAGTCCTGACCACCAGGAATGGGCAGAGAAACCCCACAATGGGTTCTCTCAAGCCATCAAAGTGCTCATTTTTAACAATTATTTGCCACTTACCACAACTGCCCTTGACTTGTACACTAAAAATCACTTTTCCTTACTCTACAGACAGGAACTAACTTCAATGAAAAAAAGAGTTGTAACAAACTAGACCTTTCTCAGAGACCTTTTCTTCAAGAAATCTCAGTGCAACGAGGTTCCTGCATGCCCCGGCTTTGGTTCACTGCTGGAAAAAGTTCTCAGTCTCAAAAAGGTAAAATGTCCCAGTTCACCCTGCCTGCTCTGGTCCTGGTGGTCCTGTTCAGCTACAATTCCATAAATGTTCAATTTGTGCAAATTCCACAAATTGTTCAGCTACAATTGCCCCAACCAAGCAGTGCAGGAGATACCAGCAGCACAAGCTGATAAAGCCAGGTTTGTTACTCTACACCTTCACAGCTAACAGAGCTGCTGGAAAGCATTGGACCAGTTAAGGACACAGCTGGTGCATCCCTCTACAAAACACAAGTCTAAATTTCTCCAGAGAGGGACACTTTCCAGCTGCATCATCTTTATCCCTGTAGCCAGACAAGCTCCTAGCTTACTGTTTATAGGAAAAGCATTACCAGATTTTACCTGATGGCCAAAAAGGCACGTTTCCCTATACCAAGCACAAGGAGTCTCCTGGTTGACTCCTTCAACACTCTCTGCACCTGTACTCAACACCTTTACCACCTGTACAGCTCTATTTCCAAAGGAGGCAGCAAGATTAGGCAGTCAGCCTTGGCAAGGCAGCTGTGACAAGGCCATAACGTTACAGAGGTGGCCCCAGCATTACAGTAAACATTGCTTTTCACTCAGTTTGGTGCACCCTGTTCTCAGGTGGGAAAGAGCTGTCAAAAGGCAAGAAAACCAACTTGAGCTCAGCACAAAGCCGCATGCAAGATAAACTGTCTCCTTCCCTCTGGTGTCAACAGAATCTAAACCTAGTGCTATTTTCCTTAACTAACAGCCTTCAACACAGAGGAGAAGCCTCTGTCTACCAAACAAATACTTATGTGTCTGAATTTCCACTGGAAAATAACAGCTAAAGCCTAAGTAAAATCTGGGCATAAATTTCAGTACTTTAGTTAATTGTCTTTTCCCACATCAACAAATGCTCTACTTTCAGTAAAACAATCAGAGTGCCTAAAGTTAATCACAAGATTGCATTGCTTAAATTGTTTCTGTGAACCAGATGCTTTTTTTATTAACAGACATTTAAACAATATCCCTTTTACCTACATCTGCTCATCCCAAAGGCCGTCACAGGAAATGGCACTTATCACAACTGAACACAGCCTCTTATACCAAAACACTGACTACAGCAGAACAAGGCATGGCAGTAAGTCTTGTCTAGGTTGTCTCTGTTTGTAAGGTAAGTCCCTGCACCAATGGCTGACCTATCTGGCAGGATGCTTTTCACAAAGAGAGAGCACTAACTGCACCAGGAACTACAGGGGGATTTACAGCCCCCATCAAACTGCAAGCTGAATAGGACATTGCATTGACAAGCCCCTCCTTTAAAAACCACCAGGGGATTATTAATAGCAAGTTAAGTCTTCTCACAGAAGCAGCACCTCACCAAGAGCAGTGTTCCTTTGTGCAGTGCTGGGACACTGCTCCCGAACCAGTGAGCCCCAGGACAGGTTTCAGACAGCCATGCCCTACTGAGGTCCTATTTATCTGCTGAAACAAGGGCAGCCCAGAGCCCAGGTGAAAGCACTTCTCCAAATTCACTAGGTGGGGTGGAGCCTCAGGCACACTGATTGTTGTCCTGCCTCCTGAGCACTCCCCCAGAAAAGCTGTGTTGCAGCCCCCTGAGTGGGGATGTGTCCCAGCTGATCCCCTTTGCCACCCCACTGATGAGTGACATCTCTGCAAAACACAGCAATGACAGCAACACACCCCTGTAGCTGTGCCCACAGAACACTCCATTTCAGAGTCTTCCGGAAGGCTGGGAATGTTAAACTTTACAGAAAAAAACCCCAAACCAAAACCAACAGAAAACCAACCAACCAAACCAAAAAGCAACTCACCCTTCCAAAAACCAACAAGCAAAGCACAGCATTTGCTTCCCATTAGCTGTGGCCACACTGCTATTGCCTTTCTCTGCAGCTGATATGAGTCCCATCACAGGAGGAAATGAAGCCCTGACTGCTTGGCCCAGAGTGACATAAAAGTGGTGGTGAAGTGGAGAGAAAACGAGACCATTTCTGCTCCCACTGCTCACTCTAAGCACATCCTTCCACTCTTCACCACATTACCCTCTTTCCTACCTTCATATCACAGAGATTAAAGATAAAGCAAACAAACCACTCTCCACCCCAGGAAACAATGACGGAAAGCTATTAAACTCAACTACTGCAATACAGCAACACTTCTCTCCCAGAATACCACCTTTCACTGCAAACAATCTTTCCTAGAAAGGACTTAAGCCAAAACACCCAGGCTTGACTTACCACTGGGGAAAAGCCACGAGCTCCTGAGGAAAGCAAGACCCAGATGGCACTGAGCATGCACAGCCCAGCCCCTCCTCTGTAGCTTTGAACCTTAAAGGCAGATGCCACCTGCTTGCACTGATAGAGGGTCAAATCTGACACAGGGCGCAGCCCGAGCACCGCTGGCGCATGTGTGAGTCCAGCAACCTCCTTCCAAAAATAAAGACTGTCGCAACCAAGAGGTAGCTGGTTTCTTTGTTTTTTCATCCAAAACGGGCTTGGTGCTTCAACGCTCTGAACTAGTCCCGGGTTAATAGCATGGTTTGTGAGGAAACCAGAAATGAATAAGGTATTTCAGTGAAGCTGCTGTGTTGGGTTTCAAGAGGTCTAAGCACCTCCATTTCTCCATAACTTCCCCCAAAAACTGGAGCTCTGGTTTGGTTTGTGTTTCTCCTGCAGTGTGCAAGTTCTCAGAAATTATCAGTATGGTTTATGGGTGCAGAACTTTAGAATCCACACTGTAAAATTTTGTAACATAAAATCTTTCACAGCATGGACAAGCAAAATGATTCAGAGCTTTCTTTCTGGTTGTTGCCAAAACTACAGTGTTGTTTTTTGCTTCTCCCTGTGAGATGTCTATCAATGGTGCACAGTTTTCTATCACTGAGCCTGTAGTTCTCAGTCAGTGGACATGCAGATGGGGCCATAGAAGTCTTTCTCTGTAAGCTACAAATTTCCCTCTTTTTTCACAAGGTACCATCCCCTAAAGAATATGCTAGTGGAATACTCAGGAAACCTTGATGCAGAGAGAAGAACATCTCTTCTTATGAAGAAAGCGCTTCCATATTATATGAATGTACCCAGCAAATGGTTAATAATGTCTAAATAGTGATATCTAATATGCCTCATTTTATTCATAGTTCTCAAAGTGCTCTGCAAAGGAAGATAGTGTGATTACTCCCATATTACCTGTGAGAAAACTAAGACACCAGGAGGTCATAGAATTACTCACCATTAGTCAGCAAGCCATAAATACAACCTTGGTCACCCAAGTCCCAGTCTGGTGCTTGCTCTAAAAGGAACTAGTGATGTTGGGTGTTTAGATAGAGAAATTCAGAAAGGCCTTAATTCCTTCTTGTAGAGTATACACTGTACCTCCTACACTAAGAAATTCCCAAACTTCTTTTATCTTCAGACACCAAAATGCTGATCCCCAGGAATGAAAATCAAGGGGCTGCAGAAATGCTGCAACCAGCTTTAAGACACAGGCAGAGCTCAGGGTGGAAGGAGAATTCCAATCCAGACTAAAACTTAATCTTTCTTCCTGAATTTATACACGATTTAACCCCTTAAAATCCCTTAATTCATGTGCATATTAACATATTAGCCCTCAGCCACCTCAGGGTGTGAGCTGGATAGAGATTTCAGTCACAGAGGAGTTGGAAGCTTCAGCTCCAGCAATCCCAGTCCACATGCTCGTCCCTGCCTTCTCCAGTTACACCTTGAAGAGCATCAAAAGCAATGGTAAACAAACGATTTAAAGTTCACGAGCATTACGTCTAAATGCCTGAATCTTGGTGTCAGTTGTATTTTTAGTTTTCGCGTGGGGAGGGGGCTCCTTTTCAGATCACACCGTTAAAACGGGAGGAACTTGGTAGCCCTCGTCCTGCTGGAATTCCCCCTCCTCTGCATTGCAACACTACAGTAATTTGTAGAGATCGGTACCTAATGAAGCTCACAGCTGTGCAAGAGGAGAAGGATGCGGGGTCTGGCAGCACGGGACAAGCGTGCGCCTGGCAGGTGATGTCATCTGGAATTCCCCGACTTGCAGAGCGCTCTTGTCCCCCGTGCCTGGAGCAGCCACCCTCAGCCAGAGCACACCCTGGAAGCACTCCCTTGTAACCCTTTTCCAAAGGTTAGAGATCTTCGGAAATCAAACAGGTTCATTGCTACCCCCTAAACAGGGGGGAAGAATGAAAGCCAAATGGGAGACAGGCAGGCTCTCCACCCCCTCGGAGAAGATTGCAGTTGAATTTCATCAACCTCTGTTGCACTGCTTTCTATTTCTACTTCATCAACAAGCAGCCTCTCTTCCCAGCATGAATTGCACTGTTGAATACATTTTCCTGCTTCTTTCTTTGCCTGATGCCATATTCCAAGGTCTTAGCTCACATGAGCCCAAAAGAGACTGACTCCCGTCCTGGCAGAGGCAGGTTATGCTGAACTGAGCTCACAAGTCTTTATTCTCCTTTCGATTTTAAGCCGATCTTTCAGGTTTAGCATTTTAAAATTTAGACTTCCAGCAAGTTCTTTAAACCCTTCAGATTGTCTTTGCACATAATGCTGCTCCTATGTGTCAGTCCTAGAAAATAACTCCAAGAGAATGCTGACAGATGCATGGGTTAGAAAGGACAAATGTAAGGAATAACGAGCACCAACACAGGATTCTTTTGAGACAGAACTTCCACCTATGGTTCAGTTTTTTTCCCAGTGCCCACATTTGTCAGGTGTTTCACATATCTGGTCTCTCACAAAAAACGTGGACAGCAGCACGGGTTACAGGGAGCAGCAGCAGTGAGAAAAGTGGTCAAGTCGCACAGGGATATGATTAGAAAATGAAAGAGCTGACTGCCAGAAGGGTGAACCCTGATCTCAGAAGTAGCCAACAGCCAAGGAGATGTGGGGAACACATGAAGGAGCAGGGAGTGGCAGCAGCAAAAGGCTGTGTGACACTGCTGGTGTCCTACAGCATCTGTCAAGGACAGACCAGGGAGGACTGTTAGCTTCTCCTGTTCTCTAGGCAAAGGGTGCTTGTCCTGCACAACTGTGAGCTGTGGGGTATTTAGAGGAAATAAAGCAGTTCTGTCTCACTGGAATGCTGAGTGTTCTGCTAGGGTCTACTCTAACAGTGCCTCCTGATCTCCCTGTGGCTTAGATTTGTCTTTTGGAAGCATATCAGTGTGAGATGAATGGAAGGGGGTAGGAAGGGGGTTCAGCTTCTGGTTGCTCTTCACTCAAGTCTTCAGTGCACAGGCAACACTGACCTATATCAAAGAAAGTGAAACTGGCTGTACAGAGTAATCTTCCTAATTCATCAAGCTGCAAAACACAAGGGGGATTTTTCTCCTTTCATCATTCCTTTCACTAGAGTCATTAGAGTAAGACTGCTTGCCGTGAATGCAACATTTGCAGCTTTGTGGCAGCCCCTCAAAGCACATTATATCACTGCAGCCCTGTGCCCCACACCAGTGCCCGGCTCCAGTGCTGGCTGCAGAGCTCCTCTGGGAGAAAAAGACTCCCTCTGCATTCCCACTGGGGTTCCCAGAATGAGCACTGCATGGCTTGCTCCCGGCAAACTGCTGGGAATGGCTTCTTGAAGCTGAATCATTTCAGTACCTCCACAGCCCAGGAACCCACTGCATCTCTGATCAACACCTCATCTAATCAGCTATCTACATATCATCATTGTCAGCCTGACAACAGTGACCACTTTTGCTCAACAGATTTCATCCTCAGGGCTTCAGGCAGCTCAGCACTCCACCAGCACTTGAGACACTCTCCCATTTTTTTCTTCCTTCAAAGTTTCCTTCAGCATCTTGTGAACTTTCCCAGACGTCTCTTATCTCCCACTCAACTTTTGACACCCACTTCTTACCCACCCTCAGAAGCTCAGCCATGGACATCTCCTCCTTTCTGCTCAGCCCTGACACCCACTCCCTTTCTCAGCCCTGGCCAAGGTGAAGCACTGCCACAGCAATTCCTCCACCTGCCCACTGCAATTGGTGCTTTCTAGTCTGGGGTACAAACTCCTCATAATCCGCAGAAGACCCAACCTGTGTGGAGAAGCCCAGAGTTAGAATGCAAACCTGGAGCTCAGGACACCCAAGCTCAACCCCCAGCCCCTGGGCAACCTGTCCAGCTTTGTTCTTCCATTCCTAAGGTATAACAGTATCCCCAAATTGGTAAAGCACGTAGAGACTTGCTAACAATCACTGCATCTCCAGGAAAACATGGTCCCAAGACTTTCTAAATTTAGATAATAAAAGAAAATTTAAATAATCAATTTTAAGAAAGCCTTCAACCCAAAACCAATTAAAAGCATTTGCATTATTTTATTACTCATTTTTCCAGTCAATCCCTTTCCCAAACTTATTATAGTGGTGGTGAGAAGAAGTGCCCATCTGGAGAAGGAAGAGTCAGAGCTGCTGGACAGAGATGAGATCTTTTACTGCAGTAAGTGAGAAAGTCTTCTCAAAAGCAGCACAAGTGGGAAATCCAGGCCCAGCCCTCAAAATTCTGAGGTATTTTTGGTCCAAGTCCGAAAATAAGTGTTGTAAGAAAAACTTTAGAGGCAAACTGTCCAGAAGGCACAAAACATTTGCAAGTCCCTTTAAAAAAAAACATAAATCTCTTTGGTCTAAGTAATAGATATCATTTGCTCTATTTCAAATACCCAACTGAGAACATGTATTTGGGTCTAACTTCCAAAGTTTACTCAGGAGCTTTTGTAGCCAGACAGCCCTGGTAGTTTCACAGCTGGATGAACGGAGTGATGCATTCTCCCCTCAGGGCAGGAGAGGACAAGCACAGCTCTCTGCTCTGGCATCTCCTGATGGGTCAGTGCTGCCTCCAGCCCTGCTGCCACATGCCAACCTCTGCTGTCCAGCTGCAGATACAACTGAAGACAACAGAGACCATTTTTTGTCTCTCTGGGGCCACTGCCTAACCCAAAGTCACTCAATGGCCCACTCGTCCACCATCAATAATCTGCAGCAGGTGCCTGGGGGCACCTGGGGAAGGAGGAACTCAGACACCACTGCTATTGCATTCTGCTGCACAGTATGGGGAGACCCCTTTTCTTTCCTGGAGGAGCAGTGTCAAATGCCCAAAGCAGTCTAAACCAGTTAACCATATCCTTTCAGATACTCAGATCTCTGCAGCATCAGGGAATATTAAAAGAAATAAAGCAACAGGCCCAGAAGTAAAAGTGGGCAAGGTAATTTTCAAGAGGTGTCAGTCATGAGAAAAATACAGCCATCACAGGTCTTCATCACTACTCTTCTCTAGTGATTTTAGATATTTAATAAGCAAAACTGCAAAGTTCTGGAGAGGCAATGGCCAGAAGTCTCATCTTCCTGAGTCTTTCAAAATCAAATTCTTCTCTTTTGAGATTTGGTCATCAGTTTTTTTCCTGCTATCACAGCATTTACCCAATAAAAATATCTACAAGGAGCTTTCAGTATTTCCCAGAGAAATGGGACTGTCTTAATTATTGTCTGCCAAACTTTTTCAGTGTTGAGTGCAACCAGCATCTCTAAGTTTTCACTGGTCTACCTCCATCACACCAATACAGACACCACAACACAGAATAAAAAACTACTTTATTACAGACAGTAAAATAACTCAGCCAAGCAGATCAGAGCTTCAGAAGGGGAGTCAGGGTGTCACAAACTGGTTCTGGCTCTACAAGGCTCTGAAAGAGGCCAAGGGAAAAAAAAAAAATATCCAAACCTAACAGAAAAATTCCATTTGCAGCAGGGGTAGAGTGGCAAGGAAACACCTCAGCTACATCCGCAGTGCTGCTCTGGCCAGAGTTCAAGGTCTGGTTTGTGTACTATCCCTTACCTACATGCAAACATGTTTTTGAGACATGGCCCTGGCCTGAGCTCTGGGCTGTCTGGAGGGGAAATGCTCATGAACACTGTTAACCCAAACCTCTCATTTTATGTAGCGTAGGCAAGTTAGGCACAATCTCAGCTCAACTTCGACAGTCCAGTCCACCCCCAAATGTCCTGAGCTCATCTCTTCCTAAGGACTGTGCACCCTCAGAGCAAATGCCAGCTGCAGGCGGTATCTGACCACGAGAACCTGAGGGAAACCCCCAGATCAAGGGTTCATCACAGGAATGGCTGGGCCCCCAAACCAGGGACCTGCTCTGTGCTGGGTAACTGCAAGGGAGATCTCCTTGAGTTCCTGGCTGCCCTGCTTGGTAACACAAGTGGAGACTGCAGTGCAAAAAGCAAAAGCCTGCGGCCCCGATGGCTCATGATGGGGTTGTAGCCCTGCAACATGCTCTGAGCTCTGTTCAAAGCCTGGCATGTTGCCTGCAGCCTCTTCCCTGCTTGCACCATATCACTATCAGTAGTATTACGGGCATAGGGTCCCCAGGACAGTAACAGAGTGGAGCTTCTTTTAAACTTGCTGAGGTTTGAACTTTTTCGACATGTGAAGGAGTCATATCATGCTTCTGCCAGGGTTGCCCCAACAGCTCCTGGGGTTTTTTTGCCCAAGTGCTTGGTGTGCTGCAGCTGCAACCTCCAGGAGGGCACTGGGCACCCCTGCATGCTGAGCAGCAGGTGCTGAGCTGCTGTTGTCCCAGGGCATACAGGACAGGCATTTCCCAAATTTGGCCACTGTGAGGAGGCAGCAGGGAGAGGACATCCCACACGGGCTCTCTCAGCATGGTCCCCCCCACCAAGAGGAAGCAAAGCAAGAGAAATCATGCAGCCCACAGTGGTTTTCAGTCCTGGGAAATGATGCATTGCAGGGCATTTAGTCATAAAATATACTGAGAGAAGAGAGGGACAGACAGGGAGCATGAAATACGTGCTTCTTTTTTAGAACAGGAGGGTTCTCAGATTGACTACTGCAAAAGGCTTGTGACATTTTGTGTTGAGCCAGGTAAGGCACTTGGCTCCCTAAGGTACCTACTCTTACAAAAGCTGCTTCTGTTTTTATTTACACAAACTCCCTATGAACTGCTCAGGGGACTTTATAGGTCCTCATAAGCTTTCTCTCAAAGGTTGAATTTGAAAAAAATATCAAATAAATCATCATGATAATACAGAAAGTCCTGAGAACTCTTTAGAAGCAGGAAACTGTAAACAGCAACATCCTGAGTTTCAGTAAATAATTAAAATGCAAAACAGAAACACCAGCAAAGCAGATGTTAGGTGCAGATTCCTGTAATATGAATTTGGTTGAAGCTCCTCAAACTTGTTACCCCCCCAAGTCAACCGGTGAAATCTGGTGTGTTTTGGATACTAAACATTAACTCCCACTCCTCACCCTCGCCACCAGCAATACTCCTACAGGAATAGGAGCTCTTCTGCTAAATACCATGCAGGCTGTGTTTTTCAGTGTGTAGCAACTCTGTGGCAGGGCAGCTATTTCTAAGCCCAAGGGCAGAGAATCCTTCTCTCAAAAATAAGAGCACTTGCAAAAACCTTTCTGTGTGTCACAAAATAGCTCCAAGACAGGGCAGATGAAGGACAAAGAATTAAGAGCAGATTATAGTCCTGGAAGACAGGAACAAATGAACTGTTTGTCAGGAACACTGCTGGTGTGTAAGGGAATGCTACCTGGAGCACTCACAGGATCTTTGCTTTTTGTAACTATGCCGGGTGCTAAGAAATTACAGGGTTGGCTCCCTATAATTTTATCAATACATTGCCACACCTGATTTATGATTTATGATTTTTGCTTGTGATAATCTTAAAGCTGTAGCTGCTGTAGTGCTATGAATACATATAGCGTCACCCTTTTCATCAAAAACAGGAATGACATTTCCAGTCTGTATATTTTAAGATGAAAATTCACAAATATGAACAACCAAGCCTGGAGAACTGTGTAAAGAAATTTTGTTGTTTTACATGGAGAATTTGAACTCTGTAATATTTGACCACCTAATGCCCATGTTAACTCTCAGAGCCCGCTGACCTACAGCTTCATGCCTGTTACCACCACCTCATGTACCCTACTGACAGCAGTTCCAGCCATCCTGCTGTTGTTTCCCTCCAGCTCCTGCTCCCCAGACACTGCTGGCAATACCCAGCTGAGCCACTGCTGTTTGCAGCACCCAGCTCACCAGCACAATTCAAGCTTCTTGCTGTGCATTTGTTCAGCCTGCAGTGACTTTTGTGCCTATCAACATTACTAAACCACACAAGCACTGAACCTCCCAGGGCAAGGTTTTGTAAACAGGCTTATTTTATGTTGCAAAGAACCTACTGAAGCCCTGATCACTTACTGCAGGGTTTCCCCCTTCTCACTTGGGGAGATGTCTGTTCTCTTTATAGCTCCATGCACTAACTGAATTCCCCTTGCTTATGTGTACTGGTATTTATCACATCAGACCATCTGTAGCATTTAAACACCTGATTGGAAATTACTCAGCAGCAAAATCCTGTGGGGAGGTGAACAGACACCAAAAACTCCCAAGTAAGGCCTAAGAACAGATGTTTTCATGAAGCTATCTGAGCTGATATTATCTATTATCAGCAGAGCTAGTCAAACCTCAGAAATCTATTATAGCAAAACATTTTCCTTCTGATTATTTCAGTGTTGATCATGGGCTACAAAATTTTAAGGTAAAAAGAAGTCAAAATTTGTGTGACAGTATGACCACTGGCTCCCCACCCCATGTCCATGTTCCCCGGAAGTTTTTCACGTAAGTGCCAAACTAGCTGAGAGCCAGGCACCAAACTGAAAGCCAAGTTTCCTTGATTTCTTCCTCATCCAAGACCCTCCTTTCTTCCCCATACCTTATTACCCCTATTGGAATTCTTTTTATGAGGAAGTCTTCGGTACTGTTTTGGACACATGTTGAACAGCAGAGGGTTTTATTTTTCCCCAAATCGAAGCTGAGCCCTTTTGCTTTGTATCAGGCCAGAAATCCTGGTGTCTGTTGAGAGGAGCTTTTGCAAATTAGCTTGTAGCAGAAGGTACCATGTAAATCAGCATGGAATTATAACTTATAATATGTACCTTGAACACCCTAAACACCTCTGAACAGATGAACTAGTAAGAACTTGCTTCTTTAATTTCTTCAGGATTTTGGAAGTTGGGCAAGGCACTATGAATCAGGTATCCTCTCCTCAAAGTACAAAGGATCCCATGAAAGATTTCACATATTCTCCTTGCAGTCCTTTGGGATCTGAGAAAGAAAATGGTTGGTTTGGTTCCACTTTAATCCTTTAAGCAGCACTAAAAGGACCTCCAAGCAGACAAATATTTTCTTGAGAAGCCTATACTGTTTTGAAGAGGAAAAAAGTGCTGTCTTTGTCAGTGACTGTGGAGTAAAGAGGTCCAGCAGGGACAGAATGGAGGAGGACAGCAGGGATAAGCAGACTTCAGGGGCTCTGCCAGGAAGAGAGAACTGAAGAGGCTTTAATATGCAACTCTTGAGTGCTGTTTTGCAAAGATTCTATCTTTTAAACCCATCTTCTGATGAGATTGCAGTGCAAGAACAGGACAGTGACCAAAGAACAGACCTCAAAGATGCAATAAATACCCTCCCCTCCTCACCACCAGGAGCACACATGCCTGATGAGGTGCTGGAGGCAGCTGAGAGGTGCTGTGCTGGCAGCATGTCCACTGCAGAGCTGCTCTGCAAAGCCCTCCTGCCAAGGAGGCCACTCTGCAAGAGTTGTTTTGGCACATGGAATGCTGTCCTCTCATGTGCATCTGGCTCCAGCTGTGGTCCCTCCCCCATGGAATTTTTACCAGGGGCAGCAGCATAGCTGTGAGTGTGACCAGTACCCCACAGGAGAGCTCACAGAGGCCCAAAACAAAAGCACCTTCCCACCTCTCCTTTCTGCATGGAGCCAATCCTGCTCCTTCAGGACTCACCAACTGCCCTGAGCACACCACAAGCTGCTCAGAACACCTTCTGGGCCCTCTCTGAGTCTCTAGAAAGCACCTGCACCTGCACCTGCACCTGCACTGCCTGTTTCTGCAAATAGATCTATACCAAATCATGTCTTTTTCTTTACTTGACTTCAGGTCTTTCTGCCAACACAGCAAGTTTGGGCTCCCATTGCATAGGTGAAGGCAACTGAAATTTGTCCACTCTCTCATAGCAGGAGCTCAGTTATTCCTCAGCAAAGCACAGTATGAGGAAAGAGAAAAAATATGCAGTTGCCCAAATGCAAGGACTGCAGAGCCTGCACGTGGGATGAGATGCTCCTGTGGGACACGACCCTATGGCAACTTAAGCAAATCTCTGTCACAGTGTCACCCAGCTGGTACCCGAGTGAAAGCAGAGCCGGTTTCTCCAGCGCTGGTTTACAGCCATGAGGGGCACAGCACTCTGCTGCCCGCAGCCAGCATGTTTTGTCTGGATGTGTCCCCTCCCAGCCCAAGGGAGAGAAGCCTGCAGTCTCATTGGTGCCTGTCGGCAGTGATGAGCACGGGGTACAGTGAGTTTCCACCTTTGTGCTGTATTGCAGCACTGACCTTGGCCAGACTCCTATCTGATAATTGCAGTCCGTTCACCAGCCCTGTTTGATAGTCTGGGAACCGGTGAGGGAAGGTGAAGTGACACATGCAATGCTCCTGATGAAAGATCTCTGAACCCGGGAGCTCTGGCTGGCTGGAACTAGGCCCTGCTCACCAAAATCCATCCAGATACAGCACCCAACAGATGATGTTTCCATGGCCCAAACACTCCCCTCCTTTCCAACTAATTTCTAATACCCTTCTTAAGTAATTTCTTACAGTTTTCCTGATTGTTTTCTAAAAATATTTTTTTTTCTACATACCTGGCTGGGGGGTTTTGTTTGATTTCTTGGTTTTAGCAACCTCCTCAAAACCCAGGACCATGTCTGAGAAATCAGGTTTCCACCACAGATGCTGCAGAGACCAGAGGTTTTCAGGGTTGTTCCTCTGTTATTAGTGGGAATTGGGAGGCTGGACTGTATCGCATTGTGCTGAGAATACAAAATGAGAAATGAAAGGAGAAGGAGCAGCTTGTGTGAGAGCCCTTTCATTCAAAAGGGAGGAGTGAGCCACGGTGAACACCTTCAACACAGCAACAATGTGAAATCCTGAGGCCACCAATTAGCCTGGGCATGGGGAGAGGGAGGAGCAGAGCAGACAGGACTACAGTCCAGTGCACCAGCAGGTGCATTCCCAACAGCCCCCAAAGAAGAGGGCTCCTGGGGAAAGCACAGCCTAATGACCATTATTTCCAAGAACACAAGTAACTTATCTGTAAACATCACTCCCTCAACCAGGCATTAGCTAAAAAAAAGCAGCTTTGGGAAGAGATACTAATTACATAGCTCTCAACAGCTGGACTTTGATCATAATTACAGTGCCTTTTTCATCTTACATTAGTGGCTTTCAGCTGCAGCTAGGTGGGCACTTCTTGGAAGGTGGAAATCCCGCCTGTTTCAGATAATCAGCTCTTTTTATGACTCAGAGCTGACCTGGGTTTTCTGCAGTGCAGGATGAGCTCCCACGGAACCATCCAAGCCAGTAATTCATGGGGGTCAGTGGCCTGGCACTTCAGTGCAGGTGCTTCTGTCATTACAGCAGCACTTCCCAAGTCCCAGGAGCCAGAGCACTGAGTGTGCATATTCTTGATTTCAAGTGTTTCCCTTTACAAGGGAAGTAGAAAGAAAAAGACTTTGAGGTCTGCTGAATTTTAGCATCTCTCAGCTCTTTCTGTTTAAGAAGAAGAAAGATGGGCAGACTCAGGATACACCTGTCCAAACAACCTCACTTCAGTCGCAAGCTACATTTGCATCCTTCACTTCTGCAAAAGGATGTACAACCCCATCAGCACCCACTGTTCTTCTGCCCCTGTCAGCTGGGCTGCAGCTCCTGCATGGAGCTCCAGCACACAGCAATGAGGGGGGTTGTGAAGCAGGAGGCTGCTGCCCGTGACCCAGCTGAGTTCCCGATGATTTTTTGTGATGCTTTGCTTTGATACCCACATTTACAAAGAATTTAATAGCCTAAATGAGGGAGCTGGGCTGTTGAGACAGAGGCTGAAGTGGCCTAAACAATCACACATGGCACAGAGTCTGGGCCCTCAGCTATTATTCCTCATCTGTGGTACTGATTTACTGTGTTGTTTGGATGTATTGTTTCACAGTGGCCTGTGAAATGACAGGCATAAAGCATATGAGCATCATAAAGGCACGTTATCTAATGCTCCTCGGTGTGCTCTGTGTTCACCTGGTGACAGAGGAAATGTTTTAGCTGGCTCCCACATGCCCTGCCTGCTGGACACCCCCAAACTGAAGAGATATGTAAATGAAGCAACAGCAGAGGGTAAATCAAAGCCATGAATCTTAGCGTTAACTGGGATTTATAACTGCTTCCCCCTCCACACTGAACTATAGGGAAATCTATGTGGCATGCATACCCTCCCACCAGTTTAACAGGGTTTAAAACACTTTTCACTATTGGTTTTTTGCCAGCATACTTCAGCTCAACGTTATCAGTTTGCTGGTTAGATAATTACTAGAGGTAATTTTAAAGTTGCAAAGAAGCACACTGGTATTAGCTAAATGAAGTATTTTGACCACATCAAAGCAGAAGTGTTTCAAACTGTGTAAAATAAATGCAAGTCTGAAACTATTGAATTTTGTTAAAGCAGTCAGAAAAATGTCACATAACACATCATGAATATGCAACCAATGGAGCTTAAAGATGAAGACCATCTATGTCTCAGACTGAGAAAAGTGTCTTTGGGACCAGCTTTGAGCTGATTTTGACCTGTAGCAGAGCACAGTCACTAATAATTGAACAAATGCCACTCTTGGCTCATGTAAACAGACATGCATAACAGCTGAGACATGTTGTTACTCTAAGCTATATCTCAAACAGGTTTTATGACTGAGGGGTGTCACAAATTCTATCTGTCCTGAGGCTTCCCACACTGCAATGATCACTTAAAAACTCATCATGCTTCTAAGGCATGTGGTGAGGAGCACCATTTCTACTGTAAGGCCTGACTTGCTGGATGAGGCAGATTTGTAGGGGTTAAAAGGCTTATTTTAAAAGTTCTACCAAATACAGCCAATGGATTCTTTTTCTCTTTAATTCCTGTTCCAGCTGAATTTTTTGCCTGAGCCACAGCATCAATTTTCAGAACCTGTTATTTGACATGAGATGGGATACAAACTGGCAGGAGTTCACAGGCTGGGAAGCTGTCCCAGAGCTCAGGTACACTTCCCAGTGTATCTTCACGCTTTCCAACGTCAGGGTTTTTTCCCTTTTTTCCTTTTTCTTCATTTTCAGTTTTGGAATTTGCCTGGCCGGGGCTTCCAGCCATGGAAACATTAATGTGCTGAAGAGCCCACTGCTGCCAGCCCAAATCCACCTTGCTGGGCGGGCACTGCTCTTGCACTGCTTTCTCCTGGCCACAGGCACATCCCCGCCGGGGTCAGCGGGGCTGGGTGGATTTGCAGGAGATCAGAGCGTGGCTGCATGTGCCTGGCCAGCCCTGGGCTCATGTTGTGGAAGGTCTCCCTGGGGAATCCAATACCCCCGGCTTCATTCCATCTTCCTGTGCCGCGGCAGCGCGGCCAAGGACCGTGCGCTATTTCCCAGCCTCTCTCCTTTCCCTCTGCTGGCCCCAAACGTGGCCCCTCCTCGCTGCCAGGTCTCCACTCTCCTCCCCAGGACCTTCACACAGCAGTGGCACCGAACACCCGGATTAGGGGGGGATAAAAGCCCCCACAAACCTTGTAACAAAGCACAACAGTGGGGAAAAGAACCAGAGATCACAAAGCTGCCTGCAATGCTACGGGCTGGGTGATGGTGGCCAAGTCCTTTCTCCAGCACAGAGCTATGCAGCAGGGTGGCCTCCCCCAGCACCCTGCGGAGGATGCAGAGTTAATAGTTAACTCTTCCAGGGATTAATGGCTCTGTGAGACACCAGCCAGGGCTTTTACAGAACACAGACAGAAACCAGTCTTATAAAGGAGCTCAACAAGTGACGGTGCCCAGAGGATTTCACCTCTCCGAACTTCATGACTGGAAAAATACCATCTACATGTCATTTGCATGCTTAAATATAGTATCTTCTATTGGGAGAAACAAACAAACCGACAATGTGATACTGTGACACCTCATGTGGACATGCTCTTTTATCTGCTGGAAAGTTATAAAACTCGGCATAACAACAAAGCTAAAATAAGAGTGGTTGTCAGGCTCTGACGCTGGCTGTTAGACAGAACGAAAAATTATTCCTGGAAAATTACTCTCTCTTAGAAGGCATTTTTTTCTTCTCTGAATCTTTTAAATTAATTATTTATCCTTGAAATTCCAAAATCTCAGGGCTTAATAGTTCAGCTCACATTATTCCCAGGAGTTCTTTTCACTTAAAGAAACAAACAAACACACAACAGAAAGCTAAAGCCATTTCTGTACTGCCCAAAGCACAGTGTAACCTTCTGCTCCAAAACACCAGGGAAAGATACTATCAGCTTTCGTGTTATTTATCACATATTTTTTCCCTCCAATGCCAAAGAGGAAAAGGGGATATCTTAAACGGATGCCTATAATTAAACAGTAACCTGTTAGAAAGCCAAAAATAATAATAAGCTCCACTGAGCATGAAGAGAGCGGCGCATTTTTTCCGCGTGCAGCCCAGCTGCCAGCGGCCGATAGCAGGCAAGTCACCGATTACACAGGACACGCCGATCAAACCTGCGATAGGAGAGTTACGTCACGCTCAGACTCACCGCTGCATGCAGGGATCAGGGTAGTATGGCAAGGTGGTGAAAGGTGCTGCTTCAAAATTCATTTCCTTCGAGCCCCTCCTTGGGGACAAACCGAAATAAAATAAATAAATAGATATAAAGCCAGCAGGCTAAAAGCAATAAGGTCAAGTGGTACACGAGGTACAACTTTAGAGATTTATTTTACACTTGCGGATGGGTGGGATCTGCCGGGGACTTGGCCAATGGGATTCATCCAGTTACCCGAGCATCACCACCACTCCCTCCTCGCCAGCTGGGCATCTTCTGCACAGATATTTTCCCCTCCTCTCAACATCCTTAATAAACTTTGGTGTACGCTGGCCACACTTGTTGTTGGGAGCTCATCTGGGACTTCTCTGAACTTCTGATCTCGCCGGTCATTGGTTGCCTTCCTGCCTGACTTCACAGTTTAATTTTGGCAGCTCTTGCAAATTTACAAACTGCTGTGGCCGCTGGTCATCCTCGTCTCCAGATGGCCGGAGTTTCCTCTGCTGGGTGCAGCGCCCGTGCTGAATTTCATCATACTTTAAAAGCTTTCCTTGTCAACTCTGGGGCTAGTACCTGCTTATAGTTGCCTGGGGAATTTTTCAGTCTCTCTCACACCACAGTTCAAACAGTCTGCTGTGGTCACAGTTTCAAAAGCTGAATGACAAAATATGGGGAAATTCCTCAATTAAAATTAACTCTGAACTTTTGCTCCTCTGCCTCCCCTTCCTGCCCATCTCCCTGTAAGAAAACTATCAGATATGCTTGTTAATATTTCCCTTTATAGCTTTTCATTTTTTCCAAAACAGTTGAGATGATACCGAAATTTTGCATTGTTCTGGTGTTCTGTAAAACATATGCATTTTCCACATGAAAAAAACCCCAATATTTTCATTTATCTTAAGGAGAAAGTAAAAGTAAGAAAATAGAAATCACATCTTTGTCAGACACTAAAGCTTAGAGAAACAAGAGTGAAGTCCACCAAAACAAACTACCAAAGATGAAAAGCAGATACTTTTCCTGAAGTAACATGGAAGCAAGAAAGGATGGCTTTAGTTCTCTCCCCACCAGCTCTTTGTCTTTTTTTCTTCTCTCTTTTGAGTCACACAGAAAATCATTCAGGAAAGCAACCTGTTTTGTCACCCTGTTTTTTCCCCCTCCATGATTTATCCAAATAGTACAGGCTGTAAACCTATCCTGGTTTTGTGGGTTTGGAGAATGAATGAAATATGAATCAGGAGCTAAATTAAAATGGATTCCAGCAGGAAGAAAATAGCACCCACATATCTGTGCACCAGAGGGATTGCATCTTCAAGCAGACCCGTACGTTTGTGTGGACGAGGAGAAGTGTAAGGGACTGCCCTATAGCACACCTATAGGGCATATTTTCTGCCAGTGTCAGCATTAATTCCAGCCACCCCTGAGCAAAAGTCAGGAACCCTCCAAGATTTTCAGGAATTGCCTCTTATTTTTCCCCTCTGTGTTTTCCTTGTAGGAAATGTTGGCTCAAAGAATGTCACGTGGAAACATTTTCTTTGCTGCCTGTGCCAGGGTGGCAGGAGAGCTATTTGAGACTTGACATTCTCCACCCACACTCAGCCTGATAGTTTCTAACATCTGTGAATTGTGAATCCTGTAAACTCGCAGGGCTGATCCCCGGCCAAGTCCAAGCAGCTTTCACTAAGTGGCACTCACCAAGGAAGAGAGGCTGGAAGTGAAGGATGTGTTCATTAACTGGAGTTAATAAGCTCCCTAATGCTGGACACTGCTTCCCCTGCCTGGCCCATGGAAGACCAGTAATATCAAATACCTTTTCTCTCTTAGGCTGGACCCTGGAATAAACACCAAACCTTGTAGCTTGTGTTACTGTGTAAGAGGTATGGGAATCTCCAAATCTGCTGAGGAGGAGAGAGGAAGATTCACAGCAGGGTTTGCACACACACAAAGCAGCCCAGGGAGAACTTCAGAGTGGCTGCATCCTCTTCTGCTGCTGAAATCAGGGCTGTGGGCAAATACCTCCAGGGAATGGGCAAGGAGGTCCACACCAGCTTATGGTCCACACTGCCAGCCTGGCTCTGGTCTAGGCCTTGAGCATCCACCCTTAACCAAAGACACGGCGAGGAAGTGCTCTCCCTGCCCAGAACATTTGAGCAAGTGCTTGGGTTTGTGCTCTCTTGCTCCAGGATGTGGTTTCAATCTTCAGCCATGGATGTGGGTATGGAACCAACCATGCACGCAGGCACCAAGCTGGGCTCTGGGCACACTGCTGAGACCTCGTGCTTGCTCCAGAAGCTGGTTGGATTTCGTCTACCATGCCCATGGTGGGATTAGCTGTTACCTCCTCAAGCCTGACTTCATGGAAGAGTGATCGTGCATTGTGTGTTCTCCAAACAGCCTGAAAAAGTTAGTCTCTCCTCATAGATTTCAACCTAAAAGGCAAAATAAATGCAATGAGAAAAGTGCTGTTCTTGTGAAACCTTGCTCTACCTACTTCTTCATGGGAGCTGGAGAAGAGTCTTTCCCAGAATGGCCTGGGTGCAATGGCCAGTGCACCGGGAAGGGGAATAACTCCCACATGGAGACAGACCTGCTTCTGGTTTTGGCCAGTCTCCTCACCTGGCATGTGCCCAGATCACACATCCCAAGGGCTTTATGAAGTAAAACTGGCAGCTCCTGACATTGCTCCTGCTGGGCTGGCCCCTGTCTCTGAGGGTGAACCTGGACTCTGGTTTCACACTGCCTTAGCTCTGCACAGCCTTGGTACCACAGGCACAGTAAATACAAGTTTGTTACAGCCCAAACCCCCAATCCTGTGGTTCCTGTTTGCAGTGCTGAACACGTCTTGCAGTGCCGCAGTTAAGAAGTGGTAGTCTCCAGCTAGCACTTCACACCAAAAGAATAACCTCTCCTGAAAAAAAGTTAATTTAAAAAAGCAGCACCACATAATTCTGATGAGAACTGGTGGCTTGTAGCAGGGCTCTCTTCTCACTCACAAGGCACTGATGAGAGATGTTTCTCTCATCAGCAAGGACATTTCCACAAAAACTTCAAAAGCCACCAACTGCCACCTGTACCTGTACCACCCCTCATGCCAGGGGTTGGGTAAATGCAAATTGCTCATGGTTTGGTTTGCTTTGGCAGTGCACACAGCAGCTGCCTGCTTTTCCCAGAGAACTGGACATTTTCAGCCTCCCACAGAGATCTGGACATGTTGTGAGGTAGCTCAGAATGTCTATCTTTTGCTTTACCCAGCTGGAAAACAGAGCCATGGAAACCCACTGGTGGTAGTGTACAAAAGCCCCCTGCAAAAGACAGCAAGTGTCCTGATTTCTCTGCTACAACCCAAACAGCCTTCCTCCCTCCTGCTGACAGCCAACGCTTAGCTATGGGTTGATCAACCAGGAATTTGGGCAGAGATATTCACCAGTGCAGCGAGGTTGCATCCAGCTCCTCCCAGCTGCAAGGCACGTTGCATAGCACAGTCGGCAGTGGAAACACAAGCACAGGGTGTGTGCCTGTGTGAATTGCCAGGGCCTCGTGCATAGCTGGGAGGCTCTCGGGGCTCAGTGGTATTTGGCCAAGTTCATTTGCACTGCCTTAAAGGAAACCTACTGGGAGATGGAGCCCAAGATGTTTGAGAGTTGGGGATTTCAGGAGGGGGTCTGAGTGAGTACATGAGGACTAGTAAACTTCATTTAGGAAGAAATTCTTTAGGGAGAAATTCTTTAAGGCTGTGAGGGTGGTGAGGAAGTGGAACAGGTTGCCCAGAGAAGCTGTGGACAGCCCATCCCTGCGAGTGTTCAAGGCAGGATGGAGCTCTGAGCAACCTGTTCTAGTGGAAGGCATAAGGTCCCCACAGTATGGGGCTTGGAACTGGATGATCTTTAAGGTCCCTTCCAACCCAAACCAGTCCACGATTTCGTGATCCTGGAGCACGGGCAAGGGGGGGCTTCTTTCAGCGGCACACCTCCAGAGGAAAAGGGGCTAGTGACATCCTCAGTGTTCGCTGCCCTGGCCAGGAGGCTTCCCGGCTGGTGGCGAGTGTGAGGCTGATGTGCCGGCTCCAGGCACGTGTCCCGCAGGAGCGGGGCGGAAGCCGGGCTGTCAGGGCTCTGTCTGGGCAGCGGATTTACGGCCGAGCCCGCGCTGCTCGCGGCAGGCCGGCAGCGCTGGAAGCATGTGTGTAGGTGGGCAGGAATGCGGTGCCTCGCTCCGCTGCGCCGCTTCCACGTCTGCGAGAGACAAAGAGCCAGGAAACAGCTGTGGAACACTCCCCCGTTACCCCTCCGAGCACCCTCTCGCGACTCGAGCTGCCGCTGAAATGACCAGGAGATTATCTTTTAGCAGAGGCAAACATTTATATCCCCGGGAGGAGACGGCTGGGGATTTATAATGGTCTCCGCACCGCCACCCGAGGTCAGGGCCGGGATGCCTGGGAGCAGCCCCAGTCCTGAAAAGGGCACAAGGGAGAGGCAGTTTCCCGACATCTCCGTGCCTCCAGTCCTGTTCCATGGGTCCAGGGACCTCTGAGCCGCTTGGAGCTGAAGAAGACAGGAAGGTGCCGGCTTTGCTCTGAGCCACCTTTGCAACTGCTGGCTTCAGGATTTGCCTGAAATCAGACACAACCTTTACTCCAGGGGATGAAAGATTTCATTCACAGCTCGGGGTTTCCAGGGGAGTGTTTGTGGTCGTTTGTTGGTTTGGGGTTTTCTTTTGGTTTTTGTTTTGTTTTGTTTTTGTCTGTTTTTTGTTTTTTTTTTTTTTTAAGTTAAAATTAATTTCTTTAGAGAGCAAGAAGTCTGTGGGATATTTGGGATTTTTTTTTGTTAGAAAAAGTTGAAGAGAAGGAAATAATTCCCTCCTACCAGCAATAAAATGTTTTTAGCTTGGCTATCCGAGAGAACAGAAAGCCACATCAGCATGCCTTTTGACCACATTTTTCAATTTTAACTAAATATTAGGCATGTTTAAAGGTTTCAAAGGAATTAAGGTTTTAGGAGTTTCATGAACAGAAGTAAGTAAAGACAACTCTTCAGTAACTTCAGTGAAGGGAAAGAGGAAGCAGGAGTATGACCCTCACAGGATTTGGAGGATCTACCTGAATGCTGTGATGGTGGGAAAAGCTTCCTTAAGAATTCAGATTTTGCCTGCAGCTAATTTCTGATCCCACTGCTTCAGAAGTGTCAAATTTCTGGCTTTTTTTCAAGCCTTCCCCCCTGCACCTTCCATATTGAGAGACAAGGGACAGGGAGGAGAGCAAACTTAAAAAATAAATTAATTAATAAAACCACCATAATTCTACACATGAGCCTGCCCATTCCCCCCAGCACATTTTGTCCCTAGTGCAAACACAAAGCAGTAAAGAAGGGCACTCGTACCCCAGGCCCCCCATGCTGGCACTGCCCTGCCTGGGAGCACAGACCTGCTGGTGGGGCCTGAGAGACCGAGCCCAGGCTCTCCACGTCTGTGCAACATCTCTGCAGGTCATGCTTGGTCACCGATGGCCAAGTGTGGGCCCAGGACTGATGACAATCCAGTGAGCAAGCAGTCCAGCACAACCCTACAGGCACATCTGGAGAGAAGATGGCAAAGGTGTCTTAATGTACCACTCCCTACATCCTTCTCCAGCTAAACCTGAACATCTCAGTGCCAACAACTGTGGACTTGAAAATACACACCAACTTCAAGCTGCCATCTCCACGTAAATAGCACACACCTGGAGCTCTGCACAATCCTCATGCTGGCCATCAGCTGCTCAGGCAGAGTTAGGAAGAAACAAAGGACAGGGCACTGTTCCAGCCCTCCTCAACAGGACAATGGGAACTGCTTTCAGAGCTGTCTGGTTGTCTTTGGTGTCTCCTGTGTCACATCTGTAGTGTCAGATCATCATCCACTCCCAGCAAAGGTCGGTATAGCTTGGTGTTTTCCTTGTGGGGATAACAGATTTTTTCATGAGGCACAAACCACTTCTGGAGTTTGTCCCCAGGATCTTGTCTCAGCAGGAACTCAGATGACAGGGACTGGAAGACTGACTGCCTCAGAGGGGAAAAGCTGAAGTCTTCCATGTTCTCATCCCTCACCATCACCTACTTTGTAGTTTTTCCAGGGCATGCCACAGTTCTCTGCTTGAGCAGCCCTGAAACTATTGATACTTTCAAGTAACCCAGGACAGCTACAGCAGGAGTTTCCCACTGCCTCCCTTTCTACTCCAGCCCCACAGCTTCCAGCAAAGCACTTTTTACTCTTTTCCTGTTCTCCCACATGCTTATGGAGACTTGCAGCTCCCACGGGACACTTAGTGGCATCCTTTCTTTGCTCTAGGCTTTCCCATCTTCCAAGTCCCAGGGCAGAGACTGGTTCTAGGAGAAAGCCTAGAGCACCCATCCCAGCAGGTTAATTGAGTTGTGCTCTGCTCTTCCTGCAAGCGCCAACTCCTTGTGTTTCCATGGGATCAGGCCAAGCCAAAAAGCTTGCCTGAGGCTGGCCTCACTTCTAATCTATCAGCCTCTTTAGCTCACTGAGCCCCCCATCAAGATGCTCAGAGTTGTAGTTTCCTATGTCACAGTCTGTTGGTTAGGCCACAGCTATGGATGTCCCCTCTCCTGGAGACATTCCCACCACTGAGGGCCACACTGTGTCTTCTTTCTCCAAAAGTGGGGGCAGCAGGAAGTTTTGACCCTTGTTTTTGAGCAGCTGGAAGGAGATGGCATAGGAGCAGACTTGAAGCTGAACATGTGTTTTGGAAACTGCAGTCTCCATTCTCTCCCCTTTGAGGAGTCATCAAACAAAACTAACTATAAGGGTAATACCATCAGAGAAGAGCAGATATGAGCACTGGAGAGGATTCTTTCCACTGTTACTAAAAAATAGGGCACTTCTGTCTATGAAGAGGGACCAAAAGGAAGCAGGTCTGAGAGACCAAATTTGGAATATTGTTCCATCTCCCTTGCCAAGCCTTATGGTTATTCAGGCACATGTGAAGAAGGTAAAACACAGAGCAGCAACTATAGTGATAAATCAGAAACAAGGCCAAAAGGAGGCTCTCTCCCAGCTCTGGCCCCAGGAGAGCCTGCCCTGTCCTCGAGAGCTGGCAGGCCACTGTGCAACTCCCACGGGAAACTCCTGCCACCCGAGGCGGGGAGGGAATTTCCCTCCCTGACGTCAGCGCAGCTGCACCACGTCTCCAGGCGTTCCCGAGACACAGCGGGGCCACAGCCTGGCCTAAAGTGGGTCTGGAGGCCAGAGCACCCCAGGACAGGTGGCAACACCCTGCCAGGGGGTCAGGATTGCATATCAAAGGGGTGGCAGGAGCTGTGTAGGTGGAAGGCTTGGTCTCCCCATTCAGCTGCCCCACGACATGTCTGGCATTCTGGCAAGAACCGTTCCACAAATACACACAGCGTCATCACACCCTGTAGGGTCAAGCCCAGGTTGGGGACGGGAACCTCGGTGACCACATCCCTTGTGGGTGAAGGTCTGCCCCAGCCCTGCTGTGCAGTGGAGGGGGTGGTGAAGGAGGGCAGGACTGGGAGCTCCCTGCAATTTCCCATCAGTTTTCTAGCACAGGCTCACACTCATCCTCTCACCACAGACCCATCCCAGAGTTTTCTCACGCTCCACTCATATCTTCCAGGTGTTCACATCAGAAGCCACAGAGGCTGGTTCATGGAATTCCAGGATATCAGCTTCTGAAGCGCTGGTGACAGGCAGCAGCACCAGCCCAGCAGCAAATGAAAGAAGAGGCTTCCTCTACATGAAGCAAAGCAAAAGATTTGCTGAATCAAGTTGTCTGTGTGGAGAGATTGACTCAGAGAGAAAGTTCCTAACAAGGAGAGCATTTACTGTCAGCCTCTGGAAGACAGAGAAATGCAGTAAACTGAGTTTATTGCTGCATCACTCATCTTTCACTGACTCTTCCTTGTGAGTCAGAGCTGAGCTGAATTGTAGCAATGTCACGTTGCTGCTATCAACCCTGCTGTTCCTGCACTTTCCCATCTCCTGCCTGCTCTGCAAAAGTAGAAACGTCTCTGCCTTTTTGGCAGCTTCAGACAATAAATCCTCAATGCAAAAGCATTGGTCTCAAAAGAATTTCTCATTTCCAAACAGGATACAACAAAAACTCACTGCTTGGCTGGCAGAGCTCTAGTTCCCAGCATTAAGGCTACGTCTCTCCTGCAATCCAAGGTGCAAGCACAGCTCCTGCAGGCATACCTGAACTAATGGGATTAAAGCCAGTTCAAGAACAGTAGCAATTAAAACAAAAATCCCTAAAGCATTAACCACTAGCGATGGAAGCCCTGGTTGCAAACCTGAACATCCTCAGCTAAAGCCTGCACTTCCACACCTCCCCAGCCAGCAGTACCCAGCTCACCATTAAGGTGGGTGTGTTCACATAGGTAGTAATTTCCCTCCTGTCTGTGCTGGAGATAGAGCCCAAGAATGCCTGCAGTTAGGGGCACAGGTCCTTTTTCAGGCTTACAGTTTGAAAAACACTAGGGATGGACATGCTTAACTCTGCTAGTTAGTCCATCCTCCTCAGGATGGAGCACAAAATCCACTTAATCAGTACAGTACAGTACACGGGCATAAAATAAGGGTTTGGTGTCACTTAATAAAACCTTTCTTGTCTCAGAGCAAAGCTGAGGAAAGCTGAAGAGCCAGTGTTTCATGTCTTTGTGGAGAAGATAACAACTAAAAGAGACTGTCTTGCATTACCCCCATCCTTGTGCTTTGATGTTAATAACCATACATGCATCCCCGAAAAAAAACAAAGCCTCACACGTGATATGATCAAATCTTCGCACCTCACTTTTTCCAAAGTGAAACAATTTCTGCTGTGACTCAGCCTAAGCACGTCATACATTGCACCCTTGAAGTAGGCAAAAGATAACTGCCTGTCCCAAACTCCCAACTCAGCCTTCAGCTTTTCAAACCAGGGTAGTTTTCCCACGGCCACGGGATGGCAGAAGCCAGTATTGCTCATCCGTGGGAGGTGAAGCTGCCGAAGTGACAGCATCGGTAACACAGCTAAAACAAGAGGTACCCACACACAGGTAATCCTACATTTTTAGAAGCCCAGTCCCTCCTTCTGAGGGGATCAAATCTTCCCCAGGCAGCAACACCGTGAGCAGACTGAGAACCAATATTTGGTTTCCAACAGTCAGACTCTTAAAATCCTCGGCAACGCTGCCTGTCCCGAGGCAGCGCCGTGCAGGAAAGCGAGTTAATGAGAGTGCGCGTAATAGTGCCATCTGGTGATCCCTGCCACCGGGGATCCCTGCCACCGGGATCCCTGCCACCGGGGATCCCTGCCATCTGGTGATCCCTGCCACCGGGGATCCCTGCCACCGGGATCCCTGCCACCAGGGATCCCTGCCACCGGGATCCCTGCCCTCTGGGATCCCTGCCACCAGGGATCCCTGCCACCGGGATCCCTGCCACCGGGATCCCTGCCCTCTGGGGATCCCTGCCATCTGGTGATCCCTGCCACCAGGGATCCCTGCCACCGGGGATCCCTGCCACCGGGGATCCCTGCCCTCTGGTGATCCCTGCCCATGGCATTATTGACAGCTGGGCAGTGGCACCCAAACCTCCTGGTGCCAGTGGGACTGGCTCCAACATGCTCCACAGACCCTTTACTGCCAAGTCTCACTGCTGTTGTCCTATGGGGTAACAGGTCAGAAACACTCCAGAGCAGGGATAAGGGTGAAGGAGGATGCTTTTTGTTCTCCCTGCATATTAGCTTTCCTGACAAGTCCTGCAGGCATGAGTTTTAGTGAAACTGAGCTAGGTGCCTCTATTTCCCATCCTATTGCCATCCATCAAAAGGCTGTGTGAGCCTAATCCTGCCTTTCGTGGTGACCATTAGCTTTCCATAGCTTTTTCCAGGAGGCTGCTCCAGATTCACTTAGAGACCATGGTCTATGTGGGTGTGAAAGCAGAGGTCAGCTCTGTCTTGCAGGAGTGCACTAGCCCTAAAGAGCAAGGATATTTTAGCCCCTAGGTCCACATTTGAGACAAGTGCAGAGATGGGAAATATTCCTGGGGGTTTTTTTTGTTGGTGGTTTTGTTTGATTTTTTTTCCCAAGTCATCCTTCCTAAGGGTAGGGCTCCAAAGCATGGCACAAGTTGCTCAAACAACATCAATTCAGAAACCTTAACACCACCTGCTTCCTGCTCAAGGGTTCCCAGCAATAATTCCAATAAACGTAGCATCTTTTACTAGTCCTGTGGAGCCCAGACAGGATACACACAACTCCTGCACTAAAATCTGCTGTAGCTTAAGACAGCACTGAGGGACAACCAAAATGCAAGGGATGCTGATTAGCCACTGAGCAGTTATGGGCTGTCTGCATGCCTATAACCCACAATAAATATCAAGTAACTGGCATTCCTTGTTCCCTTCATGCTCACTACCAAAGAGATGCCACCCAGGTCCTCCAGGGAGAGGTTCTGAAAGAGTAGTGGCTGCTCTAAGCTGATGACAACTTTGAGAAAAACCTGTCACTTAACACTGCTCTTTCCAGCCTGCTGCAAAGGGAGAAGGGGACGCCTCCCAAACCTCTCAGGCAGCTGTAGCCCCAGCAAGTGCATCATTAATGTGCCAATGGACGTCCCCATATCCCAGGGAGATACAGGTCAATCTTTCCAGTAAGTCTTCTCAGAAGATGAGGAAGGTGAATGCTCATAAGGGCTTTTCTCTGGTGTTTTCTCCAGTCTCCAGGAATGGTCCAGAACTGTTCATGTTCTTGTGGGAGAGCTGGCTTCACATACCTCTGGCAGGATGTATTATAGACCTCCCTCTGCTCTAATAAGAGTAGGGTGCAAAAAACCAACCCCAAACATATAAACCATTTCCAGAGTCTGCAAAGCTCACAGTAACACCCACTCCATGTTTCTTTGCATGATGCTAACTCCTAATCTGGTCTCCTGCCTCTCAGGAAATGAGAAGCTTATTCAATTGCTTCCAGTTCTCACGTCATGAGGTCTCTACTTGAAAGTGGTGTTAAATGTGATTTAAATGATATTTCTGAAAGGTCCTTTAAAAACAGATTTATAAATAAAAGATGTTCCTGTCTAAGAGCACATGATTAATGCCACTTTCCAAATACCTTAACCTGAAGCATTGGCAATCAATGACTAGGCAGACAGGTTTTAAGAAAGTCTCTTCTAAAATGAATTGCAACATGCAGATTCTGTGTTGTTAAAACAATTCACATGCCTTTTTCACACATGATTTCAAGTTACTAAGGTAGGCAAGACCACACAATATAACTTAATACATAGCAATCAAAAATTTCCACACCATCCTTTAATATAAAGCCATGTCCCTATGTAATAAGTGAAGCAACAGACTTTCCCTGAAGTCCCAGTTCCTGCAATTGAAGCTTAAGCCCAGCAAAGAAAGAATTAAAATTCTTTGGTTGCTGCTGAATCACTGGCTGCATTGGGTTATTTTCCTGTGCATTAGACTTTAATTATAACTAAGCTTTAGCCATCTGTTCTACTCCCTAATTACAGATGCAACAAATATTTCACAATTCCAACCGTTAAAGAGATCTAAGGAAGCTCCATCTATGGTGTGCAAGGTTGGCTTCACTGGGGCCCTTTGCACTCCTTTCTAAAGCACTGGGGAAGAGGACAGGATCCTCTGCACATGAAGCAGATCCTGTTATTAATTTCAGGAGGCCTTTGCTGTGTCACACCTCTTGGAAGGACTGTAAACTTCCCTGTGCCAGGGCGCAGAGGGCCACAGCAGTGCTACGTGCTAGTGGCCTCTAACCCAGATGTTCCTGTCTCACAAGGACTTGAAAGAAAGATGAGCAATTCAGAACACCTGATGCATCAGCAGTTATAGCATTGGGAAAGGACTCTGACATAAATTCTGGGCTTTTTTGCTGTGGATGCTAAGGGTGCTTCAACCCCAGCTGCCCACCTGGCTCCTCTTGCTGTGGCTGTTCTCACACCACACACATCCAACTAGGGTAAGTCCCTGAGAGTGTTTCAGCTTTATCACTTCATGGGCCAGTTTGTCATCCACATGAAGAAAAGTGGGACTCCAGACATCATACTGTTGTCAGCAGCATCTGAAGGCAAAGCTCCCACTGTGTTCCATGCCTGCTGCAACAATAATTATCTCAGCAGAGAAAAGGGTTGGATGAAGGCATGATAATGCCCCAACCATCCAGAGCAGCACATCTGGCCTAGCTGGGAGCATGGTTACCAACTCTCCCTGCACATCTGGGGCTGGCTGTCCTTGCCCATAGGCTGCTGGATAGCCCGGGAGGAGAAGCTTGCTGCAGACTCTGGAGCCTCTCAGTCACCTTCCCCACAGCTCTGCTCACTGTCACGAGACACCGCTGCAGTTGCCTGAGCTGCCACCACCACACTGCCCTGTCCTGAACCCTGCCCTGTCCAGAGCCTCAAGCACACTTGTAGCTGTAGGGTTGTGCTTGTGCCTCCACCAACCACCTGGACAACTGCCCAGTGTTTTGTAATTGCACACGCCGCCACTGACCTCAGCAATCCCTTCACCAGTCATAGTCAGATGCCTGGTGAGCTCCAGAGTTGTTATTCATCACAAAAAGATTTGGTTTCACAGCAGCTGCCTGCAACTGCATCCATGCCCCGTTGTGGAGCGGAGGACACGTCCTCTCCAGGTACATGCCATGGGCTACTTTTTGTTTATGTGCGTGTCTGGGGAAAGCACAGACAAAGAGGATAGGAGAAGGAAAGGTTAAATTCACAGAGCTGAATTGTGAATGTTTATATTTGTTAGTGTACCAGAAAGAATAAAGCTTTTTAGACAAAAGAGAAAGCTAAAAAAGGGTAGAGTAACCCAGAAGCACATACAGTTTCCATGGTGGGATTTCACATAGTTATATTTAAATTATCTCATCTCCTGCATCCACATTAAGTTTTCAAATGATATCCAGTGGTTTCTTATGTAAGACCCTCTTTACATTTCTAACATTTAGGTATACACCCAGGCTTTCACTCTGAATGTAATGTTAAAATGAATTTTTAAAAAGTAATCAACCAACACTCTTCTGCTGTGCTTTGACAAGGACCCAAAACCACGTTTCTTGTGGTTTTCTTCTAAAATCATTATGACAGGGCTGAGTGGAATCACGAGGCAGGTTTGCTGAGTGGTTTGGTTCTGAGAATATAATAGAGTCCAGAGTCAAAGTATTTATCTCTGGCATCAGGGCAAGGGATCACAGTGTTTCTGTGGATATTCATAACCATGTGCTTGCATGTCCTAGCCTCTGGGTGATTATATATCACACAAGGTGATAACATGCACACTGAGAATAACCCTGCAGGAGACACCATGCATGAAAAGAAGCCACTCTCTGTGATGACTTCCTTGAAGTTGGTCTGAGAGCCAGAAAATCCTGCTCTGTCATTCTAGTTCAACTTTAGGCCATAAGGAAAGCAACAGCAGAATAGTATCAGTTGCTTCAGCCTCAAGGAAGAAGCAGAACAAAGTCTAGCATTCTCCAAAGACCTCCTAAACCTTTCCAGAACCATATGTGGAGTTATGCCCTGGGGCAAAGCAAAGTCTTATTTATCTCTGCAGAGGTCCTGAAAACTGGTGTCTTCCCTTTCTGCCACAGAGGTCTGTTTGGTTTGGACTTTGATGTTCCATTCAGGAGCCATTTGAAGTGACCAGAGCCAAGAGCAGCCCATGGATGACAGCACAACATGAGGTTTCAGACCTAAATATAAGCAGCAGAGGTTTAAATGGCCCAAAAGCAATATAAACAGGACACATGGATCCAGGTCTGGGCTGAAACTGTCCTTATTCTAGTCACAAAAAAAATTTCTCTGACTTAAGTAAGGTTTTTGCCACTGGGATATTGTTTTCAGTTTAATTAACAGGCTCCAGCTGTATCTTTCCCTTTTTTGTATTTTCCCACTTTTCATGCCCTGGGGAGTGCTCAGCAAGCAAGCAGTCTGGGGAACAGGTATGCAGAAATCCCTCTTAGCACAGGAGTCAGAACTGTGAGCAACTTTCCCCGTGCTGAGGCTGACATGGATACTGTGAGCAAATGCCTGCGAGGAAGCCAGATGAGGGGATGTGCTTAAGGAGATTAAATAATTCACTGTGACATTTTTCAAGAACTAAGTTAAAAGGGAAACAATCTCTTCATTTGAATGATCCCCCTTGCATAAAAAGATAAAAACCTGCTTTTCTTCCCACACATGATCAATTTTATTCAATATGATTTCTGTTCCTAATTTCCTTTACTGCACCCCTGAGCCAGCCAGTTCTGTACTGCAAAGCCCAAGAAAGGAAGAAAGCAGCACAGTGGAAGACAGGAGCCCAAACAGGACATGTGTGCTTTGAGTCAGATGTGTGTTCTTACTCACAGATATAGCACAAATTCTAAATCAAACCACTGGTTTTTCCCCAGCCACCACCCTATGTTCGCTGAACATCTCAAGCAATAAATTCAACACATCGCTCTGGGAGATTAAGTTATTCTCCCTGCATAGCAAGGACAGCTGCACTGCACTGAGGATACACTAGCAATGTAGAATTATATTGATTTTGGCTGATCTCAACGCTGTTGACCTCAAGATGTATGATGCCAGATAAAGATTAATGGTGAGGAATCTGGATGGATCAACTACGAGATTCTGTAGACAAATTTGCCATGTCTATGAGATATGTATGTTGAGTTGTCCTGCTGGTCTCTGAGCAGACCCATGGCAAGCTCAGCCCCAGCCAGGTAAGATTCAGCTCAGGACCCAAAGCTGTGCAGTTATTTGAGTCTGGCTGAGACCCCAGACCAATATACCCAGCACCAGCATGTCCATGGCTCAGTCCAGTGCTGGCTTTAGTCCAGGCCAGACAAGGGCTCACATCTGTCTGCAAATACTGCATTGCCATCCTCTCCGTCTGGTCAGGTCTGATCCTGCAGGGCTCTGTGCTCAGAGTGTGCCTCATGATGCACTCCCCAGCATCTCAGTTCAGACCAACCATAGGCTGTAGGAGAAACTCCTGCACTTCACGATGGTCAGGAACTGTGCAAGCCAGGCTGGGGAAGCCATTCAGAAGATTCAGGCTGACCTTAGATGATGCAGCTGACCAAAAGCAAGTTATTTGCAGGTGACTGGACAGCAGTAAACAAGTCATCCTGCTTGCAGCAGCAGAAAGCATCACAAATATGCAAGTTACAGTAACTTTCCAGAAAAGGAGAGGGAGGAATAGGTGGAGACCTGCTCGGAGGTGATTAAGTGGATAGAGTCATATGCCCTAACCACAGTGCACCTGCTCTCAGGCTCTCCTGCTGCAGGCAGCCCTCGGCACCCTCACCTCGCCTTCCCGCCTGCCACATCAGTGCGGGCCCGATGCACCTCTCCGTGCCTGAGGCAGCTCGAGAATTCCCAGCAGTGCAGGAGCAGGGAGAGGGGCAGAGCTGGGATAAGGAGCTGGAAAGGGTAAGAGAAAGGGCAAAGAGCCCTACAGTCACTGTTTGTTTGCCACATGGAAAGGATCAAAGGAACAGCAGCCCCTTTCTGCAAACATCCCCCACCCTGCAAGAGCCATATGGGCCAAGGTTTCCCACAGCAGGAACACAGCTGGTGTGGCCACCAGCGTGGCTTTCTTGGGCTCCAGTCTCAGTGAAATGGAGAGCAACTTTGCCAGGACTGTCTTGCCATTTTGGCAGTCAGCTAACACAGGCGACTGCCTGTGGTTAGAGAGTGCCCTACAGGCAAGAGCACCAGATGCCTGTTGTGGGGAATTTCTGAAGAAAATCCAAGAGGTTTGGACCATCTAAAAGTGTAGAAAGAGGTTCATAAGAGTAGGAAAAAATTAATGACTCTGTCAGGGAATAGAAAAGCAGCCCTTAAGCAATGAAAGATAAAAAAGCATGATTATAGCAGATTGCATTCAGCACAGACAGACCCCAGCAGAGATGATAGGCTGGAGTCACAAAGTTAAGGCTGTAGGGATTCTCTGAAGATGTGTTTGAGCACAGGTCTCCTCCAAAGTTGAATATGTAAGTGTAGAAACTAGGGTTGGCAGAAATGGTTTAACAGTGCATTCCTTGTTTGTGCTACAAGCCTGAAATCTGTGCCATTCTGGAGCAGCCCCCTGGTAGAGGTTTTGCTATGATCCTGGAAAAACATTGGAACATGAGAATGGATCTCCAAAATTATGGATGGGAGGAAAAAAATAAGAAATCAATCTAGGGATGTGGCAGGGTGGTATCCTGACAGGGACACACTCTCATTGCCCTAGCTTCCATCTATTGTCAGTATGAACTATTCCTTTTCTTTCCAATAAAGTTGGGCCACCGAGAAGTTACTTTTTTTTTTTTTTTTTTTTTTTTTGATAGATGGGTCAGGCTGAGGTCAGAAGTTTTGGTACATACACTATGTCAATGGCTTGAACTGATAATACAGCCATGATCTTGTACCAACCCACAGCCTTCAAAGACTGAACTTTTGCAACAGAGAGCACGTGCACATGGAAGAAAAGTCTTGTGAATGTCACCTGGTTCCCTTGCAGACTCATACAGATGTACACCCCAGGTATAGATGATGTACATAAATGTGCAGTGAGGTAAAAAAGAGAGCCCACAAAATAGTCAGGACAAGGATGGTCCTCAGAAAAACTGAAGCTGTTCTCATCTATGTGCTAACTCAGCTGCCAGCGACCATTAACCTCTGTCTTGAGCATCACAAATGAAAAATATTCATCAAGGACATGCTAAGAAATGCTGGGCTCAAACACCAAGTTTGCTTTCTAATGGAAATGACCTGCTAGATATTGAACATTGTGGGTTGCTTCTGCAAATGGGGAACAAGTCACACAAGATTAATTCATAAACATCAGAACTCAAAATATTAATTCTTGGCTTGCAAATGAATGTCACTTCAGTTAAGGAGATGCTGCCTTGTGCTTGCAAACATTGGAGCCCCTGAGGCTTTTATGGGTGTGAGGATCAAAACAGCCAAGCTGTTCTGACCCACTGCAGCGCCACACACAGCGCCACTACAAATGAAAAAAAAAAGGACAAAAAAACCTTCTTCTCTGAGAACCAGGCAGCTAAATATTGTGGTGTGACCATGCTACTCTGGTAGAACCAGGTGAGGATAAACCACATGAAAGACAACCTGTCCACACTGGAAAGCCAGCTGGAGCTGGTGTTGTGAAATGCTGTCACCTGCCACTCTGCAGCGGATCCCAGATGGCCACTCTGTTCCTGAGCAAAAGTAGCTTTAGCTCTGGGAAGTTCAAAGACAACTCATCATCCTGGGCAGCTTGTCTTCTGCTCTGTACCCATGACCCATGACTTGGACAAAGTCTGTCATTCTAAAGCAAGATAATTATACCCAACATCATTAGCAACAAAACAATTAATTCCTAATTTCAAAGTGCTTATACAAAGAAGATGAAGATAAGAAGGAGAGCAAACCCTTTGCAAATGCAGCAGAGCATTGACTGTCTGCATATGCCTCACTTAAATACCTATTCAAAAGGAACAAAGCGTCTTTCGTACTGTAACTCCAAAAATTAATTAGTCTCAGATCTCATTAAATAAAGATCCAGTTCAACTCTAATTAAATTAGTCTGCCTTTGACAATCAGCTGCATAGCTATTGAAGGTAGCAAGCTCCTTTTCCTCACATCTCTCCCAGGTGTCAGCAGAGGCAGGGATGCTGGCAGCATCTGCAGCCCCGACCCTGCCACCACGCATGGAGCAGGACCAGGATGCCCACGGGCCTTGGGAGCAGCTGGCACACAGGAAACCTCTCGGAATTCAGGCCTTCTGTTTCAAGAACCAATGTCTCAGAGAGAACCAGCTTCTCTGCAGCCAGACAACACCCATCCAACATTGTATTTCAGCACGTTCTGCTTTTTGTTACTGCTCTGTTCAGCCCCAGATGTTCCACATAACCCTGCAAATTCTCTTTCTCTAACTGCTGAAGCAGACTCAGCCTGGGCTCAGCATTTGTTCTCTTCATGATTTCCCAAGGACAAACAAAAGGCAAGGATTCATTCTCTGGGCTTCAGCTAGAGGATGAAGGGCAAGGAGGAGGTACAGTTTCTAAAAAAAAAAAAGAAGAATAAGGCTGAAGTTTATGACATCACCCTATCCCCACTGATTCTGACACAGAAAATCTGCCCTGTGAGGGCTGAACCCAGCTTTCAATGCAGGCTTCTCTCTGCACCACTTGAGAATGGGGGGATCTCAACCACAGCAGTATCTTTCCTGCTGAGCTGGTGCCTTGCAAGTCTCATTATCCTGCAGCTGATACAGGACAATTCACCTCCCACATTTTCTGCTGTTCTGTCAGACCCTGAAGAGAAGCTTAAGGGAGAGGGACCAGGCTCATCCTTGGGTTAAGGGGGTGGGTTACAGCACACCAGACTCACCAGGACCGTACCTGCAGCACTTTATCATTCTTTCATTTTTTCCAGCTTTGGGAAGCTGGAATAGTCAGAGTCAAGTCAGAGATGTTAATGTTGCATTTAATAACCCAGTCGTGTATCTTTCATTAGTTACCTAATTTTAAACTGGAAGGAGCTTTTTGTACTCACAATTTCCTCTAGTAACAAGTTACACCATGTAATAGCTCAGTGGGACAAGAGCAACTCTGATAAGAGGAAAGAAAAGCACAGCTGCAAGTTGTAGGCACTCTCCCCTGGATTGTTCTGCACTTCACAGCCACCAATTTACTTTTATGCCCCAGCTCCTGACAGAAAGTGAGCAAGAAGCATCTGGATAACCTTTTCCATGTCACTCACTAGTTAGTGGACTCCTCTTCCCCTTTCTCTCACTTTCTTGAGGCTGGAATTATCACCTCCTTAGCTGTCTCTTTTATCAGAACTGCTTCATGTCTTTACTCATCAATTGATTCTCTTGAATCTTGGCTAAATTACCAGAAACCTAAATGTTCCCCAAAAAATCACTGGGAAATATAAGGAGCAAGAAACTCAGGGTAACTGCCACACCTAAATAGCTTCTACTCCTGTAACATTTTATATCTCCCAAAAGCAGGAAAATTTATAGAGGCAAGGAGATTATAACTGTGAATAGATCAACAGTGACAAACCACAGATAAGCATTTCTGAGAATTTGCATAATAATCTGTGTGTCAATGAGCTGTCAATAAAACCTGACTGAATAGTAACCTTGTAAAATGAAGTTCAGCTCTTCAGCAAATACCTAAATTAACTTTTCCAGGCAGCATCATTATCCACTTCAATCTGAAATATCACCTCTGCAAAAGACCACATGCAGACCTCCTTGTGCCTTCATCACTCCAAGGTGGCTATTAGATGACAGCCAGTGTCCATTCTCATTCAGTAAATGCCTGCTCCAGCAGAAAGACAAACAGACCTACTGATTCCCCTCCTCATTTCCCAGGCAAGTATTGCAGCTCCTAACCCCACCAAACATCCATGCTCAGATCTGTGGAAACTTGTAGTGTTCCAACAAGTTCAAGTTACCCTGAACTCCCTGCAATCCGAGAGCTCCCAAAGTGCCCCCACATTAAGGAGATTACACAAAAATGTGAAATGCTCCAGTCATTTGAAATCACCATGTGATCAGCACAGAGTAAAGGGACATTACTGGACTGCTTTGGATGGTTCTGTAAAGCCTTGTAGCTTGGGATTCAAGCGGCACTAGGAGATGCACCCACATCCCTTAAGAGGTACCAGGCAGAGATGGAAAGGGGCAAAGAATAGCTGTAGTGGGGCCTTGGCTCAGGCAAGATCTGTATGGCAACCACATCCAGATGCTGCAGCTCTTCTTACCTGGTAAGACCTTCTAGTGAATGAAAACCATTCTGTATAGGAGAGAGATGTGTTGGTGCTGGGGAACAGGACAAGAAATGTAAGCTACTAGAGAGAGACAGACCTGCAAGAACTGAGCCATTTTCTCAAGCATAAGTAAAAAGAAGTATGTGTTCCAGTTTGCATCCCTACAGAAACCTCCAGAGAACAGTTAAGATGTCTTTCTTCAGGGTCTGGTGCACTGTGACAGTGTCTGAATGCTTTGTTCCCATTTCTCCTTACAAAGGTTTCAGCAGAATGTGGTACTGTCTTTGCAAGAAAGCTTTAAAGATTGTAATAACATGCTTTTCCTCCCTCTGCCTTTACAACTTCCCTGCTTTCCTTTTAGAACTGACTAGTTCCCACTGCTGCTGAGAGATGCTCAGGAAAATTCCCAATTCTTACAAATTTTATGCTGCCTGGAGATCAGGTAGGTAGAAAACACGAGTGCCCTATGTTCTTTAAAGGGAAGGATGCAAGAAGTGGTTCAGCCTTCATCAGATTTAAATTAATCTTAGTGAGAACATCTATAAAACTAGGATGTAGGAGAAGTAGCCACAGGGGAGATTATTTTATTAAACAGCAGAGGATCCCTTTGTCCATCAGGGGATCTCTCTGCTCTGCATATATAATGCTTATTATTACATTGCAGCCTCAATATAGTGCAGTAGGGGAAAGTAAGTTCTGCCAAAAAACCCAAACAAAACCAATCCAACCCAACAAACCAGCCCTTTATTATCCACCAGACAAAGCCCTAGGAAATCTGCCAATCACCGAACCCAGTTGCCCGTTGTTAAAATTGAAAAATGTCCTGGTCTGTCTCAGCATGGAAGAAAGAGAGCCTGGAAAAGCACTCATTTCACAAGCTTTGCTTTCCCACTGGCATGAGAGGGAGCTGGTTTTGCTGCAGAAAGAAGCAGCTCTGGGTTCCAGAGCCCATGCTGCAGGGACAGAGCTGGCCTGGGGACACACGAAGCAGATGTGCACGTGCAAGGAAAGCCCTGCAAAACACAAGTGTCACGAGGTGGGTTTTGTGATTGCAGCTCCGATTGCGACCACTTGTGTATCACTGCAATGAAACTACCTACCTGAGCTGGGCTTTGGGAGGGACACACAGGGGAACAGGAGCCAAACATTGCACTTGCTCTGGGGAATGGCTGCAAAGATGTATCCCTGGACCTCAGGGACACCCACGCTGTCACTTAAAAAAGTCATCAGTGGGCATAGGATTAGTTGCTTGGAGATGTAAATTTGGACAAGCTCCAGTATGGGTGTGTTATTTTGGATGCCAAGTACCTTTCTCAGTTAGTATTATTTTTAGTGTTGCATTGAGGGATGAGGAAGCAGGGTAGGGGGAGACCAAGTTCCCTAGCTGGAGCAGAAATAGAGTTTCTCAAGCAGAAAAATGACAGAATGTGCCAGCAGATCCCTAATTCAGAGCAGGTTGTGGGGGGCATTGCTCCACAGTCCTATTTGAGTGGGGTGGGACACGCACTGTGTACCTCTGTCTTGGACCACAAGTGAAAGACCATGTTGCCAAGTAAACCAGCAGACAGTAGAAGCCTTTTTTCTCTAAGAACAGCTCTTGGATTCAAAGTCTTTTCAAAGCCAGTGAAAGAGGTACCAAGAGCTCAAATTTACACGGTGATGACAAGTTGCAAGAGAAGGATTCCACTTCTTACATTGTACATATTAGAATTTCAAGGGCTTTTGACTTTGTCTAATCAAAACCCATTTTCACTACAACACTCAAAGACCTTGAATGAAATCAAGATAACTCCCTTGCCAAATTTTCTCTAAGTAAACTATTTCTCCTCACGTGCCAAGTTGAATAAAAAGAAAGAGTAACAAGTTTTAACATTTTTCTCTGCTATTAGTCAGAGAGGAGAGTTAAACCACTGAACCTTGAGTTTCCACAAAAAAAAAAAAAAATTAAAAAAAAAATCACTCTAATTAAAGAGAAAAAAATGCATAGGACATTTTACCAAGATTCCTGAAAAAGCAACAGGGGATAGAAAAGCTAAACCAACACAAGCCAAATCACATTCTTCTCATCTACAGTGAAGTCTGTCTCTATGACTGAGGTGTGGATTTTGCAGAACTTCAGTCTGAGCTGCAGACTCTGCACAGTTCCCACAAAGTAGAAACAAAAGCAAGAATCTCTCACGCTGCTTGTGCACATTTCTGCAAGGCAGTGCCTCACCCAGTTCTTAACAGGAAGCTTCCCATTAACAATAAGAGATGGATGACGAATGAATGCTTACATACTCTCCAAACCCATTCACTTCTAATGGCTCTATGATATAAACCATGCTAGTCACACAAGTTTTTCAGGGAACTTCTATTCTGTATGTTCAAAATGAACCAAAATGGTTCTGTGGCACATCTTGCCCCTGCACTGTACTGCAGGCTGCACAAACTTATTTGCAGGAGGATGCTCTGGCTGGCTATTGTAAACAGCCTGTACCTGCTCTGGAAAACTCAAGGATGGGTCTGCATCCCATAGCCCCCCTTTTCACATAGCTCGTGTCAAGTATTGATAGAAAGGGGACGGGGGAAGTAATCAGTCTTCTGCTTTGGAGGGATGAATGCTAAATCACATCTGATACTCTGAGAACAACCCCCAAGAGCAACCCTACACTGAAGAGCTTATAGGAATTTCCCACTGACCACCTGCTCTTAAAACTGTAGGGGGAAATCCCACATGCTCTGGGATGAAGGGAGATCAGTTAAAAACAGCCCTTAACAATTACAGCTGCAGGTTATTTTTAATTGAATTCAGATGATGAATGTGAAATAGATGATTTTGAGTGAGATAAGCAGGGAAATACTCTTTCTTGTCAAGAAGGTAAGGAGCAAACAGTTTTCCCAACCAACCTGGATAGGAACTTTTTAATCACTGAAAGAGAAATAATGGATCCAAACTATCAAGATTTATTTTAATTGAAATTAGGGATTTGACTTAAAGTGGCTCAAAATCCAGCTCTGTTGGATTATTTTGAAACTGCAACTGAGTCTGTAAATACTCTGAAGGTATTCAGAGCTCTAAATTGCCACAGAGTCAGTCACCAGGAGGTCCAGGTTCATCTCTGCACAGACCTAGAGGGGACTGAGAAACTTCTCTGTTCGAGGGCTGACCACAGAGTTGGTGCACAACGCTGCCACATCAACACCATGACAGTCCCAGCTGTGGAGAAAGGAGAGAGATGATGTTCTCACACTCCACTGCAGTTCAGAGCTCGCTACAGACTCCTCACACAACCTCAGATGCATTGATGAAATTGTCTGGGCAATAGTTCCCCCCCCAGAGAAACAGGGACAATATTTCCTTTTCCCCACTCTTTGTCTTGTCAATCTATGTGGTAAGTCCCTTTACATGTAGAAGGTGGTGTGAAGCAGCAAGGCAGCCAGAATTTGTGGCAATGAACAAGTACCTGTAACTAAACTGTGGCTTTGGTCCTGTAGAGCTGCCAGCTGCCTTTTGTGTGTCACTGGGCATTTGGGTGGGTAATTGGATGCTGAAATGCAAGCTTTGTAGGCACAATGGATGTCCCTCAGCATTGACAGAAAGTAAGAACAGGTTTGATAATTTTGGGGTATTTTCCACAGAAGCTGACAAAAACATTCATGAGAACTAGGGACACCAGACCAACTATTAACAGAGCAATGTGGACATGTGCCCAAACTGCCAAGATGGACCTCTCCCACCACCACATCTTTCACTTAGATTTTGAGCTCATTTTGCTCATACACATGGCAGAACTGTAAAAAAAAAAAGACAAAAAACTCATCTCCAGGCTATTGTTACATGAAAATACTCAAGTGGAACTTGATCAACACTCATTTCCAGTGTAATGAAAAGAGTTCACACACAGCTCCTCCCTTTCCCTCAAACTGAGACCTTTGCAGGACATTATTTCCATTAGAAAACATTAACTGTAAGTGCATATGTGAAAAAGAAAGGGATGAGCAGAGCTGGGAAAAAACAAAACAAAACACAACATGCCTAAAAGCACACACAGTGTTTCACAAGATAATTGCAGAACAAATAGAAACCAGAGCCAGATAAACACAGCCAGCCTGTGCCATGTTCTCATGGCCATCTCAATAGCATTCCAAGACAAAGAGAAATGGAAAAGGAGATTTCTACTAAGACATTATCTGGTATCTCAAAGATTACTAAAAATAAAAATTAGAGTAGAAGCAGTACCGAGCAGGCACAGGTGTTGCACACACTGTGCACGTTCAGAGCCAATGCCTGTATGCTTGGAGGAAGACAGCTCAGCACAACATGGAACCAACCTATTTCTTAAAAGCACTCCACAGCTGCCACATGGCTAAAAAACCTCACTATGATCCATCCAGGTGGGATTTGGGCTGGCAATCTCTCTGCAAACATTTTTACAAACCTTCACTATGGCCTGCCCTTCCATTCTCTCTCTGAAGAGATTCAAGCAAGATGGATAAGTTTTATAAAACCATGCTAAGAGAAGGAAAGGAAATCCAACAATTTAAAGTTACCTGCCACAATTTAAATGCAAAGTAACTGGAAACTACCATCCAAAGAACTGGGAGAAGAAATAATGCATCCCATGGAGCACCATTCCCACTCCTGCCCCACCCAGGTTATCTCTTGGCCAGGTGAGCCACCTCCCAAAGGGAGCATCATTGTTCTCCACCCTGGTTTAGCCCTGGGCTCCAAGCAACTGATCACTGTTAGCTTCCCAGGGCTCTTTAAGAAGTGGCAGGCACTTACCTTCTCCTTGGAGTGTAGGCTGATTTGTTAACTAGCTATTGGAATTAGTAATCCTCAGTTGAGTCAACAGTTAGGCAGTTGCTTATATCACCTTACAAGGAAAAAAATATTGACACTCTTATAGTGTCAACAGATCAGAAGTAGGCAAATATAGACAAAGATAGAGTATTCAGATAACCTGCCAACCCCTGCCAACTGCAAGCAAAAATATAAACAGAAGGTTCTCTGCTCTATGAAGATTTGCAGTAGGGCAGCAGCTGCGTAAGGAGCCCAGCATCTTCTGAGCTGAGTTTCAGGCCAGAGGAGTATTATTTTGCTAACTCAAGGACTTTGGTTTCTGCTCAGAAGAGCTAGTGATGTTGTAGGCTCTAGCAGCTGGAAAGTGATGCCTCCATCCCTTTGGCAGAGGCATCAGGAGTTTACAGATTCAGCTGCAGTTGCAACATAATACAACAGAACTGGAGCAGTCTGGATTTTGAGCCATTTTAAACCAAAATTCTTAATTTAATTTAAAACAAATCTCGGTGTTGTCCTGCTCATTATGGCTTACTGACAAAATGTACACAGCCATCCTCAGTCCAGAGCCCATCCCAGATTTCAGGGATACAGTACATAGCCCTGCTCTTCATCACTCACCATTTTCTCTCACGGCTGGTAAATGTCAGAAGATGTTGAGCCAGCAAATGCTTCTGATTACCCTGTCAGAAGCTGTTCCCTTTTCTGTGCCTTCTCCCATTGCTCTGTGTCCTGTAGCCCTTCTTTCCATCTGTGTATTATATGTCCTCTTGCAGCCACATGCCTGCAGGGCATCTCTTTATCACTGGGCCATCCTGTACTTCCCATTCTACGTGACCTGGGAGGGACCAGTGCTTTAACAGGTTACTTCTGTGGAAGTAACTGGCAGAAGATCTTTCCTTAAACGGCCAAGTGTCCTTTTACAAAATCTGGTTAATTGTTCTTCCTCCCAGAGCAGCTGGGACAAAGGCTGGGTGAGCAGCTTGTAACCCTTTCAGCAATGAGTTAGGGCTAATACAATTGAAAACCAACTTTGTTGTGCAAAAACCAATTCTTTATGGAGGTGTAATCACCAGGATTGCCCTAAGGGCAAAAAGAAACCTCTCCACGTAGCCCATCACTCTATTTTTTCCGAGTCAACTCAGAGGAAGACTATTCAATCCCTTTCCTGATACAAACCACACAGACTCTCCAACAATGACAGGTGGCTGCTTGGGCTAACCACATGCATCCCCACAGCCCCTACTTTCTAACACCCTCTTGGCAAAGCCAGAGGGACACATTGGTTTGTGGTCCTGTGGGGAGTAAATCTCTACTGGAGGCCTGAAGCCCACACCACTCTGGGATAGGTGTGCATGGAGTAAACTCTGGCTGATGTTCAAATAATCAGCCTCAAGGTAGGGCAGAGGGGCAGATATGCAGGAGAAAGATTTTAAGATACCAGCTATACATTTCTCAATGTCTATGAAGGTTCAGCTTGGAGGACAGATATATTCCAAGTTTAGATTTCTGAGATGGAAGAAGACATAATTTAGGCTCAGCCTATCAAGAAATGGGCAAAGGTTCAGTCTGAGCTGCAGTTTCTTCTACCTGAACCAGTTTGCCCAACCCTGGAGATGCTACTCAAGATATTAGCTTTGCTGAGGTTCCCACCTGACATCTTTCAAGGAGGGCAGAAGGGCTCAGAGAACTCCAACTCCACCTTGGCTTATAAACCTGCCAAACATGTTTTTTGGCAAGGTAGCAGAGTCATTTCCCCAAAGGCATGGTGGTTTTGCTTTGTCTTTTACCAGGTTCTAGCCCTGTGGTGCTAGCAGTTGTCATTGGGAGACAATCATAAACCAAGAAAGCAAAGCAGGAAAGAAGTAAATAAATAAAAAAACAACAAAAAACATTAAGACCACAACGACACACAAAAAGGACATGTTGTTGAGCAGACAAAAGCCAAGACAGATGAAAAAAAGAAATGACTCATTTCTTTTCATAAGTTTTTTGCTTGCTCCAAAGTAAAACCAAATGGTGGAATAAGTAATTTCCATTGTGTTTAGCTGCTCTCTGTGGTTTTCACCAGTAGCCACAATTGTCTGCGTTGACTTAAGTATTATTTATAAGGTACAAGGAATGAGTTGTGGAAAAGTCAACCAGGGATTTGATAAACTGCAAGAAAGAGCTTGGAAGTTTTCCTACTCCTCACTGTGCCTGACACTCACCAGCACTGGCCTCTTTCTGTCTCTTTCTGATTTCTGTCCTTGATACTAGACTTTTGTCATTTCATCCTATTCTGTACTACAGGCTGAGGACACCTCAACATCAGCTGTGACATGCACTCTTCCAGCAATAAAAAGGGGAAGATGCTGGCACCTCATTTGAGACAGCAATGGAAATGAAAAAGGGAAGAAGATTGGTTGATTCTCCAGGAGACCTACAACATCCAGGCTGCAGTGAGACTGTCACTCCTCCCAAAACACAACAGACACATGTGTCAGTGCAGCAGGTGCAGAGATGTCCAAGCAGGCTCTGCACGTGGCAGCCTTGGGTTGACATGACCCATGAAGGCATTTACTCCTGTACTGATGGCACACAACCAGCTTTACTCTGGAGGTGGCCTGGTCACAGTTCCAGGCATTGCTGTGCAAACCCAGTCACTTTGTTTCTGAACAGGGTTAACACGCTGAAAGGGCACTTTCCCAGCCTGCACGTACTGTCTCATGTGTCCAGTTGACCATTTTATGCTCTGCTATGGAAAAACCACCCAGTTCTTCCCATGACAAAACCACCTCGTCCAGACCTCACTCTTCCTCTTGCCTGTCTTGGCTCAACTGTAATTTGAATTAGAATTTCTAAGCAAACCAAAACCTTTCATTTTAAACCAACTTTTGAGAACTGGTTCAGGATTCTTAATACTTGCAGATCCAACAAAAGTTTCATTTTAATCAAACATATTACAGAAGTTTTATAGAATATATCCAGATCAACATACCATACTTAGTTGTAAAAAATCCCCTCATTATTTCCTGAATATCTTGACACTGTTTCTCCCTCTTAGGATGAATGCAAACACATCTTTGAGTTTCCAAAGGGACAGAAATACATTATCAAATCTTCTGAACCTGCCTATTAGAACATTCCAGGCTTGCACACTTTGTAGGAACGTTTTTTGGTTTTGATCAGCACAAGACGGCCCAGCTGCTTCTCTTGACTCACCTCCTAACATGGTGATTTTAGTCTCAAACTGGGGCAGAAGTCAAATTACAGGCAGCATGATTCATGTGCCTCTCACTTCAATCTACCCTCTTCTTCTCGGAAAATGAATTACAATTTGCTTTGAAGTAATATTTCTCCCAAGTTAACTTTTATAGGATTTGCAACCTGCTTGCTGACTTGGTTTGGCATAAATTGTTCTATTACTGTGCTGATCTCACTGCTGAATGCAGCAGGGTGGTGACAAGAGGAGCTTTCCTGCATCAGGGCCGTGTGGTCCTCGTGCATTCCTCTCAAATTTGTTCTAGACACACCACAGCAGCTCTACTGGCACATCACAGTATCACAGAATCACAGAATCATGGAGTCAGGTCACAATTAGGTTGGAAATGACCTCTGAGATCACTGAGTCCAACCTGTGACCAAACACCACCATGTCAACTAGACTATGAATGCCACATCCAGTTTTTCCTTAAACACCTCCAGCAACAGTGATTCTACCACCTCCCTGGGCAGCCCATTCCAATGTTAATCACCCTTTCTATGAGAAATTTCTTACTAATATCCAACCCAAACCTCCCCTGGCTCAGCTTGAGACTTGTGTCCTCTCATCCTGGTGCTGGTTGCCTGTTAGAATAGCCTGACCCCCACCTGGCTGCACCCTCCTTTCAGGGAGTTATAGAGAGGGATAAGGTCCCTCCTGAACCTCCTCTTTTCCAGGCTGGACATCCTTAGATCCCTCAGCCACTCCTCATAGGACTTGTGTTCCAAACCCTTCTCCAGCTTCATTGCCCTTCTCTGGACTCGCTCCAGCACCTCAGTGTCCTTCCTAAATTGAGTCGTCCAGAACCAGAATAGGGCCCCAAACTGTGGCAAGATTTTTGCTGCAGAAAGATTGACTCTGCATGTATTAAGACAAGGCTAAAGGCTCTGCAAACTTGAAAAACCTCAGAAGGATTCTTATCCTGTATGAGAACTGTATTTAATCTTTTCTATTGTCAGTTAAAACAAATAAGAGAAAAAGAGGTCCAACTCCAAACCCAAGGACATCTGGATTAATTAAACAAGCAGCTTCCTTTTCTTTGAATCTTGCTGTTTCCGTACTGATCCTCTCCACAGTTGTCTTGACAAGACTACTCTAAGCCCAATTTTAAGTATATCCTTCACTATTCTCTTTCTAAAGAAAGATACCCTGCCCCAGGCTACCAGCCCCTTCAATTTGCCCTGGTCCCTCATCAGAATCTAGAGAACTGTCATCAAATTCCCTGGCTCTCTCAGGACATGTATCTTGGACATTTTGAAATTGCATACATAATCTTCATTGGCTCAGCCATTCTTAAGCCATGATTAATAATCTAAATAATAAAATGTAAAAAAAAAAGGTAATTACACCCATGCTGGTAACTAAAGTGAATAGATCTCTCGCACACAAAACAAATCCCTGTACATTGACTTCCTCTGAGTCACGCCCCAATACACCCACGCCTCGCCTCACTAAGGTATTTCTCATGTCATCGTAGCCTTGAGCAAACACCTACACTCTCTCCAAGCCTGCAGAAGAGACAACCCAACCTTGCAGCACTGGGATCAAAGGTGTAAATGCCACCATCTTCCCCAGGATGTCCTGCAATTAGCAGGGGATAACCTGGAGATGGTGGCATGGCCTGAGGTCATTTTTCTCAAGGGAGAGGTTGTGTGATGGCTTCTGGTGTAGCAATAAGCTCCAGACATTGGGCCAAGCACAGCAAAGGAACATCCAGCTCCTGGCCTCAGTCAGTTTGACCCCTCTGAGGACCACAGTTTGGATGGAGTGAAATGAGGCTCTTAGACAATGTGACTGGTTTCAGACTGGGGTTTGCAGAGATGCTTGGACAGATGGGCATAACTTGGCATCCTAAAAGAAAAGAAAGAAAGAGATGGAGAAATGGAAGAGAGGAACAATGAGTGGCGGGGAGGGGAAAGGAACAGAAAAACTATGAAGACTGAAGTGTTGGAAATGCTTTCAAGAAAACAGACTCTTGCTTCTCTTTGATTTCTTTTATTGGATTTGCATTTGTGAATACAGCCCTGTCTGACAGCTCCAGTTTCTGCTGCAAAGCGACCCTGTGCTAACACTTCTGCAAGGTCCCACTGCATGGTCAGGGTGTTTTACAGATGAATGTTTTTTTTGCCTTCCACAAAGCATCCTTGCATCAGCTCTAGCTGCTGAAGAGTGGTGTTTCCCACCAGACATAGAAAATTTAATAAGTGTTCTTGCTCTTGGGTTAGAAAGAAAGGCAGGTCATGTTATGGTCATGCAGTGCCCTCAGCTTGCTGTGAGCCAGCCTGGCTTGAAAGCCTCAGTGAATCCCAGCTAGGCCACAGAGTGACCTCAGGTGCCTCTGGGCTGCAGGTTCTTCTCCTCACTGCTGTGTCATACAGTCTCAGGTCCCTGCAGAACCTCCTGCCTGCCCTGGTTGTCCTCCTGCCAATGCTGCAGCTTGGCTGGACATCAGTTCCTAAAGCTGGCAGCAGCAGCCATGGTCTCCCTGCCACCACTGCCCTGCTGTCCCCCAGCACACCCTGGGCTTGCCCAAGCTGGCTGCAGCTTCACCAAGAAGGTGTGGACATCCCAACAGCAAGGCTCTGCTCTGCTCGTATGTTCCAAACACCTGCTGGAGGCAGAGCAGAGCACACTGGGACTGTGCTCTCCCTGAGGAAACCAGGCTTGTTGAGGAGGGATTTACTGCACCAAGTACCCAGCATCACCTTTGAGCAGCTGCAAACCCCTCAGCTGAGGCTGGAGCTGACCGTCAGTTCTGACTTAGACATCAGCTGTGGGTTGGATGGTCTTGTCCTGGACTATTTTGGGCAGCTCAATCATTATTTATGCACAGAAAGATTCCTGTAACATCAAAGCCTGAAGCAATACCTTTCACACCAGCAAGGTTAGCAGTATAACCAGCTCCAAACCCAGCAATAGCTACAGAAAGGACACCAAGCCATCCATCTTCATGGCCAGTGCATTATCTGTGAGGCTTTCCAGCCTCAGAAGGTAGAAGCAGAAGTTAAAACTGAGGTCAACAAAGTGGTTTAAGCAGCATTTTGTTGACCTGCACTGCCTCCTTACAGCTGTGACAATCAAAGCAAAGTATGGGGCCAGTGAACTGGATTTTCAGCAACCGTACCCTTGAGGGAGAAGAAGAGTTGGGAGGACCCTTGCCTCCTTCCCGGCTCACATGGACATCCTACTGCATCCCTGAATTTACAGTGGCTGAAAACCCCAGGAGACTGAGAGAGCTAACACGGGGAGCAATTACCCTGCCAGTAACTGTGGGCTGAAGTACTTTCCATGCCAGCCATGTCCCTACCTTTCCTAACAGTACAGAAAAGGAGCATAACTAGCAGCGAACAGCACGCTGATGTGTTTCAAAATCTTTGCTGGAATACCAACACCCAGGCAAACAAACAGAGCTGAGCATGCTGCAACTAATATCTGCCCCATCTACAATGGAGAGCTCTCCCAATTTCAGTAACCTGCAGTGAGGAATTCAGCCTAGGGATCTGCCAGGTCTGTGCCAGGCAAACACACATCAGGGCTTCTCTGCAGCAACCGAACAGACAGAGACCCATGGAAAGGTGATAGCGATGGCACAGTTGGATAGTCCCGAAACCAGTTTCCCCATAAATAGGCAAATCAATTAAAGGTTATGAAATGCAGTAATTTTCTCTGGGTGTAGCTACATGCTTCTGAGTTTAATGAGCAAGTAAATGAAGTTGGGAGAGAGAAAGCGAAAACATGCTTTGGGCTTCTGCTGTTTTGTTCCTCAAGCCCTACAAAACTTCACAAGCCTTAGATCACACCTGGTGACCCTTTCAGGACCTTCCAGTTCACGCCATCCTGCAAACAGTCACTCCTGCCCGCCATCCCCTTGGACCTGATGACTCCTGGGAGGAGGGAAAAGTAGAATTGCCTGTCAGGCACAGAAAGTCAGGCACAGAGATGGGATATTGTCCAACCAATTCTACAGATGGTGTGGGGAAAGGAAAAGGGCTAGGAAAAATGTCAAAACCTGCAGAGAGAATTAGGACTGGAAATGGACTAAGTCAAATATTGCCCCATTTTCTGTCCTTTGAAAAAAGTTTTTTGCACCTTTTTTTTTCCAAAGCTGGATAAGGACCTCAAGCATCCAGACAGGTTTTATATCTCCTGCAGGAGACTGTATCCCTACAAAGGACAGCCACCTGTGTTATCAGCCTCTCTCTCAAAAAGCAGAACAGTTTTCCAGATGAACTTTAGGACAACCCTTCATAATGCCCCAATTTTGCCTCTTAACTTATAACCAGATCTCCCCAGTATCCTACCTTTAAAACAAAATAATTCTTTTTTCCTTGAGGGGCAAGAGTTCACATATGCCTATGAAACTTTGGGCTTGTGTGCCTTGCTTCCTTTACACAGCGAAAAATTCTGCTAGTTCAGAGCCATGACTGAAAACTTTGCCCTGATTTCATACTCTGCTGTACTTTTTTGGGGGTTCCTCCTTCACAGCAGCCCGATTTGTATAAAGAGGTGGTACAGTGAATCATTCCCAGCTCTGGGGGAAAGATGGGGACTAGCCCATGCACAGGCAATAATAGGCTTACTGAATCATTCTACAACAATTTCTTGGCGTTGCATTTGGGGGATGAGATACACCTCCAGAGTTCTCCACTCCCCAAAATAGAAGATACTACCACTTGGGCACATTTAGCAATAGAAAAAGTAGGAATAAAGTTCCTGTTCCATTAGAGCTGGCCACAGAATTTCCTTATGTTGGTTTTTAGTGCACAGAACCATATTTGGTTGCAATTTGCTGGTTGAAGTCACTTCTGGGACCACCTTTGTTGTGCTAGGTGCCCTAGTTCCAGACATGCTCCAGCCATGGTCCAGGGCTTGGTCCCCGATTAGGAATGGATGCTCTCAGGCATGACCAGAGATCTGGCATTCCTTCCAGGGGAGGGCAGGAGCCCTCGCTCAGCCCAAGGCCCAGAACTACTAAAATCACTGCTTTCCTATCACAGGCAGTTTTGATAATCAGAATGAGAGAATTCTGCTGTCCTGGGATGCAGACAGAAGCGTGGTGATTTCATTGCATAGCACATATGGCAAGCAAAGACTGCTTCTGATGGAAATGTTTTGTCAAACCAGGAGAGATTGCATAAAAGAATACAAAAGTTCAAACACCACAGTGTAAACTAAAGTTAGAAGAAAATTATTAGATGAAAAGTTCTTTTAATCAACCCCACCAACTTTTTTTATGGAATAATTTCAGCTTCACATCAGATACAGAAGGGAGATTGTGAGTGTCATTGTGAACACAAGACCTGCCTTTGCTAATGTTGTCCTCTCCCAAACCAGATCTCAGCTTTGCACACTGGACTCCTCCTGAGGGCCATTTACTGCTGCACAACTGTTCAATTCTTCATGTAAAGGGACAAGAGGAATTCATATTACTTCTAATAAAGAACCACTCCACAGCCCTTATTTTAAATTTGCATTACACAGACACCTTTAAAAAGAAGGTGTCGTTAGGCCAGAGGAGCTGGCTCTGCAACATGCTTCTTTGGTAATAATATCTTCCACATTCTGTAACTTCTGAAATATAGGTATGACATAAACCCTATGGGGGCTCATATCACAGAGATACTGCTAACCCGAGCCCTGCAGCCCTTCTCATTGGGTGCACGGGGCAGACACTGCAGCCAACCACCCTCCCAGGATAAGCAAAGATGCTTGGATACTGTGCTCTGCAGTCGTGTCCTGCCTTCAGTGGTAACCTTAGAAAGACTATCTTTCCAGTTTGGTCATTAGATAATTTACAAAAATATCCCAGCACAAAGGGCACACAAGAGCACAGGTGGAGGGAGATCTGCCTTGCCTCAGGAAGATGCTAAGTGGAAACCAAAGTGAAAGTTGATGATGCCAAGGACCCTTCAACAGTGTTTGTCTTTCTGAATTTGTCCTGCTCCTTCGAGAACATTTATTGCCACTCTGGGAGATCTGAGATCAGCTGCCTGCTTGGAGACATGCTTCTTTTCAACCACAGTGTGTACACTGGTTCTGGACTGGAGTGAAATTTTGAGTAAAAATACTTTCAAGATAGATTTGCAGCTACTGTGATGACACAACCAGACAAGGATGTCAGGAAATTGGATGGTCTCCTTCCCGTCCTCCTCCCACACTGGTCAGGATGTGAGGATCTGATGTGTGATGAAGTTGCTCTTGCATAATGAGCTATTGCACATCCTCTGACATGGTGCAAGAGATCATGTCCTGGGCTTGGCCTGCAGCAAATGAAGCTTGGCTCTCTTTCCTCACGTTAAATGCAATTCACTGCAAAGTAGGTGTCTGTGTGTGTGCACTGTTATCATATGACAATGGATATTGTTGAGCTGCTGTAAAAGGAACAGTGCCTGTGTCCTTTCCTAGGGAGCTGCATTTGACACAATAGGCAGAAGCTCAACCTCTTGAATCAAAACTCTGTACAATTGCGTGGCTTGTAAAACAGGATGAGTTTGGGAAAAAAAATAGGGAAGGAAAGGTCCTGAAAATCTGAACACCAGTCAGAGAGAGATCTCCTGTCAACTGCTTCTGTATTGAGACTCTTTTTGAGTAAGGCGCCTCTGTCTCTGCAACTCCATCAGGGAATTGTGTGCCTAAAACTCAGCAATGAGCCAGGCTCATGGGTCCTTCTTAATCCCAGCTGAGCCAATCCTTCATGATTTTGATCAAAGAAATGCAATCCTGCAAAGCATAGGTAAGAAAACCAGATGCATAAAGCAAAACAGAGGTTGAGCTGCAATTCCCCAGAGGCATTAAACTCCCAAATTCTTAGCTTTCTTTTTGTAAGAGACTCTACCTACAGAGAACAATATGGACTAAGCGGTGTCTCAGAACTGGGCTATGTTCCAGACTCTCACCTCTCCTGAGAGTGCCTGAAAAAACCTGGCATTGCAGAACAAGGGATGTTTGAAAGTTGGCGCCTCTGGGTGCTTCTATGAAGCCTCAGGTGCTTAAATAAATGCATCTGTGATCTTGAATAAATACTAGGTTTCATGGAACAATTTTGCTCCTAGTGCATACACTTCATGTACAATGGAGAGCATTTTTCTATAAAAAAGAAAAAGGAGAGTCCTTTCCTTTGCAAGGTCCTTGGAGAAGACAAGGAAGGTTCACAAACACTCTTCACTGAGGCACATTCACCCCGAAAGTGCTTGTGTGGGCATCATGAAAATATTGTGGGCTTCAGCTCACTGAGGAGTGAGAGCTATGCTCATGAGGCAGGTGACCGATGAGACACCCCAGGGAGCAGCTGCTGACTGGTGCACAGTCAGAACAATCCCTGCACTGAAGAACATCTGAATAACCAGCAGGGTGGATACACAGCCAGCAGAGTTGGGGTGAATAATTCTGCACAAACAAATTGTAAATCTGTTTGCACAATGTGAGCTCAGACTTCAGGAGAAAATTCGGTAATAAAATTAAATTTTGACTCTCGAGGTGAGAAGTGATGGTTACACTGGATTTTGGAGACAAAAGGAGACGTTTTTTAGGAGTCAGTTTTCTATTTGAGGGCCCCCTTTTCCTCTGCCGGGTCCTGACCTGACATACCTCAACCTCAGCAATGTTCTGACAGCTGTTGGGATGGGAAAGGCCATGGTCTGCCAAGCAAGAGCCATATTCCAGGATCACATCTAGGAGGCAGAACATTAAGAAAAAACAAGCAAGATTCTGCCACACAATGGCAGCAAGATGTGCAGCATTGGACACTGCGGGCCGGGGTCATCAGCTCAAGGAAAGGGCAGGTCACTAAAAGCTGAAACGAGTGGAAGAGGTGATCAAACTCATGGAATTTGCAGCTATTAAGTATCATGAAAGTATCAGGATGGTCTGGGAAAGCACCTGGTTGGAAGCACTGGGACGTGTCCTGTTTTCAGACTTACTCTGAGCCATAAATGGGTACAGCCAGAGGCAGCGCTTGGGTTACTCCTGTCCTTAGCCTTTAGCAGATCTCTGGGCTCCTGGAGTTCTCCTCTTGGAACTAATTCCCTTCCATATAAATGCTTAGATGTCCATTATAATACAGCACACACATTATAGTTCACTGGCCAGGGCTGGCAGATGGTATGGAAAGCTTAAACACAAGTTCTCTAATTCTCTCTTGGGTTTCAGCATGTGAAAGCTCCAGCTGTCATTGCAGTGAGAGACAAAATGACACCGTCTTGAGGCTCCCCAAAATCTGATTCCCCCCTCAGCAGCTACAATTCTATGAAATGCTGAATTAGCAAAAGGTGCTACAATATTATAAGCTGATGAAATCACCCAAGACACTGGCAAATGGCTCAAAGGTCCCAAGCCCCATTTGCTAGTAACCATGGCACTGCAAATTCTGTTTGCTAAATACTGGGCCTGAAGGGAAGGCAAAGGTGAGAGGCTTGCAGGAGGCAGGCTACAGTGCATGTTGCTAAGCCACTGAGCAATAACATGCTGTGTGTTTCATGGGTGTGATGGCATCAGTCAGAGCAGGCATGTGACTCAGCCCCACCAACACTGAATCGAACCTTGGAAAGCACATGGCTAAATTCTCTTCTTATCTCCAGGGGATACCAGAGGAAGAAAATAAAAACCTGTCAAGAAAAACCTTTCAATTTACTTACGTTCATAGAAGTATCAAAAGATTAAACTGCTAAGCAGGGTAATTTTTCAAATGCTTGATACTTCCTTGATGCATGATAGCCAGGCCTTTTTGAGTTCATCCATCAATACTCAGTCAGTAGGAGCAAAATTAAGTTCCCAGTCACCAGAAATAACCACTCTCAACCATCCCAAGCTTTCAAAATGAGGCTGGTTTTGGACAGGAGAGCAAGTAGTGAGCTGATCCCTGAACCCTTGGGGTCTCAGGAGCCCAGCTTCCATTCATGTCCCACTGACAAGCAAAGAGCTTTGATGCTATGTAATAAACTCAGCACAGAGATCTTGGTGTTCATGAAATAACCAGTAGGAAGTGGCCTGGCCAGGCTCTGGCAGTGCTGGAACCAGAACCCAACAACGTGGTAATGGGTTCAGGCTCCCTAAAACCCTGCGCTGTGTCATGAGAAATGTCTTTTGTCTTTTGCCAAAACCCCCTTACATCCCCATTGGGACAATGTGACTGAAAATACTACCTTGCCTATCCTACAGCCTCTGTGTCAGCCAGGAAAAGAGAAGGAAGGGAAGCAAAGAGCCACCAAGTGTTTCAGAGTATGTGCTCTCAGCTGCCACCCTGCTGAGCCGTTCCTGCTCTCTCCAGCACTCGGGTTTTTGGGCAGGATAAGGCTCTCTCCACTCATCTTTCCTGGTCACCCTATGTAAGTGTTTCTTGCAAGTATGAATGTTGAAAAGCCTCAAGTGCTTCTACAGATGCTAAACTGCATGTGGTTAGTCAAAATCATAATTTACTGATACCAGCTGACTCCTGGGATGAGCAGAAACATGCTGGGGTCAAGCTGTGCAAATTAAGCCTATTAAATTATTCTTCAGTGGCTGCCTGTGCTCGTGAATGCAGTGTGCACATAACTCATGAAGGGAGCTGTGGTGAGAGCAGGTGAACGAGAAGATGAGGCTCCTGCTCCCCATGATTGCAGTGTGGTAAGTCTGGGAGGCACCATGGCAAGACATTTGTTGAGGAGCAGCTCCCCCACTCATGCTCAGATGCAGGAGAAAACTCACATCAGGAGTTTCACATTTGCCTTACAGCTGACAGCCACTCAAAGACTTAAGGTCAAGGATCAGTGGGTGGATTGGAATGGAATAAAAGTAAACCATTTTGATCCCTTCTCCCAGCTCCCTGAAGCACATGAAACTGTGCTTTGGAAAAGTCTAAATTCACACTCTCTAAATCTCTTGATTCCTACATGCATCAACTCTGTCATTCTCCAGCACTGTAGCATAACCTCCAGAGACCTAGCTGGGTTTTTGGGTTTGGGTTGTTCTGGGTTTTGGGATTTTTTTCAGAAATTCTACCCTCACAGCATTTTCAACTCATTTAGGGCACCGACACAACTGGCTCCTCATCTTGCACCCAAAACTATTAACCAGCAACCCTTCTACCCCCCCTTTGTGACAGTTTCTGGGATAGGTCAGCCCCAAACCTCTCATTTGGAAATTGGCCTATTTTGATAATATATGGCTCAGACTCGAATGCCTGCAGAGAGGATCGAAGTGAAGTTGGCCCCATTATGTCAGTGGCAGTATTCTCATGCTTCATAAAGGTTCCCTGAGACCTGAGCTTTCAGATGCACATGTACCACCCACAGCAGAAGACCTGTCCCAAGGCTCAATACCCTGTTACACACCCAGCGTCCCAGGTGCACTCACTGCATCTTCCATTGGGAAATGCTAGTTATGTATTACATGTACTGCTGCACATATGGGTGCTACCCACAGCTTTCTAACTCCATTTCTTCATTTCTGTTTCAGGAGAGGTCTTTAGCATCAATGAGTGATGCCCACAGATCTCTGTACCCTATAGATAATGCAGGTACTAAGCACATTCTGGATGCCTTAATTAATGATGAACCAGAAATGCGTTTTTAGAAGATGCTGTACTAAAGTTTAGATAGAGCAAGAGCATGCCACAGACATTAAAAAGATGACAGGTAATTCTTCAAAGTGTCTGAGAGAGAGATCCTTGGATGCTTCACCTTGTCACCACACCAGCAGCATTTTCTGTGACCACTGCTTGGTCACCTTCTTGCAAAGATCCACCTGGTGAATTGAGTGTTTACAGAGGTAAAAGTGGTGCAAAAGGAAAGTCCATACTCTTCCCTCTTCATTTTTTTTCAGGATCTAGTTCAAACATAACGCATATTACTTTGGACTTTACGGAGAGAATTGTACTCGGCACAAATTCAGCATATTTTTCAGTCTTCAGATCTTCTCCACTCTTCATCAGATTGCACCCAGTGTCTGGATCTGTGCACTCTTTGGAGCAGGGGCTCATTGTTCACATACAGATGGCAACTGGCAGACCCCATCTCTGTAGTACTGCACTATCAGTAACAAAATCTGGCAATAATTTTAAAAGAAGACCCATCACAAACCTGCTTAGTTTTTCTTTTCGTCAGATTAGGACTTCAGGATCCAGTGTATCTCTCATTAACCACATTAAGCTCTTTAAAAAGCCATTTTCTATCTGACAGAGAGCCCCAACTGAGCGCGCAGCAGCGGAGGCGAGCTCGTTGTGTTACCTTGGAGGCACACTCAGTTAATCCTTGTGGAAAGTCCCCTCCAGTCCCCTGAAGTCATTGTAACATACACGCGAGTGTGCGTGCATGGGTATAAATAAAAAAATGCATCATGGACCTTGGTCCCCAAATCTGGCCTTATTTGTAAGTGCTCCCCTTGACACAGCTTTTTCTAGCCTTGACATGATGGGGAGGAGGAAGGTGTCACCTGTTGGTGTCCTTGGCAGATGTAAGTGTGGGCATGCAAGGGGAGACACTTTAGAAACAGGGAAGGAGGGAAAACTGCTCTCAGCAGCAACCAAGGGTCCATCAGAGCCCCTGAGGAACAGTTCAACCCTGAACAGAAATGAAAGGTACTCAGTGAAAGGGAATGAGAGACTGGAGAAAATGCAGAGCAGTGCATCTCTGCTCTGGGAGCAGTAGAGGCTGGTGCTAAGGGCAAAGCATATTCGCCCCAAAGCCCAGCTCCACACAACCTGCTCTGTCTAGTGATGATCAGAGTTTGTTAAAAAGTTTCTAAGAAAACATAAGGGAAATATAATTTTTGGACCACATTCATCACACAGTCACCCCTGTGATTGTGAGATCAGTTCCATGTATCTTGCATGTAAGCAGTAAGGTATGAGCTATCTTGTGGTGAAATGTTAAGATTTTATGGCAGTTTTGTACTTTGTTTATAATTGTTTGTGCTTTCCAAAAACAAAACAAAAAAAAACCAAACAAAATGCCAATGGTATGTAACATTTTCCCTGAAAATTTGAAAACAGACAGAAGAATTTGTTTCCTTGCTGTGCTTCATTACATGAAATTATTGAGGAGAACTTTTTCACATCACTTTACAGATTCTGGTCTCATCCTTCACCCATTTCATCATCTTGTGTTCTCAGGTGTACATTTGTGTGTAAACTTCGCTATGCACAGGGGTGAGCGTGGTCAGAGCATCCGGGGTTCTGGACGCTGCTCTAATGCAGCCGCTAGCAGGACTAGGCACAGTTCAGCATCTGGTGTCATGACATTAGAGCAAAGGAATGGTTCCATGGGTTAATTCCATGAGATATTAGTTGCTGATCTTTGGCTTTGGCTGTTTTAACCAGAAGTAATTGTATCCCTGAAACATGGTAAAAGCACACTGATTTAAAGTGTGCCTTTTTGCAGTCACACGAGTGCCTGTGTACGGAGCCTTAAACAGACCAGCACTGAGGGTGCACACAAAACCCACTCTCCCGTGTGTTAGCAGTGCCAGAAAGCCACAGGGAAAAGAATTCCCTCCCTAGCTGAGCACTGGGAACCTGTATTTCAAGTCATTTCTGTTTGCAGAACTAAACTGAGCTCCTCTGCAGCCCAGGTGGGAGGCAGAGCAGCCCTGGCTCCTGGCAGGAGCATGAGCTGCAGAGCTCCTGGAGCCCCAGACCCAAAAGGAAAACCTCCACAGCAGGCAAGGGCAGAGCAAGTGCCACTTCCCCAAAGACCTGACCCTCAAAACATCAGAGACAGCAGCTCTGCTAACTCTCCATGAGCTGACAGTCAGGGAAACAGGAGTTTGGGAAGCTGCCTTCTAGGTTCTGGGGAGCAGGAGTGGGTCCTTCACCCTCTAATGCCCAGAGGGCAAAAAGTGCCCAATACCTCATTATTTGAGCAGTATTTGGGCAGCCCAGGACGTTCCAGTGTGGAGAAAGTTTTGACAGAAGATTGCAAGTGCTCCCAACATGAGGGATGCCCCATTTTCTACACAAGCACACAGCTGCCGTACCAGAACTGGGCAGAACTGGAAAATTATACCATATATTAATGTGGCATGAGAGAGGGTTACGGTTTACCTTTTGTTCTTATTTAATGAGAGGGTGGGAGGGGAGGGGTTTAAGGGAGGGGTGAGATCATGATAGATGAAGAGAACTGGCTTGGCTAACTCTCCATAGCCTGTAGCTACTGCAATATTTATGAAAGGGAAGGTGCACCTTGGCAAGCTAACCTGCCTGAAATTGGAACGTTTCAGATGAAAGGGAAACCCTGTAAAGTAAAACTTGAGTGCTGCTTGAGAGGAACACGATGGCAGGGAAAGAAAAGCTATCTCCTCACCAAGAGTTTCCATTTCTGAATGCTTTGCTTTGCCCAAAAAAAAAAAAAAAGCCCACAAAGGAAAGCAACTTGGCCAGGCCTGCCCGCTCCCAGAGCACAGGAACCAAAGTGCCAACAAACATCAAACTCCTTTTTCACAACTGGCAGAAGTCCTCTGGTATGTGCTAACACTGCACATTGCCCTGCCTGTGAGGCTGGAAGGGTCCCATCCCCAGAGTGGCTGATTTCTACTGCATTTTCCTGAATTTTGAGGTTATTTGCACAGACAGGGCAGGGCCCTTGGGTGTCCATTACAGGTCTGCTTTTTCAAGAGGAAGAGCTTGAAGATGCTATCATGAATGGCATTTCCTGCTTCTCCTACAGTTGGTATTGACACAGAAAAAAAAGAAGAATTTTCTGTCAATGTTACCAAGACCTCTTATTTACCAAACTCTGTATCAGCACAGGGCTTGGACCTTTTCAGAACAACAAAAAAGGATGTTGATGATAAAAGTATGAATGTCAGGATCTTGCAAAATATTCCCTTGCTTTCTTTTTAGCACAAGACATGGAAACAACTTTAAAAAGTTTCAGGAAAATATTTGATATAATACAGATAATTTTTAATTAAGATCTTGCCTGTGGGCAGACCCACAGCCCTGGCATCTCTTATCTGCCAGCACAAGGCGCTCCCAGTATCCTGCACTCCTGTGGAAGGAGCAAGCTCTGTGCATGCAGGGGTGGGTTTCTTTCAGTTGCTTAACTGTTTCCTCCACAAAGACAGCTCCCAAGTGAGGTGATAAGCCACTGCTGGAATTGGAGGAAGGTTTATTTTTCAATTTGGATGAAAAATATAGATCTCATTCTCTCCTCCCACCAAAAAGAAGGGTTTCAACCAGACTGGATGAGTAGCTGTGCTTTCTATTGCTTTCATTTTTTAAATTATAATTTCCCTAATTTTGATCTCAATCTATCACTAAATACAAAAGAGCGGTCTAAAAGCTTCAAAAGAGAATGGTGTGATTTTTCCAGCAGTTTTTCTTATTGTCCCTGCCTTCCCACGCCAGCCCTGGCGCACAGGGGCAGGGGAGGAGAGTGCTTGGCACTCTGGAAGTTCTCACACCCCTCTCCTGTCTAGACCAGGGCTATGTCTGATTTTCTATCACCCCAAGGCTACAATTTCCAGTGAAGAAAGTATTAAATTCAAAACCATCTGCCCATCTCGGCTCCTTCCGAAAAGTCAAAACCCGTCAGAGGCTAAATTCCCACGTCTGGCATCAGAAAGGCTCCTGTCCCATTTGCAGCTTTAACATCATCATTGCCCAACCCATGACGTTAAAGGCTTCACAGTGTGTTTGGGGCAGGGACAGACACCCATGGAAAGCCAGAATTTCACAGGGGCACAGAGAAAATAGTGGGTACAGCATGGAGCAAAGGTTCTGGGAGCTGGGCAGGATTCAACCCATTTAAATTTACTCCTTGTCGGACTCGTTCTGCTGTCCTCTGACTTTTCCCTGCAGAGACCTTTGGCTCAAGTTTGCCTGCTGCCGACTGGGCCAGAATCTCATTTGCAGCATTAATCACGGGCAGCTCTCCCCGGGGCTCGGAGGCAAGCCGGGGTCAGCGCTGGGGTGCTGGGAGGGGAGGAGGAACAAGGCGAGTCACTCAATCTGCTGCCTGGTGTCACAAGTGATTTATGGCCCGCTTCAAACACAGCCATTGATCTGTTCTGCTTTCCCCAGCATGCTTGTCAGCGTGTAATAAAGCCAATGGGAATTCCTGGGTGTTGAGTCAAAGTTAAGTATGCTCAGGTTTACTTATTTAAAAAAACACACCTGAAGTCTCCCCATTTGGGAAACAGCTCAAGATTTACAATCCTGCAGAAATTTGCAAGGGTAAGAACAAGAAATACAACCCCAACCAGCCCTTCAGGCAGCTGGCCAATTAATCTTCCCTTTGCTGTCTGCTGCTTGTTCTCCTTTCTGCCTTCAGCAGTTTTGGAAGATCTAAGCCAGGCAGCAGCAGTGACTTCCTCACGCCTGGCCCGCAGTGAACCCCCGAGATCCGTCCCGGAGGTGAACCCAGCCATTCCCTGGGCTGCATCTCCCAGAAAGGCTGCTCTGGAAATCACCTGCTGCTCTCAGTGCCGGCGAGCCCTGAGGCCAAGCCAAGCACCGTGTGGGCCCAGCAAGGCAAAGGTTCTGGAGCCACATGAGCTTACCAGCAAACGTCTGCTCAGCTCTGTGTTGGCTCGAGCTCAGAGGACCACTGACCTCAGCAGCTCTGGGACTTGGGGGCCTTTCTAAGAATGGTCCTCTCCTCACCTGGGATTGCTGCAAGGAGAGAGGAGGTGCAGGGGCAAGCCAGGTCAGGCAAAACATGACTGTGCCATTGGCACTGCAGGATGGTGCATGGTAAGGGACAGCAGAAGGCACCGAGTTCTCCCGTCACTGCTCCCAGGTCACCTGAAGCCACAGCCCACGTGTGGGTTTGCATTCAGGCCATGTAGGATGAAGGAGAGCATGGACTGAATGACAAGAGAGGCACCTTGCCCAGAAGGCAGCCCAGATGTCACCAGGCAGTTCATACTGTTCTGCCCTTGCAGGATCTGTCCTTGATTATAACATCAGCAGCTTCTCACTTCCATCAAGGAGGAAACATTGCTCTATGGCATAGCATGGGCTATACATTTAAAATACTGAAAGGGTAACACTTTTGCCCAGTAAAATGATGTAAGGCATCTTATTTGCTTTGCTCTTGATTAAAAAGCAAATAATAAAAAATCCCCAATAAAACAAATCCACATTTTCTCATGCAACCTTTTAAAACAAAAAATGTGCATCTTGCACCAGAAATGTGTCAGCAAACTCCCAAAATTCTACTTCTCGAGAGTAGTTTTCCTAAAAGTAGCATTTCCAATACATTCTTCTTTTTCTAATCAGAAAACATTGACTGAGGAACCTAATAAGAAAGTAGTTGATAAGCTCCAGCAGTTTTAATCCTTACGATATATTCACTTTCTCGGCAAAGAGAATTCTCATTAACAATTACTAGGCAGTAGAATAATGAGATTGCAGGGGCTGCTCCACAGATCTCATTAAAACTGCCAACCTAGGAGCACGTCATGCTCTATTTCAGAGCACTCACAAATGCTCAGCTCCTCTGGAAAGGCAGGGGTGAACCATTTGGCACAGGTATCTAAAAAAATCACAGAATTCCCAATCAGTGGCCATCGAGACGACGTTGGCCCCAGTTCAACGGATTTCAATTTCAGCTACTTTACATGTCATAACAGACTGTGTGAAATAGAGAGTAGCAGGTTCCTAAGAAATATTAATGCCAAGTCTGATTGAGTAATGAAGGAAAATGCACACCTATGGGACTTTCCACAGTTCTTATCAGTTCTCAAAAAAACCCCAAGGGACACACATCTTCCAGTCTCTTTTTTTTCTGGGATGAACTTCCCCGCACTCTGGGGAGGAGGGAGAAAAGTTGGAGGAAGAAAAAATCCCTTTTGAATGAAACATTGAATTAAATGCCAATTAAATGTTGATGTTTAAAACACCCACTCACATATAGACAGACTGGGAAGGTCAGCCCACAGTGGTGCTGGATTCCCAGCCCAGTTCATAGAACAGCTTCAAATTTTCCCTATCTGAGCACTATTTCCAAGAAACTCAGTCCTTGTTATGGTATCTTCCCATTTGAAGATTGCCTGTGACATCCAAAGGGACAGAGAGAATTGGGACGAGGTGATCTCCTAGGAAAAGAGGCTATTTTGTGGCCAAAAAGGACAGAAAGGAGTTCTTGCTTTCTGTACTTCAGTTTTTATTTGCCCTCCCAAGTGAAAGCAAAGTTGTCACTACAAGTGCAGCAGAGACATCAAATGCCCCTGCACTGGGAGTGCCAGCATCTTTTGTGTAGATTAACACCACTAACTCCTTTGCCTTTCTGGGGCAGATTTTGTGACTTTACTTGGCCAGAAGGCAAGTCCCAGGGTGATAAAAGCAGCCAGGTTGTCCTGCTAGCAGCACACACACTAGCTCATCCCTGTAGCAGAGGGAAGCTTTTTCCCAACAGACCCTGCCTGGCTAAATCCTACTGTAGCAACCAGCTGGAGTCTGCATGTAAACAGCACACACATCTGAAAGCAGCTGGGCAGCTTGAGTAAATGCTGGCATTCACAGCCAAGCCCTTGGAGCCCTGCTCAGGCACAAAAATTGTCTGCAGTACAATCCTTGCAGTATGGAGCTCTCAGCTTTGTGATTGAGCCCAGGAGTGGCTCCCCTGAACAATCCCAGGTTAAACTGGTTACCAAGAAAAGATTCTGATGGTACACATCAACCCCTGGCTTCAGTGTCAGCATTCTCCCAGTTGAGCAGAATTAGGTCTAGAAGTATATGGCATCACCTCAGCAGGAAAAGGATTTGTGGGGATCTGAGGACATTGTTTTATACTGGCTGAAAATCTAGCCCTAAATGCTTTACAAAATTTGGTAGAAAACTGCACAAACTGCTGCCAAGAGGGATGCTCGTTCTGGGGCTTTAGAGGAAAGACAGAGGCAGATTTGAACCTGTGACTTCCCCAGAATCACACAGTAGAGACCCAGCAAGAGAAGTGCTGCATTTGAAGTAGGCTCATACAGTGCCAAACACTCCTTCACACTCTCCCAGATAAAGTGAGAGGAGTTGCTCTTCCACCTCCCAGATCAAGCCTTGGACAAGGCAATTAATTTGAAAAGGGCAATTTGATTAGACTCAATTTTGCCTGGAGTAAAAAACATCCATTAACTAACACCAGCAAGTGAAAAGGTGCTCAGTTTCCCCTGGGCTATCTGGCTATGTCAGTTGGCAATATACATGGTAATGGATTCATCAGAGCTAAAGGTGACAAGTTGGGGTTTAACACAAGACGCTGTAGACCTGGTATTTTGTATTTTTCAAACTTCACATAGGAAATAACTCCAAGATGCTCAGGTCTTGACAAGACTGACAGCAAGAAGGGGTACGTGGGGAAGTGACAGACACCTGCCTGTGTTCCTGCCACCCTGAACACTGCCAGTCCCAGTGTGGGAGCTGCCATTCCAACAAAACCAGTGTTAAATTCACCTCCAACATACCAGGATAAAGCCATCAGTGGAAGCTGGGAGATACTGCCCTTGTGGGAGATACTCCCATGATCAGGCTACAAACACATTGTCTCACTGGTTCAAATATCTAGAAATCTCACATCTCTACACTCAGGAATAGCCTTACAGCCACAACTTCCTTTTACCCGTTTAAATGTGGTTTGTTAAATTTATCTGAGCAGCAGATGAGAGCCCTTCCTGGAGGACCACAGAGGCAGAGCTACAGAACCAGGGGATAAGATGCAGAGCCATCACTGCTCTGTGCTGTGAGTGCTCTCCATCCAGCACTGGAAAGCGCTCTCTATGTTCTAGCTCAGTGGCTGTGCCACCCACCCACACGGGCTCATTCACTGCTCTGCAGTATTTTCTAGGCACAATCTGGTGATGAACAGCCCACATTGACACAGCCTCAGGTGCACTGCCACCAGGCACATGCTTGCATGTTTAATCTGACAGCGGAAGTAGCAGTGCCTCTTGGGACACCCAATTCAGAGCCACAGAAGAGAAAACCAGTACCCCAATCACACAGATGCCTTTGGGAGCATCTGTCAGTATTGCCACAACACGGTATCTGCTGATTCATGCAGCAACAGACTTATTTAGCACTAAATGGGTAACATTTTGAGTAACTCTAGCTGCTTGAGCCTAGGTTGCAGAGGACACCATTAACCACGGTACGCAGCACTACTGCATGCCCTTATTGGGCTCAAGTTCATGGCAACCCCCTTGGAAAAGCTTGGAATATCTGCTTATTGTGCAAATTGTAACAATAGCCTTTGTGCCCTGCCTGTATGGTAATAGAGCATGTTTAAGCCACTGACATTGCTGAGTTCCTTGAAGTTGCTAATGGGTTAAAGCTGGGACATCTGGTGAAACACTAGCCTCAGCTGTTCCTCAAGTGACATCTTCTTGGGTCAAATTTATCTCTTCTTGCCAGTCCATCTGCTCACAGCCTGTCAGTGATAAACACTTGAGAGCCACAGAGCAAGCGAGGCAGCAGACAGCAGTGAAGGACAGCATCTTGGAGTCTAACTAGATAGTGATATGGGAGCAAAAATAGCCCCAGTGCTCTCTCCCTCCCAGTCATCTTCCTCCTGTTGCGCTCCAGGGTCAGGGTCAGGCCAGGGAAGCAGCGTGTGCCACGCTGAATACAGAGCCCAGATCAGGCCACCTGGGGGCTAAGGAGAGACTTGTTTATTCCCTAAGGCAACAAGGAAAAAGCCAACATGTACAACTCAACACACTACTGTACTTGCTTGTCCTTCCAATGTCCCAGGGGAAAGGTTCACACCCGTGCTTACAGCTGGTGAATGTTAATTTCCTTCTGCAAGGCACTCCAGAGCTTCCCAGTCTTTGCTGGCCATCCCTGGGCAGCCCTGCCCACATACCAGCCCAGAGCAATGCAGCAAGGGGCATAAGGGAGCTGGAGGCTGCCAGAGAAGGCACAGGAGAAATGTGCTGCTCAATTTCTGAGGAGCTGGTACATTCAAGGTCCATTGCCTCCTTGCACATGTCTCTAGGAAGGACACCTTTCTTCCAGAAGGCAATGACCCTCCCTGTAGACATGCCTATAACACACACACACACACAGAGAGAGTGCACTCCAAAGCACAAACTCAAGAGCTCCAGGTTACCTCACAGCCTGTAAAACAAGGTGGGGGTTGAACATGACTTTCCCCACTGCTTGAAGGGGATTATGTATCTGAGAACAGAATGGTATAAAACCCATCCAAAAGGGAAAATTCTGCAAGGATTCTTGGAGGTTAACTGGTGTGTATGTGTGTGTGAGTGGGCAAGGAGTCACTTCACATTAAGGGTAGTCTGGGAAAAACAGATTAAACTTTCATTGCTATCAGCTGACCAGCAATGACCTCTGAAGATGCATTAACCCGATGGGTCTCAATCTGGTGAATAAATATTTTGGTTTAAAATGGGCAGACACAGCACGAAGACCACAGTTTTGCCCCATGAGTTACAAGGGTATATTCACAGTTAAACAAGCACTCTGTGCTCTAATGTCTTGCTACCACAGTGGTGATGTCCTGCAGCTAGTGAGTATCAGTTTCAAGTTGACCCTTTTCTACGCAATGAGAAAGTTCTACCTTGAGTCACTTGGATTCTTTTACAGCAGTGTCATAACACTGCACTGTGCTATTGCAATGCACCTGCTCGTGGCCCGATGCTGCCCCAAACACTGCGAGGAAACATCATCACGACCCCCATGAAGCAACAAGACTTCTTGGCATGCTATGAATACCCTTGAAGAGAAAAAGCTCTTTCACACTGCCAGTGCTATGCAATTGCTCTAATGAGCTACACAACTATAAGGAAAGCATTTGCCTTCTCCTTCACAGACTTCTCCATGTCCCCAATTAACTACATTACCATCATAACTAACCTCCTGTGCCTGGCGCGTGCTGGCAGCTGGCAGAGCCCACGGTTCAAGACGTGCTTGGTGCATTGCTGCACAGCAGATCAGGGCACAGACATTTCAGTGTGCGTCAGACACCACATTTCTCCATCCTTGAAACTGATCCTGCCAGAGTGTGCTCTCTGCAGAGCCAGGACTTTAACCCGAGAGCGCAGCTGCATTTTTAAGTATCATGTTAATACAGTGATGTGGTGGGGATTTTGTTCAAGGGAGGATGGCTCCACTCTGACCTTTGGCTCCAGAGGCATGCTTTAAAATTAAAACCTTTCTTCTTCTGTGACCCACCACCAATTTATCTCCATTCATACAATACTGTGATTCTAAAAACCGTTTGCATTCTCATCTGGTAGTGTGCATGGTACTTTGTACATGCCAGCAAAGACCGAGAAGAACAATACGTACTCTTTTTTTTTAACCCGGGAAGTCTTTTATAGATGTGTTAACTCACAAAAGGGAGAAAGACCTTGGTATTGACCATCTGGCATGGTGGTATCCCAACTCTGGGCTTGGAGTCAGAGCCACAGACCAAGAAATTACATTACACCAACAGGTAGAGCCAAGCCAAAAGGCTCCTTTGGGAGCCTGGACTCTGGTGAGGAGGGAGCAATGAGGATGGTGGCCAGGAAGAGCAGCAGCAGCACTGGGAGCCCTGCTCTGCTTCTGCTGCCACGTGCTCCTGATCCATTGTGGCAAGTCCTGTCCTCGCCAGGAGTTTGCTTCTGCGCCTGCACTGCCCCATGCAGCGGGCAGCCTGGAGGCACTGTGTGTCCACAGGGCGTGCAGAGGTCCGACCATCCCTGCTGTGCATCCTGGCACGGCCGGATCCACTCCGAGAAATAAGACTTCCTTATGCTTTTAATTGTGCTACCCTCTAGTGGCCAATGGCGTCCCCTTGGAGCTTGGCTCTCCACTCCTGGCAGAGGACAGGCCTTGGACTGCAGACCTTCAAGACCAGAAGTGAGCTTGGATCTGTGCAAGAATGACTTGCACATTTGAAAGGAGACAGAGATCTGGCAAGGTCAAAGGCTGCACTACCCTAGCTCTGCTTTGGTCTTAGGAAGGGCAAGATCTCCCTGCCCAGGCTGAGAGGTCTTGACCAGAGCAGGGTGAAGCCAGCTCAATATCAGGTGCTGGCAACACAAAAAGCATCACCAAATTATCACTCTTCACAGGCTCTCTCAGAGAACACGCTTCTTTTCTTCTCTCTGCTGTCTCACACCAGGCTTTCCAGCAGCTTGGATGGCAGTAGAAACACTCAACACGTCAATAAAAATGGGTTAGCATTCAAGGAAGGTCCTTGCAATTACCGAAATAATTGCTACATTTCAGAACCAAACATTACTTAATGGTGCTCAATTATCTTGTGGCAGGGCCTGCAATGGCAGCAACTAATTGCTTAACTAAAGACTTTCTTCTTTCCACCCTGTGTCAACAGCATGCCTGCAATTAGGCCGTTGGTGCAGGGAGGAGAGGAGATACCTGCTGTGAAAAGAGGGGTTAAGAGGCAGCCACAGCCGTGTTCCAAAGCTCAGAGGACAGGTGTCTTGCCTCAGACTGTATAAGGATGTGAAGCAGGACCTCAAAAGCCCAGAAGGGAACAAGGGTACAGGCTTTTTCTTCCTGTCTCTGAACAAAGACCTCAAAAGACTACACAATGTGACTAGTACCCCTCTCACAAGACTATAGGCCCCCAAGGCTCAGATGCATGTCAGTAGCCTTTTCATAGTTTATCAGTCTGCAGAGTTCACAGATACTAACAAAAATAAAATCCAATCAACTGCCTAAAAGCTAACAGAAGACTTCCCTTTGGTTGCTTTCAAGCTGGTTGAAAACCTGCTTGTTTTTCATCTCTTCACTGAGCATCTCTCTCATATGAAAGAGAAGCAAAGGGAAAATAGGTGCACTTTCCTTGTTATTTGCCATTTCAGCACTTCTTCCCAACTCTCTACTATCTTAAGAACTCTCTTAAGCAGAGCCTTTCACTTTGCTTTGACACAGAACTACTCCTTGTCCCTCAAGTTTCTGTCCCTTCTCCCTGGCTTTTTCAACCTCTCCTCTACTTGAGGTGGAAGCACAAGACCCAGATCAGGCCATGACCCTCGTAAAAACATCAGGTCCTGGTTTCTACTCCTCACTGGTCATGTTTGGTTTGTTCCTCTGACCAGACAGGGTTCACCACAGAGCCAGCCCCAGGCCTTGTACCCTGAACATTGGCTACCCAGGATCCAAGGGCTGTGCCTGTTCAGCTCTGCTCATCCTTTCCAGACTCACATTTCTCACACATGAATTCCCAAGGCCGTTTTGCTGTTCAGTTACCAGCTCAACTCCCTCCCTTTGAAGGCCCTCCTTGCTACTCTTAGGACATTTTTTTCTACCATTCTTCATAGTTTCCACAGAAGCATAAATAAACTAGGGTTGACTGTCCAGCTCAGAGCACCCCTTGGGGGCTTTCAGTTTCATGTAAAACCGCCTGTTCTCACCCTGGTTTTGTATGTTTCTCTGTTTAACTTATAGTCACAGTTTACTCTCATCCTTTAAGTTACTGAACAGTCCTGTGAAGATTTGAGACAAAGGCCCCAGATTTTATCCTTCAAATCTCCATTTTCCTCTTTGCTACATTAAGAGCTTTCTCAAGCTAAAGGACATGGTCTCCTCTCCAGAACACCACACTAGTTTGTCCTCATTTCTCCCCATCGTTTATGTCCTGTGCATGCTCTTTGGACTTGTATTCCAGTTACAAGCTGAGAAAGGGGACAGGAGCCAGTGGGGTACTAAGACCTTGTGGACTCAAACTGGTCACTTAAAAGAATCATAACCCAGCAAGGGAATAGTTAACATTCCCTAAAACCGAGGCAGTTTCATAGCACACAGTTCAGTTTGCTAGCAACGCACCCTCTCCATTTTCACACGCATGCACATGGGCTAATTGTTTCACAGGAGTAACCTCACCTGCAATTAGACACTGTTTTAAGTCTTTGATCTCTATAGCTCTCCAGAGGACAGCAAGATTCCCACATGAAAGTGTTTCATTATTTTATTCCACATTTGGGAGTGACCCTATGCTCCTGGATTTATTAAAAAAAAAGTCCTTACCTGATTTCAGTGATTCCCATTGAGCTGAGCAAGGCTGTGGCAAGTGGAAAAGCTCCCTTTGGGGGATGGTTCTCCCAGGTGTTAAGGATAAGTGACTACAGCCCCCACCTGATGGCCTTCACCTGCTCTCTGAGCAGACTGCTGCTCTGCCAGCATCAAACCCATCCCGGAGATGGACTTTTTGGGGACATGTCTTGTCTTGCTGATTCACTTCCTAGGGTAAATTTATTTCTTTGAGCTATTGTCCAATTCACAGTTAAGGATCAGCACACGTTGTTCCTTTCCAGGGACCTTACCTTAGCCAACGCATAGGAGACAGCTGCATCTGATCCTGTAGCACCAGCTCGGGCCAGAGGGTGCACACAGCTCCTGAGGAGCTGCTTGCCAGATTTTGCCTGGCTGTTTTTCTAGGAAAAGGGATGGGGCAAAGCAGGTAGCTCAGAGGCCCAAGCCGTAGGTCTGGTCCCAAAGAAAACAAAACGTCAGGGCCTCAAGGCTCTTAATTAACTCTATTAAGTGATAATCGTGGCCTGCCCAACCCCAGGGGAATGGAAAAAACCCTCCAGTGTGAGACGCATATAAAGGTATTGGACTGAAACATGAATATTTTCACCCACTGTCAGTGGTTAGAAAGCAGTGGGGGGTGGGAGGACTGTGAAAAGATCCTCAGCTCAAGGAGATTCTGGTTTAGCACCAACACATAGGAAACAACCTAGAAGTCAAAGAGATTTCTGTGAAATGTACTTGCTTTTTGCAGGGGTGCTTTCAAAACATCTGAAAATTTTAGACTATATCCTTTACAGTTCATTAGTGCACGGTAAAATATGCCCCTAACCACTTCCTTTTTGTTTGTTTTTTTTAATTAGATGTGGCTTAAAAATAAATGTCTCACATTTCCTTGCAAAAGAACAGATAGGACAGTGCTTTAAGAGAGCCAACACTGCTTCCATGCCTATGTGCAAGAGCTGGGCTTCAGTGATGAGGCTCTTTTCATCTCACAGGGATGTGCTTCCAGAAACTGGTTCAAGGGAGCAGGAGAGGTGCTTGGTTCTCACAGCTACCAGAGTCCATTCAGTGGCTGGTAGTGCAGCTTCATAGAATCATTGTGTATCTTGATGTGGAAAGGGCTCAGGAGAATCATCAAAGTCCAGTTCTTGACCCTGCATAGGATGGCCCTAAGTTCTGTCACTTGGGAGCTTCCTTCTCCCTCTTTGGATATAAAGAAACCTTACAGGAGTCAGGGTGAAGCCACCCAGCCTGAGTACCACTGCAGGGCTGGTGTGAAAGGACACAACACCTGGCAGGCGGCAAGAGGCAGGATCTACACTTCTCACTCAAACTGTGTGGGCTTGGAGTTTCAGATGTAAAACCAGGAAGATGCATAATTAGAGCACCCCAGAAGCTGCTTTAAATTATGAAATCAGCTTAATTTGCCTGCTGCCTTTGGAAGGAAGAGAAAAGTTCACACCACCTTTTTCCATCTGAGCCTGTAGGCAGGAGATGCTGACCTCAGCCAGTCAGTGGGATCAGCACAGCTTTTTCCCCTGCCTTATGCAGTTGTGGACCCCCAGCACATGCTGATAAATGAGGTCTTAGAAGACAGCCCAAAATGCAGTGCTGTCAGGGTGCAGACCTAGTGGGCTCCCCGGCTCTGCTTGTGGTGGCAGCTTCTCCTGCCAGCTGCCCACCAGTGCAGTGTTCTTGTGTTTAAGCACACGGTACATCAGTGGCACCAAATTCAAAAATCCTTCCCTCACTAGGCACCAGCTCAACCCACAGTCTCAGCCCTGAACTGTCTCTTTCATCTTCTTTGGTTGTAAAACCTACAGTGTCAGCTCATCACTTATAAAAGCCTAATATCACAAAGTCTCTCTGAAGTGTGGTTTGCACCAGTTATAAAAAACCCCCACAACCACAAATAATGTATACTCAAAACGATCAGTTAAAGGTTGGTTTTGCTTTCTGGGTTCTTCACTTTCAGGCAATACACATTTCACCCTTTCAAACTTTTCTACTCTGAGAACTAAAGTTTCACTTCAATGTTAGTGAATATTGAGATGAGGGCAGAGAAGTGCAAGTGGCCCACTGGCCCTGGCTCAATGCACAACCATTCCCCAGCTGAACCACAGGCTCTTCACACTCCCACCCTGGCCTGAGAGTTTATCTCAGCTGATGCTGCAGCCACTCTGCACCAGGAGAAGCATGTTACTGTCACAGCCGGACCCTCTGTCACACTTCCAGAGCTGGCATGTTAAGGGGGAAAGGAAGGAAAGGGTAAGTAACGTGAATTTCCCAATTAAAAATCACTGAGAGATGACACTCAAATTCAGACTTTATTTTCATCTTTAAGCCCAAAAAGCCTCTGGGATATGAGCCCTTCTGCATTGGTGTTACTGCATCTCACCTTGTCAGCCGTTTCATCATCTCCTTCTGTCTCACAGGCCCCCGACCTTCCCACATGACTGGAAGAAGTCAGAAAATCACGGTCTGTGCTGCCCTGGTACCTGCGGGTAGCATTCCATAACAGGTGCTGCAAGCACAGGGCTGCTCCTGCCCTGACCCTCCTGCCAGAAGACTGTCAGGCAGCTGCTCTGTCTAAACTGTACCCTGCTTAACAGAGGACAGTGCTTGCCTTTCCCCCCCCCACCACCCTCCTCCTCCACTTGGAGCTCTTATTTCTCACCTCCCACTGCAACACTTATCAGAGAGTATATCCTTCACCTCTAGCTCAGCGTCCCTTTCCTCAGACTGGAAAGTCACTGATGATGGGGGTGGAGGTGGCAGCTTGTTCTCAGCTCATTAATCTATTACAAACCTCTGCAGCAGGCTAGCTGCCTCCAGCCCTGATTCATTTTCAAGCACAAAGGATGTTTGTGTTTGATTGGATATGCTGGATAAATGATTCCAAGCTGTGAATTTCATTTCGTCACTAATCACAGACACGGGTTGAAATCCTGTGCATGAAGTCAACAAGTGAACTTCCATTGACCTTCATGGCAAGGTGGGACACTGGTCACCCTGAAATAAATAATAATGTAAATTAGATCAACAGGGGTCCACAGGAAGGAGATATGCAAGGAGAGATCATTCACACCATCCTTATCTTTACCCCTGGTCTGTGGATTCACATATGAAGGGGATACTTGCTTTCCTTTATCTCTAGTAGTTGGGAAACACAAACACATCATCAAGGATCCTCACAGTCCCAGCTCAGATAAACCCCAGAGGCTTCTAACCCAGCCCCAAGATGCTCTCATAACATCAGTCAGACCTTTCAGCTTTGCTGGTAGCTTTGATATCCCTATGGATAAGGGATGCTTGTCCTCTGGGCACAGAGAAATCTCTGCCTACCTCCAGCAGAAAGCTTTCCCATGGGGCTCTCACCACCCCTGGAAGTGTCACTGCAGGGCTTAGGGCTGGTGGCACAGCTTCAGCAATGTTCATTTTCCGGTAGAGAGGATGACTCAGACTCCCTTTCCAAGGACATAAAGGGTCCCCCCTCCAAACTGGTAAATCAGCCAAGTGCTCCACATGGAGCTCCTCCCAAGAATCAGGAGAAGCAAAAACCCCATTTAATTTCTTATTCTTTTTTCTTAAATGCCAGTGATTGTGCAGTAGGGTCTAGATGTGTATGCCTGGCTCTTTTTTCACAAAGACCCCAAACCCCAAAGTCAGACCAGGGAAATCAGTTACAAATTTCAGAAAGTTTCTCTCAGCACCTCTACTGTGCCCAGGCAGGCTGGAGTGAGAGTTGTTCAGTCCTCCATGAAATCAGCTGCCAGTTCTCAGCCCAACCCTGTAGTACAGCATCCTCTTTGAACAAAGCCCCTATATCACGTATATCATCACACAGGAGAGACAGGGGGAGAAAGAAAAGGGGGGCAAACAGGTGACAGCAGGAACAGAGAAGAGAGCAGGACACACAGTCATGACCTGTGCTTGTTACTAGGGCAGCAATGTACATCTGCACTTCACATCTTGCGGTCTGTGCTCTGGAGCTGCTGAAGGTCTAATGGCTTCTCCCACTGCTGTGCCATGATGTGACATGTCCTTGTCTGGGCATTACAGGGCCAGGAGGAAACTTTTAGGGAAAAGCTGCTCAGCGTTAGCTGTGATCAGCAGGGCAGCGTGGGCACCACCACCCTGACTGAAGGATGAATGGCCTCAGCACTGCAACCTCCACAAAAATGAACTTGCCTGAATCTCTCCACGGCACCTCACTGGCCTCCAGAGCCTAATTCCTGAAATTAGGTACTGGGGCAGAGGTTTTTGGTTTCCAAACCAGACAACGTGCTGGAGAGTGGCCAGAGGCTGTGGGTACACCGAGCGAGGGTGGGGTAATTTGGGGGGAAGCTTTCTGCCTACAGGGAGAGCAGGATGCGTGAGAGCAGGTCTACAGCTCTCAGCTGGAGCAAAAAAATTACCGGCAGATTATCATCTTGATAGCAAGATTTAGTGCAAGGAGGGCCAGGCCAGGTGAGTCACCCTGCTGCTGCTGCCAGTCGTTGGGGCTGCTGATGGCTGTGATAACCCAGTGAGCACCGAGTGGGGACCAGCAGGGAGATTGCCAGGTTAGTTATGGAGCTGGGCGCTCTGGAATGTCAGCAGCTGCTGCCTGTGCCCCTTTACAGCACCAGATACTGGAGAGGACAGAGCCCAGGGCCCAGGACATGCCAGCTTTTGCCACTTGTTACTTGGGTGGACTGCACCCTGAGCACAGTGCAGCCCATCCTATCCCAGGAATCGGGTGCGGAAGCAGATTTTGTTCCACCGCAAGCTCCTCCTCTGGGGTGCACATGGGGAGCTGAAAAACTCCCAACCCCAATATGGCAACAGCTGAACCTGGCTCACTGAGCCATGGTCAAGCACCAAGGACTAAAACCTGTGGTAAGCCCAGACCAAAGATCTTAAAGAACTATAGCAGAAGGGAATAAATTCCCCAAAACAAGAAACAGCCTCCCTGGTTGTTTTCAAGAACACCAGGCCCTGGTGAGACAGGAAGACCTGGGCTCTGCTGCGTGCAGTTCAGTCATTTTCCACAGCAGATGAATGAGCTCAGGCACTTGTGCTTTGCTTCAGAGTTTGCATACCCAGCACCTCACCCATCCCAGCAGATAGTGTCACATCAGGTATAGTTTTAACACCGTGGTCTCTTACTCTCGGTGCGAGTCTAAATAGAACTGGGATGAGCTCCCAAACAGTCCTGCTCAGTCTGTTAGCCAGGGATCACATCGCACCAGAGGGTGTGGAGAGGCCCTTGACACCAAAATGTTTTGACAATCAAACATCCCCAAGCAGCTCTAGGCATCGAGCACGGCTGATGCACGGGTGGCCAAAGCAGCTTTGAGCTGTCCAGAGCTACACAGACACACAACAGAGAGCTCAGCAAATCTTTCCTGAGAAGTGGTGTGAACTCTTGGGTTACTGCTGCGCACAAAGCCAGCTGTCCTCTCTGCACACACAGTGCCACCTATGCTGGTGGGTCTGATGGGAGCCCCAGTCTGTGCAAGCTGAGATTCTGGTGCACACTGGTACTGCTAACCACTTGGTTTTCAGGAGCCACATACACCCTACAGAGCACAGGAAAGCCATCACCCTCCACAAGCCCTTGCACATGGCCAGCACTGCAGCCACCAGCCCATCCCACAGCAGAAAGAAACAGAGATTGCAGATGCTGCTGAACAGTCCCTGCAGGCATGAGGTTCCACAGACTCACCACTCTGCAAAGGATGGAGAGCTCAGACTCCCTGGCTGACACGATTGCAACTCCTGCTTAAGAGCAGAGATGGTGGCTGGCCCTGCTTTGCATTGGGGGTCTCTCCCATGGATTCACTCTAAGCCCAAACACATCATCCTCTTGCTGGGGCTCCCATCTTCCCTTTGCTCCTGGTGGAACTGGTGACTGGATGTGATGAGGTGCTACTTGGCCTGAAAAATCTGTAGATGTTGCAATTTGTTGCTCAGGGGCTGCAGCTGGACTAGATTAGATTACACTGGGCTAACCAGAGAGATTTTTGCTGGGTTTCTCCAGCACCAAGCTAACCACAAATCATGAAGCAGCAAGAAGACCTAAAAAAATGTTCACATCTGAAATGCTTTCTCACAGAACAAGTCCAATTAACAAAAAGTGCCATGAGGTCAAAAGAAAAATGAAAAGTAATCATTGGGGTCAGAGGTTGTACAGTGCACTGAGTATTGAAATTACTCACTGCTGCAGTCCAGCTACAAGATTTCCTATTTGCTTTGCCCTAATTTTGGGGTGTTTTACAGTGATTGGAATGATAAATTAAACTCCTACACTAGAAAATTGCTGGTGGCAATGGAGGTGGGGTGATTTAATGAGTTAACTGTGACAGAACAATGTGAGAAACAGTATGGTCTTATTTTGGTTTAAATTTGGAAACAAAAGTACAACCTCAGTCCTTATTTTATCGAAATGGCTTATTCAGCTCAAGAACATATTTTGCATCCCTATTTCCCCTTCTGCACAGTGGAATATGATGCCGTGCACTCTGCTTGTCATAGCTCAGATCCTGTCTTACATTTCTGTAATGCCTTGCATGCTGGAGAGTCTCGGCATGCTTCACAATCTGCTGTATCCATGGCCAGAATCAGGCATGCAGCCACTTCTGGGGTGGAAGGCAGCAAGGACTGCGTGTGCCGCACTGCGGGGAATAAGATTGCGTCCCGGAAGAGATGCTTTTGCATAGCATGTCATTAGCATCAATCTCTGAACACCCAGCAGGCTCCTGGCTACAAGTTTAGCTGCATCTCAAGGACTGGAAATTTCACTGCTGGGATGCGAACCTGTAGTTCCAGGCAATCTATTTCTGCCTAACCTGCTAGGCTGTCAGTAGCTGTTTTCATCACTTACATACAGTATAGAACAATAATAGATAAATATCAATGTAGATCTCAGCATCCTGCACCTTTTGCAAGAGGTTATGTCTTCTCAAAGCATGCTTTTGAGAAAGGAACCAACACCAGGTGGAAAAGGAGTAAAGTTGCCAGAAAAGAGTCATCTTCTGTCTCCCACATCTCGTCATCTGCATGTCTCTCTTCTCACTGCCCCACAACGCAAGAAGGAGGCACATCCTGATGGGAGGCAAAGGTGGAGAAGGAGGAAGGACATGGCTTGGGCTGTGGTTCTCAATGAGCTGCATTAGCTGCAGAGATTGAGGAGTGCATGGCAGTAAAGTTGTGACACAGGTTCTGTTCTCCCAGTGCCTTCTGTATCCTCAGAGTCCTGCACTTCCCTCCCTGGTTGATGAAAGAGCAGTGTGACCACACAATTGACTATCACAGTGAGAGTTTGGTGCCTGGAGCAGGCATGTCCCCACTGAACACACCCCTTAATTCAGGCTCCCAGTCCTACTCCCATATCAAATGCCAGATTCCAGACATCCTGCAGCTTCTGTGACACCTACCTGGAGCCATTTGCCATAACCTACCTGCTCATCTCTATCCCCTTTCCCAAAAGTCTGGATGCCAAAAGGGTGTCAGAGAGAGGTTCCAGAAAGGTTCTTGTAGAGGTACCTGCTTGTTGCCTTCCAGAACTTGGGAAGGTACCAGTGAAAAGGCAGGTGATGCTTAGCAGATTGGGAGCTGACCAAGGGCACCTGCGACCTGCCCACAGTGCTGCTACCAGCTTCTTCCTCAACTGGGTATTAGTTTACTTGTTTTGATTTTAAACATGCCTAAAAACTGGCTATTCTTAGGGAAGGAGAAAGACAGGAAGAAAATTCTTTTTTGCATGCCAGCCTTTTTAAACATCATCCTGATGCTACATGAGGAGAACGATGCCCCTTTCTTCCTGCACACTGAGGAGGTACAGGGGAAAGTGCAGTGCCTGTGGCCCTGAGCACTGCCTGAGGCACTGGCTGGCAGCCGAAGAAGACCTGGTTTGCAGCCACACACCCAAGTGCTGTGGTGTGTGTCTTCCCTCAGCCTGAACCACAGCTGCCAGCGGGAGCGAACACCTGGGTTTGCAGGGAATGCTGCCTTCAGCTGCACCCAGCTCCTCGTGCTCAGGAAACCACAGCTCTGGGTATGGTGTAGCTGCAACTCGGGTGAGCGTCTTTAAGCAGTGGGCAGACTACAGCTGTTTTTGAGAAGGCATTTCCATTTTCATGGGGTAGAGGTTACAAAGTGTTTGGCTCTAAAACGGTATCTAACATAGTGAAAAAATCCACTGTTGCTGACACACAATAGCCCTGAGCCAGTTGATCCATCCCTGGTTCCCAGCGGCCATGAGGACACAACAGCCTCCCAAAGCAATCATCTGAATGTTCTGCATGCAGGGCCGCAGGGTGTTGGGTGCCCCGCTAGCTGGAGTTTGCTGGAATGTTACCTTAGTTTCCTAAGCACTGATGTAGGAATGAGAGGCCACTGGTGAGCCCATGTACCAGCCTGTCTTTAGGAGGTGCTCTGGCTGAACAGGGCTGAGGCTTCACCTCCAAAGCCAGTGTCTGGATAATGAGCTTGAAATCAGCAAAAGAAGAAAACCAAACTCATTCCAGGCTCTGCCTTTCCTTGCCACCATGCACCATCCCAGATGCTTCCTGTTCCTCAAGAGCATCTTCCACCTTGAGACATCTGAGAGAGCATTTCCCTTAATCTCAAAAAGCAGCATGTGGGGCAGAGACAAAACAAAGCACTGATATCTCAGAGCCACATCTCTGCCTTGTGTATTTCTGTGCAGTGCCAAAAACCTTTGGGGTGGGCAGCCCTGGGATAGCCGCTGTCTCCAGCCCTGACTCTCCTCCCTGACCACGGGCAAATGCAGCTCTTGTTTGGGCCAGGATCTTGTACCAGCCTCCAACGTCATTTGTTCCGTCACCTGGACCTGTTGTTTTCAAACGTGCAAGGGGCCAAGGGATATATTTGTTGATAGTATGTATGTTGGTTACTACCAGGATTGCAGTTTTAAGGATTTTCCACATATCGTGTGTCCTGTGTCCATCCACGTTGCAGTGCAGTGACCCAGACACAACACTGACAGCTGCAGGGTAAATAAATAAAAACAGAGTATTTTGATCTTGGAAGGGGAGGTGGTTTGGAGTGGAAGGGGGGGCCAGGGTGTCAGCAGCCAGAACAGGGTGGCCACAGCTGTGATGGGAACAGATGCGGCACAGGGAGCGGGAGCAGGGAATAAAGTTCTGCAAATGCAAGCAATGCTGGAGAGTCTTGGAGAATGGCATGCATATTTGGGACAGGTGGGAAGTGTTTACATTGAAATAAGAAGGATGATGGCCTGACAGAATGCTGGTCATGTTACCTGTGACCCAAACTGACCGGCCACAGCTCTCATGGGCCCGGAACATCCGAGACCACCATTTCTTTGTCACAGCAGGGCCCACTGAATTAATGTAGGGTCCTGTGCAGTGGTAGGGCTGCTGCTGCTTGGAAGTGTTTTGTCCCTCTCACAAGCAAGCTGATGTTGCCTCGAAGCCAGCCTTTATCCCAGTCTAGCTTGTGGTGGGTCTCTGTAGGATCCCTGTGCAAGCCTTGAACCAGGCAGGTACAAGGCAGTATCGAGACCTGAGCCAGCAAACCTGCCAGTGTGGTCTCCAGCACAGATGGAGCACAGCTGGCAGTGCCCAAGGTCACATATCTGACTCACCCCAAACAGCAGCTCTGCTGTGGCTGGGTCCTAAGCTGGTTACATTGGTTTATTGGCTTTGGTGCTTGGTTTTTGTTGTTTTGTTTGTGGGTTTTTTGGTTGGTTGTTTTTTTGTAAGTCTAGCAGAAGTTGTTTCTCAACCAATGTTTAAATGATGAAATAACTAGAGTTGCACACCTTTAAAATTCTCAGAGGCAGCCCAGCTGCCAGGAGGAGCTCAGTGAGGCTCTTGCAAAGCAGGTAACCTGCTGCTGTCTGCTGCCTGACTGAAGTGGCATTTGGGTACAAAGCAGTTGTGCTATGTGCTCTCTGCTGATGGTCATTAAAGACAGGAGGTTGTGGGCCTTGTTGCAGAGGATCTTTGCAATGCTTCACTGAATTTTCTCCATCCAAAGGACTCATCACAACAAATGATGTGAACAAAATCCTTCTTCTGGCCCTTTATACCCTTTTCATAAAACATTAAGGTCTGGGTTTTTCAAGAACCCTAGAGGCACATGTGTCCCCATTTAAAATTAATGTAGGGCTGGGAACCCATGTCCCTAAGGTGCTCTTGAAACCCCAGCTAAAGGGGTTTAGTTGAGCCCAGCAAAGGCAGACAGCGTGGCTCTGTCACACCTGCATTACCCAAGGGTGGAAAGGAGACTTGTCCAAGGTCATTTTATGTGGTGCACTGAAGAATAGAGACCAGAGGATCCATCTCCTAAGCCTCCAGTCTCCCTTTTGCTCCTGGCTGCTTGTGTGACCATGGGAGAGGAAATCCTTCTGACTGCAGCTATGTCACAGGAAGATGCTTAAAGGCAGCTTGCAAGAAAGTTTGAGCATTTCTAATCAAGCTGGAGAAAGGCTCACAAAGTCATGTTGAGAGACATTCCCTGCATTTATTCACACCCTAGCTCCTAGATAAAAATGGCTTTGTATGTCAAGTTTAGGACCACGGAAAGCCCAGTGGATAGCAAGGGATTATCACAAAAGGGCAGCAAGGCAGTCAAAAAGAGCCTGAGGGACATTTTGTACGAATTCCATGAAGAGAATAATTAATTCAAACTGTATACAGACAGCTCTGTGAGTGTCCACTTTGGAGATGTTCAAAGAGTCCTTTGCTGCTTTGGGCTCACTTTAAATCGAGTGTCCTAAAAAACCACTTCAGCTATGCATTTCTTTTCAGTTATACAGAATGCTTGAATGCCAAGGGATCAGGGAAAACTTTGTTATTAAAGAGCTGCAAGACTTTAACAAGGTACATAGTCATTAGAAAGTTGTTGAGTCATGAAAATACTCTCAATAATTTGAAATTAATGTTTAGTGTGTGCTGTACCATAAAAATGCTTAGATGTTGTGGCCATGGATACTAAAGAAAGCCTTAAGGCCATGACTACATGAGCAAGTTACCGCAAGGTGAGCAGGGGTGTAATTTTGGAGCACACCACTTACAATAAGGTAACTTCCCTTTTTCCAGCTCTTGTCCTGGGACCAGGGAAGGAGGTTAAGTCCTGGCTGAGCATGGCACAGGCTGCCTTTTGAGGGCTGCTGGCTGAGGACATGAATGTGGCTGGGTACAGCAGAACAGATTGTGCAGTAAAACTGTGCAATAACTGATCTTATCTTTTAGTAACTTTGCTCTCCAGCACAGATGTAAGGATGGCTGGACCATGTGTAGCAGCCAATGCCATAGAAATGGACACAATCAGATAATTAAGAAGGCAAATAGAAAGGACTGGATCTTAATGTGAAGATTCTGTTTCATAAGAACAAATATATATATAAAAATAAATAAATGCTTGCAAATAACAAAAAGGGCTCTGGTTTCCCTATACCAGTGGTTCTATTGACAAGGCTGGGAAAAATGACAAACTAACAAGTGTTTCCTTCTCTCTTTTCCAGAAAAACACAATTATCTGGATTTAGACTGCTTCTGGTAATCTGTCCTTTCTTTTCCATCTTTGGATTGTGCCAGGCAAAGTTCATCAAGTTTAATTTATGATTTGTGAAACTTATTTGTGGAGTGTGTTCCTGATAAAACAGGGCTTCTAACCCAAATGAAGGATTCATCCTAGAGCCTGGCCTGAGCCTGTCCAATGCTAGGTGGAGAAAGTCTTTCTAATCCAAGTCCAGGATATCCTGGAGATTTTTATTTTCAACACAGTAATGATCATTGTGCTTTCTCTTTTTTCTTTTTCTTTTTCTTTTTCTTTTTCTTTTTCTTTTTCTTTTTCTTTTTCTTTTTCTTTTTCTTTTTCTTTTTCTTTTTCTTTTTCTTTTTCTTTTTCTTTTTCTTTTCTCTCCCACTCATTATTTTAAAGAAGGGAGAGTTGTAAGTGTATTTCCTATCCAGATTTTGTAAACTGCTTATACCTCCTCTTGTAAAAACAGGAATGGAACTTCACCGAGAGAGCCGTGCTACTGCTCAGGTGAGCAGGAGGAAGATCGGTCCTCCAGGGCAGGTGAGTAATCCTGATATTCAGACCATCTCTACAGTCTCTCCTTCCATCCAGATTGATGTTATCAACATTTGGGGAGTGAAAGAGACTCCAAAGGAAGCCACTAGCCTGATGAGTACAGCAATCAGCTTTCATTGCCTCTCACTTGGTAAAGACTTCATTAGACAAGAGTGCAGCTTCCTTTGGAAGGGTGTATTGTACTCAGCAATTACACCCCTGCACAACCCTCTTCTTGTAGGTTAAGAACTCACAATCCCATAATCCAGCTTGCCACCTTCCCTTGTGGGCTGGCCTGTAGGGTCTCACTGGTACATGGCACCTTACCCAAAGCAAAATTATAAACATAAGATTATATCCCTAAATCCCTGTTTATATCCCCCAAACCAAGACAGAACTATAGTACCTTTTCAAGGCCTGGCCTATACTACGTAAGTTTTGCAGGCATTGCACAACACTTAGTGATTTCTAGGTGTGAAAAGGGGGAGATGATGAAAGGGAAGACTAGAAGGACTATGAATGCCCTTTCTGGCCAAGGGCAGAGGGCTGTATTTTGGGGCTGTCATACCTTATGTTGAAAAGAAACAAGCTGTGGTGGTGCTGCTCAGCGTTCCTCATACTCCTTGTGGAAGCAGGGACAGAATGCAGACCCCAGCCAGCACAGCGCCTGAAATTACACAGAAACTGGGTAGAAAGGATGGTTCTCCTGCTAGGAAAGGCTAACTAGCATTTCTACTCTTGCCCAGCTCTACGCTTAAGAAATATTGTTCTGATGGTGGGTGTCTGTAGGCATCTGTTTTCTTCAGGTGCTCATTCTATCAGTGTCTCAAGAGTTAAACTACCTGGAAGAAGGGGATTTTAGTAGAAGATCCGGAGTGGTGAACATTATCAGCAGTGTTAATCTGTCACATCTTTCCTGGACTGTACATACCACGCTCCACCACTCTGGCATGTCATGGCCTGCCTTGTTACAAGATGTGCTGAAGCTGTAGCCAGCCATAGTTTGGCATCTCAGTGAACCTTCTGATCCAAGAAAATACGGGAAGGAGAAAATAATAGTGCCATTTTCAAAAAGAAAAATGCTCTACACAGACCAACCCACCTTATAAAAATCAACCAAAACTAACTCCTAGACTTCTAAGCAAGAGCTAAAATAGAATTTTTCGAATACAGCTTTAGAACAAACCTGTTTGAATTAAAGGTGGGCTAGACCCTTGATTGCACATCACTAAAGGATGCCAGATGGATCAAAATCTAGAGTTTTTCTCTGTAATTTTTCTCTCATATTCAGACACATACAAACTAAGGAAAAAAAAAGTATTTGTTTTCCTGGTTCCCATTTCCCACTTCTGGCAAGAGCCCAGCCAGCAGCCAGGCTGGCCTGAAAACATCCCATGTTATCTGAGCTTGGAAATGCAGCAGACTCAAGCTGGAGCAGTCCTTGGAGTTGACTTGGAGAGCCCACACCCCAGTGCAAACATTGGACTGCAGACACCAGAGGAGAGGGAAGGCCCTTGGCCCTATTGTTGTTGTTGAGCTCCTGGAAAGGAGCTTGTGACAGGAAAAATATTCTGGATAAGATAAAAAAACTCTCACAGGAATGGATGATCTCACTTGTCCACACACACACACCCAAATGCACAAATATATATAATTAACTGGAAAATACTGTGTGGTACAAAGGTTTCTTCAGCTTGGGATCATCAGAGTTGGGCTAGTTAAGGTTGGTACAGCCATAACAAAGATTACTTCCCACACATCTCCTGCTAAGAGGCCTTCTACCACATCACAGCCTTTTAGTAGGCATTTATATCTGCCGATAGGTACCTCTGTGCTTTTCACACAGAGAAAACTAGGCATGTGATACAATTATTAAATGTACTTGTAATAGCCCATCTAGTCATCAGTAGAGCAGGTGGGCTCTATGTACACACATACTTTCATATGGACAGTCTGTGGACCCCTTTAAATGGTCACAAGGGTGTATAAGGGACAGGAGACAAAAAGACTCTGCTGTTTGAATACCACAAAGAATTAAAACAAAAGGAAGAATAAAACCAAAAGCCACTGAAGGCAGACCCATCTGGTTTAGCCTCTGTGCAGGACATCTGTGGTGGAACAAAGGGAGGACCACTGCAGGTACTGTGGGATTTTGGGGTTTCTTAAGCAGCCCCATGACAACCTGGACACAGTTCCAAAAAGCAACTCCACTTACAGACACAAGTTACCAGTTTCAAAGGTGTCACAAAACATCTTCTGCACCTCTTTCCCCATTTCCTAGACCTTGCTTGCTAAGGGACACAGCAGAGTGCTCCTCAGAGCATGGCTGAGAATTTACCAGCTCACCAAAGCAGCAAAGTCATTGCCAGGCACTGCTGGGCTGCCATACCACATGACAAACAAGTCCTCGCTCTATCCTGTTCCAAAGATGATATATATATGAATATATATATATACACACACACACATACACACACACATGTATATAATTTTTTTTTTTTTTTTTTTTTNTTTTTTTTTAAATGAAACACATATCCCTCTGTTTGTTTTGTTGTTTGGTTGGGGGTTTTTTGAGTTTTTTTGCTGGGTTGTTGCTTGGGGTTTCTTTGTTTTTTTTTATGAAGGGGGGCAATTTGTTTAGGTTATTGTTTTGTTCTAGCATTCCCACATACTTTCCACTCATGCTGAAAATGAAGTTGTGTCCATGAATAGAGCTAGTGGTACCCATTGTTTCCACCTCAGAAGTGCACATGGGCATCCAATCTTTTCCTTGCAAAAGGCCCACGCAACATTGCTTAGAATTTTGCAAGAACCAAAGCTATCTTAATAAAACCAAGGAGAGCAAGAAAGGAGGTGTGTTACCTCTGCTTTGATAACTCCAGAAGCCACTTCATGCTTGTAGCATGAACTGGGAACAGTTTACTTCTTCCACTGTCCTGCTAGAGCAGGAGCTGTTCTGTTGTTTGTCTTGCACTGAAGAAGTAGGACAGTGTTTCTCAACAGGAAGGCTTGTCTGGATCCCAGACAAAGAGGGCTCAGGAACACCAGCCCTCAAATAACCCAACCACTCACTCAGCCCGACCCTGTACACGCTGAAGAAAACTCACCACCACAGCTGCATATTTCCATCCAGCTTCCCCACAAAACAGTTAACATAATCCCTAAGCAGAGATACTAATGTGAGAAGCCAAGAATGGTTATTTTTTAGGTAACAAGAATGCCCCAAATTTTACTGGTGTTACATAACTTTTAGCTTCTTGTTCCAAGCCTCAAGCTACTGAAAAGCTTCTCTGTGTTTTAGGACTACAGGTCATTCCTTTCTCTGTCCAAGCTGCTCTTCCAATATATTTTTAAACTGTATGCTTGTTTCCAGTGAGTGGACTCCAAGTGACAGGAAAAACTCTGTAAGAGAGATTGTCTTCTTGCATATAAATCTTACTTTGAAAGGAGACTGTATTTTTGGAATTCAAGAGCTAGGTTTGTTTTTTTTTCTCTGCAATATTTTTCTTCTGCCACTTACAGAAACACTTTCTCTAGAAGGAAGTTGCTTGGTCAACTCTAAACTGAAGACGGAGGCACAAGGCAAAAATCTCCTTTCTAACCCATGTTTTGGATGGAGGAGGTATTTTCTTTTAGACTGTTCAGGAATTTGTTCATTTGTGTATATCCAGACGTTCAGGATTTCTGTTAGGGAATGCTACATCCCCCTAAATACAATAGACCACAAATTTTTGGTTGTTTGGACTCATTCTAAAATGCCCTAGAATGTCAGTGTTTCACCTAATTCTAAATCAGGAGGAATGGCCCTCATGGTACAGACGACTCAGAGACGCTTTGAGGTTCACCAACCCATTTCAAGAGTCTTGACCAAAACATTATTTATTACTGGTTACTCAACAATAACAACAACAAATACAAACTTGCAAGAATGAGTTGGGAGTGTCAAAGGCAGAAAAGTTCTACCCCAAAGGCTTGCTCTTTATACAAACTCGATGGAAAGAAAGAACACAACACAATGATGAGAAGCTCAGAAAATGGCTTAACATCTCAGACAGTGGACAGGTTTCAGGTGGGTGCAACCATACTCCTAAAGCCAGCTACTCACCCTTGATGACTCCTTGCATCCATCTCCTGATTTATACACTGTTGCTCTGATGGACTGGCTGCTAGAGCTCCTGCTGAATGCCATGCCTATCCAGGATCTGGAAGCAGCCCAGAACTGGAGAACAGCTAGCAGAACCCCAGCCACACACTTAAAAGTCACTTAGAATCTCTGCTCTTTTTTGAAGCCTGTTGCTGTGGGCTTTTCTTCACTAAGGGACCCACCTTACACCCACACAACAGGTACTGATCTCATGCTGGGCAAAGGAGACACCAAGATATTTGGGGACTTTGTGTGTAACTGATGGTAGCCCTCAGTAGGGTCTGACTTCCTAGAGAAAGGAGATACAATCTTTGCTCGGCACTGTGCCCAGCTAGTTGCACTGACCACACTGAGGCACACCTCTAGGTGTACAGTTCATTATAAGATGAAGAGGGATATATAAAAATTCAAGATGGGGCACTGACTTGGTAGCTGAATGTTCCTTTCTCAACCCCAGAAACAGCAGAAGACACAGAGACCAGTACAGAACAGAATCAGCTTTCTCATCTGTTGATGCTTTACATGGCCACAGCCAACACAAAACCAGGGAGAGGGATTCAGCTTGCCTTACAGTGCAGGATCTCCATCCAGCCTGAGCACTCTGGGCTCGTGTTGCAGCTCCTGGAAAAAACAGGCATCTTTTTAGGGCAGATTAGCCCGACTTGTTTGGGCTGTCAAGTTAAGATGACTCAGCCCCTAGCCACACCTCTTGCTTCTCTCTTGTTAGAAGGGGTGTCTAGACAGCTCAGGTGTAGGCGTTGCCGTGTCCACATCCAGTGGGATTGATCCCTGTTGGAGGACCACATGCTGTGCCAAGGCAGCCCTCTGACACCACCTTGGTAAGCAGGGCAGAGGGCTGCAAACAGGCAGAAGAGGCTTAGACCCCCATGAGGATTTAGTGGCCTCACTCCTGGATGACTTTCACAGCCACGTGTGGCTGCAAGCAAAAAACAGAGCCCAAAGCCCAGCTCTCCTCTGCTCCTGGGGTATTTTGGTAAGTGTGTTGTTCCTCTCTAGGAGCTCTGCAGGGGCAGCAAGAAGCCACACGGCAAGGAGGGCCAGTGCTAATGAAGCCCCCAGTTAACCTCCCTGATGGATGGGCTTCTCCAAGCAACTCCCAGCATCTGGATGAAAACAGGAACACTTCCCTTGCTGCCACGTGGTCTCCAGGGCAACATCCCTGGTGTGTACACAACAGGACCATCAGGTAGCTGTTTCTGTGTCACTGATCATCACAACCTTTTATTCCTGGCACAGGACACAGAGAGATGAAGGAGGCTGATATGAGAAATGGCACCACCCCGCTGTAATGGAGATAATTCTTCAGTGTCATGCTCCAAAGCTGACTATGTGTCTACATACACACAAACACACCTCACTGCCCCTTGTCTCAGTATCTCTCAGTTGTACTAGCACTGCTTACCTTAAAAGGTACCTTTTACTTTTTTTTTTTTTAATTAATTTTCACTACTCGTGGTCCAATCTTAGTGGTGTCCACCTGTAGAAAAGGGCATTAGTCATCATGTTTGTTTAGGAGTGAACTCAAATGGTTTGACTGGATAGTAGCAAGTGAATAGTTTTCATAAAAATGTCTAAATGCAAACAAAATTTGGAGTCCAGCCCTGCTTCCATTTGCAATCAATTCCTTCAACAGCCATGTCCCAAGAGTAACTCAAGATATTTCCAGTGACAGAATAAGCAAGGTATGGAAGGTCCTGAAGACACGTTGCCTGTCCTAAATGCAAAAAGGACTCAAAAGAGAAGGTTTAACAACTGAGAATTAGTGCCTCACACAGCCAGCATTCATGTGAAGAACTTTACACTCTACGAACCAGGTACAGTGATTTCAGTGAGCTCCCTGGTGCTCTTGCCTGATGCTCAGCAGGTTTCCAACAGTCCAAACCTTGGGAAGTGCCGTTAAACAGCTTATTTTAGTCTTGCCACATAGATCAAAGTTCAAATAGCTGGACCTCTGTTGGTACTCGAGCCTGTGATGATGACCATGAACTTAATCAATCAAAGGACTTTTCAACCACTTCCCAGATGCATGAAGAAACAGCAGCCCTGGAAGCCAAGGAATAAGGAATGCACTGACAAGTAGGTATAGAGGGACTTGTGCAGAAATATCTGCATGTGCATGTGTGAGAGGAAAAGACAAGATGAACTAATCCCTTTCCTTGGGGCTATGTCTTTACTCTTTCAGACTGGCACGTGTCTCCTTTGTTTTCGATAATAAGAGGTAATTATATCTGAAATGTTAAACTGCAAATCCATCACATAATTAAGGGAATTCAAACTGCACAGAACTATGGGAACATTTAAGGATGGATTAGGGACAGGGACTCTGAGAATCACACTCTGTGTTTTCCATTCCTTGACTCAAAGACTCAGGCAGTTTACTGCTTTCCCCAGGGACTGTCTATCTCCCCACCACAAGATAAGGGAACCACATGCTGATTCCAGGGAGAATCACTAGTGTACTGTGGTGGAACAAAACAGCCTTCAGAGAGGGGTTTAGGGCTTGTGTTTCCTTTAATTTTTTTTTTGACCCTTCTTATCACTAAACAAAAGCTTGTGGTCTTTCCTAGATAATCACATTTAAGCTCTGATAAAACCACATGCCTGGATAAAGCAAGTCTTATGCAACTCAGATGAAGCTGTTTTTCCCCAGTGTAATTATTATTGAAGAAATCGATCATGTTTAACAGCAAAGCCTAAAATGCAAAGCTCTAAATTAAAAATACAGATGAAGCAGTGTATTTCCAAATCCTCCCACTCCTCTACCACTTGAATTTGCAAACAAAAGGAGGAAGAAAGGAGGAGTACTAAAAAAGGAGACTCATTCTTTCCTCATAGGATCAGCAGTGACACTCACCTCCTGTGGGCAGTGAAGGAGGGAGTGCCTGGGCTTATCCCACAGTGCATGGAAGCCTCTCCAGGACAATGCTGGAGTGATGGTGCTGGTGAAAGCAGGGATTCAAGCCATGGAGGCTCTAAATGCACAGTCTGATGTCCTTCACATCTCTCCCTGTTGGTGGCTGCTGGCCAAGCTCAGGCCCAAGGCATCAGTCCTTGCTTAGAGTAAGCTTGGCCTTGCTGCCGCTGTGAAGGCACACAACTGTGCACAGCTGGCCTGGGCTGCCACACCAGAAGAGAGGAAGGCACCCTGTACTTCCTTATAGAAAAGGGAGGAGAGGGTGGTTTGAGCACAGCCTCAGACATGGGCTTACCAGAAAACTGGGGCAGACATTGGGAACTAGAGATTGCTTGGGTCCTGCTGGGTCTGTCTTGTTCTTGGTGTCCAGGTGATCTGTATCTGACATTATGCAGATGACAAGAGTCATTTGCACCTCTTTCCCCAACAGTTCTTTCCAAACATGAACAGAGAGTGATTTTTGGGGGGTGATCTTTGGGCAAGGAATGCCATTACTTACACCACAGTCACTTGGGATAATATTTATTACCGATAGGCTTTCGTGGGGCAAGCTCAGGCAAGGGAGATCAAATCACTGCTTCAGGGCAGCCCTTGACTTATAACTGCAGAAATGCCAACACCACAAAAAGTTAAATGTAAAGTGGAATATGAGTGTACAGGGCTTGACTCAGAAACTGTAAGATTTGGTGAGGTATTTTTATTTTACTTTGAGGTGTACATGGGTCATATTCTACATAAGTGTAAGAGCTAGGAACACATTATGGATTGGTTGGGGGGGTTGTTTGCTTGGTTGTTTTTTATGAGAACTCAACTGCTTAGATATTAACAGATCTTCTTCTTTTTTTTTTTTAAACAGCAGCACAGTGCAAAATTCAGAATAAAATTATGAGAACTGGCTACATAGTAACTACTGCTCCCATTTCTGCATCCAGCATTGCAAAAATGTTGATTAAAAGCTAGACAACTTTTTTCCACTCACCACATTTAACAGCCCAAATATCTTCATATATCGAGTATCATCCAATATTAATTGAAACCTTTGGACTGGCCTGGATTTGTTTCCTTGCTGGAAGAAGAGGGAGAAGTACTCCACCCTTACTTTTAAATAGACTTTAGATGTTTCATTGAAGTTACTTGGAACAGGGTGCAGGGACCATCAGGAAAGGATTAACTGTAACAAAATCTTTGTGAGGTTAAAAACTGGGCAAGCTGGTCATTTAAACACTGTGATGGGTCATTTCCCTGTAGCAAACCAACATTTCCAAAAACCAGCCTAATTAGGTGTGTCTACCTTAAAGGTGTTGCATGAGGGTTTCTGCTGTTACTGGAAGATGCCCCAATGGGAATGCCTCCATAAAGCTTTTGAGGAGCCACCAACTCAGACAGAGCAGATGGGTGGACTGCAGACTGGGATTTATTTAGTGAGAGGCGTGAAAAGCCAGCAATCCAGCCCAGCATTCCCTGGATTTTGTCTCTGGCACAGGAAGGGTTTGCATGTTTCCCGCTTGTGGCTTCTATTTTAGCCTGTGTTCATTGCTGGGATGCTTGGACACAGCTGTGCTGGTTCATTAAGTGCCCAGCATGTCACTCAGCCCAAGCAAATGGCTTTGGGGTAGTGTTTTCCAATGACTCAAGGGGAGAGTAGACCTCTCTGTGAGGAAAGGAAGGTGTTGGTCTAGGAGGTATCTGGTAATCTCCTGAGATACATTCAAAATAAGGAACAAAGAAGAAGTCTCAAGCAGGAGCAAGAGGGCTGGGACTCAAATGAACATTTCAGGAATAATCCCCAGCCATTGAGAAACCCTAATAAGACATGACCCAAGACCACGAGGTGATCAATGAACCAATAACTTCCTTTGTGTTACAGCCAGTATTTGTAATAGAGAGCTCACTGGTCCTGTGGCTTTCCCTGTAGGTTCGGAAGTGAACTGTTTGAGGGTACTAACTGGACACCAAGAATGAGGGAAATGGATCTACAATATCCCCACCCTTTTCTGGTCATTACATCCTGCTCTCGGGTGAGAGCCATTCACAAAATTAGAGCATGCTCAAGCCTTGCCCTTGGATGCTTTGGTTTGGAAGGTGCCCTGCCCTGTTCCAGAAGCTGTGTCAGGGACGTGCTGAGCTCTGCAGCTGCTAGTTGGGTGCTGCTTCCAAAGAAACAGGGTCCACATCCTGCTGCAAGTGACTCATGCTGAGATCATCCCACTCAGGAAGACACAGAAGGATCTGTCCCTCTTCCTCCCTCTTCCTTCAGGGAGGACTTTTGGCATGGAGGAGCAAAGCAGGTGCTGCGAGTGGGGAGGTTTGGGGCTTTTTTGTGCAGAAGAAAAGAGACAGCCCCTAAGGAAGATGTTGCCTGCCAGCCCACGCTATGGCATCCATCACAGTGACAGCCCTTGGCCAGGGGCAGTCTGGGAGAAGCATCCCTGGCACGCTGGCACGCCTCTGCTCCTTCCCTGAGCCTGGCTTTAACCCCTGCACTGCCCCGCCACAGCACAGCCTCCCTGCTCCTGCCTCCCCATGGGCACTAATACAATCCCCAGGGACTGCTCACTTCAGCCTTTCCATGGCTAGTCTCTGGAAGGCCACCACGGGCCTGGGTAGAGTTAGGGGCTGTGGATACTTGGCTTTAAAGGCAGGAAATCCACATGACACCACAACAAGCACAAAGTCCCCGTGACTATTGCCATGCTGGTACCAACCCTATCTCAATAACCAGCTGTGGAAGCGACTCATCCTAAATATTTCCCAAGGCATCTAAAACTAGTTTCAGTTTAAAAATCAGATTCAGGCTTAGACAGACCAGCAAGAAGTGAGCCCAGCAGCCCTAAAGCTGTCAGTCCAGCCCCCTGCTGTGGCACAGCATTGCTCAGCACAAACCATTGAGAGGTCTAGCATTTATACACTCATGTCTACCTCTCTAGAAACACGTATGCTTAAGAAAATAAGGACTCTGTAGGGTTGCTTCCCAGTCCATCCCCGTCTGCTTGTCACTGGGTTGTTCTAGCCTTTGCCCTGCCCCATTACAGTTCTTCCCAAATGGGATCCTCTGTAGTCACTTCCATGCACATGCATTCACACATGCCTGCACCACACAGGCTGCTGACTCCTGCTCCTCCAGGCAGTCAGTGCTGTTCCAACTGCCCACTGTAAACCCAGCTTGGCCCAAAACCTAAAGAGATTGACAAAAACACATTTCGCTGCTCTTCCTGCAAAACTCTTGAACTCGTGAAAGTTGAACACATGAAAGCAATCTGAGGTTAGCATGTAATAGAAAAACCACATGAAAGAGATAATTTAGCATTAGACACATGTTACCAGGAGCAGGTTGAAACTAATACAGGTTTTGCATTCAGGTCATAAAATACAGCCCTTACATCGCTTTGTGAGGTGTCCCTGCTTAGCGTGCCTTGATAGGAGAACAGCTACAATGCTTCAATGCTGATACAAGTTGAACACTTGAAACACCCTTTTCCTTCACTCTTTTCACTCATTCTGTGAAAGAGATACTCATACCTGCAGGACTGACTCTGAATGGTGACAGACAGTCCAGGATGAATATGGGTCAAAACCATTTTCTGTTCCCATTCCAGACCTACTGAAAGGCCAGACCAACAAGCTGAATCCAACCACTCCAACAATCTTGTAACTGTTGTTTATCATTGCCATAACATACCTTAAAAACCTGGTGCCAGTGATCCAGTTGGAGCACCAGAAGGGAGAATAAGTGGTCCCCAGCACTGCCCACTGACTGTGGCTCTGCAACAGAGGGATGAGGGCAGAGATCAGCCTCCAAGCAGCATTAAGGAACCTTTGTGGGATCTCTGTTCTGATCCTGGAGGAAATCATACACAACCTGATGTTAGAAATGTCTGTCTGTGGTTGACTTCTGCAGGATTCAACCATGTTACCACTATTTTTATAGAACCCAAAGCACTCACTCTCACTTTAAGCCAGAAAAAAACCAACAAATTTGACAAATTTCAAACAAGATGAAGTTCTGAAAATAGAGCTGTGTTGCACCTTTAAAAAGTGGGTTGGCAGAGGAACTGGATTTACTTTGAAAGTTAGTTTGGTATGAAAAAGCTACACAGCAAAATTCTAAATCCCTTTAGAGAACAGAATGAAATAAAAGCAGATATTTCATCTCTTAACACCTTGTCAGCAAAATTCTCCTTCTCGGGGAAGACTTTTTTCTTTTGCGAAATTATTGTGCTTGTTTGCCAATGAAGCTTTTCTAAGACCAACATAGCTGCTTTCTCACCCTGCCTCTCCCAACACAGCAACGCTCCCTTCTGTAGGCCAAGCAGAAAATTCTTTCCCTTGGGGCCTGCAATGAAGCTCTTATAAGTTTTTGGGAGAAAATGCTGCACTGTTGTAGAACCCACATCCCTCTTTCCTCTCCCCCCTCCCTTTTTAGTTCCTGACCCTGACTTTCAACTACTGTTCTAGCTGGAGTGCCAGAAATGGATTTGATTTGAGATATTTCTACTGATGTGCTTTAAACAAAAATAAACTTATCAAGGAGCACTAAAAATATGAAGATCAATCAACTCAGAGTTAGGCTGAAAAACGTTCCAGTGTGCCAATGATGTACTGGCAAACACAATTCAATTGATCTTGTGGTCTGCATTCAACTTAGGCTTTTAAAGAAAAATCTGGATGGAAATGTTAATATTAATCAAAACACACTATCACTGAGAAAAGTTCTATAAACATGCTGGGCTAGCATAAAGACTACAGAAGAGAACAGTCTATGTCCTATTTTTAACTCTTTATTCACCAGCTGAGAATAGCTGGAAGAATAGCAAAGGTATCACATACTGACCTTAATTAAGACAGTGATTCACTCTTTCTCTCTGCACACAAATGGAACTGCTTGGAGCTGGAAGGCTGACATGCAATTAGAGTTTTTTGGGTGAAGAGGTAATATTTACCACGCAGGGCATCTTTTAAGGGAGAATATAGGGTTCCTGATAGACACATTATTCTGGAGAACACACACAGTCATTCATCTGTTTTTCTGGAAAGTTAGAGAAATGCAAATATGAAAGGTATTGATTTTTGAAAAACTAGAAAACACAAGTAAATTTATCACTTTATTCTGACCCTTATACAAACAGGGCTTTCATAATCTAATTATACAATATATTTATTTTACAAAAAAACAAAACTTGTGACATCCAGAAAACTATTTTTTTTTATTCTTCCTTCTCCTGATTTTCTTGTTACAGGTGAAATGTCCTTCCAGAACAGCTCCAGAAAGAATGTTTATCTTGTAAGGATCAACAAAACGTATTTGAGTGCTATTTTTGCTTTGACTAGATCTTCACAAAGTTAATTTCAACAGCAATTTTTCTGACTAAGGAGACCTGATATTGATGGTATATTGGAAAAAGGAAAATTTCTTTCCAGTTTTATTATTAGCTTGTTCCAGAGGTTTCCAACTAATCCAAACCAAAGTAACTTTTTAATAAAACAGAATATATTTTAAAATATATTATTAATGATATTTCTACCATTGCTCCACAAAGGTATCAAATGTAATCATCCCACAACCTATCTTGAATGCCTGTCAACTGCTGATAACTAAAATATTTGTATCACTTTACAGTCATGATACCAAATACCTTCAGATGAAACAGGGAACTACATCTCTATCTACCACATTGATAAAGAGCTTTAAAGAGAAAAAATGAACAAGAAGAAGAAGAAGTATCTCTTCGAGTTCCTGGGGGATGGGATTTCAAAAGCCAGATTTGCACAAGCAGTTGAATTACCACACCTGTCCTGATGCCCAAAGAAAGCCAAGGGCCCTGTGTAGGTGTCAGCATGGAGAGCCTGGTGCAGGACCACAACCAACTGTGGGTCCTTGTGCCGGGCTCTCTTCCACAGTCTGAGCTGGGATAGAAAAAGGGAAGTTTCTCCAATAAAAATGGGGAAAACTCAGAGTACAGAATCAACTTCAATCATAGCAGAGTCTGGGACTTACAAAAGTGCTCCTGGAGAAAGCTATATATAGACATGAAAGTAAGCAAAGAAACCTCCCTTGAAATAAAACATTGCAGATCAAGGCTTCAGCAAAATTTCCTTGCTTCACATCATCCTGGTGACAATACTTTTCTGTAGGAGGAAGCAAAGTGGCCTCTATTTGTTAAACTCAGAGCTCAGAAATCAAAGCATCCCAGTAGGGAAGTGGAGAAAACCACAGATCTGGTTTTATTTGAAGTGTTTTGAGTGGTCCTAGAGAAGCAGACTAGAAAGTAGTATTTTTAAAATGTCAATAAACCAAATTTAAGGCTCGGACATCCTCCAGACTTGAAGTTTGATCAAAGAATATTAGAATTCAACCCCAATGCAATGAACACTGAGATGTGCCATGCCCATTTCTGTTTTTAAGGGATGGGGAAGATTTCAGGCAGACTTCTTTCTCACAGGGCATGCACAGTGTGGGCAGCAGAAAGGCAGAATTTCTCACTGTGCCATAGCAAATGTGCTTTTTTTTGTTTCCCAAGAGGAATTCTCTCCTCAGAGAGGAAGGCAGGGTAACAACCAAGGCCACAGGGCACCACACAGACTGACTGGTAGTCAAAACTGCAAGGTCAGGCTCTGTTACAGGGAACATCAGGGGTAGAACCTGGCACCAGAGAGATGGTTCTTCTCTTTCCTGCTCTCCCGTGTCCATTTCACAAATGTTGGTGGATCCTTCTGCCAGACCATGACTTCAAGCCTTTGAGGAAAGGAGCCTAGCTCTAACTGTTCATTGAAAACCTCCTGCCCTGCCCCCTGCCAAAGGCTGTGTGCTGATATGGGAATTGTAAACATGGAGAAATGGTTTTAAAATTCACATTAGTCCCTAAGCTTTTCATATAGTCAAACAAAATCTCACATACAAATTCTTCTACAAATTCTTGTTTTTTCTATCCAATCCTACAGTGAAACTGAAGAATGGGGTTTAGCATCAGACAGCAGAATTAATATGATGAGGGATTTTGTGTCTCTAGATCACAAACAGTTTTGGAGTGAGGACTTTGATCTGTAAATTAACAGAGCCAGAGGGCAGCCATGGTCAGCCAGGTTTCACTTCTGAAAGGATGCCAGCAACAAGGCTGCTCTGAATGAATATCCTGCATGAAACTGAGTGTAGCTGATGGAAAAAGCATCCAATCTCTACTGCAAATGATGGAATAAATCATAGCCCTGACTTTTGCTCCAAGAATGGTTTCCGCTGTTAAATGTTGAAGACTTATACGCAGTATGAACTCGTCCAAATTCTAACTACTAATTCTTATTACACTGTTGACCAAAGGAGCTTCTGTTTCTGAATTTCTCTTCCTTATATAGCATACTTGAAAATCAGACTTCTCCTGACTTGTTGTTTGGTAAGCTAAGGTGATGGACTGCACTGAAAGGCGTGTTTGCCAATCCTCCAGTCATTCTTGTGGCTCCTCTCTGAAAGATCGCCAGGTTTTCAACATCCTTCTTTAATTGTGGGTACCACAGCTGGATGGAGTGTTCCCAAAGCAGCTGCACCACTGCCAAACACAGCAGTAAAGCAATCCCTGAGTATAGAGACAGGGAATATCAAGCAGGCATTAGAAAGGCTCCAAGGATTGCTTTAGACCCTTTGGCCACGGCACTGAAGTGAGAAATGACACTCAGCCAATTAGGCACTCAAGCCCTTAATCATTTTCCAGATTGCTGTTTCTCAGCCCAGTCTATTCCATCTGGTACAGAGATCTCAGATTTTTAATTTCCTTTACCTGTAGGACCCTGAAAAGAGAAATTATTTGCTATTTCCATTCTACCACAGGATCCAAACCATGCTAAACTGGTCCTTCTGTCATCTGGTAACACCAGCAGAGTGGAGTTCACCCCTTCTTACAGTCACTGCCACACCACTAAGTAACTCATTGCAACAAATGGATCCCACTAGGAGCACAACTATTTGATGTATTTATACTTTAAGCCTCTTTACAAATCCCACTTTGAAATTTATAACTGAAACAGTTAGAATCCATCTGCTATTTCTTATTTGGTACTGTACCATTTGAGTTTATGAAAGAATATGTATGGGGGCAAGTGTAAGGCATACAGGACGTTCTTCCATCAACATTAGTGTAATAATCAACTAGATAGAGTTATTTTTTTAAAATCCAACTGAAGCCGACCATAATTAATTTCCAAAAAACAGTACTAGATGTCTCTTCATGTGATACATTGCTTCAGTATGTTATTCCTTATGTACTCCTTGCACATCCTTGAATATCCTTGAATTAATATTAATGTTAATTATTAATGATCACAGCAATCTATTTAAAATATTGATCTAAATTTAGATTTCTTTAGCCTCTAGAACTTCTCCAGTGTTTCTTATCAGAAATCAAAATAAAGACCTAGGGAACTCTTTGGCTTTGTACCTCTAGGATTTGGAGTTAGAAAAACCCAGTGAGATTTGCATATGTAACTTTAAAACCTGATTAATATACTCCCAAGTACCAATGAAGTGAAAATTATTCCATTATCCAGAGAAAACATTCATCTTCTGCTTATTCATAAGATACAAAGAAGGTTCTTTTTGTGCCACTATTATCAATTTTATCACAACCACTCAGCCAATTGAACTCCTATGGATTATTTAGTTTAAACTCTATTATCTTCTTTATTTATCTGATTTTCCAAGTAAGAATGTCCTAATCAGACCTTCCTTGAGGCACCAGCACTGAAGTCTAATTGGGCATTGGTGTGCAAAGTAGCAGAAGCAATTTTCACACTTAGGAAAACAAGAAATCCAAGCATACTAAAAAAGATCTGGTGCACAGCATTTTTTCAGGGGACAAATCTACTGTGAGTATTCCAATATTTTCTTACTCTCGAAAAAGCTCTAGGTTGCCTTCTGCCTCCCTGGTGGCAGCCACGCTCTGCACTGGTTTGGCTGCTGCTTCCCTGAAAACAGGGACTTCAGATTCCCAGCAGTCAGCTGCCGAGGGAGATGCTGATCCAGAATTTAGTTTGTGATTCTACTGAAGGTCATTTTCTCCCCGTGTGCAGGCGAGCACAGCCCGACTGGTGCATTAGGATAAACAGATGCTATCAGCACCAGCAACAAATTATCTTCCTGGGCTTTGTAATTTCTGGAGAGTAGCAGGTTGCATCAAGTCAATTTACACTGAGGATGGAGAGGGAGGGAAGCAGAGATTATATTGGCATTAGCAAGCAATTCAGTGCAAGGGAAAAGGAGCAGTGAGTTGGAGCTGGACGACTACATTGTGAAAGAAGGCATTATCTGCACAGCCATCTTGCTCCTAGTGAGGTACACAGCAAACCAGAGGTGGGGATATGGAGGGTTCACACCTGAAGGGGATTTGTGTCTAACACTCAACTGCAAAAAAACCAGAGAGCATGTGCACGTTGTGTAGGGAGATGTAACTGTCCACGTGAAAAGCAGTTCCTTGCACCAGGGCTTGGGGATATGCTGCAGCAGGAGGGGGCAACCCACTCTTTGTTTGCTGTTTCCAGAAGAACGCTTTTCTACAGCAGAAATTCCAGTCCCAAAACCAGAGTGGTGACATAACTGCACTCAGGAATCCTTTCACTGCTTCTCTGCAAGAGTGGGAGAGCACATCTCCCTGTATATTTTTAGATTCACAAATATTTTAGCCTACAGTAATATGCATTAGTACCTGCTCATAAATTGGCAGAACTGGCAGAAAGACATGGAAAAACTTTATAACAAAAGGAGGAGTGGAGCCCCATGTTCCTAAAACCCAGCATGGGGTCCCAGAGAACAAGACTTACTCTATTTCTGTGCCCCAGGCTGGTCTCTGCTGTGTTCAGACAGAGCACACACACTTATTTGTGCACAGAACTGCAAGATAAGCCCAGAAGTTTATGTAATTTCTCCAGATAAGGTACCCATTAAAGGCAAGTCTTACACTTCTGCCTTTAGCCATCTGAAAGGTATCTCGACATGCATTTCACACTGGCACATAAAGCCTGCACTGCTTTTTCATAATATTTTCCTCAGTGTTTTAAGCACAGTTCATATTTCTGGTTGGGACTGGGAAGCAATGAAACCATCTGCTGCAATCTTATTTGCAGAAGACAGCAGACACTCATTTCAAAACTAGTCTGGCTTTATCATCACAGTGAAAGACACTATTTCAGCATTTGTCTGCTGGGATGGAAAGAAAAAGCTGCCACGCATCTCCATGTAGGTGACTCTTCCTACCTCTAGACTCAAGGGAATTGTACTTCCCATATGTGCTAGCAAAAAATATTTATTCCAGCACCCTGTGGCTCCAGCCCTGCTGTTTTCTACTGCTGTCAAAAAAATATCTGCTGATATTGATGAGTTTTGATGATTCATTCATATCAATCCACAGCTGCCTACACAATTGAGTATTAGTTTGCATTTGCCCAGCCAAAAGAGGAGACTAATCTCACCAGTCCTGAAAGATTTCAGAACAAATGGGAGGAGGTTAAGCTGCTCACAAAACTCAGATATATAGAAATTCCTGTAGTTTTTCTATAAGAACATATTTATATTTCTAGTCTAGAGGAACACATAAAATTTAATCATCAGTAAACTTTGTGGGCTATATTAAAGGCAAAAAAAGTTTAAAAACCCCTGGCCAGTTACAAAGCATTACAAATATTACTCTATGTTCCTTACATCATCCTTTAGGTACTTATGGGTTTCCACCTGTTGTCCTGATGCCTCATTTCCCTTACCTGACAGAGTGCAATGAAAATTCTACTGCCATTCTTTGTCTGATGTTCACTAAAGGTGTCCTAGGGGACATCTGGAGACCAAGGGTTTCAGTGGAGCAAGACCAATCTTTCCTTCAAATGATTCAAGAGATTTCTCATGCCTTCTCCTTTTCCCTATTAAATAATTGATTCAGAACAAAGAAATATGTTCAATAACATAATTCAAAACTGAGAGTTCTCAACAATTTCAAGTTAGTAGCATTCCAAATTCTAGGACAGCTATTCACACAGAGCTGAAAGCAATCAGTATAAATCTAGATTATTTTATGAAGAGTCTGATGTCTCCTTTCCAAACTGCTGGATAACTGTAATACAAACAAAATCAGGCTGCTGATTCTCTGATTTAGGAGCTTGCAACATAAGAAATGAAAGAATCCAGTCTCCTGACTCATTTCCATGCCTTTGGACAGCTATCAAACCTGGGTGGGTGCAGCATCTCATCCTTCTAGCATAATATTTACAATATTTTGCTATTCCTCTCTCAAGGACTGTTGAGGTTCCTTGATTTTTCCATCCAGTTCAAAATAGGAGAAGTACTTTTTCTCTCCTAATATCTGTTCATATTTTAGGCAAATCCAGGTGAAATGGCCTGTGATTACCTTTCAAGGGGCAGATCATTATGTTATGTTATATTATTAGACAAATCCCTAAATTGCTCAACATTTTAAATGATGCTGAAAAAGAAATCTTAGCAGAGGGAGAAGTCCAAATATTCTCCCAAGAAAATTGGGCTAGCACATTTAAAGCACAAAAGTTTCCATAGCCAAAACATTCACATCTGGATGCTTTTAACTTAGTCAGCACAGCCAGACACCCACTTCTATCTGGGTGTTGTGCAATTCCAGCATGAAACTCAAACTCATACCATGAATCCAGAAGCAGCAGCCTAACACTCTGCCCTCACACCCCTTCTTGTAAATCTTTGGTCCTAGAGAACTTCTTCCAGCTCTAGGGTTTGGAATAATTTGTTTTCAGACCAAAGCTGTCTTCTCCAAACCAAGTCCTGTATCCTGGCTGAGTTAGCTGGAGATAAATCAGCATAAAACTAAAATAGCACAATGGAAAGTCAGGCTTACTGTTAAATCATACTTCTATTTTTATCTGGCAAAGCACTTAAACATGAGGTTGAGATGCACAGAACTTAAGCATATGATTAAAGTTAGTCCTCTGTTTACATGCATTGTTAACTCAGGGCTTATGAATAAATTGATTTTGTGAATCTGGCTGAAATATTGTGATTTTTAAAGGAAAACACACAGTGCTGATCCCCGAATATAAACAGAGATCCATAGGGTCAGGATGCAGAAACTGTACATCAAGCAGGAAAAGCTGAGTATCGGCAGCTGGGCCAAAAGCTCACACAAACCTACAGAAAGGAAAAGGAATATTTCCAAGCTGTGAGACAACACAAAGCAGGAAACAAATTCTGGAGTTAAGCATGTTCAACCTTAGTAGAATAGGGATACAAACATGGTGGTGCAGGTAAAGTCAAGCCTTACCTGGCCCAGCAGTTTACCTGCAGCTCTGTCCAAAAGCAGATTCAACAGACACAGGACACAGGCCATGCACAGAATGGTCACAGCCCTCCAGCTTCTGGCCACTGGCAATTTAGGGACTTGAAGCAATCCCCAAGCCCACGCAGGCCCTTGTGTTTAGCAGTCTCTGGTGAATAGATACTACAGAATTTTGACTTATACTCTCTTAAATTTATTTCATTTTGCAATTTCCAGTATCTGTCATCACTGCCACAATAAAATAATGAAAAAGTACTCCTTTTATTCAATGCCACTATCCATCTAGTTTCTTTAGCACCCTTAGTTCTTATGCTGCAGGGAGAAAGGAAAGGCCCCATTCACCACCTCCATATCACTCATGATTTTATGAGCCTCTGTCAAATGCTTCTTCAGTTTTTAAGGCTGAGAAGCATTACTTTATTTAGATTTCTCCATCAAAAAAAGAGACATTTCATACTTCTAGCTACTCTTACTGCTCTTTTCTGTGCTTTCTACTTCCAATACACCTTTTTTGAAATTGAGTGAACAGTCCTTCATGCAGCAGCCCAGGTGCAGGAACTCTACAGGAAGATCCACATCTCTGTCTCCCTCCTCTGTGTACTGCAGTGGCATAAGTTTTTTATTTTGCTGTCAATTATTTAAAAAAAACTCCAAAAATTTCTCTTTGATATTTATAGGACTACAGTACTTGTCTGACATTTCAGGAAAATGAGCAGCTATGACTTTATTAATCATTTTCCTGAGTACAGAAACCACAGAAAACATAGCAACCTGGAGGCAAGAATGGTCAGGATTATTTTCCCCTGTGTTATTTATGTATACTAACATTGACTTTTGTCTGCCACAGTATTGCTCAATATCTCAAGATCCTTGAGAAAAGGACCAAAAAGGTTTAGTTATTGCTGTGGTAATGATTTTTTTGGTCTGAATGACTTTCCTGCTCTCCCTACTAATTCTTTTTTCAGGTAGGGCTGTTGAAGAACATGGTTTCCCCTGCCCCAGAAAGTCTACAAGGACTGCCCTCCCCTCCTCACCCCCAAAAGGAACACTAAAGGGAACGTGAACATTTTCTAGTGTGAAAATTGGCTAGTTACAGCTATCTTTTTCTTCATACCTTGCTGAGACTTTTTCAAAATCCATTCAAAACCCCAAGCACACTATATTAAGTGTCACATGCTTTTCCAGATGCTTATTCATTCCTTTGAAGCTCTCCAGGGTTTGCAATGCATGCCTTTAATTTACAAAGGTCGTGTTAGCACACCCACAATATATCGTATTTAGGTATGCTGCCACTAAATCTGTTGTAATTTCCTTTCAATTTTCCTAGTAGACAAGCCAGACTTGGGTCCCCTGCAGGTTTTTTTCATCCCTGCTGGAACACTTTTTAGGACTGGTGTCACATTAGTTACCTCTGCAGCATAAGGTAACTGAGGCTGACTGAACACAAGAGTTTCACACCAGAGCAATTGGAACATTTGAGTGAATATCATTTGTCCTGGTGATTTGCTATTGTTCATTTCATTCATGTCTGTTTTAAAAGCTTTTCTGTTAACAGTTCAGTTCAGGACCCTTCCTTGGGCTCAACCCTTGGAGGACTTTCCTGTTTGCTGTGCAGGCAGTGCCTCTGCTCTCAGTGGGTTTGCTGACTTCCACTGCTCCTTTCACCCCTTGAGCATTTGCTGAGCCCACCAGACTCAGTTCCTGTTGTATTTGAAGGAAATTTGCTATGATTTTCTATGGGTTTTGTGAGTCACCCCTCAAACCATTTTAGTTTGTGTTGCAATGGGTTTACATTTAACTTGTAAGAAATTTTATTCTTCTCTGATTACTTTGTTTAGGCATGATTTCCAGTTTTTAGAGGACACCTTTGTATTGTCCCCTTCCTCCACTGTTTATCTGTAGAAACTTTCTGGAGGTTAGGTGAATTTTGAGAACTGGTATGTTTTCTCCACTATACAGGCATGGTACTTACAGTCTTTATTAATTTACTTACTCATTAATGCCATTAAAATTAAATTTCTTAATATTAAAATGCTTTTGAAATAAAAACAGTCTCGGTCTTTGGGTTTTTCTAATGTTATTATTCCTACTAAAGCAATGAAATTGACCATGAATGGTCACTATTGCTAAGCCATTCCTCAGTGTAACAGCTATAATTTAAACAAGGTCTTAGTCAAAAATTACTTGTCTCTTTTATTGGTCTGTTTAGAAATGTAAATTAAAATTTGCCCTTTATATCCTAAGTAGGATAAATCTTCTCCAGTCTATTTGCTTGCATACTGTCTTTTGCCTCTGATCTTTTTAAAGTATTTTATAGATATTTTCACTGCCATGGTCAGCTGTTTAAAAGGATAACTTTATAATAATGTTTTTCTTGATTTGGTGTGGCAACATCCAATTCATAGAGAGTGGGTGGCAAATGATGATATAGATAATTGATTTATCTTATTGGATTCTGGTTTCCAACTGACTGTGAGTCACTTCTCCTACGGCAAAATGTGTTCCTGTTATTTCCATATCATGAGTATCCTGGTAGTGCAGTGTTGGTACTGATCAGCTTCATTCAGTATGGTTTCTTTGGGGCCAGCACAGTGAAATTCACCCAACCTCACCTTATATGCATTTAATATTTCTAGGAAAGCACAGATACTTTTGGTCTTGTTCTGCCTGTGCCTGGTTTAACTGCACATTTGCTTGGACTGTTGGATTATCTGAACATTATTGGTGGCTATTCTGTCCTGCCATGAAGGCACAGAAGGAAATTTGCCATCAGGATGAATGTGTTCTCCAGGACCTCATCCCAAATAATTTGGAAGACTCTCCCAGTGTTTGTTTTCATTTGTAGTGCCACCAACCTGGCTGGCCCCATTTCAGAAGATATCATCCCTCCCTCCCCATCCATTTTTGAGCATCTCTCCTGTTCCTCAGATGTGTCTCCTCTTTCTTCCCACACCACTTCCTTAGACACACAGTGGGCTTCTCATTGTCTGGGACATTTCTTGAATGCTGTAATGGAGCTCCTGTTCTTTACCATCCTCTCCTATCCAAATGTTATGTTTTGCCTCCCGGACCTCTCCCTTGTATTTCTTGGTGCTCACACAACCACGGCCAGACATGATGCACAAGGAAGGTCAGCAGCTCCTCTCCAGTACCCTCTCAAGGGCTGCCCAGACACCACAGGATACAAAGGCCCCAGAGCACAGGCAAACCACTACATGTTCCCTCCTGGCCTTGTATTCCCAGTTATCCATCCCCCACAGCACCACAGCCTGCCTGCTCCTCCTCAGCAGGGCTGCGGTTCTTCCAGCATGTGTCTGGCTGAAGTGGATACACAAAGTTGCCTTCTGGCAAGAGAGAGAGGGGTCACATGGACAGTATCTTTTGCACACATGTTTACTCATTCAGTCTGTAACACGATTTTACGATTTGCCTCATTGTCTCCTAATTCAAGCACCAAGCAAGTCAAGCCAATTTTCCCAACCAAATCTCTTCTAAATGTTCATTGAACATTCAGTACCCAGAAAACAAAGCTTCTTTTACCACACACCTAAAACTAGCACAAAAACAGGTGGACATGTGTTTTCCAGAGAGAAACTTTGGTGCTTATACTTCCTATTACCACAGTCCTCACTTTCCCGTGCTTAGGGAAGTTTTCTTCTATTTAGAATCCAACCTTCTGGGGAGCACAGTTGTGGTTTTTGCAATATTTTTATTTTCTAAAGATTGACCCTGTGTTTAATTTGTAGAAAGCACATGGTGCAGAACAGATCAGGGAGTTTGGCACAGAGGCAGGAGGTACCTTCTACCCTTGGTCAATTAAACAAGAAATGTAAAACCTGGCAAATATTGCATTTAATCCTCTTTACTCCCCTTAGCCCCCTGCCAAGGATCAAAAGTACTTCTTTATTCTTCTTAAAAAGAATAAAAGATTTCAGAACACATCATCAACTCCTCCCTTCAGCCCTCAATACTGACAGTGTTATCTCCATACACAAAGCTTCTCCCCCTTCCTCCAGCTTGGCAACAAAACCCAAGCTCAATGAATATTTTATATGTGTGTGGTTAATGGAGCATTCTGGCTCCAGTCCATTAGGAACTTTACACAACGGTGTATTAACTGCTTCTCAATGTAACATTTTGAGCCTGTCCAAAGGGGATGTGTGTTTGCCAGTTTAGCCAACACACTATTATTGTCCTGTCAGCCTAGTTCCTGTCTTTGGTTGAAGAGCAGGGTCCCCTGCCACAGCAATTTGCCACCATTGTGCTCGCAGCAGCAACCCGAGAAGATTAGCTTGGCTCCAAGCTCTATTTTCCCCTTTGTATTTTAAGGTCTGTGTCTCACGTGGGGCAGGGAATGCCTGCAGTCCTTTCCCCTTCAAAGATATACACAGGGATAAGCAATCACATCACAGATTAGCATAAGGGCAAATATAAAGCAGTTGAGATCTTTAGTTTTAATGGAAACCAGGCCCTGTATTTTTTCATCAGCTCTGATATTGGTAGCCTTAAAATCCACCTGATTGATTGAAAAAAATTGATAGCAGAATGACAACATTTGACAAAGTAGTTATTACCTTCTCACTTGAAATACCTCCTCTGTTCCTCAGGGCCACCACAGACAGAACACCATCTCCATCAAAACTAAAATCAGCACAAAGACATCTCAACAGTCAGATGGGCACAGGTCACTCCCCTTAAAACAAGTGACAGTGTAATTCTACCCTGCACGAAGACAATATCCATGGTAAATGGTAAAAAGAAGCAGGTGCTGGATTTCTCAGATGATGAGCCCTGTGAGTTAGGGGCCCAGATCTGGATGTTCCCCTAAGCCTCCCAGACAGTTTGTGGAGCACACAGGAGCTTCCAAAGTGTGAATCATCCCAATCGAAGGCAGATGTCTAGAGTGGGTAAGGTGAATGGCATGGGCTGTTTATCACTCCTCACTGAGCAAAGAGGGAGTCTAGATGACAATCTTAAACTTTATGTCTAAGTTTTAGATAACTAAAATCAGGTGAGACAATTCCCAGCCCCAAGGTTTGCAGACTCATTACCAGGCGAGCCACAGACCCTGACAGACTTGAGGCAGAAAACAACAAGATAAAGAAAAGTGCTGATGTGGAAGGACTGATCTCATTCCTTCCTGCCTGAAAGCAGAAAGAGCTGATGTTTCAGAAGGCAAAGCCCATCCTTTGCTCTCATATCATTGCTGAGGCACAGTGGAAGAAAGGGAGCACTGCTTCTGGACTTGCCAGGCTGCTCTAGTGCCTTCTACAACATCTGTATGAGGCACTCACCACCCACGAGGGGCTTGGCTATTGCAGCCCAGTAAGGAATGCCCAGAGAAGCCAGGGAGGCACAGCTGCCCAAAATGTAGGTGAGGTGAAGGCTTTCAATAGGTAGGGATCACCTCCAGACAAATGGTTCCTCCTCACCCAGCAGTGCCTGCACACCCATGACCTACCTAAACTGGGCACTGGTGGAAGGGTCTGGAGCTGAAAGATGTGGGGAAGGGTCACCAAGATACATAATTAAGGGAAGCTCCATGAAAACTTTGAAGGAATTTCCCATTGCAAGGATTTGGAAGAAAAAGCAATGGTTTCCCTGAGCACACTGACAGGATCACCACGTCTCATGTCACTCTTGAGAAAGGACAGGCACTGCACAAATACAATCAAAAGCCATAAATCTGACTGACCAGAAGCTCAGCTGCTCTGAATACAGCTCTGAAGTCAGGTTGTTTCTCTCTTCCAGAGGCAGAGGCAGCAAATCAGTCATCCCACCGGTAGATAATCCAGTTACCAGCCCTCCCTCTTCTCCCTCCCAGATCCCTCAGCCCCCCCCCCCCCGCCCCTTAGCGCTATCATCAATGGAAAGTTTTAGAGAATTAGCTGAAAACAACCAAAGCGCCTAATTGACTGAAGAAGGGAAATGGCAACTTCCATCATCTCAAAAAAGCTGCACCTTTCTCCTACTCATCTCAAAGATGAATAAAGGAATTAAAAACACAGCCTGGGGCAGCCAGCAGAGATTTACAAGAAGCAGACATAAGTTCTAACTCTAAAGGCTGGGCGTGTGCATGAGCCAGGAGGAGCAAACAGAGAAAGGGAGCAGAAACATACAGTCTTTGCATTTAAAGAGGAGGAAGGAGAAGGAAAAAGAAACACACACAAAAAAAATCAACAACCTTTAAGCCCTTCCTAATAAAACAAAGATCATCCTGGCAACATGAAATGCTACCCCTACTTTGTTTATTTACCGACACAAAGAAAGAAGCAAGTTGGCACCTCAGAGGGTATTAAATCCTGGTTTTTTGCTGACTGAATGACCTCAGCTGAAATATTTTCCATGACAAGAGCCCAGAAGACGCTGGCAGAGTGTCAGACAATAAGATTTTCAGAGTGTATTTACATTCTATCCATGGCCCCAGGCTGTTCCAAACCCATAGGCAGGTGCTGCCTTTATCTGTTCTTTGCTCACCTGGCTCCCTAGCAAAATGATCTGAGACCTGTGGCTCAGCTGCCTTAACTGTTTGCTGCCTGGTGCTCAGAAAGCTTCAGAGACATCTGGAATCCTGGCAAATAGAGATGGAGACACTGTTTGCCCCTCAAAGCTGACTATTGAGTGGTGTATAAGGCACTCTTGCCAAAAAGCAGAGGGAAAACAGTGGTGATGCAATGGTAAAAGACAGCTAAAAGCCAGATTAATTCGTGCTGAGAAAAGTGATGCTTTTTGAAAAAGGAAAGGAGAAGGTGGTTCTTTCAAGAATGCACTGCATTTTCCATCACTTGGGATCTTTAAACTAGGTTTGGATAGCTCTCTAAGAAGCAACAGTCAAGATCCTGAAGAAGACCAGAGGCGGGGGTCAGAATTTTAAAACTTCTAGCCTTGAAGTCTGTGCAGGAAAATATTCCACTGCCAAGCAGAGGATAGTCAGCAACCCACATCTGTAAAGCAGTGGACAAAAGGGAGAGAGGCAGGCTAAGCCACAAAGAACCACAGTGTTCTGCTTTTCAACTCCATGGCACAAACTCCCCACATTGCAGGCTTCCAGCTACGTTCTCCCCTAGACCAGCTCCTGACCCGGTCTTCAGCAAAACAATCTGTTCCATCCCTGCAGTGGAAATGGCCTCCTCTTTGCTCAGTTTAATTTGGCTTCTCGTGCACAGCTCCTCTCTCTTGAGTAAAAAGCCTCCAGGAGATGCTGTGAGAGGCTACGCCCTTCATACCGCCCAACCAGGAAGAATGATAATTGCACTTCTAACAGCACCAAGTACAAGGCAGCCACCAAAGCAGAGGAAGCATGAATTAAAGCAGGATAAAAAGGAGGGGCTCTACCCTCTACCTAATAAGGTATTATTCATGCTTTTGGAAAGCTTCCTTGCAGAGAGATAAAAACAGACATAATGGGTATTCATAAGCAACTGCCTCTGGAAAAGGAAAGGCCTGCCTGCCATCTCACCCCCATTGTCATGCTGGACTCACCTTCTACATTCCCAGCCTTCAGCTCCCTCTCCCTTTCCTACCTCCTTGCCATGTGTCCTTGTTTAACCTGTTTTGTACCCAAGTCAGCTCCCCCTTGCCCTCATGCATGGCTCAGGTCTGACCCACTCACACACATCTTCACACCATTTCCTCCAGTCCCATCACCTTCACCCAACCAAGGAAAATTTATTTTTCCCTTTCTTCTTCCCTTTCTCTCATTCCTCTCCTCCCTGCAAAGTTCTTCATCCCAAATTCACTCCAGGCCTACTGTGTGCAAATCATTTCCCCTTTCATACCCCTCCTCCAGCCCACACCCACCAGGTCACTTATGCCACCCCACACCTGAAAGGATGCAGACATCTGCAAACTGTGCTTGTAACTCTATTTCTGTATTTGTCTGGCCTCACTTTTCACCCAGGAAATAAAAATGTGACCTTACCCTCCAACAAATTTATCATAATAAACTTTCACTCACGAGCCCAAAACAATGGTGAGTTTTAAACATCTTCACAAAGTAAATTACCCACTGCTCACTTGCATAACCTGTCACTGTCCTTTTCAATCCTGTCCAACTGGTTATCACAGTGTGTGAGTACCTTGCAGCCTTTGCCATTTCTGAAGCTGTTCTATGCAAGCTGGGCAGGACTTGCCATGTTGGGAAGTGCAGCTCCAGGCACAAAATGAACCAAACCAAAAACAAACCCTGATCAAACTTTGCAAGGATCTTGGGTGCATGGCAAATGGACTCCTGGAGGAATTTTCAAAGGATCCCAATAAAGTTAGACATATCAACCCCATCAAAGTTACAGCAATTTGGGTATCCAATGAGCTAAGGCCCTTTGAAAGCTCTGTAGGCATTTCAGGAACTAAAATGCCTTTGGAAACAAGGCATGGAAACTGCAGCTAGGTGTTAAATGTTTAACCAGGTCTGTGGGCATCCCTTTGGTGCCTATCCTGGGATAAGATCTTATGCACACATGAACTAAGACCACCACACAAGTAGATATACAGAGAACTTTTCAAAGCTATCCCTTCCCTGGCTCTGCATTCCCAACCATCATTACAGACTAGTTTAAAAAACCAGAACACAACAATCAAACAAATAAACAAAAATCCCTCAACATCCAATTAATCAATCTGCAGACCTCCTGGGATGAAATAAATAAGCTATGAAGAGCTCCTCTCAGCTGGAACAGCAAGGATAAAAATGGAGGAAAACAGAAGACTAGCCAGACTGCACATGGTACCTGCCACATCCCATTCTCACCATTCTCAGCAGAAGCTCTAAGTAATGCCTGTACTCAATGTTGCTGCCACTGTCCAACCCAAGGACATCTTTTAAACAATGTCTCACTGATAATCCTGTAAGGATTTTCAGCTCTGTCCTGCACAGCATTTTAATTACTCACACTCTTTCATGAGCTCAATCATTTACAGAAGGTATTTTCATCCCACTAATTGTAGGTTTCCCAGAGGATTCAGCACAGTATTTCATGTCCTTGGTACTATTAAATGCATTAGGAAAGTATCCAGACTTCCAGAAGTCAAAATTTTTCATGCATGCATATGTTTCAGGAGAAAAAGAGGGCAAATCAGGTAAAGGAAAACTTTAGACAATAAACAAAAAAAGAAATTTCATGTGACAACTTTCAAGAAAAAAATGCAGCAGACAATATTTCAATTAATGTTACAATGGAATCATTGAAGTCAGCAGCAGGTCTGGAACCTGAAATTTCTAATGTTAATAGCATGCAGGTATACCCCTGTGCTGGGAAAAGCAATTTCATTAGTTAGTAGGTGAAGGTTATATCTGTATCTGTCACCCTGAACAGGCAAACCATGAGAGTCAGAGATCCATAGCTTCCAAATGCAGCAACTAGACACGTGTATTTTTAAGGAAGGAAAGAATGGAGGTTTCCAAGAGTATCTGTATAGCATATCTGAAAGGTAATAATTGTATGCTACTGCCTTCCCCGGAGTGATGGTAACGTCAGCCCTTACCTCCATGCCAAGGAAATTTAGACACAGCCCAAGGAGAAAACTGCAATTCTAGTGGAAAAAGGGCTGAGATCTGCCAAGTGCCTGAAGCTCACCACACTGGGAGGGGTATGGAGATACAGCAGGTGGGGGATCTATAGCCCAAAGGAGAATCCCTTTTCCAGCCCCTTCCTATTGGGTACAAAGTGCTCTAAAGTGAAGATAACATTCAGCCTTGCCTTCCATGATCCTGTAATGGTGGAAAAGGCTCACAAGTGCTGCCCCACAGATGAAGGCACTTGTCCATGAGCTGGGCAGTGGTAACCCTCAGTGTAGATGCTCTTAGTTATGTGAAAGGCAAGTTTGGCACTGTGGCTCATAACAGGAGCTGTGAGCTGATCAGCAATAAATTATTGGACTGCTGTATCTCAGCTGTGACCTTGAGTCTTCATCAAAAAATGTCTCCACAATGGTGATCTCTGGACTGTTGTGGTATGCTGATCCCGGGAGGCAAGTCTGGTTTACTCTGGCTCTTAGCAAACGAGAATCACAAAACACTGGTTAATTAGTTGGTATTAACCAGTGAGCATCTTACTAGTTATCTCTCCAAAAATACCCAGGTGAAATAGTCCAGACAGGCCAAAGACCCCTACCTGCATAAGAAATGTCCATGCTGATGAGAATTGCCTGCTCATAACATGAGAACATGCAGCAATTCTTCCAGTGCTGAAGAAGAGACATCCTCCAGCATCTCCTTTTGTTGCTCCTTATAAGTGCTTTTTGATGACAATTGAAGGTGATGGATCTTAGCATTAGGTGGGAATTAAACTCAATGGAGTCCCACCAACCAGAAACAAAAATAAGGACGAGACAATCCATTAGGAATTTCTTTTGACTTCAGGTGTGTTTCCACTCAAAAAGGTGACATGGATTGCAAGGACAGGACCACACAAACCAATTACCTCAAATACTGACCTGTGGGTCCTGTCCTGACAGCAACTGTATCCTGAGAGAATTCACTTTCACTACCCACAAGCCTGCACCTTGGAACTCTCACCTGGCACATCTGACTGGGGTGGACCTAGGAATATTCCAAAAATGGAGCTTTTACATCCCCCGCAGGGGTACAAAGCACAGCGCAAACGGTGTGACTCAGATACTGCCTGGAACATGTAATGAGGATATTAAACTAGATCGTCGTTTTATAGGTTACCTTGTTTTTAATTGGGAGGAAAAAAAAAAGAAAAGAAAACACAGAAGCCAACCAACCTACATATTTGGCCTTCGGATGAATTTTTTTGTTTTACGTGACAGCTTTTTCCTCTATTTAAAAATTTGCATAAATACTGTCAAGACAGGACACGCACGGTAAAGAATATGCAAAATCCTGAGCTAAGCCCAGCTGCCTCTCCCACTGTGCTGTGCCAGGCCACAGCAGCAGGGATAATACTGGGATTAATACTGGGAGCACCCCTCCTTCTGCATGTGATTAGGTCAGGGACATGGTCCTGCTGGCACACAGCCCTTCAAGGGAGTCTTTCTTGACAGACCCCACACAGAAAGGCTCATTCGGGTTCACTCTGCCCTTTTCCTGGTGGTGAAAGGGGATTTGCTTATTTTCCTGTGGAAATTGAGCATGAGATGCTTCAATGTGACCTCCCCCGCCAAGAGGGGAGAGCAGGCAGGGAAAGCCAAGGATGCTGGAAGGAACATGAGGTTGTGTTTACCCACACAAGGGCACTCCGTGTGATTTCACGCAGAATTAATTCAGCTCGTGCAAACTCCCGTGCAGACACTTACTTGTGGTTCAGGGAGATTTATCTCTGCTAACAGGATTAGGAAAGGTTTAAGCTAAACCAAAAGAGAAGAATGCACACAAGCACATTCACAGCTTAGAAAACAAACAAATACCGAGCAAATCTGCCTTTAGACATGGCCAAATCAACCAGAGCTCCCTTCCCAGCAGCCCTCAGCACCGAGAGCACGTTATCTAATGCCATCCTCTTTGCTGCTTTTCCTGCTGCACCCCTACCTTACCACCCACTCAGAAGAGAAAATTGCTGCACTTTACACCTACATGGTACTAAATAACTTACCTCACCCCAGAATTCGGCCCAAGTAGCCACACTGGAATATTAAGCGGTATGCAAAACAGCTAAGAAATTTTTTTTTGTCCCTCTAAGAGGGCAGTGGGCAGCATAGTGTGCCTGTGCTGTGAGAGCCTGGCACTGTGCTGCAGTAGGAAGAGACAAGGGCAAAGCAGAGAGGCACCAGATGCTACATGCAGCACAAGGAGGCCATTGCTCAAACCAGGTATTAGCAAGGCTTCCAAAATCCCTACTGGTGGGAAAACACTTCCCATTTAAATCGTCCCTTTACAGTGAGGACACTTGCACAGGTTAATTGAGAGGGCATTTGCTGCCTGCCCCAGTAGTACTGCTGCCATCTGTCCTGAGCTCTGCAGCAGTTCAGCTGCAGGTACCATGCGACCCAGCAGGGAAAGCAAAGTTTACTGCATCCTCCTGGAAGGGCAGGGTGGATCTCCATCTGCAGGGTGTGGTTGCTTTGAGATGGAATTTGGTTGGGACTTTGGGGTTATAGCAGGAGTCCCGTGATGTTCATTCTGGAAAGGTGAGGATGTTGGGTTTACATTTTTTCTAAAAGGTTTGGAGTTGTGGTAAGCATAATCATTCTGGCATGTCAGCCTGAGCTACCTAGGGGGAAGAGCACCACCTTCTGAATTACCAAGTCAAATTGACTGTAGCAATCAACTTCTACTCCTAAGTCCCCATCCAAAAACAAACAGGCCCAACCCTGCTTAACTTATGAGATCATAGCCCAAGGCACTGTAGCTCCCTGAGACATCACTGCCTCACCCATCATCTACAAACATCAGTTGTGCAGGGATGGTATGGATCTCTCCCTGATTTTACATACACAAAGATCTCTGACTAATGACATAAGCCCACAAGAAAGTGCCTGCAGCACCTCTCTGAGGTGGTAGGCAACCAGCAGAGCCAGGGAAATAAGGATAGAGCAGTGGAGTCATCAGGAACCTGTCCTTTGCTGATCTCTAACCTATCCTGGCTGGCTCAAATTGAAAACCTCTGGCCCAAACTGGTGTTTGTCATTCAAAGCTGCCTTTTGAGGACCTTGCCACACCAATGCTTTGCTGCTGCTCACTTCTACTCTGGCTAACATATTCATCTTCTCATCATCACCTTAGAACCTATTTGCATTGCTAAATTGCTAGAAGAAATTGGTTTTCCCGTGATGCTGTCAAATCAAAGCTGCTGGAGCTGGAGGTCTTTCTTCTGTTAAGGCACGTTACTAACCCTTAATGGGTTTCTCAAATGCATAATCCATACCTTCCACTTCATAAATCATAGTCTTATTGTTCTACAATTCATGCCTGGCCTGTCACCGAAGCAAAAAGTTCTTGTTGATACTTTCTTGAATCAGGCCTTTTCATAGCATTGGTTCTCTGACATCAGTGCATGAACCTCCACCACTGCTAACAGAACCAACTTTATTGATCCACATGTCACATGTGACAAAACAGAGGTATGACAAGCTGCAGAGGGTTGTGATAGGTCAGGCTGGAACTCTACCTGTACATGACATCAGAAAGTCCGAGCTGATGTCAGATGGTCTGAACTCTGGACACAAGACAGCTCTTTAACTACTTTCTACCAACTTCCCCCCACCCCCCGCCACCCCCCATGAGATGCTTTCATGAAACAGAAAGAATAGGAGAAAAATATTAATCACCAGGTTGTAGCTGGTACATCTGATAAGCATTTCATAAGTCACATCATCTTGGGTGTTCTGCTTGACAGCCTTGATCCTGAAAATTAGTTCCATTCAATAGTTTCATAAAGAAAATCACATTAATTAATTGACAATATGTATGCCACTTCTGCAGGCAAAAAACAAAAACCTGAGATGAGCTGACATTATATAGAAGAGCAGATCAAAAGTCAAAATCATCTTGATAATTTGTGAAAATTGAGGGTGGGAAGGTTTAGTTTAGTAAAAATCAGTGCAAGATACTGTGGTGGACTGCCTGTAGCCTCATTCAGCCTTCAAGAAAGATGTGGACAGATCACAGAGTCCAGGGAAAAGAAATTTGAGAAACACCATCTCCATCAAACACATGAGCTGGGGTGTTTAGGCAAGGAGAGAGATGGTTACAGGGAGCAAGAGGGATTTCAACTGTGTGAAAGGCCATGCAAGAAAAGGCTTCCAATCAACCCTCCTTCAGTGGCTGTATAAAAAATTCATTTTTGATCCCCGAACCCATTCCTGTAACAATTGCATGCTTTATGGTTAAGAAAGAAGCTTGAAATATAATTTAAGGGTAATCTAAAGGTTAAAAAAAAAAAAAAACAAACTGAAAAAAGTTTGTCTTATGTAATGATTTGGCTCGTATTGGATGGGAAGATCCAGAATTTTTGATCACCATTTGGCAATGCTTACTTGCTTCCCTAAGGGGTTTTTAAATGGCACCAACATTTTATCAACCATGTTACCGCCTCCCATTGTCTGCATTTTCATTGTCGTGGCTATCTTGAGCCTTGAGCAGGTTTCCAAAACACTCAGGCTGCACGGGGGCAAGGAGTCCCTCTCCCTATTTTATTGCAACTCAGAATCAAATTCCTCCTTTTCTCCCTGCAGCACTTTCTAAAACTCAATCTGATTTGCTCTGCACTGACCTATGTAGGTCTTGCAGTGCTCTTCACCTCCCAGATTTCATTCTCTGTGCCCCAAGCATCAACATCCAGAGCAAATTTTCCCTCCAGCTAGGAGCTTGGCTTTCTTTCCAAGCAGTCTCATTTTCCTACCTTCATGCATGCTTGCACTTCCTTAATCAAGAGCATGAACTTCCACTAAACAGGAGAGTTTAAATGACAAGTGTTAAAGTAATTTTTTTAACCTATTCTCATTCAGTAGGTGCCCTATTTCCCTGCAGATCGGGCACTGCCTCCAGCCTACTCACAAAGCTGTGCCCTTACTGACACCAGCATCTCATTTTTATCCTGATTTTCAGCTCCTTGTAGACAAAAGAAAAAAACAGCAACTTGTGTGGATCACATCTAAAACCACGTGCATAAGTTCAAAGATAATTAGCCTTTTAGTTGCTAAATGCTGTGCAAAGCACACATTTAACAGCTAAAACTGATTTTAATCTTTGCTTAATTCTTTTGCCAGAGAGTCCCATTCATAGTGAGGCAGCTGTCTAAATATCTCAGCCCCTTGGGGTGAGGAGACAGGGGAGCCTCTTGCAATGCTCGTGGGTGACCTCAGCTGGCTTCTCCCACCGAGAGCTGCTTCCAACTCATTTGAGGCACAGGATGCCAGTGGGGCTAGCCCCCCAAGGAAATGGTTTATCTGTGGAGGGCAAAACTTCCCTCTTTCCTTGGTTTTGGTAGCCCGTAATAAAGTTGTAAGAGAAATTTGGGTAGTGAGAGTGGCCAGATTACTGCAGAGTGATGGCCATATTAGTAAGGAAGCACACGGATTTACAACCCTTTGCCTTCGCACTGGCCAGGCACGAAACCATCAGTCTCTGCATCCTCTGCCCTCTGTGACAATAAAGGGTCTCCCCTTGAGTCAAAAAGGCTCTGAACAGCCAGAGGACAACTGCAAAACAGTCACATGACTCTGCCCAAAATTCTGGGGTTTGTCTGATGTTTTTTCTTTTGTAACACCTTGTCTAAGCTTTGCCATGCTAGAAGTGTCTGCTTGCAATTACGCTCTTTAAAAATAAGTAAATAGAACATTTTTTAAAATCATGTCAAATTGCTTTCTGTGTAATGTGGTTAGGCATTAGTGCTTTCTACATCCAGGAGTGTGCACACATGCACACAAAGGAGTGACACCAGGACCCAACAGCAAAAAATTAACAGATCTTCCCTCTGCAACAGGCAGTGCCCTACACCAAAGTTCACTTACCTCAGTGTCTTAATATTCTCCCATATTTAGGGAACCAAGACATTTCTGTGTAATCAGATGATACTGCTGCATATGGGACATATAAGGCACTGAGATGGGAAGGAGCTGAACAAAAGAATATGCCTGTGTCTGTGGTGTGATGAGAAAATGTGCTTTGCTGCTGCTCAAAAAAGCTGGTACACTCCTCAGCTCCAGACCAAGTCTAATTATCATTTAAGGATTAAAATGCTCATTATATTTTGTTTTTTTATTTTTGCTTGGCCAATTTCTCATTACTGGCCCTTGGGTTCTAAAATATACGAAGTGACATAAAAATTGCATTATTTTCAATAAGTTCCTGACAACTAATGAGGCAAGGGTTTCCATTACAATTGCTGGCTAGTTCTTTTCTCCCCCAGAGCCTGAGAAACCATGGTCTTGTGCGAGGAAAGGAGATGAGAACCATGAAACAGAGCTGGGAGAGGACACAAATTGCAAGAGACATTTGGAAAGCAAACAGTCACAACACAAGATTTTCCTTTCAGGCCTGTGTTCAGACAGTCTAAATTGTCAGTCAGTCCCTCTGACAAATATTTCCCAATGAGTGGCTCTCTGTGGCTCCCTGCTCAACACCACACTCAGAGACTTATGAAAAATTCAAAAGCCTTACGAATGGCAAGGAGTTTTATTTACCTCCCATTTACCTGGGCTGTGTGGTTAGCTGATAGACTGCACAGCACTTTGAAGTGAGAAAGCTCTAGACAGAGGAGTATTAGAGTTACTAATGAAAATTAACATGAAGAAAAGGCTTGTAAAATTTTCTGTCAGGCTCCCTGTAAATGCAGTATCTCCAGGTCTAAAAGACTGTTAGCTCACAGAAGAATTATAAAAGACTGATCTTGAATTAAGAGCTAACAGGGCTCAGAAATCACACCTATTAAATAATCTAAAGGCTTGTCTAGAAACAGAGATATAAAAAATAACAACAAATCCATTTGGGACCCTTCAGGTTTGCCTGCAAGCCTTACAGTCGCCTTCCTAAGAGTTCACACCCACAATACAATTGTATAAGCCCTCTTCTCTTGCAAAATCAAAAAATACCCCACAGTCTATCACAAGGCAGGTAGTAAAAATGTGACAGGTTTGTCCTCAGCATTGTTACTTTTCCCAATTTGATATATGTTCTCCCAGCTTGCTCATCCAGGAAATTCTACCTTTTCCTTCTGGAGTAAAGCTGGTGGTTGCTGAAGGCCTCCTACAGCTCACCAATGGTCTCAGCATGTCAGGATACAGCTTCAGATCAATGTTCTCCGCTGGAAAGATAAAAATACAAATAAATCAAACCGCAACCAAAAAAACCACCAACCCCTGGCAACCCAAAGGAAGCTTATAGTAGTTATATTCATCTGCAGGATGTGAACTTTCCATGTGCTCACTGATTTCTCGTATTAAGCAATCATCAAACACTGATAGGAATTTTTTCACAGGAAATGGAAGTACAATGTGTTCATTAAAAAAAAAACAAACCAACACCAATAGAGCAGGCAGCCAGTTTAAGCCACTTGACATTTCAGGAAATTAAGTTATACTGTGGTCTAAGCTTATAAGTTCAGCAAGACCCACAAGAGAACTCCTTGGAGACCTGCTGTGCTTTCGTTTCAACAGTGATGGTCACACAGGCTAATTGAGGGCAGGAGCCACATGCTCTGCCACAGCCCTCCTGCTGCCCTCCCTCTCTCCCAGCAGCTCCTACACTGCTCACAGTCTGCGTGCTCCAGCCAGCTTTCCTCTTTAGCTGCTGAGCATGCTCTTCTGGGGGAGAGGAGAAAAAAACAGGGTTTGGAAGGTCAAACAAAATCTAGTGGAAATAACAAGCAAGTTTCAGAGAAAAGCTCAGACCTCTGTCAAAAAGCTGAATGTATTTTTAGGGTACAAAGTTCAAAGCCCAAAGCATCTCACCCCTGCATGGCAGATCACATTGGAGTTGCAGGTATTGCAAGTACAGACTGGAGATTCAGGGTCACGCACTGATGCTCAAAATCTGAACAGATTTATAGGCTGTTTTTGTCCACATCATTGCCAAAAGGGCAGAAAGCAGGAGGTTGAGCAACTGCAGTACACGGGCCAGCTGTGTGGGAGATGAAGAGACACCCATCCTGAAACAGTGGGAGCAGCCACCAAGGCTGGTGTGGTTCAGCCTATTCCTGGTGGAATTTCTGCTGATGGAAAGGAAAGACAGTGAGCCACCTCATAGGCAAACATCCTGTTCTTTACCTGAGACACAGCTGAAGCTGGGTGCAGAAGCTGGGAGATGCCACCTGTGGGCCTGTGTCCCCACCTGCTATGGTGGCAAGAGAAACACAGCTACAGCAGGGACAACACACCCCTCCTTAGTGAGGGGGACAGAGAGCAGGGATGTCTGGGAGCTGCTGGGGACTGTCCAGGCAGCCTCCCTCTCAGGGGAGTGACACATGTACTCTGATGGTTGCAATTTGCTTTAAGTGACCAAGGGCCGCGCAGGTACAAAGACAATCCAGGTTGCCAGCACTCCTGGAGCTCTCCACATTTTCACATCCAAAAGGCTCAGATGATCTTTGAAAGCTTGCAGGATTGCAGCCAGTTGCTACTATTCCCAATTCAAGGTGCCTCTAAGGTGTCACATAGGGAACCACTTTCTCCTGTCCATTTGGTGTGTGCTGAGGGTTTCTTTCAGCCCACTGAAGTGCTAGAACTTGCAGGATGTGGCTTTGGACTGATTTGGGAGGGGCAGCTCCCTCACTGCTACTACACTGTGTAGACAGCCTGGCTAAGGGCAACTTCCATACCCAGCTCAGCCTTCAATCTGTGTGTGACATCAGGCACACAGAAAAACCAGAGTCCTGAGGAGCAAACGACATGTTTGAGATCACCCAGCTGATCAAGAGAGGATCAGGAAGCCATCAGTGCCTCCCTGTCCCCATCATTCTCGCAGAGCCCTGCTCCTGAAAGAAGAACAGTCAGGGATGAATCAAATCCACCACACGTTGCCCAGTGAAGAATTACGAGACTGTAAAACAAGCCAGCTACAGACCAGCCTAACCAAGAAGTAGCCAAAAGCTTTTGTGGAAGGGTCACTGAGAATCCCATCATACTCCAACCCCAGTAACATCTGCTCCATCGTTTGCAATGTGATCATACAGAAAAGTCATGTGAAGGTAAAATGCCTACTAAAAACACTAATGCTGCAAGCATTCACCTCCATGTAGGCGTGGAAACCTTCAAGTTTCCTTTTTATTATACGGATGGGATCCTTCTTTTCACTGGCACAATAGAAAATAGCCACAAAAATTCCACACACACAGCATCAGACCCCGCAACCAGCCTCGACACGCAGAGCGTCAGTAATAAAACACACCCCTACAGGGATTTAGCACTTTGGCTTGTGCTCAGCTGGGGGACTTGGGCAGGACTTTTGCTCTTCAGACATAAAAAAATATTAATTATAATCAGCTCTGTCATTATTTCAACCCCCTCATCCCCCCTTCCCTGTTAGCAAAAGAGGAGAAGAGGAGCCATGTGCTGATGGGGTTGTGGGTTTGCATGAACAAGATGGGGCTCTGTGTGCGTGCACTGCATTTGCCCTGGAAATCAAACAGCAACTTCAGCAAGGGCATCCTGGGAAGGGCCCTCAGGTGCCAGAAGAGAAATCCAGGGAAACGTTCCTTTATTAAAACAATTGCAAGAGCTGCTGCAGGTACTTCCTTATGCACACATGCAGCCACCCCTCCTTCCTGTCCATCACATACATACCCTCTGCCTCACACACTCTTGCACAACCAGATGACAAAGTAGTTTTCAACTTCAATCTATGCAGGACCCACAGCTCTTCTCTTACCAACCTGCCATCCCTGGTGCATTTGTCCTCCTCACCCCTACCCTTCCCAATAAACCTCCTGTCCTGTCCTACCACAGGAGTCCCCAAAGTGTACACACCAGTGGTTCTGCAGTGGTACCACAACAGGCACTGCAGCCAAAAGGGCAGGCCAGAGAGTGCACAAGGTCTGACAAACCAAGACAAGGACATCTCAGGGATTTCTGACATTATCTCCCTTCCTCTCCTTTTTACTCCTTTTCTAACTACCTCTTCCCATGAACTGCAGTGGTGGTGTCCTGCAGCACTCACTGGTCAGTGGTTAAGTGAGGGGTCATGCACCAAAGTTTGAGAATTAGCTCTTTGCCAAACACCTCCCCGTAAAGGTGTGCAAAGCTGCTTCCACAACACCTGGACACTCTCTCCCCTAGGGTCCTGGTTAGACTAGTGGCAAGGTGCAATTCTTGATTTTCCACTACACCCTGCACTGTCACTTTCTCCTTCCAGCTCTACTCCACCCACAAGCTATCCTGCTTTGACCTTTTATATGGCATCTAGTCCTAAAGCTTGGCAGGGATGGTCTCCTTCTTAGCTGTCTGTGCAGTGTCTACCAACACAGGCCTGTGATCCACATCTTAAAGTTTCAAGAGGGAAACTGCAAACCCATAACACCAAAGGCCATGCAACTATTTTGTCTTTCATTGAAAAGCCTGCAAAGAGGCAGGAAAATGGAGACACACTGGTATACCTCCCTTGTCTTACACATACTCCCCCCCTTTACAGTTTACCTGCATTGCAAATAGAGTTTGGGAAGAGCATGGGACTCCAGGCAGGACCACTGAGCAGGCCAGACCATCCCTGGACATCCTGCATGGTGCCATACATCTGTGCTTCCCACAGCTGGCTGCAGGGCTTAATCTGTGATTGATCCAGGTGGACAATTATGAGAAAGATTGGGCTCCAACACAGGATGGGGGAAGAATAAAGATACACAGGGCTGGAGCCCAGTAGAAAACCCTGCCAGCATAATTTTCACCTTCAGTGCTGCTGCTGCTCACACCTTCACCTGGCCATGCCCCCTGCCATGGTCAAACAGGTACCCAATGCTGCTCTTCAGGTCTGTTCTGCCTTTGTTTTGTGCAGGTGTTGGCAACCACACTTACACACAAAGCCAGGCAAAATCCAGCCTATCCTGGAGTGCACTGCTCCAAGGTGATGCCTGGAAGCTACATTTCACCTTGCAGGCACACCCTGCAACAGGGCACTGAGATGCTACAGCACATATGGCAGAAGTCACCTTGTTCAAGGAAGACATTGACTTTTGTTATTCTCCATAGCTGGTTCATCTATGACAATGGTTTGTTCATGCTCCAAACATCTCTTTGTTCATTTTGGGCACAGTAGGAGAAGCAAGATTGCATGCTCCTGGTAATTCCCATTTAGGAAAGAAAGATCCCCTCTTTCTTCACACAGATGCCAGCAGGCTCTACTACCAGAAACACAAGGACATTCTTATCAAGAATCTGACTTATTAGGAAGAAATTTGAATTTCAAGCACTTTTCTAGTAAGGCTTGTTCAGAACAAACCACTGCAACTCATTATGCCTCAACTTCTTCATATGGAAACCGGAGGGATATAAGACTTCTCAAGGTCATAAAAATCTAAAAGGGACAAGGGTTAAATGGTTACTAATAAAGTGCCCACTTGCCTCAGCAGCATCTGTCCAAATGTAAGCAATATCCATCTAGGGATGGTAAAAAAGAGGTCAATAAACAGACAGAAAACTCTTTGACCTGCAAGACAGCCATCCTTCTGTCAGTGGAGGCTTGCAAAATGCTCAAGCACCTTTAACAACCACCTTTCAGCTCTGAGATTTGAAGAATGGTAAAAGCATATGCACTGGGCTCATACTGGGAAACATAGAGGTCTCTCAGAAACATGACACCTAGATGGGCAAAGCGTTAATGTCTGAGAAATGTTTCTGTAGGGGCAGAAGACTGGATGAAGCTGTGAAAGATCGAGCTCAGCAGCTCAGTCCATTGCCCAAAATAACCAGGTGGTGGCATGTGGGCTCCTCCCCCACCAAGCCCACCAACAAATGCCCCAGCAATCCCAGGGCACGCTCACCCCATCATCACGCTTTGCCGGCCATTGGTGGTGGGCAGCACCCCACCCTTAGAAAACATGGGGCATTCCTGGCACTCTGCACTGCAGGCAAGGTCATCAGACACGATGACAGATTCTTTGCCTGCCATATCCACGGAGGAATGCAGGGGAATATGATACTGCCCTGAGCAAGTGCCAAGTTTGATTAGGGCTGATCCCGCCAAGATCCTTCCTGTGAGGATCTTACAAAGAGGGAGTTGCTTGCCACCCATAACAAACCCAAAGACAAGACATGAAGGTCTGAGAGGATTTTGGCCAAGTCTCCCAAATATATAAAGCAGAGTGGCAGAGCCCACGAGAACAGACAACCTTTCAGTTAGGAAGTACAGTGGAAAGTGACACTTCTCCCAATGCCCTACAACCCAGCATGCATAACCCACCACAAATGGACACGGCAGAGCCTTGCAAGCATCCCTTGCAACTTGGCACTAATTGCGCCCTTGGAACACGGAAACTCTGGCCTGTTCCAAAATGATCCGCCTGACACAAGGCTCAAATAGTTGGCTGAGCAGAGCTGGGATCCACCCTCATTCTCCTTCGGGCACCCTCTGTGGGACTTTGAATAGGTCCTGCCTCCTCTACTCTCTGCTTCAGTTTTCCACTGAGGACAACTGCCCTTTCTCACTTCAGCAGAGAGCTGTACCTAAATATATTAACTGAAAGGACACCCCAGTGTCATGGGGATGGCCTCACCCCACCCCAGCCAGCTCTAGGGCACACATTTCATGAAGATTTCCCTCCTTTTGCTCTGCAGCAGCACAGCAATGCTATCACAGATGTCTCAGAGGTCTGCTGAGGCCCATGGTGCTCCAGAGAGCAGAGCCAAGTCAATGTACAAAGTCCCCCATGGTGCTTCTGTACCTCCACTAGCCCTAGAAACTGGGAATTGCACCTTGGCAAAGATGCCCACAAAATGACAGCTCAAGTCCAAATTATATTTATTTTTCCTTGTGTGCAAAATGCATATCAGTTCTTATGTGTTGTCTTTCTTCTCCCTGTGATGGAAACCCATCCTGCTTCAGCCAGAAAACAATGAAGAAAACTACAGAGGCAGCAAACATTAACCAAATCCTGTCCTAAAGCCTGCCCATACATACATTTTCTCCTCCACCATCTGTTTTGCAAATGCAACAAACTGAACTAGACAAGCTCCCAGTAGCTGAATTCCTTGCATCTCTGAAAGCACATGGATCCCTGTGCCAAAGTAAACAATCTCATGGAGAGTTTACATAAAACAAGTGAACTAATTTCATCATAAACAAAGGAACTACAAATTGGTTCAAAGTCTGCCATAGTACGTTCTGTGAAAACATCCCCCAGTAAGGAAAGGAGTAAAATAACCATAGTGGGACGTTCAGTGCATACCCAGCCTGGCACCCCTACCTTCAAACCAGTGTAGGAAGCACAAACCTGCTCTTCCTACAGGTCTCATACAGAGTAAGGCCAACCAGCTTCCTGCTATTGCTGCAGGTTTAGTAGCCGTGCAATGCAAAAGGTAACAAAGATGATCCATTCCAAAAATCAACAGAGGGAGAAGGGATGATGTGGCTGTGTCACCCTGGTGCATGGGAGAACTGGTTATGGGCTGGCTGAGAGTTGCATTCGGTGCAGGAAGCCACTGCAGCACAATGTCCATGCACCCATTCACACCAACATGGTGATACAGTGATGGGGGGCAAAAGAAGGGAAAGAAGAGCTTTTCCCTCACACAGAGATTTATTTTTCCTTGGGTTCATGTGCTTGCACCAAATTCTGGGATATTAACAAGTGTCCAACAACCCCACACAAAACAAATCACCAGCCTGAGAGTAGAAAAGGCTGGGGAGAAGAAAGATGAGCTCCCACTTCCATACAGGACTGGAGCTGGCCTGGCCTTGACTCTGATTTTTCCCAAGTCTCCTTTGGGAATAGTCCTAGAGCCACAGCTCCATCTGGAGTCTCAGATTTGGCTAAATGCAGGCTGAGGACATCCCCACATAGGCTGGTCTAGAAATCTTAGCTGGAGTTGGACTTTAGGGGCTCAGGATTGGAGATTCACTCTTTCAATACATCAGCCACCAAATTCAGCTCTTTATAAAGATACACTCTGATGTGTCCTAGGAAAATTCAGATGAAACCCTAAGCTTACACCAAAAGAACAGCATTCAGACAGACTTTTCTATCGGCTGGGAAACAGATTCTAGTTAAACCTGTGCTATTTTCCCAAAGAGGCAGTACTGTGCAGCTTGAACTCAACAGCTCCTGTCAGAGCCCAAAGCTAGGAGATTCATCGCAGTCACCCATTAACCTGCTCTAGTATCAATTTTTTTTCAAGTCATCCACACTCATGGCATGTTTCCATTACCAGGACTCATAAAAACATGTTTTTTGATGCAGACTTTAAGGAACTGGACCCTAAATGCACATCCCAGAGCATTCACCCACCCATGTCACTGCCAGGAGTGCAAAAAGTGCCTCCCTTGGAGCAAAGGACCTGCATGGTGGCACTTCTCCCATGGACCAGTATGGTGATTTTCAAAAGCTGCTACCAAGAAAACAACAACAAAAAAACACACACCAAAAAAAATTCCCTCCCTATAATCACTTCAAAGCACATTGACTTGGAGTCAAAGTGCAACAAACAGATTATTCTCACATGCCCCATGGTCTCCTGCAGAGGCCCATGGAAACCCATGTGCCACTCCAAGCACAGAGAATTCAGAAAGAGTCTGAATCCCAGGGGCCTTGCTAAGTATTACAGACAATTCGCTCTGGTACCAGTTACAGCAAGGAATCAGGAAAGATGACATATTAAAGAAGAGCAATAGAAAAAAAGGCTTTTTTCTTCTCATTACACACTTCCAGGGGTGACATACCGTAGACAGCAACTGAAACAATAAAATGCATTCCAGTATTCTATATTGTATTGATAATTTGATGGTCTCCTTTTAAATCAGTAGCTTTAAAAGCTCTTATTAAAAAAAATTGCTGAAATAGATAGAGGTTGAGTTTGGATGCAGTCTGTGCTGGCATAAATAAAAAAGACCATGGATAAGAAGGGAATTAAAGTGGATATGAGTACACAAAAATTACTCAAATCAGCTTACAGATTTAATGCATTCTGCTGACAGTGGTGGTGGGGGAGGTTGTTTATTTAATCCAGAGAGTTTTTAGGCATACTGAAAAACAGAAGTAGGGAAGGCTAACCCACTATTGCTAGATCCCACTGCAATTTGAGGTTTGCCTCTCCATTTCTATGGCTTGGAACATTTGCTTCTGAATGCAAAATTCAAATGAATATTGCCCAGGTGGCACTGTACAGTCCCCACTTTGCTAATGTTCATACTGGAGCAGACAACAAATGGGCAAAACTAGTTTGGAGGGCAGTCGAGGAGGGATGGAAGTAGCACTCGGTTGCCTTGGAGTTATCCAGGTTTATCTACACATCACACTGTAAGCTCCCTGGTTCTCATAATTAGAGTGTCTAGACAGGAGATGATGCCAGCGAAGCAGCAAGTAAAAAAGGTTTTGCAGAGTTTTTCAGAGGAGCCCATCTAAAGCAGCGACTACAGAATAATGACAGGCATCAGAGTTGCAAAACCTAGCTAAGATTAGAACAAATTTTGACCCAAGTAAAGGTCTTTTCATAGCCATTCACATCCCAAAACAGCTGCTAAAACAGAGCACTGATGGCTCAAGCACTCAGGAGGGCTCAGAGCTTTTGAACCAGCATCAGACTAGAGTTTTCTGCAAAAGTAATTCCAGCTGCCTCAGCTTCATCCAAATACTGGCATTTAGCAGCCTCAACTTGTGTAAACCAGCTTCACTCCACTGAAGTCAATAACAATTGACACCAGCTGAGAATTTGGCTCTCGATAGGGTTTAAATATAGTCTAAAGAAAGAACTTACAGAAGGATTGCCCAATCCCTCATGTCCATTTCCCCCTTGGGCTAGGACTGAATAAGATTGATTTTTTCTTTATAATTTAGCTCCAATTATTTTTAACAACAACATTATGAGCTCACATTTATTATAGCACCTTCCATCCTCCAGCAGCCAGGCTGCCTTTCAGGCTTCACCAAGAATCACTGAGTGGGATGGACACAGCACCAGGATGGAACCACCTCAAGATGCAACATAGCAGATGCTCAGCATGCACAGAAGACTGGCCACAAACACAATAAATCAGCAAGGGCACTAAGATAATTCAGCTTCAGCATTGCAAGAGTAAGCCTCAGCCGTTTTCACAAAGAGGAAATTTAAGGAGTAGTTTCAAATCCTCCCTTGAGATGGGAGGATGAGGATGAGATGTTCATGAGATGGACAGGATGTTTGTACAGCAATGCAGGATGTCATGGTCACACACTATGGCCCTACATGCACAACAGGAAGGCAAATTACACAGTGCTGGGGAAAGGCAAGCACGAGTGACCTTTGAGAAAGAAAAAGTAGCTGGGTCACTCCTACGGTGACAAACCAGGGCTCTTTGGTATTGCCCCATCTCTTTGGCTCAAATGTCCCTGCAAAGACAAAGGATGAGGGTCTGGAGACATGGCAATCTCCATGCACAGAACGGTCAGGCTGTGATGTGAGCCTCCAAAACCTCAGCCACAGTGACACAAGCACTGGTTGCCTAACAAGGCAGGCAGTTGATTGGTTTTGGAAAGCTCAAAATCTGACATCCCTCACCAACCCTTTTTCAACATGAGAGAGAGAAGCTCAGAAAGCACAACAGGAAAAATAGGTTGTCTTGTGGGCTTAAATCTCTGCAGTTATGCTAGAGGTAGAGTGACACCAAGTTTTGTCAACAGTGGTATAGTCCATTTTATCTGGGATCAGAGTAGGAAACCAGGGCCCACTCACATCCTATCATACGGAATGGCTCAGAAACAACATCTTCCAGATGGTCCCACCAAGCCACCACAGAGCAATGAAATGCAGCAAATAAGAGCTGTGGCCACCACCCAAATGCTCCATCAAAGACATGAACTCTGGCCTCTTAAAAAAAAAAAAAAAAAAAAAAAAAAACAAAAAAAAAAAAAAAAAAATAAACAGAAAAAAAAGAGGAAAAAAAAGATAAAAAGAAAACCAATACAAACAAAAAAAACCCCAGATCCGTTAATGAAAACTACAGCACAAGGCAAGGGGTGATGAAAACAAATAAAACTAGGGCTGTAAAATGCCTGGTATGTAAGATGTGTTGAAACTTGCTGCTGACAGCAGCTTGAGCAGACATTCACATGCAGCCATTCACAAGATGCACAGTAATTACCTTCTCCGGGAGGCTGCATTATGATGATTTCTTTAAGCAGAGCACAATATCTCTAGCAACAGGATATAATTACAGAAAAGGATATGCCTCTTAACCTCTTTCTAGCCCCCCAGCCAGTTCAGGGAGCAGATCTGGGAGCCAGGGGCTCTGTGGTGAGGGTGAAAGTAGTTTACCCTGTGCTCCTGCACTCGTTACCTAGAGCCAAGCACGCTTCTGATGGGAGCTCGTGGTGGTGTTGCTCTCACAGGAACTTGATTCTCTCCCCCTCGCCTCTGGGTGAAACACTCCCAGCACTGCAGGACTTTGACAGAGCTGGCAGCAGCCACCAGGCCACCGAAGGAGTTCAGCACAGCCAGCCTGCTCTGGGCTGACACCTCGGTGGTAAATAAATAAATACCAAAAGCAAACAGGCAAGGGAATGACTCAGGACTGGAACATGCTGGCAGCACTGTGAGGCAGGACTTCCCACCTCCAGACTGGGACCTTCCTGGCCCCAAATACCCCACACTGCAGAATCCCTTTGGAGAGCTGATGGGCTCTGAAGAAAAACCCAGGGCTCCCACATAAGGACTGGTACCATGACTAGCATGGGCTGTGGCGTCTCCAGGGGATGGATGGCACTTCCTGGTGATTTCCTGGCTCACCTGCAGCAGCCAAAATGCCAGAGTTGGTCCTGTTCTGCTCCACTTCCACAGCCCTCCTGCAGAGAAGCACAGGAAACCTTATTGCTGCAGCTGTTGCATTGATTTATGTAGGATTCAGAAACAGAGAGAGATGCAGGCAATGACAGAGCCCTAACAGCTGTGTGCTCAGCTGAAGGACTCAGTCTTTCACATTGCCTCCATCCATTCCCAGTACTCACTTCTGTGGATTCCTCTGAACAGTGAAGTGTCCAACACAGTTGGTGGTGGTCAGCGAGTTCTGCTGCACTGGGAAGCATCTCATTGTGAGGTCCCACTTGCAGACCAGCAGGTAGGAGGCTGTGAGCACCACAAATTGGTTTTATTTACTTCAGTCTTCAATCCCAGAGGGAAAAAATAAATAGTTAATCCTTGTCCCCAAACCTCTCCACCCCAAACCAAAAATGCAGTGCTGCATCTGACCCTAGACTGTTGTTAATAGCCCACACACTGATTATCTGAAAACCAACATCAGAGCTCAATCTTTTTTCCAAAACCAGCCTCAGTAGCAGTGCTCAGTGGCTTGGGCTCTCCATGCCAGATACTGAGAGCAGAGACTCTGGGAAGCTTTCAGAGACCTTTTTTAAGATCCAGACAGGTTTCCATTACAAGATAGAGGATGTTTTTTGTAGATGAGAGACTGGAAATCTTCTTTTTCTAATATGAAACAACTAAAATTAAAGAATAACCAAATTTTCCTCACTGGTCTGGAAATTGTGTTACAAGTGAGAATCAGCTTGGTCCAAGTTTGCAAGCTGTGATATCAGTAGGAGAATTTCCCTTCACATTTACAAAAGGAAATGAATTTTGCATCCGCCGGATGGCAGTGTAGGGAGAGCAATCATATTAGTCATAGTATTATTGTTTTCCTTTTAAGCCTCTCAAAAGTGATTGCAGACACAGCAATTCATTGCTTATTAAGATCTCCCTGCATTATAACCAGGGAAAAAAATCTAGGTCTCATTAATAAACCATCCTCTAGGATCTCTGTAAGAAGAGAGACTTTGATTAGCCAAGATCATTCAATAAATGATTTGGCTTGTCTGACAAAGTGAAATGATTGATTAGAAAGAGTGTGCTTTAAATAGTTCACTCTTTATAATAAAAGCAAAGACTTCAGATAGAAATACAAATAGTAAAAAGACAGTATTTCTGCTTCCAGAGAAGATCACTCCTTGTACCAGGCTGGTGGGTGCTGGCAGCATACACAAAGGTCACTTCAGAATTCTGACTCTGCACGACTGAATTATTCTAAGCCAGAAACGGGAACATCTTCTGCAGTTTCCCTTGTAAAACACTTTGAACAGGGAAGTCTGTTCTACTCCCAGACATAGCACCACACGAGCTATCAATTGCAGAGACCAGATGTTTGTTTCCTGCATAGAATAAAACTGAATAACAAAGTTATATGTTAAAATCCATGTAAACAATATTGCAACATCATATAACCAAGAAGGTAATCCCAGAGTAATAAGACAGGGGAGAAAACAGCCCTCGGGAAGCCAAGCCACCGGCCATCCTATTTCCACTAGAGGGCAATAGCAAATAAGCGACAGAAAACTGGAAGCGAGAAGTCGATTGCGATGAACTGGTAGGAAAATGGTCAAGTTGTGTTTCCCGAGGCAGGAGCCGCGGCTGCCCGGTGCGCCCCGCTCCCGGCGGTGCCGCACCTCCCCCGCAGCCCCAGCTCCCGGCGGCACGGCAGGTACCGCCTGCCCTCGGCTCCGGGCTTTGGTTCATCGGGTTAGGCAGTGGAAAATATTCACAGATGGTTTTGGTCTAGAAAACAGCCACAAGCAAAAGAAGTACTTTCCGCGGGACGTATTTAAGCATCGTCAAATAGGTGGTCAGATGCCGCTCTGAACAGATGATTGATTCAACCTCACACATCATGCAATTCCAGATGTTACCGTGAGCGAGAAAGATCAGGCTGCTGAAGTCTTTCCATCTCCCTATTTGGTTTACTGAAGGAAAGGTTTGGAGGTGATTTGATCTAACTCTATTAACATTTCTCAGCAGGGGACTGTGAGAGATGCTAAAGGACTTCAAAAATCTAATAAACAAAATTATAACCAGATCCAGAAGCTCAAAGAAAAAGCTGGAAAAAATCAAACTGGAAATAATACGAGTATTCAAAAATTAAAACTTGCAATAATGCCAGTAGTTAATCACTTGAACAAATGATGTAGGGGAGAGTTTTATTCTCCACCCCTAGAGCTCTTAAAACAAGACTTGCTGTCATCCTAAAACATGTGCTGTAGCTTAACAGTGAATTATTAGCCTTGATGCAGACATTACAGGTACAGGTCTTGTGTGAATGAGGCAGAATGTGAGATTAGATTAGCAGCATGGTCTCTTGGTGTAATTACGGTCTACAAATATCAAGGTTCTTGTCACAAAGAATTGTCTTTCAGCTGTAGGGACTGACTCCCACCTTGGCAAACTCACTTCAAAGGCTGTGTGGACACAACAGTGACAGCAGTTCCAAGGACTGTCACATGGCCTTCAGCTAACAGGGCAGCTTCTCTTGCCCAGTCACTGTCTGTCTCTACAAAGAAAAAGCCATGAGCCTAAAGAAACTCCTCTCTACACCAAATTGTCAAGGATTAACAGACAAGCCACTCTACCTGAGCTGGAGTACTGGTTCCTGGGCTGTGGTACCAGCTGAGAAGAGACTTGGACAAGAACTGATACGTGAGAGCGATGGAGAAGAGGTATGGGCCAGTTTCAACATTTTGAAGCCTCTGGAGAGGCTTCCAGAAGCATCATAGCATTGAAGCACCACCAGCCTCAGCCCAGCCCTTGTGAGCTGCAGGGCAGACAACACCAACATAAACAAAAGCTCAGCCTTTCTCACCAGAGACATGGAGCAGTGCTATTCCAACTGTGATCTGCTTCCAACCAACCAAATGCCAGTGCTTTACGAGACTGGACAGTTATAAAACAGGCCAAATGTGATGACAGTGCATTGGCCTTTGCAATTACTCTGAGGCATTTCTCTGTGGAAACAGCATGGGAAGGTGCAGAACTGAGGCAGGCAGAGAAGCTCACAACGCTCAGCGTTCATGCTCTTCTGTGGAAAGGCTTGCAGATGCTCCTGAGTGTTTTGTCAAGGCTGAAAGGTGTTGCCACTGATCTGAGGGAGCACTCTGGGAGATGGCACAGACATGTCACACTGCACCAGTCAGGGCACAATTTCCCTCTGTGCTGAAATGGGAGGGCTGGCCCAGGGGACTACACCTGCCAAGCCCCCAGAGGTCCCCTCCTAAGGCAACTACACCTGCCTTCAATAGCTCCACATGCTGGGCTGACAGCTCAGTTTTTTAAACTGGAAAAAAAATACCACCAAATTGAAGCAAAAGGATTTGAGGTGTGAAGGAGTGTAACGAGAAAGTGTTTGGACGTTGTACTATTTTGTAGGATTGGATATGCCCTAGTCCAATTTCCTCCAAGCACTGCCTCCATGACTCATCTGAGCAAGTGTCCCTTCTCCTTCTTCCCACTAACCTCAGTCACCTGTAGAAACCCACAGATGTCACCCCTCACTTTCTTCAGGATTCAATTCTCACATATCTGCCCACATGTGATCTATCTAATATCTGCAGCCTACCCTTTATAAGGAAACCCCATCTGAGGGGCACTACTGTTTACCCAAAGTGGTCAGCAATTAAACCCCATCTCTTAGAATCAGCTTGCAACAAGTCCTACAAATCAACAGTTTGAACAGCTTTTCTGGGCAGGTCATCTCCAAAGCAGAAGGTCTGGAGTGACTGTGGCTGTTCCCCTTCCCAGGGCCACAGGCATGTGAGATGTCCCTTTATCCACGCTGACACATGTAAAGCAAACACCATGACAGTAAATGCTGGAACCAAGACCACGTTCCTGCACTCTCACACTCAATTTGCAGAAGAGAAGAGAGGAGGTTATGGGGCAGCAAATCTGATACAGGCAGGTGTCAGACTAACACAGTGCTGGTGGAGGCAGGAAAGTGAAAGCATCTAGGTGGGAGTGGAAAGCCAAATTACAGGTCGAAGGGTTAAGAGAAGAGAGCCCATTATTCATCACTACTACTGTGTTCCAGGCATAAGAAACATTTGGAGATAATTAGCGGGAGAACAGAACAATGCACTAGAGAAAGCAACAATGCCCTGGTTCAACCCAGCAGATGAGCTCCGTGCTCAGAGCAAATTGGTCTAAAATAAGTATTGCTCCATCTCAAAACCAGAAAGGTGTGACCTACTTCTCTGACCCTGGCATCAGCTGGCAGGAAAGGAATTGACAGAATGATTCTTCGTTCCCATCACTGGAGATTGAGCATATTCAGTTCCATTTCAGAAATAAAAGCCAGCAGCTTTTCCAGCTGATTCTGGGTAACTAATAACACAGAACTGCTCTCATTAACAAAGCTGGCTTGTATTGTAAAGAGTTCCAAGGCAACAACTAAATGGACTTCATATTAACAGCTGTGATAGTGTCAATGTTACTTAGAAGCCTTAACTAATAGCCTTAACATTTTCAAATGTAAAGTATATTCAGTTTTTAAATTATTTCGAGGGCTTTTGTGAAATTTTGCTCCCAAATAGTAGCACTTTTCAAAACTGCAAATACAGGACATGAATGCTAGGCTCTATGCAAGACCTGGGAAGCACTTAGGTCCTTCTCAGATGAACATTCCCAGAGAATCATAGTTCTGTAGTTTCAGAACTACAACTGTAGTTCTGAAAGTTATTTTCCAAAGATATTTAGAAGTTGCAATGTCAAAATAGTTTGATTTTATTGCAAATTGATTATTTGGGTATTGTCTCAGTGATGATACTCTCAGACACTGAGCTTGCTGATCACATGGTTCATGGTCTCAAGAAGAAATTAATTACTTCAAGTTTCAATGTTTGGGGAAGGAGGGAATATTCTGAGGTCTCAAAAGAAATTAATTCGTTAGTGAACTTGTGGGCTACAAGCATGTATTTTTATGTATCCTGATTCCCCACTATTTGCCAACACAGAAAATCCCAAAGTGTCTCAGTGAAAGTTACATGGGCACTATCTGTATTTCGTAGGCACAAAAATTTGTCTACGGGCAGAAATTAAGGCATCAACATCTAATGAACATCTGTTGCCAAATGGCCAAATCAGTTGGTACAGAAACCTGTATATATTCCCTGTGTTGTCCACATCAAATGGATAATAGTAATTTTTTTGAGAGCAGCTTCCTCTGATCCCATAGCAGCTAAAAACTGCCTTTGTGAAAAGACCTTCTTCATCCCCACTTTGTCTGATTGTTCCAGTCACAAATCCTTTGGAGAAGGGACTTAGGCTCAGACTTGTGTGAACATCACCCAGCACTTGGAAATGCAGCATCAGTTTTGGCTTGCCAAAATACCACATAAAAGGCAGACTTAGAACCTTCAGCCTGGGATTTAGCAACAAGGTGTTCCAGTGACATCTGGAAATAAAGCTCTCTGATCACGCAGTAAGGCTGAGTTGAAAGATTTTAATACTGTTTTCGCAAGACCAGCCTCTCCAAGTGGGAAAGCCATTTACTCAATCTCTTCTACTCTTTTCTGCCTTTACCTGCTCCAACAAGATCAGGTGATGCTTCTTATGTGAAGTGTCCCTTCCTACAAAAGAAGAAAATGAGTTTTGGTTATGGACTTGGCCTGAGCAGCAAATCAGCTGTAAAATGGGTTGGTCCTTAGGCCAGGTCCAATCTTAGAGAACGGTGGGAAGCATTCACTGCCCCAGCTTTGTGACAGAAATGGATACCTTGCAGTAATTCTGACCTAAGGTATCTCCTCCTTTCAACAGTCTTCAGGCAATAACCTGTGAGTATTTCAATGCCAGTTCTCTATCAGTGGTGTTGGCTCCACCAGCAGCTCTCCATTCTCTTACTGGTATAAATGGTCACCTTCCTTCCAGCGACATTAATCTTCACTACCTCAAGATTACGCAGGGGACTGGTTTTCTTCTCCTCTTTAGGATGACAAATAGGAACATGACAAGGTTTTCAGAAAGTATCAAGAAGGGAAGCAATATGTAAGAAAGAAGAAAACTAAAAAAGGCCTTTTCCTCAATGGATAACATTTGGCAGATGACACCTCAGGCTGACATTCAGCTATTTTGTACACAATGGGTTTCCAAAGCACCTAGATGTGATCCTCCACTATCTACTTCTACATTTTCAAATGGCTTTGTGGGCCGTAAGAATTGTCAGGAATGGCAATAGATGTTATTCTTGTCTCTGCTAAATCAAGGGTGCCACCTGCAAAGATTCTTAAGTTCAGAACATTTACACTCCCAGACAAGCGTGCTGTGCCACCTATTAGACTGAAGAGTTGTCATTTGCCAAATGCTACGATTCTCTTAACTAGAAATAGGCACTGCAGAGAAGCACCAAGTTGCAACAAAAAGAAGAGCCCTGGCATCAACTTTTATTGTTTCCTTTAAAGAAATAGGAGAGAACTTTAAAGTGAAACCAATGATTCATGTTCCCATCTCCCCTTGCCTGCTCTGAACAAATCAGATTCACTGATGTCGGATGTTATTACCTAAATAAAGAAAATGGTAATAACTTCAAAAATGCATCCAACATTTGTAATCAATAAATTTCTGAGCACTTTTCAGAAAGGACAGTATAATTATCTCAGTTTTATGAGTGATTAACTGCATTTTAATAGTGGGATAACTAAGGCACAGGAAGAGGAATTAACTTGCTCAGTTGGCCAATGAAATACAAAGAAACAGGGTGAGATATCCTGAATCTCCATCAAGTGCCCTCCAGAAAACACTCTTGCTAATATCATCAATTAGAAACATTACATATCACCCATCTTCAAAGAATTTCAGAAACAGTGAACAGACATCATCAGTGTTAAACCGCCCTGTGGATCTCGGTATCCCATTGCATCATCTGCTTTGATCATCTTTGCTCTGTGCCTATAACTCAAGTAATTAATAGTTACCATTCTAAGAGGGATGAGATAATTGACTTATCCAGCAATCACTTCAGAAAGATTATTATTAGAAGTAGGTCTGCATTCTAAATGTACACATGCCTCTAGATGAGCTAGGCCAAATACCAGCTACATGTGAAGCAAAGCCAGCACTGAGACCAGCACAGCCCAAGTATTTGGGCACCTGTCCTGTGTGCACAAAACTCATGTGCACCACTCTGCTGCACCTCTCCCAGCCTGGCCAAGGCTTCTTTCCAGCAACCCATCACCCACAGCATCACCACAGACTGACTCTGCAAGAACCTTCATGATCTCTCAGTCAAATCCCAGGAGCTGGAGTAGTTTTCTCTGTTCTCTTGACAACACGGACCTTCCATGGCTTGGTCAAACACTCCTGGCTAAAGTCAGGGAATGTTGCAAAAGAATAGTAAAGTAAACCTGGCAATAAAAGAACACAGCTAAAATATAACTGCTTCAGCTTGATTTCCAGGTCATGAGTTCAATGATAAATGTGTAGGTGGTGCCTTCATAGAAAGTCATTAACAGTAGTTTCCTTTATATCCTGTACTCCGTAGCAGCCAAAAAAATTAGTCAGCTACCCTTCACCTATCTTCTATCAGGATAAAATAAATAAAAACAAAACATTTTTTTAAATTATCTTTGTCTCCACATGTCTCATGTAGATGGCAATAAGGCAGCCATGACATCCTCACTGACATTCTGTCATAGAATCCATGACAGGGAAAGATCAATTAGCTCTGAGCAAGCAATATTTCAGTCACCAAAAATAAAGCAGTAAAAATTTCTAAAGCAATCTCAAAGATCTTGAGTTATTACAACAGAACCTGACGTGGAAGCACAGAAAGCCTCACAGGTTATTACAGTCATCTGTTGGATTATAAGTTTCTACCTTACTTGGATTCCTTGTTGCATGTGTGTTATTTCAGTAGGTTTTCTGTAACTACATTGAATTTAGAGCAATGTTAAATGAGGAAAAAAACCCAAAGAAATAAAAAAGGAAATCTGGCTGATTCTGCATGAAGCATTACTATTGACAGCTGACACACAAGGCAGAGCTGGAGGGGGAAAAAAAGCATGGAGCTACTGCTTGTCTCTCCTGAGATATAAAAGGTGTGTGAAAGCCTCAGACCTCACATGTTCCTCTAGCTAGAAATCCAACAAGCTTCAATATTAGTGTCTCTTCATGTCAGTAGCAAAACAAGAATAAGGGGCATTTTAGATTATTTCAGCCTCCCTAACATTCCTCCTGCACAGCTCTAATTTGACTGTATTGATGTCTTCCTCAGAGGAGATAAAGTTGCCTTCCACAGACAAATGCAAAGCAAAGGAACAAGATAGAAAGGACTATAATTAACAAAGTCAGATATTTTTTCTACTCAGCAAGTAGGACTCAGTTCTGCAAGTTACTGTCTATACCTTTATACCAAAGCACGTCTGATCTGCCTCCACTGTTGGATTCAAATCCAGTAAATAATGACTTTCTTACATCATCATTACAGTTGGGGTTTTAACCAACTGAATACTAATCTCTAAAATGAAAGCTCAGTTATGAGTGTGCGTATACGTCTGTTTTCATACATTCCTGTTGTTTGACTCACACAGACAGAGTATTATGGGGCTGAAAGCTCCAGACTAGTTTTTGGGAGTATGTGGCAAGCCTGAATTGGTAAGATCCAAACCTAGGCACAGGGAACTCGCCTGTTAGAGTGTGTGCTCACAGCACAGTACAGGCTATGGCACAGCAACAAAGAGCCATTAATTAGTCAGCACCGATCCCATGGGTTTAGCTGCATTCCTCTATACATCACATGTTCTGAACTGTCAAATTCAGGGATAATTATTTCGCCCCCTTTTGTCTTTTGGGTACAACAGCTCATGGATAGCCACTGAAGGCAGCTTATGAATATCTCTGCTGATGAGTATGGCTCTCCTGAGGTGGTGTTTTGGAAGAGCAGTCTCCAAGACAGAGCTAAAGATTACATTCACACTGTGTCACAGGTTAGTGGCTTTCAATGTAACATTTTTCCTTTCTGAAAGCCTCTCTGCCCATCCCTTAGCCTGGCACAGAAACTTAGGACACAGCCATGCAAGGTGCTCAGCAGCTTCTGTCTCAGTGAATATAGAAAGAGTTTAAAGCACTTAGAATTGAGTCCCTAAAATAATTGTTTGACACGATAAACAGTAGTGACTGACCAAGCACATCCTAATGCCATCCTTGTACATTCCCATATTACAATCACCACCACCAAAGAAGCTGTTTCAGTTGGTCATTGCAAGGTAATTTCAGTCTCCTGTACTGTACTCTGCTCCCAAAACATTAGGGAATAAGCCACCACCAATATTACAAATTAGATGGCAGCATACGTTAGGAAATTGCTGTAACTCCAGCCCTCAGTGACTAGCACAGCTTCAAGTGTAAACAAACAAAAGCTGCAGTTTGCGCCAAATGTTTACTCTGATTTTAAATCAGGGTTAGCTTTGCCAGTACAAATTATGCCTCCCTTTGTCTTCAAGAAAGCTGGCCTTAGACAAGAGGAAGTTAGACAAATTTTTTGTGTTAAATGAGCTGTCTGATTAGATAGATTTTTTTACCAGCTTTGACTTCTCCATCTATAACCAGGGATTTTACAGCATTTATTATATCACCCTTCTTCCAACATTACTCTAACACAGATTTAGTCTGTATCCTCACTAGAAGTTAGGAAGACAGAGATTGATCTGCTGGTGCAAATGACAGCATGAATGCCAGTGAATGAGATCAAACTACCAGACATTTATTCACCCTATTAATGTAAGTCATGAAACTCCAATTCAAATTTGGGGTCATTAAAACCTAGTGCTTATGATTTTCTTGGCCATATAAAAGCTGAGTATTCCAGATGAGATTGCAGCTCCCAAACAATTCCCAGCATGGATGAACTAATGAACAGTGAAAATAAACTGTTACTGGCTTTGCTTACCATAATAATGAAGAACTTCCTCATGGGATGCTGCTTTGCACAAGGGCTTGCACAGAGTGGGTTTGGAAGCCACAGGTGGGGACTCCCAATCCCAAGCATGGGACTCCCAGTCAAGTGTGAATCTGAAGCTTTCCCATTACCATCTTTGTTGTGTTTCTCTTCCAGTTGCTCCATCTGGAGCTCTTTCTTGTTTTCGCCATCTGACATTTCAACAGCCTGAAAACAAGCAAAACAACTCCTCTAAACAACCAAAATGTTTGATCAGATCCTTTATATAAATGAAATGCTAGTGTATGCCAGGCATCTGAACTTGGTAAAAATAAATGAGTGCTTCAAACCCACTATTGTTCTCAAGGTCCCTGACCTTCAAAACATCATTCTATTCTATTTGTAAACAACACAGACATGACAGAACATGTGAATACCACTTCACCCTTTGGTAACAGTATCTATCCCAAGACCTCAAAGTGTTCTGCAAATATTAGCTAAGCCTCTCATGCCTCTAAAGAACTCCTCTCTTCAACAAATATTAGCTGAATCTCAACCTGCACCACTCAGCTCATAGGAGACTAGTGCTGTTCTCCAAGTCCAGAAAGGTTGAATACTCTGGCAAAGGTTATTCAGGAGTTTGTAAAAGACTCAGGCAACAGAAATACAAGTTTGTAAGTCTTCTGAGTATGCCTGGACCTCTGGAAGTTTGTCCAGAGCATCATCCAAACCTGTATGTTACTTTTGGTAACTCTGATATTAAACATCAGACCCAAATCTAGACCAATCCAGATTTCATTTAAACAAGAGAAAGCAACCAGGAAAACCAGAACACTAGTTTAACCGTTCATTTTCCCACTACCTTTTCAGGTCTCAGTAATTTATCCTTTTATGCATACCCAGATAAATCAAGGCATAGGAGGCCTCAGCTTGCATTCAGCAAGGAACCAAACAAGGCATGGTGCCAGAAGGAGCAACACCATGGGGATGAACGCAAGTTGAACTCACCCAGGTTTCAGGCAAAGAGCAGCTCAGCACAGCTGCACTGGTACAGCTGGACCAGTTCCTGACCACAGATGTAGGAACACAAAGATAAGGCCATAGTAACTTCCATATGGTAAACAGCCTGAACTTCCTAGGAGGGCTCACTGGAGGCAATTCATTTCCAAGGCACAAAAAACGTGCTTGGCTTTGACTCATGTCTGTCTTTTGCATCTTTTGAAAAACAAGTCGTGGACATTTATGTAATGGAAGTTTTCAACACATCTTGTCAAAGGACATCACTCCAAGCTCTGGCCAAAACTGCACCATACATTGACTTTGATTCCCTCTGGACTATGCTTCCATCAGAGGGTAGGAACACCTTCCCTCTGTGTTGTTTTGGATCATCCAGACTTCCCAAGCAGCTCATCTACTTCAGTATTAACCAAAGAAACAGGTAACAACAAAGCTAGAAGCTCAGACCCTGCACAGTACAAAGTTGAAATACGTAAAAAAATTTCCAACTATGCTTTTATTGGCCATACATGACAATTTATTCCATTAGTGAATCAGTTATCTTCCTAAAGAAGGGATACTACTCTCCATTAACATAAAATTGTACTCAATCTAATATAATGCCCAGTCTATAATTATAGATAATGTGTGAGGTTGGGGTTTTTCCTCCAGAATTTTCTCTTCTATATTTTATGCTGTCTTCAATTGCATTTCAACCTAAGCTGAAAGCTGATTGATGGTGACATAGGAGAAACAATGGTAATAGCAGTCAGTATGAGGTTAAAATTCTCCAGAGGTTACTTTTTTGTTGGCCAGAAGGGGCCAGTCCACACGGGTGTTGGCTTTTGGCCTTTTTACAGCATATTGTTGACTCTTGGAGTGCACTGTGACCATTACACAACACTAATAATGAGTATTCCCAGAGTCTTCTAAGCACTCCAGGAGCAAAAAGAGGAGGTCAATGAACAGCCTCACGATAGCCTAAAAGTACTGGCTGGTTCCCTCAGTATGGAAAAGTATTTTTACTACAGTGCACTTAAAGCCACAGGTAAAATGCAGAGCAAAAAGTGAGAGCTAGGAGCCTGAACCAGCCAGAAAAATTCCAGAGGAAAACAAAACTTGCATCATTACCTTGGGGTTGGGTGGGAAGGTTCAACACAAGTGACGGATTGTTTCCCTGAATGTCTGCAGCCCAGGACTGGGTACCTTTCCAGGGGTAGAACAGAGGTCCCCACTTCTGGCAGAAGGGGAACCAGGCAGATTTTGATGGTGTGACTTATACAGTTGACCAAACTAGAACAGTTTCAGCCTTCAAAACAGGGAAGAAACAAAAACCCAAGAGAGGCCTGACACCCACTTTCCTTATTCTGTGATTCAAACTGCTAGAAGGAAGAGTTCTTCAATCAATAGAAGTGATTTTTCAATCAGCAGAACTGGCACACAGGCCAAAAGGGTTGAGAAACACTTCTGCTCTTTGTAAGAATCCTGTAGGATTCTCTCTTCCAAGAGATCTGCTGGAGGTCCTGATCAGGCTGGTGGTGTGCTCACTTCCCAGGTACTGTTTCCTGTTTTGGGGCCCTCCTTCCATCACTGCACACCAATGTTTTCAATCTGGGCATGTGGTTAAACACTGCACCCTGAACATGGTTACCAGTCTTCAGGCTCTCCAAGGCTTGAAATGCTTCTGAGGCAATACAGTGGGGAAGAGCCTCACAATCCTGGAGAATTTCCTTTTCTTCAAAAGTAGGTTAGGAAAACGAATCTGCCTCCTTTCTGAATAGGTTCCTCCAACTTTTCCCTGGCTAAAGAGCTGCTCTCAAACTTCTTAGCCAGTATGATGGCAAGTCTCCATCTACTTGTGCTGCCCGACTGCAGATGGTGTAGCAGAGTGCCCAGCTGGACTTGCCCTTGCTCAAGGCACAAGGAGAAGGACAGATAAGGTGGTTGCTCTATTGCTTCCCCCTCACTACATGGAGCCCCCAGAGGCTCCCCTGTGTGACTCCCTGAGCTGAACTGGCTCTGCAGGCTCCAGACTTGCCGCGTGAGTCCCTCCACCCTCCCATGCCCACAGGTTACAACCAGCAGTGCCAAGAGTCCCCAGTACCATGGGCAGGGTCCCGTTCTGCAGAATACTCCAAAAACATAAGCTAAGGCATTCCGTGCCCTGAAATACCTTATGTTTAAGCAAAAAAGGAAAACAAAAGAGAACAAAAAAAGGGGTAGCCTTAACAAGGGCATACAGTTAATCCAAAAACCTGGTCTTTCATTGCAGAGCAGTGCACATCTTACCACCGATGCTACCAGTGGTGTTTGTGACAGACCAGTGGAGTCACAACACACCTGATATGTGTGGTACTTCCCATGGGCCATGTGTGCATTCAGAGAGAGCTTGGAGCTAGGAAACCTCATCTTTGATGTTGGGTATCAGGATGAACAGAGGATCTGCTTTCGAAATGATGTCTTCATACCTATCCACTTATGTCACACCATAGACTGCTCTTGAAGCAAGAGAAATTGCATAACATTCTCATCTTCATTTTCCTGCTGTCCAACCAGCCAGGAGGAGGTCACATCCCCTCTAACAACTTCTTTGCTTTGCAGCTCACTCCTACATATTTCAAAGGAGCTGCCAGCGTTGTATTCTTTTCATAGAACCCCAGGGAAGTTCTAACCTCAAAATTAAGCAAAACAAAGTCCTTTGAATATTTTCCAATTAACCTAAGATTGACACTAACACTTTTCATGTTTCCACTATTTGAACAAATGGGTTTCTTCTGCATGCCCCAGTTGTCAGGCCTTTTGGACCATCAAAGATCTAAATTATTCCTTTCCAAAGACTACTCTGGTTTTGAAACTCAGAGACCCTTTTCTGCTAAGTTTACTCTAGGTTTTGTCATTTAGTGGAAGAGATCAGAGAAGCCTCTCAGCAGCACAAATCCCAGGAAGATATCAAAGAAGAGACAGCGTGGCAGGTTTATCATACACTAGCAATGAGGGCAAGGTAACACTGCTGAAAGCCTTCGGGGTTGCATTCTGCTCCCAGTCTTACAGCATAAATATCCAGAGAAACAGATATGACAGAGTTAGTTCTGGGTGTCTAGAGCCAGCAGAGAGCATAATGGCAATGCCATAAAAAATGTCAGCATTCAGGCAAGAGGCTGGAGGTAGCAGGCACGGTCCCATTCTGGGGCTTGCAGAAGCATGTTGGCCTTCGGGGGCCTGCAGGCACCATGGCTCATTAGCCAAACTTTCTCTGAGTTAATGGTGATGCTGAAACACAGGAACCCTCTCATTTGGATAAAAAAGCAGTTTTGCCAGCAGAATTGCAGGCAGCTTCTGTGCAGCCTGGAACAGAGGGAGGAGAAGGCTCCCAACACAAGAGCAGCACTGCCCACAGACACACAGCATGCAGGGAGCAGCCAGCACTTTAGAGACAAAGTGTTTACACCCTTTGTTGCTCATTGTTGCTTAGGTAAGGCACATCTAAAAGCCATTGGGCAGATCGCCAAGGTGTCCCAACTGCTGATGTGGGGAGCTCCTGAGCACTTTCTGTTCATTAGCTTGCAAATGTCCCTCTGAAGAAGGGAAAATATTGTTGCCCACACTTTATAGATAGGAATAGCAAGGCACAGAGGGCCAAGTATCCCAGTTCTCTCTCCCTGCTTTCTAAACCATAAGCAACAGTAATTCTTCCCTCAGTTACTGGAAACGACAGGCTTTTTCGGAACCAGGGAAGCTGCCCCTTGCCTGGAACCAAGTAGCCAAAAGCAGCTGGAGGTAGCAGCCTGCAGCCTATGCAGTGCCTGACATGGTTTTAAGCCTGAGAGCTTTTCCTCCAGCACATCTCTGTGGTCTTTTTCTGTACTCACAAAAACATTCTGTGCTCTGTATGCTCAAGGAGTTCACCTTCAATAAATAATCCGAACAAAGGGAGTTAGTGCTGGCACAGTTGCATGGGTTGCTTTAGGGACAGTTTGCAGCAATGTCAAACTCACCTTTTCTGGTGGCTGCTACCACTTGCTGGGAAGGAATCCAGCCCCCAAAGGGAACACTCAGTAATATCAAGAGCCAAGAGCAATTTCGTCCCCATTAGTTAATACCAAATATAAAGGACACATTCCAGTACATAGCAAGTAGTCTCTGCCTCCTTGAAAGACAGTTATGGAAGATCTGGGTTTTAGGATCCTTAAATGACAAAAGAGAAATATGTAAAAAGAACATTTTTTCAGACTAATTGCAGGATAGCTTTGCTCAGACAGCATCAGTAGCTCTCAGATTACTACCTGGAAAAATCCTGGGTCAGAGGCATATTGTTGACCCTATCCAGAGAGCAAGCAGAGAGCCTCATGGGCAGTACTGATGAAGATGTTGAGCAAAGTGGCCAACAGCTTCCTTTCTGGTTTTAACAAAATGAAGTGTCATTCATTCTTCCTGCGTGGAAAACCAGAGAAAACAGCAGGTCATTCTGAAGGAAGAGCAGACTTCTTCATGTTGGGTCGATGGACCAGCCTGAAGCTGTGCAGAGATTGCTGTTTAGTCTGCAGGTGTACTACAATAGGCTTCAGCAGCAGGTGCTCCTTCCCAACACTGCAGTTATGAGGATGAAGGAAAAGATGCATTCACCTCACGGCCCTTGAGAAATGATTGCATCCCTATGGAGATGTGGCAAAAGGAATATGAAACTTAGTAAGGGTCATGAAATTCCACGAGAACAGTAGTCAGCTTGACTACAAGCGCGAGTTTCCAGTCGAGCTAGCCCAAAGCTGATGGCGAAGGCCAGGCTCATCCATTAACTCCACAGGTCCAATGGCACACAGCTGTGCTGCCCCCCTGGAACCAGCCCTGGCACAGCACAGAGCCTGCCTTCACTTGGGCCAGGTCAGAAAAGAGAAGCTGGCGGAGGGCACATGTAAGGATGGTGGATGTTCACAGAGCAGGGGTAAGGGACCCAGAAAATTCCTGTCTAACTTTGGCTCTCCCATAGATGCTCTCCATGGCCTTTTGACAAACATCTCCCTCACCTTCCTTCTCCCTCCTCTTCTCTGCAAAGTCCTTTGTTTCTCCATGTGGAAAAAACGAGGAATAAAAGAACTTTCCCCTCTACCATAAGCCAAATACACCAGTGATAGCAAAGCATATAATGGAAGTTATACTGCCTGGAGGAGGCAATAGTTCCCCTTAAGATCCCTACAACCACCACATTCCTGCAACAGTTTCTAGTTCCTGGCAAAACCTGGATCAGAAAACAACTTCACTGCTAAATAAGTGCTAGTAGAAATAAGTAAACAGCACTCTGTCATATTCCCTGAAAGACTGAGCATGCCAGCAAAGGCAGCACAGACTCTCAGAGCAGTAAACAACCAAGCAGGCAGAGCAAACAAACATTTAAACCCCATATGTCAGAAAACCTCTCTTTGGAATAAAGAGGTGAAAACAATTTCGTCAGAAAGGAGGAAGTTTTCTCCCCTTCCTTTCTCCCCACTTCCCCAGCCCTTCCTTCCCTTGTTTACTTTGTTTCCCTGTTTCAAATCAAGTCCAAGAACCTTTGGTATTTGTGGAACTGGGCTCTTTCTGTTCAGCTCCAGCTGTGCCCACAGCCCGCATACTGGTTTGGTAAAATTTGCCCAGTCTGACAAAGTGGTTTCTCAAGCTTGAAATAAAACCATAGTGATTTTTACACTACTAAAATGAATGGCCCTTGACAGGACTAGCAATTATCTATGAATTCCACAGGAAAGGCTTGTTGCATGGCACAGCAACGTGCTCCACACAGCACTGTGGCAGGGGGATGCAGGGCCTTTCTGTGCTTATGCTCTGGCATTTCAGCCTCTTTTGAAACATGACAGCACTGGGAACTCCAAGGTAACCAAAAAAACAAAGAAGAAACCCCCAATACTCCAAAACTCCAAAGACCCCACAGGAAAACAGCTCAGAAGATTTTTGCCTGTCACAGGAATAGAGTTGGAAGGAGCTCTTTGCTAGTCTCTGGTCAAGGAAGAAGCAGCATCCGAATTCAGAGGAAAAGCCCTTGCCAGGAACACCAACCATGAGGCTCCTTGTGAGAAAGGGGATCCTGTGGTGGTCCCCACCACCCTACCACAGGGTATCTATACCTCTTCCTTTACAGGGAATACCTGCATACACGGACCCAGAGATGAAGAAGGCGGTAATTTGTTTCCTTATATTTGATTTAGGAGTGGCTGCTTGGGATCTAACACCCCACTGATATCAGAGAGGGTCTGTGGCCTGCAACTGTGCTATGAGGTATCAGAGAGCCCCCACGGGCAGGGACTGTGGGAACAGATGCTGACCTCAGCCCAGCAGCAGGAAAACAAACCTCAGCACAAAAGGGCAGGACGCCACGAAATAATACTCCTTGAGAAAGGAAGCAGGGAGAAACCAAAGCTGAAATCTTGATGCTTCTAGGAGCCATGGAGAGGGACAACTGAACAGAATGAGACATGGCCAGCACAGGGTTGCACAAGGACAGGCTGAGGGTCTGAGCAGCGCCAGCAGGCTGGGCTAGCTGGGGAAGGAGAAGCAACACCTCTGCTGCAACCAAGGGCTGCTTCCAGGGCAGCAAGCAAAACCTGTGAGTGCCAGCCACGCTGCTGCTTTCTGTTTATCTGCTCACTGAGGTCTGGCAGACGGACTCTGCCTTCCATGTGTGCCTGGTCAGTGCCCAGCACAGCACCAAGAGCCTCTCAGTCCTGCGAGAAGGGAGAGAACAAACCTTTGCCCGAGATGAGATCGACACGGGGAAGGTAAGTGGCCAGCCTGTCCTACTTTCATGTCTTTTCAGACTGAACATTTTGGAAGGAAAGTTTGCCTCAGATTGAGCCTCTGTCTGGGATTAATTCAGCTCAAATTTGTAGTCACTGCAGGCAGCAGGGAAGCTGCAATAGCTATCAGAGGACAAGCCAAAGAAGTAAAAGCAAACAGGGACAAAGAATAGTCCTTGCCCTCCCCCCAAAACAGAGAGTAGGCACAGGGATCCAAATTAAAAAGCAACTACTGGTGGCCAGCGTTAGCGAGTCACTGTGGGCTGGCCAGCAGCAGGACGGCCGCCTGGCCAGAGCCTGGCTGCCAGCAAGCAGCTCTGGCACAGACATGTGGCACACCCTGCTCTGGTGTCCAGGCCCCAGCCAAGCAGCCCAGAGCTGACTGGGAAGGCCAGTGGAGCTGGGAGCTGCTGTGAGCTGCAACGAGGGGGAAAAGGGAGAGGAGTCCTCCCCACTGCTGCTCTGCCAGAGGGAAGCAGCGAGCTCACCTCCTGGTATTGCTGCTGGCCGGGTGCCTCCAAGCTGTTGGTATTGGTCATTCTTTGGCTGGGTATCTGAGTGGCCAAGATACCCAGAAAGAACAAACTGTGGAAAGAAATGAGGCCATTGCACGATGGAGACAGGAAAAACTGCAGTGAGACAGGTCAGCAGCCGGCAGTAGCACCCAGCACGGCTGAGATCCTGGCTGCCCTCGCGGGCATAGGCAGCACCACCAGAATCTCAAGGAGACGGCAATGCCATGCCTGAAGGCCGGAGGTGGTTTCCCATCTGCTCCCCCAGGCACCGCACAGCAGCGCCGGGCGCCCGCGGGCCCTCCTCGCACGGCATCGCCCTTCGGACGGGAGGTGGCAGCAGACGGCCACCGAGAGCACCGGCCGGGACCGCGAGCATCTCCCGGGGACGCGCCGGGACCCGCGGGACCAGCCCTCCCGGCTCCCAGGGACCGCAGGAGGTGCTCCCCGAGAGCATCCGTCCTCCCGGGATGCGCCGCGTCCCGTCCTGCCCGCTGGCTCCGAGCCCCCATCCGACTGCACACATGCCACACCCTGGAAGTGCTTTGCCACAAGTTGAACTGTTTTAAAAACAGTCTTTATCGAGAAAACAGATGGCAGCAACTAGGAAGCTCTGATTATTATTGATTAATGCAGGATTACAGTTGGCAATAGGAGATAATGGGAGCAGCAGAAATGAATGTGGATATTAGCCAGTGGAAGGGGGGGAAAAACCATGGAGTAAAAGGAATCATAGAATCGTTCAGGTTGGGAAGGACCTCTGAGATCACCGAGTCCAGCCTTGGACCTAACACTGCCAAGTCCACCACTAAACCATGACCCTAAGCACCACATCTACAGTTTTTTTAATAACAGTTCCAGGGAAAGAGGAAGACATATTATCCAAGTCTCAAGAGGCTCTCAACAGTCAAGAATCATGCTCAGATAACATAAGGACCCACAAATGTTTGGCCCCTGCATCATTTCTCAGCTTTCACCAGAATAAAACTCCTTCTGAAGTTTAAAAAAAATAAATAGTAATTGGAATTATTTTCCAGCAATTTGTAATTTCCATTTTCATCTGCCATCTCAAGAAATACCAGTGGGAAATCAGACCAGCCCAGCTGAAACAGGTAGTCCCAGAAACTTGTCCCCTCTGTATCCCTAGGGCTACCTTCCCCAGGTCAATAAATCCTGAAAACCAGCTGGATTTTAGAGCTCCTAAAAGTCATCTCTCTCTGGAGCGAGAGCCACACAGGAAATTTGAGGATTTGGTCACAGTGCACGGAAACAAAGACACAAAAGAGTATAGACACCAGTACAAGGAACGGATTGGGACACCCTGTAGAGCAAGCCCTACCTTTCATCCCTTTTCCAGAGCCTGGTGCCTGGGTCTCTCCAGTCTCTGCCCCCATTCAGATGCCAGTGCCACACAGCCAACCTCCAGGCAGTGCACCACTGGTTTAATTGGCTCCTCTACCCCAAGTCAAAGTTGAACTTGAAAGCAGTGATGTTTGAAGTCACTTCTTCAACCATCCTTTTTTATTTTCGTGAGCCAGACCTCACTTCTGTCATCTGGTATCTGCCCTTCCAACAGGAGAGGTTCACACACAGCTGTCTGCCAGAAGCAGACAGCAGGCAGCTTTCCTTTCCTCTCCCCAGAAAAAGCATACCTGCTTCCTAGGAGAGGCCCCTAGGAAATGTAATGGATTGTAGAGTGGAGTAGTACTGAGTGGGAACTCAAAGTATCACTGATATCATATGCCCAGTGTCTCAAGGCATGGTTATCTCCACTTAAAGAATTTCTGGTGTGGTTTTTGGGGAGTTGGGTTTTGGATTTTTTAGCAGGTGAAGTGTGTGTATCTGTTTCGTTTATTCTTTTTTAGATATCAAGCAAGGAAAATTATGTAGCCTTGCCAGAAATCCATTAACTCCTCTCACCCTCAGAAAACACCATTGCATATCTAGGCTTGATCACATTTTCCGTCTCAAGGTAAGCTTAAGACTTTTGGCCCTATCCACAATCAGAAACGTTTTCTCTTCACAGTATCTGTTTACACGTTTTAAGGCTATTCACAATGCCCTGTCTCTCCACCTGCAGAAGAACCCTTCAGGTAGAGACCCCTTGATGGAACAGCAACTCACAGCTGTTAGAATTCATTGGCTTTCACGGATCATTTTAAATGTAACAAAGAGAGGGAAGCAGAGGGACAGATCTTGAACCCAGAAGCTATTCAGTACTAATGGAAGTCACATAATCCAAAAGTGTGGCTTATTCTGTTTGCTTTTTTTAAAAACCAGATGTAAAATCTGTTTACTGAAGACTGAATTGAAGTGGAAGAAGTAGACTTGCCTGTTTTACAGGTTACTATGGAGACATCTTTCCCTTCATTACTCTGTAAACAGACCATGCTGCACAGAAGTGAGAAGTTCTTATTTTTGGCCATTCAAAAATTGCCTGTGATTAGTGCATTTCACGTGCTATGAACAAATAAATACCTCTGGGTAATCCATTTTCTTAATCCCAAATTTGGCCAAGGGAAATTGAACTGACCAAGTGATGAATGCCAAAGATAAATATTTTAAAGTATAACAATTCTACTTTTGAAGTCCCATCAGAAAACTGACGGCTTCACTTGCTACTAAGTTCCCAAAACCTTTGATATCTGTCCCCAGAATAAAAAAGGCAAATCCCATCAAGCATAAATAATCACAACCCTTTTTCCTCAAGCATGCTTCTAAGAAATTATTGTGAATTACTGTGCACAGCATCAGAGTATGAAAATGAAGTATATAAAAAATTGGCTCTCAATTCCCAATGGGCCTCAGGTCACAACTACTGTATTTTTTTAATTTTTTTTTATTCTTTTTAATCATTACAGGTAAACTAAGAGCTAAACTAAACAGGTAAACTAAGGTGTTCCTTAATCAACACCATGGCAACATTCTTATCTATGGTCCAAGGATCTCCAAAAATATGCCTTCACCTTTTTTATTTCACCAGCACTCTCAAAATGCCCAAGATGCAGCACCTCTCCATCTTGGCCCTTCATACAGCTTCCTCTGTACCAACTTCTTGACATTTCACCACAGTTTGTAGAAACTGTAAAGAATTTTTATCTATTTCTATTGCTGAAACTGCAGCTTTCTTCTTTCTCTAAATCTTCCCCAGAAATCAGAATTAGAAATAGGAGAGGCAAAGCTGCAGCAATGGCTGAGTATTGAAACCAAATGAGAAAAGGTAGCAAAATATCAGCAAGGTAGAAGCAGACAAGCACTGTGAAGGTGGCTCTGGTGGGAAACTTACCTGAGTCAATCAAAACCTGAGTCACAAGCCACGAACAGCCACGTACCCATCATTCCTGTTGCACACATGGACAAAAGGAGAACCTCCTTTTGGAGAGATGGCCACAAACAGTGCTCCCACAAACCCCGAGGATATATAACCCAAGGACACTCATGGCAGAGGAACATAAAGCCCAAGCACTTTTGGTCATCAGAAGTGCTCAGATCACCAAGCAGGGACAGGACAGAGGAGGTCTCTGTCAGACTCCATGAGGACATTACACATATAAACCAGACCTCTTGCTTTTCAAGACAGGGATAGCATCCGGGCAGACCTAAGTCATCTGAAATGAATCCTGCCAGACTGAATCCACAAGCATTTGAGGTCTGACTGCTGCAGGTACTTTCCCAGCAGACAGTGGCACCAGTGCCAACGAAGCCTTGTGCAGAACTTCACAGATCTTGTCTGTCCATGTCATGGGGCACCAAAGCACAGGAGTAGAGAGGAATGTAGCACACCTTAAGGTCTCTGGTGAGTGAATCAGAGGATATAGGTTAAACCCAAAGAAAATGCCTCTCCAAAAAAGAATCCTCCCTTCTTTCCTTTCTAGATGCATAGAGTGTCTGCTGAGTTATTTACTTTGCAAAACCAAAGTTATTCCAATGCTGTTTTGTTTTTTTTTTTTAACATGGAAATATGGATGATTACCAGAAAAAGTAATAATTGGGATGGAGCCCAGTTGGATGTCATTGAGGCAACTAAGTGAGTATGCCACGTGGAGGAGGAGAAGAGAGAGTTACACAGTTGGGGATTGTCTGTTGTCACATTTAGGATAAACATGACAAGCAATAGCTGCTTGTCCTCCCGCTACTGAGGACAAACTAACCACTCACAGTCAGGAAAAGATTGACATCCGGGTTTTCTCAGAAAGAGGCTTAAGAATCTGAAGTAGGAAGTTACTTTGAAATACTCCCTTTTCTACCCATATTCACATAAGCACATAAACACACAAGTTTATTTTTTAATTCCATCATGTTTTTCAGATTTTAAACCTATGCTAAGATACTTCCTTAAAGTGCATTTTTATCTTCCTGGATTAAGTTTGGATTAGTCACCTCCTGGGGGAGATGAGATGTCTCTTGGTCTATTCAGCTCTCACGATGGAGACTACCCTCATTTTCATTAGCCACACAAAGCAAAAAGTGCAGTAGCCTAAAGCTCAAAAATGAGACCCTGCCAGGTCAATCCTCACATTTTCAATTGAAGTAAAGATAACAGAAAGATGAGGCTGGTTCAAGGCTGGGATGAGCACACCTATTTTTTATCTCCATGCAAAGTACAGGGTTTCTCCACGTGAGCACAAATGAAATAGTCTGGCCATCTGGAACTGAGAAAGGTCAAAGTCTACCTCATCTGCTCTCTGGTCCACATCTTTCTCCTGTCTAAAAGCATTCTCTAGGAAAAAAAACCCCAAAACTTAATTAGCCAACAGCCTGTTTCTATTTTTCTCACAAATTTGCCCATATCTGTCCCCACCTCAGATCGTCACAGCATTATGGGTCAGGACACTGAAGTACTCACAAAGCAATATTGCAGATGTGAGAACCAATGAAACACAAGAGTCCAAGCCAGGTAATACACAGTGTCCTATGCCTTAGCTCTACTAAGTATAGAGAAGGGCAATAAAGAAAGAAGCAGCAATGTCCAACAGGCACATTAGTCTTATTTAAACATAATACTGTCAGGAAGCACTTTGGGATGCTGCAGTCACTTACAGAGTCAAGCATCCAGGGTTGAAGATACCAGGATGGAAGAGTAGCCTTTGATCTACTGCCATTTTTCACTCCTACACATCTCAGGATTCGAGGCTTTTGTAATGATACTCCTGGGGCTACTGATACTGCTTCTGTCTCCAGTTCTTCTCAACAGCCAGATACAGGTCTACATTGAAAGAACTTCCACTCATAAGAAATTTTCAGAGAAGTGTCTAAGGAAAACAGGTGTTAAGATCAAATGCACTCACTCAATAACTTTTACTTCTGGCCACAGCCCACAGCTGAGATTCTTCACACGCCGAAGGCTCAGGGCACCAAAGAAATTGGCAGTTTTGCAAGTAACAAGTAACACAGGCATACATAGTAGAACAGATGCTTGTGGTCTTCAGGGTGGGACTGACCAAAGAGAGCAATGAATAAGCAGCACTGTGAGCTCATGACTCAGATGCCGTGTCCCTGCTGGTTCACGGCAACAGATTACTTGCCTCAAACCCAATTCTTTTCAGATGCAGCTTGTATATTTTTCACTAAGGGCAGTACTCTGAGCACCTCAGGGAAGAAGAGACGAGGACATGCAGAGCCAACAGTGAGAAAACACTCTGAATTATTCATATCACTCAAATAGCAAAATTAAAATTAAACTACCTGACGTGACAATGGAGGATATACTAACAGTGAAGAAATTCCACAGCTACTTTTATGTGCTACACAGTTATCTAAAGCTGGAATGAAGCACTTAATGGTTAAAAGGCTCACCTGTTTGTTCCCTCTGTGGATGGATATATTTCTTGTTTTGCCTACATTTATATCAAGTCTTTACATAACCGCTGGCTTCATACCCGAGGCTATCTTCCTGAATCAAAATCTCTCCCATACTGGTAGCAGAAGAATAGACTGCTTCTAGCTTTTTAACTTGTTAATAATGAACTTGCTCTTGTCTGATTCTCCTTGTCCCCTTCTCCCTGTGCAATACCTACCTTGGTAAGAACATGGCTTTTGCATCAGTGCCCAAGTCAGTTTTCTGTACTTGCTTGGACGGCTGTCAGGGCCAGTTTCTGAGGTACGGTCTCCTTTTGATAGCTCCCGACAAGCTGTGCTAGAGGAGAGCTGTTTCCCAAAATACATTTCTCTCACACTTGTTTTTCAGGGTCCTCCACTCAACAGTGTGGTAACGAGAGGCACTCCAGACTGGGTTTAATGCTACCATATGCTAGACAGCATGAGAATCCATACTGCAGGAGAGCAGCCGGTACATTTCCATGTTAACAGAAGCCTGATTGCAAATTGCATTTAGTCTCAACAGCTCAGTTCACTGCACACAGACGCCATGGGGGACTGTAAAGTTAGCAAGATGTGGGGGAGTATGGCTAAATTTTTCAAAAGAGCCTTGGCTGATCTGATGCCACAGACATTTGGAGCTGATGCCACTGAAGAGAGTTGCTGCTGCATTTCTGTTGCCATAAACGAATAAGAATAATAATGTCATGAGCAGTTAGTCAAATTACACTCTTTCAAGGCTGGTGATTGTCTGCTGATACAAATAGCAGCATCGGCACTCTCAAATGTTGCTCTTATAACTTGACAGTCAGCACATAAATGAAGTCAAAGAGGAATTTACCCTTCAAAATAGGTCAGCATGAGAGGAAATGTGTTTGCAGTCGGAGTGTGCAGTGTCTCCCTGGGCTGGCTGCAAAGGGTACCCCAGCTCTTACAGCACACTTCACATAACTGAAGGTACAAGAAGACTAAATGAATGAACTGAGAGAAAAAACCTGCCCTGCTGGATCCTCTTAGAATGGGTACAAGAGAAGAGCTCTCCTCCACTTACTTGTGTGTGACCAAAGAAATCAACTTGGTAGCTGCTGTCTGAGGCCTTTGCCACAAAAACACCCAGCTCAGCTCATCGCAATGGGCCTTCTAACAAGCAGACTAAGCAGAGAGGCCAAAGACTTCTCACTGCCTGGCCTGAGCCCCAGGGGCACAGACTCGGGACAAGATGAAGATGCCTGGCAATGTTTGTAGGGCTGGTACAGAGGAGTGGTTTCACTATGCAAAGCTCCTAGGCCAGTACTAATGCACAGATAACCTGAGTACTTTTAAACATGAATTAGAACCATGTATACCAGTGCACAAGCACCGTGTGTAAACAGCCCTCTTATGCCATGGGATAAATCCTTTGCTTCATGTGAATCAGGTGAGGTCTTCTACTCCCTTCTCTTTCTCTCACCAGAAAGCATCACACATTTCAGCTGCTTAGATCAGTGTTGGTAAATAAAGGAGACAGTCTCTCAAGGTCTCTTTTTCAGTCTAGAATCTCTACAAAGCCTTCCTACATTCTTCAAGAATATGGAAAAGCTTTCCTCACCCCTACCGTATAGCCAGTCCATAAAATTTATTGTTAGTAAAGGTCACCAAGTCAAATACTGCAGCTGGGTCATTTTATAGACATTAAAAATCCCTGTAGCTATGAGAAGAAAGATAAAAGTGATCTAAATCCTTCTCTTTAGGACATGAGCCAAATGTACAGCATGGTCAGGAAGGAATTGCTCCCACGCATGCATCACATAAGGGATTGCACTGCCCATCAGGTTCATAGTGGAGTTAATTTCTTCCCTGCCTCTCCCAGAATGTGTTACCAAAAGCCACAGGAGCAGACAGGAGAGTGCTGTATACTCACACTCCTGTAGTTTCACAGAGGAGTGACCACCAGCCAGAAGACACAGGGCTCCAGGTTGCTCAGGCATGAGAGCGATTGCATGATTCCCTAAAGCTCTGTATCAGTGAGGTGGCAGCAGCTTCCATGCTCTGTGAGCTGCCTCATGCAGTTCCAGGAATCAAGTGCTATAGCTCAGCGGAATTGGCTTTACATTTCCGGGCAACAACGCCACTGCCAGGCAAAAGGCATTTTTCAGACTCTCCCTCTAAATGCATTCCCAGGAATCAAGCATCCAAATGAAGAGAGAGAAAGAGAAGAGCCATTTTCCCAGGAGGTTTCCTAATAAACCCCAAACAACAACAAAAGATATCATAGAGGAGCTCAGGATTTCAGACAGTAAGAAAAATAGAACTTCTCTCCAGCTCTGCTCACACCACAGGATGGGGACTACAAACCTGTTGGCAGAGGGTTCCATGCCTAGGGGACCAGGAGCTTTTCATGAGGAGTTAGGATGATCCATATAGGACTACCAAATATCAAGCTTCCACAAAGACTTCTTCCTACCCCCGAAGCACCTAAAGTGCATTAGTCACTTGCCTAGGGATGCTCAAGAGACCAGGATAAAGCTCTCAGTGAGAGCTCTCAATCCCAGACCAATAGGAATTGCTGGGAGAAGACAGCCAAGTGTCCCAAGTTGTTGGAACCATCAGCAAGAAGCTTTGTATGAGAAGCAATCCTACTCAAGCAGGGCAGCTGCTGAGCTGGCTGGGAGTAAGCCATGGAGCTGGCTTCTTCTTGGGTGTCCCATGAAGCATAACAAATCCATTTAGACCTGTAAAGTAGACATGAAAGCGGGGACCAGTTCCCAGCTGGAGCTGATTTCTCCCATGAAACTTGCTCCTTGGTCCCAGGCAACCATGCTTCATAACATGAAGGTAGAAAATCCTTATCCTTTTATGCAGTTCTTGGCTTTCATTTTTCACTTCTTTTGTTATATGAATGGGTGGTTCAGTGTTTCTTTCCACTGCTTGGACTACTTTGTGAGGCTGCTGACTCCTTTTTGCCCTCCAGCACGGACGGTCATGTTGTGTGCTGAGCAAGCCAAGGTCTACAGTGCTCCAAATGCTGAGGGTGAGCAATACTGAGCTTGTGGCCAACTGTCATAGTCAGCTCTTTCACTGAGTCACACCTCATTACTCAGTCTTAATCACAGCCATCAGAGCTCTAACAAGGCACCCAGAAATATCACAGTCATAGAATGGTTAGGTTAAAGCATGGTTAATGACCATCTCATTCCAGCCCCTCTGCTGTGAGCAGGGAACCTCCCCAGATCAGGCTGCTCAGAGCCCCATTCAGCCTGGTCTTGAACACCTCTAGGGATGGCAAGTCCACAGCCTTCTGGGCCAGTGCCTCACCACCCATATAGCAAAGAATTTCTTCCTAATATCAAAACCTAATCTAAACCTACCCTCCATCTTACAGCCATTCCCCCTTGTCCTATTACTACATGCCCTGGAGTCCATTGCTCTCCAGGGATTTTTCACCCTGAGGAATAACAGCATTTCCAGGAACAGTCCCTATCCTGAATTCCAGGGGCATGAGGGCAAGTCAAGTGGATTCCTGAAGCTCACCAAAGAATTGTTGCTCCAAGCAAAGTTGTAAAGCTGCAATGAACTCTCAGAGCGTGCAATAATGATTGTTTTCTTATGACTGTGAGCAGTAGAGACCAGTCTCCATTAGCACTGCCTGTAGTATGGAGAGCTACTTCAGTTTAGGCATTATCAGTAAATAAAAATACCTAAGAAGTCTAGTCCTAACCTCCATTGTAGAGGTTCTCCTAGGAACCAGATCCATCATTATTTCCTGCCCTGAGTCATGCTTCCTCATTTTTTCTCCCATTCACCAGTCTCACCTGTGTTTTATCAGTCTCCCTCAGGCACAGGACTTTCCTTAAGACCTTCAATTGTTGCTGTAGGTTTTACAGGTTTGGTCTGAGCAGCTAAGCCAGAGAGAGGAACCAATGACCCTGGAGAGTTCCCTGTTCATACCAACACCAGCAGCATAACTCTCATTTCTGCCAGAACACGAGCCTACAGAAGGGCTTTCCCTAGACTTAGGGAAGATGCATCTAACATGATCATAAAAGGGTGGGGGGATTTGGTAATGCATATATTAGGAAAAAAAAGAGAACTGTGTAGCCCATATGAATTATTTTGAAGCAAGATATTAAGTATTTTCCACACGTTGGAAAAAGGCCCTGAAATCCAGTATTGTGGTTGAGAATATCTGCCAGGACCTGGTCATGTCCATCGGATTGGTATTTCCCATTTCATGGAGCCAGGCCCCACAATAAGCACCTTCATCTGAGAGCAACAACACCAAAGACAAACCTGTTCAGCCTCACCCATATTCCCATCCTAGCAGGGGAGATATCAGAAGGATGAGCTGGCAGACAATGACCACAATGAAACTCCTTTTCCTTTTTTTCTTTGAAAGAAGAAATGTATAATTTGGCAACACATAGCCTCTCATAGACATAGACATGTCATGCAAGGCATCTCCTTAACACCACTGGGACTCCATGAACTTTGTCCTCTAAAGCCCAAGATCCTGCTCTAAAATATAGAGCTTGAGGAGGACAATTAAGCTTATTTTTGTTATTAACAAACAATTTCCAATCTCCTTCTCCAAAAAAGCTGAACCACCCTAACTGGAACTTTCCAAAACACAAAGAAAGAAAAAACAAAACCAAGACCAAAATGAGAGAGAAGAATGACCTTTTGCACAGTAGGCATCAGCTGAAGCAGTTAAAGTCTGCAATCTGGGAGCTCTTGCAAACACTGTCTTCTCATGGAAGCCTTAACCTTGTTGGTGATCCTGACATCTCTACCTGTAATGCTATGCTGTAAAGACTGACAATGTGCTGAATGGCCTGCACCACAGGGGATAATTACACACTCCTGCTGCATAAAGAAAACATCCTAGGCCTGAGTTCAACTGTTGACTTAGCTGCAGATGCAAGGTTTGACTCAAATGAGAGCAATTCTGCCCTGGACAAGGTATTGCAGCTTGTCTACTGCACCATCACATCACCTCATTTCAAACTGCACAGACAAAGTCACTCTAAAGATTAGAGTAGGACTAATCTGGGTGCCAGCCAAGCTTCCCCAGCAGGAGACTTTTTTTCAGAATTAAACAAATAAACAAAAAACCCAAATCAACCAACCAACCAAGCAAAATAATTCACCAAAAAAAAGTGTGCCTGCCACTCTAGAATTGATGTCCTTTAGCTCATTTACTGACCAGGCACCATGTTAAGAACCGTAACTCAATTAATACTTCAGAGCTTTTACTTGGTCTCTGCACCTAGTCCTTAAAACTTCCTTGAATTCCTTGCATATCCAAACTTCCCCACTGAGTTGTACTCATACTCCAAACGAAAATAAAATAAAATATTGAAAAAATAACAAACACTACACACCACTTACAAAAGCTCTTATATTGCCCAGCAAATAAAGGCTGTTTGCTTTGGGCTTTTGCTGTTTAGTACCTACAGACAGCAGCTGTTTTTCCCTTTGCCTCCTTCTCTCCACACCCAGACAGCTACAAAATACAGAGTGCAAATAAAGACAAGTTGTACCTGGATATCTAGCAGAGAGCATCTCAAAATGGATCTTTTCTATTGCTTAAGGGTGATGTACCTACCATGCTTCAACAGAACAACTCCTTGACATCCATTCTGGGAGCTTTTTCAATACCAAGGATGATGGAGGAGGAAAACAAACAGAAAATCCACAATGCAGAACTCATTTCATATTGTCCTGACTTAGGAACTGAACAGCTCTGTCCATGAGACATTTTACTTCAGGTTTCATCTATACTGCTAGTTCAACTCCCCTTGGTGAGTTCTCTGGCTTGGGACTTCACTCTTAGTTTCCTGCTGTCTGAGCAGGCTACCAGATACCACCTCCATTACTAAAGTGCTCTCACCTCAACCCATCAGGTTTACATTGTTTTTTCTTCTACTCTCCTCTCCACCAGGGCCAGGGGAGTGAGTGGCTGTGTGGTACCTGACTGCCAGGTGGGGCTGAATCACAACACCCTCACAAACACAGGCTTTCCTGGAGCAAGCTGTCTGATTATGCTCCATCTCCAGAGCACCCCACGCCTCTGCTCAGGAAGTCACAGGCCATACAAACCAGCAGCATGGAGCTTATATCTCCTAAGTGGGCTAAGCATACCTGGAGGGGGCAGAGGACATTGCTCCTGGGACAGCCTCTGGCAATGCTCCAAGACAACAGATGAATGTTGGACTTCACTTCACTGTGGACAAATCACAAGCTCTAGACATAAAAGCAGCTAGCTGGAAATTCAATGGACATCTAAGGGTTAATCTGCACTTGTTTAATTGTCAAGCACCTGAGATATGACGACAACACATTGGCACACTGTAATTGCAACATATTATTAAGTACCTTCAGTCCCCAAAGGCTAAGACACTTTTGAAAAAATAATAAAGCTAATGCACATAATAGCCTGTGTCTTGTTATTTAAGAAACCTCTTCCCGGCATCGGACGTCGACAGAACGTGTAAATGCACTTTCTCCAATAACTGTGCACAAGGAGCAGTTTGATGGAGTGCCAGAAAGCACAATGACTGTTCTACCTTAGCAATGTACTGAAGATGACATGTTCCCTTTAGAACTAATTGCTTTATTCAAAAAGGGAAAAAAAAAAAAAAAAAAGCCATTTACTAAATCCTAGCCTGGTCTCTCCCCTTGATGAGCAATTTTAGACTGCACGCTGGAGCTTTTGTTTGTTGCTAAAAGACAAGGAGAAAAAGCATGTTTTGTTAAGTAATTTTAATTTTCATTTTTAATGGAAAATAGTTCAGAAGGGTATTTTTCATTATACTACGTGAACATTTGCACTATATATTCTGCTGGGCCTTCCCTTATATGACTCAAGGCTGACAAGTTCAGGCTGTCAAACGCAACCTTTTGCATCTAATAAATTACCCTACACCAAGATAGTTATATCTGTTGACACAGACCAAGCTATACTTCTGAAAGTCAGAAAATACTCTTTGTTTTATTATCCTTGTTCTGCATTCTCACATGAGGAATAATAGGAAATAGGAATAGTGCTAATAGGAAAGCACTTCAAGAACTGCTTCCAAAATTCACTGCAGTCTTACTGTCAAACTGCTTCCCATCTTCCTATATGAATAATAAAAAAAAAAAAAAAATCAGGAATTCCTCTTCTTGTGCCTTCAAGAGAGAAACAGCTGTAATGACTTCATAGACAAATCAATGCCATTTCCAGCAGAACTATTTCATTTTTTTTCTCCCTACTTCGAAAAATTAGAATAATTTCACAACGAGCCCTAGGGAACAAGCTCATGAAAATTCACAGAGCAGACAGCATGAGGAAAAGTGTTTGGTTATATATTTCAGGAGGCAGGAAATGGGTCTATCTGCTGCTCTGTGAGCAGTGAGAATAATTATGCATGCATTTGCTGCATCCCATAATCATCATCACCACAAAGATGACATTTCATAGCTGAGTTGAGAATGTATCTTTCCCAAAATTTTTTTTTGTTTAGAAGGAGAAATTGTTCTAAATAACATCTATGGAGGATAGATATAGGAAAGCATAGATTTGAGAGTTAGACACTGTAGAGTCAAAACCCAATCACCAGCTCTCTAAATAATTTGATCATTAATTCCACATCAGCAAAATGGTAACACATCTGTCTGTAGCAGAGTCCCAGGCTACTGGGAATTTCTGTTAGGTATTATAAATTGGTGCATTAATGTGAACTACTCAGACTGTGTTTGCATAGGGGAGCTCCTGTGGGCTTTGTAAAACCTTGTTCAGATTTGGAAGGGGACAACAACTCTCCCTTCATTCTTTGATCCTGGTGAAAGTGTCCAGGGCCCCAGTCATTGCCTCACTATACAATGACAGGCACTAAGAACAGGAAGAAATCAGAGTTGTGTTTCCCAGATGCACCTCTCCTTCCCTCAGGACACCCAGAAGCAGAGCTCCTCTCTTAGCTCAGTGCTGAGGGATAGGAGAGGAGGAAGAAGGACCAGCTTGAGGCACGGTGGGCTCAGCAGACATTCCTTCCCCTGGAGTATTTCCACCCACTGGGTCATGGCTAGTACCAAAGATGCAGTAAAGCCCTGCTATCATGGGGATTACTTGCCCAGTTGCTCTGGCTGAACTTGCTGCTGGATTCCTACAGCACAGAGGAGCTGCTCCAGAACCAACCAGGCTCACATACATAGCCATGGCTCCTCTGCCCTCTGCTGCCACGTTAGACCATGATAATAAGTCACAGAACCACATCTCATCACCTTTTCTTACTGTGATGGTGCTAAACCTAGCCCTGCTCCTTACTGATTCTCCAACTTGGGTGGAGTAAAGATCAGGACACAGCTGGACCCGTAGCAATTTCTCAATGAAATAAACTGGATTGACATGTAGGAAGTCATGGATGCTTCTAATCATAAGACTTTAGGTGAATCATTTCACTTGTGTCCCTTCTGGTAGTCCTGACATCTTGATGTTTTTCTTCAAGGGACTAGAACTCCAAAAAGTCTTTTAAAAAACTTATTTCTATTTTCATTGGAGTAGCAAGAAAGTGGGGCCCTGTTTATGACATAGATTTTAAAGAGAGAAGAGTGCAAATAAACCCTCACCTCTGGAAGAGATATACTGTCATATTAGGCATGAGGACCTCATTAGTGGAGGATTGTGGAGGAGTGGCATGCACTCTGGATTACAACACTCTTTTGCCCAGTATTCCAGTGGGACTTTGGCTTTCTGATCCACACCAGCTTCTTCTCACAGCCAAGAGGTTTATACAGGCTGATTGGTCTGCTATGCAAGAGCTCAGAGCAAAGCTTAGTTTGTAAATGGCTCCTTGCAGGTAAGTAGTGCCTAAATCTTGATGCTGGGGACAAGTGCCTGCAAAAGAGTAGTTTCCAATGCAATGAGGGTTCAAGATGTAAATTAGCCACAAGCCTGCCTAGCACACACAGATCAGAAATACTTGCTTCTCTGCTATGTACATATGTAGCAACTACTTGCAAATGCAAAGCATACTCTCCAGGTGTCCTGTGCAGTACAGTACAAACTGTGCAGAGAACTGCTACCAAACTTCAAGCCAGGACAATCTGCTGGCTGGACAAGAAAGCAACATTTACCCAACAATATGATGTCACTTGTGCATTTGGGGGAGGAACAGAAAAATCTTGATTTGTTCTGGCTATAGATGAGGACACAGCTTGAAATTAATTGACCGTGGGTACATTCAAAGTAACAGCTTGATCCACTTCCAGCAAAATCCAATGACAAAACTCTGGTGCAAGCATTGAGCATGCCAGACTTTCTTCCCAAAGACTTCAGCTCACACTTCACTGTTTAGAAGCAGTCAGACCCTCCCTGTCACATTGCTGGGGAAGTTCTGAGCAGCCATTCAAACCTGCGCTCTCTCAGTGGTGGAGATTGGAAGAGGAAAAATAGGCTGATGAGTAAAAAGTTTTTTTTGTTTAAAGATTTAGATTAGAGAAACAAATTAATTAGGATGAAACTTGTGTCTAGATCCTTCAGCCAGGAATTCACCCCATAGCTTGTTCTTTCTTTCTACCTGTATGGTCTCTACTATGACAGCATCTAAGCATTTTGGAACCTCACATTATACCCAGTCTTTGAGGCATGAGGATGTTTGCTGCCCCCTTCAAGAGATACATCTCTGCAAAATCAGCCTAAGTGCTCTAACAGTGGTGTTCTGCAGGAGAATCCATTTCTCTTGCATGTCCAGTCTTCATTTTCTGCAACACACTTTTTCCTACTGTTTGCTTTGCTTTTCCCCACTGATACCTTACACTTGGCTCAGAAAGAAAAGCTCAGACAGTATGCTTTACTGCCATTTACAATCAATTTAACTTCCTGGCTCTGGGGCACCTTTTGCTGGTCTTGTGACCACTGACTGCCACTCAGTTCTGTTTAAATCTAGAATAATTTGTTGACGTGGAAATTAAACCATTGTTCTTTTGATGCCATTAAACCAAAGTGCTGACAATTGAAACAATCATTCCAGCAAAATGGTCAGGAGTATCCACGTTTGTCGTCCAGATAAAGAGTGTTCAATTCATAAAAAGCCGAAAGATGAGTTCCCAAAGTACCAATGTCACAAAATTGGAATGAGTGTGTTTTCTTAGAGCTACTTAATAGAAAGAAGTGTCTTTATTTAGCACCTGTCATGTCAAGTTCCCAAAATGCTCTCTCAAAAATTAAGTTTCCTAATAAGCCTTCCTAGCCAGACATCAGGCTCCAATTTACAAGGGGTAAACTTGTTTAAGGTCACCCAGCATGGGAAAGAAGAGCTGGGAAGCAGCTCCAGGAATCCAGAGGACCACACCCCTCACTAGCCACTAGACCACACAACTGTCCCCATTTCACTTGAGTCATTATTAAGCAGGATAGAAGAACACTGTGGTTTTATTTTATGTCAGCTGAACTCTTGTATTAACATTTTACTGTCCCACTGATGTTTTGCCTAGAACATTCTGTAATCCACAAATTAATATGTGAAGAACATCCAGTACAGTTTGGAGGAATAAAAAAATTATCCAAATGGCAAAGAAGTTTTGATTTCCAGCAGTTCCATAAATCAGATGTGCTGGAGAAGGAAGGTTCCTTATTTTATCACACATAGTCTTTTGTAATGCCAGCAAAACTGCTGCCCTTCCCAAAACCAAGCAGAAACCCTATTGTTGCGGCAAACCCCATCTGGTCACGTGGAGAACTTAAAACCTCATGGCATTCTGTTTCACATAGACAGAAAGGGAGTTCTGCTCCAAAGACATGACAAGAGCCAAAAATAATTTTGCTTTACCTATGCACAGTGCCTGAAGTTTTTGTTGCCTGCTCTTATTCACCACTTCATGTTTTCTGTGATCCTGCCTTGAGCTTCTGGGATAAGGGTTTCTCTGTCCTGCAAATTCTGCCCTATTCTCATTTTTATTAAATCACTGTTAAAGGATTCTTGTAGGTGGAAGCAGATTCTCCCCTTCTAAGGACAGATCCGTGCTGCACTCAATGCAGTGAAGTGCAAATCTAAGGCAAAACCCAATTCCAATTCAGAAAGTCTTTCAGCAAAGCAGCAGGAAACTTGCCCAGGCCTGGACTGGGCACAGGCCCTGCTTGTCCAGAGCACAGCTGGGGAGGTGAAGGAAGACCATCACTGCTCCCAAAGTCCAACGCTCCAGCCTGGGCTGGAGAGCCAGCATGGAGCTAGGCAGAGCATAAACCCTAATCTGAACTGAATTATTTAAAACGCGTTCAATGCAAACGAACCAGTGACCATCCCCCACCTGCCGGATGCCATCGGCTGCTTCTCCCCAGCGCCGCCAGGGGATGTCCCGATGGAGCTCTCCCAGTGCTGAAGGCTCCGGGCGGGAGCAGAGCACGGCCGAGCGCTAACTCGGAGCGAAGCTGCGGCAAAAACGCAGTTACGGGGCTGAAACGAGCCCTAGTGGGACCAGCTGACACTGATGGAGGGGGGAATGCCCACAGGGAGCATCTGTATTGCTGGCATGAGGTAGCAGAAGGAGAATAAGTGTGCTACATGTCAAGGTTTTGAGAAAAGTGCCTCCTTTCTACTCCCTGGAGCCTTTGCTTAACAAAATGGTGCTCTCCCTCTGCCTCTCCTTGCAAACCTAAGAACAGTGTAAAATTCCCCATGATGATTTAAGGGAACGCTTAAGGGAAACAAAGCCTGGTCATTAGAGATATTACACCACTTCACCCAAAAGCAGTTCACCTTAGCGTCCTTGGCCAGCTTCCAGCTTGGGTTATCAGAGCCTGCACACCTAAATTCAACTCTCAGCAGTAACCAGAGAGGCTGTCCTGCTTCATCCCTCACAAGTAAACACCGTTCTGGATCACAATTCCAGCCAGAATTGAATGTGACTGGACATGTGCCTGGACATCCAGCACTTTGAATGTGCTTCAGGTACATCTAGAATGGAAGAAGATAAAATACAGATCAGCAGGTCAAGAGGAGGTAGTTTTAGCAAGTGTCTGGTAGGCATGAGCACAACACAGCTGTCATGGCCTTACCCAGAGAAGAGAAAGTTTGTGGGTCTCCTCTTTAACTGACCTGGAATGACAAAACTGAACCTTGATGTCCCAGACTGAGGCAGCAACTTCCTTAGCACACACAAAATACATTTTATTTTCTCTGTCAGCATAATTTCTTGATCCTTTATGAGCACCCACAGACTGATGTAGAAGTGATTCCCATGAGACCAGCTCTCATTCTGTGCCCTGGCTGATATTTTTTCCAGTGTTATCATGTCTTTGAGGCTACTTCAAGGATCCAGCAGTGGTTGCACACTCAGTGCTGGGCTGCTGCAAGTTTGGATTCTGCCAGACTGTGTGTTACTCCAGAAACAGTATTGCTAAGTGCAGTAGCCAGTGGGCTAATGCTGGGTTTGTACTGCACAGGGTCAAACCTCTGATTACCAGGTATTTATGTTGCTTTTTACCAAGGAAAGCAAAAATACATGGAAACAAGTTTTAGCACTCTTGGGCCCATAACAGGATAACTACTGTAGGATCAGGAGAGTGTAAACTAGTGTTATATGGGATTGCATCTGCAATCACTTCTCCAAATAGGAAATCTCATAATAGAAACTATTCTAATAGGACAAGCACACTGCAGACATGCCCATTGCACCCATCAAAGTATACACTCAGGGAAAAGACAAAATATGACCTGCTCCAGCTCTGGTTATTATGAGGTCTCAGAACATATGCAGCTACCCAAATTACTATGTATATTACTATTGTGCTTAGAGGCTGCACTGGAGACCTCAGCTGCCCTATAATTAGACCTGCCTAATATAATCAAAGCTGTTCTGCCAGGGAAAGTTCAGGGGCTACTCCCCACCAAGTGACAAGCTGTGACTGAGTGTAGCAGGGGGACACAGCTAAACCCTTTCTCCAAAGGCTTACAGCCTGGGCATGCAAGGCAGACAGAGTTCTGCCAGACTGGCAGAACAAGGTAAGGCAGGAGGAACATTTTAAAGCAATGTAGTGTAAGTGATGGTGATGTCACAGGACTCTGGGGACAAGAGATAAAGACCTATAAGGACATGTCCCAGAGGACTGAGCCTGAGGAGAGGATCAGCACTGTGGAGAGCATTATTGCTGGGTGTTACCGCAATCCATCGAGGTGACAGAGGGAATCTGGCACTGAGGTAAAACCCAGTAAGTGCCAGGGAAACCTGTGCCAATGACTTTGTAAGGACACAACACATTACCTAGATGAGCAACGGCTGCTTTGCTTATGACACTGGCAAAGGGCAGCCAGCACTGGCAGCACACATTAAAAGAAAATGCACAAATACTTAAACAATAATGGCATGCAGCCTCTCGATGCAGCCTCTCAGCTCCTCTGCTAGGTGTTAGGTGCACAGTCCTTCCAAACATGCAGCTGGGTGCAAAGGAAGCTCCAGCAGAGGTTATGGATTTCTGCAGGCTAATGACACAGTTGAAACAGATGAGATTGAGCTACTGCTTGCAGAAGAGCAGTGTCCAAAGGTTTGGCCCAGAAAACAAATTCACTGCACTACATTCTGCAAATAGTCAGCAATGTTGAAAATAGCTTAAGATTCAAGAAAATAAGATAAAGACAACGTCATAGACGTGTTTCATAGCCTGCCTCTGGCCATGAGTCATTGATCGCCTACCCAAAAACACAGCTAAAATCTCCTGAGCTCCAGCCTAACATCTAATCCAAACACCTCACCTTCTCTTTCTCCAAAACTTCCTTCTCTTGAACAAATCAGGCCACAGAGAAGACACTTCAAACTACAGCACAGCCTTTGCACTGAAAACAAACACATTTAAAGACAGCAGCAACTATGTTGCTTCATCTACTAGCAACTGACAGCTAATTTGCTAATTTTTTCCAAGTATCTATTTGCTAGTCAAACCTTCAAAAGAGCTGAAAACAATAGCACCTCCTTCTGCACACCAACATGTTCCTCCCCCATGGGACAAGATCTGTTTCCAACACGGTGATGAAAAGCTGTGTCTGTAAAAGCTCAAAAGTACAATTCCTCCTGCTCTTGTCAGTGGCAATCAGTAAGGTCACTGCAGCATGAGCCTCCACTGAATGTGTAAAGGCATTCCATTAATCTCTGCTTGCCGAGAACTCAGGGAATTTAAGTAATGTCAAAGAGTTAAAAGAGACCAGGAGACTCCACACTCCCACTGACACAATACTTCTGGAAGAGCTGACACAGACATATAAGTTACTCCACTGACAAAAAAAAAAAAAGGGTTTTTTTGCAATCAACACCCTAAGCACATATACATTTACTTGGAAAGACAGTAAAACATCTGGACAAGCCACCTCTGTTTGCTGCCCCCCCAGTTATAATGGCAAGTTGTCCTTCTACAGGAAAAGGCTCCAGCTCTTTTTTGGTTTACAGAGCATTTGTTCTGTAGTTATCACAAGGTTGCCCAGACATGCTTACCTGCTTCCTCAGGTGAAGACTGGACAGCCATGCATTCACTGCTCCAGTCCTGGGGACATCACCAGCCACAAATGCCTCCTTTTTATCTGCTGGGTGTGGGGTAGAGCTCTTGAAGAGCTGGGCACTGTTCTCACACACAACAAAGCAACAGATGAAACAAAAGCAATAGGAAAGGTCCAGAAAATAATGCTGAAAATAGGGGAAGTCGTATAAAGGACTTTAAGCCCACAAAAATAGCCATATGGGCCTAGACATCCCACAGATGCCACACAATTGAACTCTGTCCAGGCACATTAAGAGACCAGAGGCTTTAAAATTTTGCCCCTTCATCCAGCCTCTGCTCCTCAAGGAAGCTCACCACTGTAACCCTTATCCCTCTGTACAAGGGAAAGGCCACAGAGCTATGGAGATGAAAAAACAGGATAGAAACCAGGCAATCAGTGGCAGCATGAGGACTCCCACAAGAAACGGGAAACAGTAGGTGCTGCTTTGAGAAAGATCTACAGAAGTCATGGACTGTGCCCAGACACAGGCAGGTGACAGGAAAGCAGCCTCAGGCAGAGAGACTCCAAACCCAGGCACCCACACGTGAATCAAAACGTTCTCAGGCACAGCTGCACTGCAGCCACTTACTTCAGCAAGTCTGAGCATGTGCTCAAAGCCCAAAGATACTGGTTCTCCCCTCAGTACTAGAGACAACATTTGGGACTAGTGATGAACATTTGGGACTAGTGACCACCTCTCATGGTCTTCACCACACTGAAGGAGGCAGCACTGGAACAGCCCAGCTCAGCACACCCGTCAACTATCCCAGGCAGGGCTGGTAATGGTGCACACAGGGATCTGCAGTCCCCACCCAGGTCAAACCTCTGCGCCTAAGAGCTTGGCAGGACAGCACTCAGCCCAACTTAAATCACCAAGATGTATCTAAAAGGATCTTGACAGCTTTCCATCAGACAAACTTTCATTATTGCTGCTTGGACTGCCTCCATCATTTTCTAATGCAGAACAGATTAGAAAGTCTATCTATATATCATGAGATTTTTCCTACTGGTGCAAGAATGCATTTCAGTATTGAGAATAAGTAGCAGCCTCAGAAACCCAGCTTTTCTGATTATCGTACAATTGCATCCTTGTAAACAAGGAGACAGACGTTGCTCTGATCATCAGCAGTGAGAAAACAGCTTCTAAATGGCACATGGAACACAAAGCTGTGCTTGTGTCACCCCCACAGCTGCACACATAGCAGGGGATTCCCAGCATTACTCTACCAGGGAGGGAAAGCCAGGGCAGGGAAGAAGAGTGGCAGGAGTTTAATTTTGCCAGCAGTGCTAAAGCAGAGCAGCCTTCAGGCAGCTCTGTGTTGAGCTAGGATGAGGAAGCAAGGAGTCACGATCACAGCAAATCCTTGCTCCAACTTCTATTTCCTCTCTCCTCAACTGAGCAGGGAAGCTGGGTGAAAGACAAGACTGTCCTGTTCCTGGGAACAAAATCAGGAACACTTCTGGGGAGCTAAGTCACTCTATGGAGTGACAGTGAGAACTGTTAATCTTCCAAAACAACCATACAGGGCATGTTTATAACACTGATTGCTACAAACAACATCCTCTCCCCCTTCCCTTGGTCTAAAAAGTTACTCTGCAGACAGGGAGGATGGAGAAGATGGTAAGCAAAATGGTCCTGGGAAAACAGCCCACTGAAAATATTTACAAAGGAAAACATGCATAACTTTGGAGGCAGCCAGTATGGCTGGCAGACCAAGCAGAATGAATTCTCGCCTTCAAGATGACTGCTAGGGTTTATAAAACCTTTGTCAGGAGATGTCAGCATCCATAGCATATGAATTCACACAATTTCCCTTTTACAAATACAGAGCACCATGATCACCACCCCCACATACCTGCCTGCTCTTCCGGGATAGCTGCATCTCTGGCAGCACTAGCCACTGTTCCTCCTCATGCCAGTGCAGAACCTGGTAGGGAACAAGGACAGCTTTATTCAGGAAAAAAATGCAAAAATGAAACACCATTTTGAGAAGACACAGCAATAATTCATCTGCTTAAACGATCAACAAAATACTTGCCCATGTCACCTTGGCAATCGCCCGACAGCAGCGTTCCATGTCCAAGAGTGGTCCAATGGGCAAACATCCCTTTTCCACATTACCTCCCTCTCCCACTAAACCCCACTCATGGTTTGGCATCAGTGGGTAGCAGTGACCTAGCACAGCAAGGTCACTCAGGGATCAGCTCTGTAGGGCATCTGGCAAAGTATTTCTTGATTTGTGGTCAGAGTTCACCACTGAGCCCAGCTACATGCCACAGTGTTGGGAAGAGACTCACTGAAATTAACTCTGCTCATTCCTCTGGCATCTCACCCAAAACTTCTGTTCAGAGATCTGTTTCTTCTTCAGCATTTGTTGAAGATTTCCATTAAAGGCAAGTCTTCAAAGGGAAAGTCATTATTACACAGGAGTGGAGCAAAGACCTTGCTGCAAGGAATCCATATCCCACTAGAAAGTAAAAGCCACTACCCCAGTCTGTAATTCAGCTCTCACCACCCAAACATTTTTAAGTCTGTGTCATAATACAGTGACTCTCAAGGCATCACTAGAAGATTTGTGAGCACCTTATCTGTATTTCCTTATCTCCCAGAGTTTCTCTTTATATCATTTTATATTAAAAACTTTTGTGGAAGAAGCAGTTCTGTGCTCATCCTTTCTGCTGTTCAACAACACATGAGCAGAAACCTCATCACCTCACTATCTTCTTCTGGCCCATCAGACTGAAGGTTACTATGTGGCTATGTCATCTTATGAAGGGTCAAAGGCTGAGTATGAGTTTACTCACTGACCTTCATACCACCATTTTTAACGCCCTTACATTTTGCAAAGTACGTCCCAAATGGGAAAATCTCATTCGTTATCTGGAAAGACAACATTTCTCATCTGCATCCTACAGCCAGAGAAGCTGAGTCATCAGCTGCTTAAGTAACTTCCACTTCTCCAGAAGAGAAACTGGCATTTAGATAACCCTCCTCTCAAATCCACTCAAACACGAAGTTGACACAGACTCATCCCTGTTATCTCTGAAGTCTCCAATAAGGAAAAGCACTTGTACACCAGTCTGTGCAATATCAACATTAAAGATGCCTCTGTCCTTGAGGTACTGCAGAGAAGCCGTATCTTGCACATGCAATGGTTACACTTCAAGCGTGAGATTGATTTCAAGGGTGACCTTAAACCTGTTTAACAAGAAAGCTGCAGTCTCTCAGCCAGCTCAGGGAGGAGAGGCTGGTGTGGGGCAGCTCCTACATTATTTGTTCTGCTCTAGACAGACTAAATCCTTAAAGACAAGGAGAAAAGCAGCCTCTCCCACCCCAGGCATAGCTGGAGGGCTCCTACATGGGAGACCCTGCTCTCCAGCTACCTGCTGCAGCACTGTCAGCAGGCACACACAGGGCCTCAGGATACCCTGGGTTGCTGAAACACAGGTCCAGACCCTCATTGGCTTCCACACAACCCAGAACCAGCAGCAAACCTCCTCCTCTCCCCTGTTCACAAACCCACTCCATGTGTTCTGGGGTTTTGGGGTGGTTTTCTTTTTATGGCTCACCTCACTTCACACCTGTGTCTTTAGCCTGAGGGCTGGGACTAAGCTGAAGCAAAAGTTGAAGTTCAGAAGAGAACATACCCGACAAACAGGCCTTCCTTCTCTCACCAAACAAACCAAGCTTAAGGCAATTCCCACCTTGCAGGCATCACACCCAAAGGACAACACAAATAGAAACGCCTTGCAAGCAACAGCAAACAGGATTGAAAGGAGTGTGACTTGGCTTTCCTCAGTAGGAGAAGCGTTAACCTCCCCTGAGGTCAGATCCCACACAAACATGGGCTTTATTATAAAGGAACAGAAAGAGGCATTGAAGAGGCCCCAACACCTGACAAAAAGGTCTCATAGCCCAAACCACACACTTGGTTCTGTGTATCCACTTGTCCCTACCTCTCTACCCAACATTCCTATACGCCTAAAAGTGCCATTAGCCTCCTGCCAGGCAGCTACCCCTTGGATGTTACAGGTGCTCTTTGTTTTAGGAAATAAGCAGTGAGTTATTTACTATGTTGATTCATTAATTTCTCCCTGATGGTTTTGGAAATAACAGACTTCATTTGGCTTCCAGCAAGTCCCACAAGAAACAAACCATGACACAAAGAAGGATCCTTGTAGTTACTACACAAATTGAGGATGTTGCTCATGAGCTGTTGATACAACGTCTATAGGGTGTCATACAGCATTAGTGCCTAGGTACAGAATCATTTGTTATCAGAATTGTATTCTAAGCCATGGCTCAAGTTCTCCCCAAATCCTATAATGGCTAAGTTAACATCAAAAAAAGGCTTCCAGCTGCTACTGTTTTACACAGCACACCTCGTTAATAATAAGCAGTGCATTGGACAGACAAAAAATACCTACCTTGCATATACTGAACTAACGAGGTCACACATTCAGATGTTAATATTGGTATGGCACCATGCTGAGCTAGAAAAGCTCCTGGAGCAGCTTCTAGCTCTGCATTACACAGATTTGTATGAAAGACAGACAAAAGTTGAAGGACAGTACAGACTGATTAGACACAAGCAAGACAAATGAAGCTGGGAGAAGCTAGGATAAAACCAAGATAGCCAAACCAGGCAAGAAATCAGATACTCAGGTGTGCAGGATCTACAAACCTAGAGAACAACAGAAAAGGTGCTCTGGTGGGTTCCATGGCTTTGTCTTTCCCAAACAGGAACACAAGAATAAACTTGATTAGATAACTTTTCCGCATTTTAGAGCTCCTTCAGATCCATTTACATTTTATTCCCAGCCATATGCAAAAGAAACTCCAGCATCAGCCTAAATTCTGACCTCAAATTGTACATGACTGATCCAGGAGTATTTGAAACATTACAACAATCTTTTTTGACATGTGAATCAAGACTTTGTTTAAACATTTTCAGAGTTGGGGTATGTTTAGGTGCACAATCAGAAGTCACAGCAAGCCTGCAGGCCTGCTTCTCAGCTGCTATCTGGAAAGATAAGAGCATTTTAAGAAGCATTGCTTGGTTAGCCATGACAATAATCAATCCTGTGTGCTTCAGAGTGGAGTATTCTACATCAGAATAATAAGGAACAAAGCAAAACAAACAAAAATTTAAACTGTTCTCTGAAAAGCATTAAAAACAAAGCCAGGTCATACCAGACAGCATGTCACTTGTAAAAAACACTCTTAGAGCAGGGCTCTGGGTAAGTTTCTGAAGAGATATCTCCATAGGTAATGCAAAAGAACAAGTATTGCTACCTCCTGGACTGAAGGAGAGTTTGAGACCTACGTTAGACCAACGTGCAAGCAGAGACACCATTCTCACTTCATTGCTGCCTCTTGTACAGGTGAGTGATGGAAATGATGCCCATACAGCTGTTACAGATGTTGCACTTCTTTCTAAAAGCAAAACAGCAGGGAATTAGCTGAGATATCAGCACTTTGTCAGAGTGCCTGAGACTGACTGCTGGGCTGCAGTTTTGCAATAAACTTTCACTACTAACTTTCAAACACAGGAATGTATGCGTCCCTATTCTGCTTTAGCATCACTGCTAAATTGTACACACAACATATCTGAAAGCAGGAGTAGGATTAGATCCTACACCACTTCAGACTCTCCAGTCAGAGTATCTCAGCACTTCCTGCTCTTCCCAGCTGTAGATGTCAAAATAAAAGCAATGCAAGGACACAATAAAACAGTGACAAAATAGGAAACTGAAGTAAGTTCAGATGCCCCAACTGAATGGAACTTCTTGTCTCCAAACCATACAGGACCCTATATTTTCCAGCACTTTGTCCAATTCACTTCTAAGTATCTCCCAGAGGGAAAAATATTTCATGGTCTAATAAGCATCAGTGTTGGGAAAACCAGCTGACATTTCCCTCTGGGGTTAATGTGGGCTAAACATCATGAGAATTACATTTTGGCTAAGTAATTCTGCTTCCTCTTACATGATTTCAAAGCACCCATTTCAGCTGAGGTCTCAGGCCTCAACTCCTTGGGTATCTTTGTCTGGTTTATTCTCTGTGATATCTGCAAACGCAATCCAAGGTCTGCTGAAGTCAATAGAGGAGGTAGTTTAGCTTAAAACAGATTTTTCTCTATTACAAATCCTAAGGTTTGCAATGATAAGGGTGGCTCAGTTTCCCACTGTTCCAAAAGCTTGAATTATGCATTAGACAATTATTTGAAAGCATTCTAAGCAAATATTTGTCACTTCTGGTAACTGAGCATGAGGTATGTTATTTTTAATGTTTGGTTAACCTCACCTTAGAAACCTCTAGTGACAAGAACCCCATGACATTCCCAAGTATTTCAAACTACTGCATCAGTGTCTACCACTGGGAAGGTTTCCTAAGCGTCCAACCCGATTCTTCCTTGTTATAATTTAAGTGCATTATATCCCAACCTATCTCCATTGCTATAGAGAACAGGGTCCTTCTCCCTCTCTGCATGGGTTTTTCTACATTTTTTGAAAACTCATTTTGTACTTTATTTTAATTACAGTTAAGTCAGCTTTTCCCCCCTCCTTGTTCAGATGTTATGTTTTTAAGATCTACAATTGTTCTCCCTGTTCTCCTTTGGCATCTCCCCATTGTCCACATCTTCCCTGAAATGTGCTCAGCAAATTGTACACAATGCTCCAGCTGTTTCCCCAGGACTCTGTAGATTAAAAGAATTACAGATGACTCTCCTGACACTGCATGTGTAACTAGCTCATGGTTCTTCAGAAATTTAAGATTTGTGCATTCTCCTGCTGTTACATAGCAACTCAAGATATCCTCTGTTCTTTAAGATGTGGAGCAAGCTGGCAAACCTCTTCAGAACTACAAGTAAGGGATGTTAAAAAGAATACAAATTTAAAATAGGTTTTCATTAGAACTTATTTTCCTTAAGGGAATAAAATTTAAAAACCCCAAACCCTCTGCAGAGTTTCATTAACTTATCTGTACTGTCAGTGCCAGATCTGTTTTGAAGTACACAAGCCTGACAATACCCTTGGAAGAGAAAGAAATGAGCTATCCTCTGGAGGCATTATTATGAATAGCATGTGTTCCTGGCCTGTTTCCTCTGGGCCTTTTTTATGAATCAGTCCCCCCTCCCCCCAAAAAACCCCAACAGTCTCACCATAAGGTCACCGTGAACTCAGCTTTTTATTTTAGCAGGACAGTAACTAACCTAAAAGCTCTGGGCTGCTACTGGGCTTGATCCTGACACGGAATGGTGCTACTGAAACAGAATTAAGCTGTCTTCCATGCTCCGGAGTCAGCACCCTGGGTGTCTAGTTTGTGCTGGGGATGTTGACAGAGGAGCCATCTCTCAGGAGGGAGAGCACCTAACCCAGAGTGACCACAGAGAATAGGCAGCTTTTTCATCTTTCCATTCCAGGCTGGAAGTATTAGTCCCAGATTATCCCCAACACTGACAGGGTACCACACAGGACCTGCATCACTTCTGCAGCACAAAGCAATGGTTCAGCTGCTGTCTAGTGCAGAAGTGCACAAAACCAGCTGTGCAGCTCACAGCAGGGAAAGTCAAAACAGGCAATCAATCTCATGTGGGTTAAAATAAGGAGGCCAGGACATAAGGCAAAACTAAAAGAAAGATGATTATTTGGAAGTCCCCCTAAGTATGTATTCCCACTGCTTCAGTCCTGCAAGCATGTGAAGACAAGCTGTTCCCTCCCAGGTTGTCATGCTCTCTCTTTATAGGCTTCACTGGCCTTTGAGGAGGCTCATAATAGATTTTTGAAGAGGACAGTCTTGTACTGGACTATTATTAGTCAATGGAAGGAGAAGATAAAAGGAAATGAACTTATTTTTTTAATTTAGTGCCCAGAATTGTGATCTAGATTCATCTAATTTTACTTGGATCCAGAAAATTAGTTCCATCCATTGGAACAAATGGAACCAATTGCAAAATTTGGATGTGGGTCAGTATTTAGAATCCAAGCCAAAGGTTGACAGCAGGCTTTGTTAAAACTCCTAGTATTTAAAGAGTAAGGGGAGAAAGAAATAAGAGACGAGACACTATTTAGCATAAATTTGGCTCTGAAATGCTGAAGCTCTGGTTATCAGGATACCTGCTGATCACCACAAACACAAAATGAGGAAAAAAAAAAGTGGCACCAGCCAACTTTCTAAACATGATTAATAATGGAATGTACTAGGAGGAACATTAAAACACAATTCTCGGTCTGGGTGAGCCTCTTTCAGTATTCTGATTGGATTTATTGCTTTACAAATAATATGGGAGAGCCTAATAGAAGACCTAAAGACCTTTGGGCAAGTAAATGAACACCAGCAATGCTTTGATGCCATTTAATCCACTGCTGCTTCCCAAAGTCTCTTTCCACCCCACTCACTACCTCAAAAACCATTATTTTTGTCTCCCAGTCTCACAGGGGCTGGAACAGCCACGTAATTGTGCTGTGCTTCCAAATGCTGCAAGTTGTAAAGTTGGGTTATTCTGCTTCCTAAAATACACACACAGGTCCTGGAGACTACAGGTGAGCTAACACATTTCAACAAAGCCCATTTTATGCTTCTGTTTCAAACTGTTTTCCAAGCTCACACCTAGTGGGTAGGAGAAGCAGCAGTGGCACCGTGTGCTGACTCAGTTTCCGCTCATAAAACAGGCTGGTAACGGCAGGACAAACAGTGCCTTTGTGAGGGGAGGCACAGAGTAGTCATGTGCTTCAAAAGCATGGCAGCAGGAGCCAGGAACATCAGCACGGGGACAGGGATGGGCAGCCACCCCCCCCCACTCCTTGTGGCCCCTTTTCTTAAGCAAGGGGTATCCTCCTCACCAAGCAGCCTTCTAGGGGCACCAAGAAGGTTTGTTGATGTCTGCATAGTATTCAAAGATCCTTGGAACCAAAATCTTTTAGAAGCACAGACTAAAGCTGGAATTTTGTGTCAGCCAGTTCAAACAGTAAACAGGACACTTACTTCTGACAGGGAAGGAGGAATTGGCCTTTGGCACTGCTGAGACTCCCACTCTGGACAGGAGAGCTTTCTGCATACCACGGTTCAGCTCAAACACCAGATACAGGCTGTCTACAGGAACAACTGGCTGCAGATCTCTGGTCTGTGCATATTAGCTAGTGCCATCCTCCTGAACCAGCTCTTTCTAGGCAGAACTATTTTAAAACTGACCTTAAAATCTCTTCTACAGAGCCAGCAGCAGTAGAAGTCCTTGGTTAGACTGGAGACTGCTTCCACCACTCACCAGCATTTCCAAGCATTTGCAGAAGTAAATTGGCTAAAGAACCGGAAAAGATGAAGGTTTCAAGAAACATTCTGACACAGGACTTTAGCACTGGTTTCTGTGCAGCTCAGGCAGAAAATGTTGACAACAGTAGGAGACTGCCCAGCTCTGTTCTACCTGTCCTGTTTGATACAGGGAAAGAGTGGGGAAAAAACACAGGAATATTTCAGCTTGTTAAACATGACAGCTTCATCCCACAAACACTGGGGACAAGGAAATGTTTGCCTCAAGTGGCTGAAGAGGCATTTATAGCCAGAGGATGGGAGCTATGAGCAGGATTTAAATGCCAGCCCTACACAGAAAACTTTCGGTTTCTGTGAACAGGGCTACAGAAAAAAATCCAGTCCTCCAAATTCTAAAAGAGCCCTCACTTCTAAGCTTTGACATCTTGAGCCTCTTAATCCAGGACTGCTTCCTCCCAGTGGGCTCCCATCCCAGTTCTGAGGCTGGGGGTTGACCCCTGGGAAAGAAGTAAGTTGTCCTTGCTGCATGTGTTTTGGAGGACTGGGAGCCCTGCAACATGTGTTGACCCAGGAGAAATCTAAAGTCAACTTGTCTTGAGTGACAATAGTGATGCTATAACAGGCTGGTGAGAGTCAAAAACAATCCCTGTATCTAGAGGACTACAGCAAGAAGATTAACACTCCAAGCTCTCTCAGCTGGCATTGCTCTGAAATGTTTTTGTCTTTTGAGTTTGATTCTCACCCTTGGTTTTGGTTGTTTTAATTTTAGAGTTTTTTTAATAGGTTGAAATTCTAAATTGGGCATGTAGCAGAGATCATCATCCACACCAAATTGTAATCAGTATTTCAAGTTAAGGGATGCTTACAGGGATAAGCCACATCTCCAGACCTGAATTTCTCCCTTTGAACACTAGGGTGGAATCCTGCCTCAGAGATAGGTCAGGCTTGAGTCCATCTTCCAAAGAGATCTGTTCCAGGCCCAGTGAGTAATGCTGGGTGAGAACCAAGAGAGACAGCAGCCATAAAACATAAAAACCCCCTCCAACTTTCAAAAGTTAATTCTGAAAAAATAAAACACAACTGACATAAACAAGGGGACTCTAATCTATAAAGGGGATGAAAAAATTTTTAAAAAATTTAAAAATTTGCAACCAAAGCTTTTTTGGTCTGCTTAGAGTGATTTTCCATGCCTGTCCCATCCTTTCTGGGAGCGATATTTGGACTGAACTGCGGGGCGAAGGGAGGAAAACCATGATAAAAAAAAACAAAACAAACACCACCATTGCCTGTAAGAGCAAGGAAAGCTGTTCCAGAGGGAACACCTGTGCCGGGAGAGGGCGCATGGTCCAGCGGAGCCGGAGCCCCCAGCCCCGGGAGCGGAGCGGCCGCCGGCGCCTCCACCTGCCGCGCTCGGCTCCTGCGCTCCCCATCGATCCCTTCATCCCTGTTTATCCCGCACAGCTGGTCATTCATCATCTCCGATCCCACAGGGGGTTTTTTCGCTCTGCTCGCCTGGCTCCATGTGAGCACTCGGCTGCCTTACATGACACCATGACCTACTTTATTTTTTTTTTTCCTCCCGGAGAATAGCAAAGCGCTGCTTCAGTGTGGCTTGCAAGGAGGAAAGGCAAAATTAAGGAGTGCTGGCAGAGCAAACCAAGGCCCTTTTCAAAAATTCGTGGCTGTGAGAGGTTAGGCAAGGAGAGGGAAAGCTAGTCCAGGCACTCCAGACTGCACAGCTGAAAAGAGGGCGATAACAGGGAGAATAAGAGAAGAGTCTTGTGTTTTGAGTCTGAAAGACAATGCCTGTAATACCTGTACCAAAAATCGGAGCCCACCTGGCTCCCACAGAGCTCAGATCAGCTGGTTCAGAGGCAAGGGTAAGAAAAACTATCACAGGCAGCAGCAGTGATTCAGGGAAGAAACTGAGGGAAGACTGGCTCAGGAAACACAGGCTCATTTCTGTCCTCCCCTGCAGACACCATCTAAGGAAAATGCTTAGACCCAGAGCCTCCAAGATAATCAATTACATGCCTATATACCAGAAAAGTCAATCAGCTTAACCATAACCCTGAGGAAATCCTGCTATCTCCACCACTTTCCAGTGCAAATTACAAATCTGCATTCCTTTGAGGATGTGGATTTTAGTCTCCATATGTCTCCCTTCCCTGGTGTTTGAGAAGAGATAAAATTTCCCTAATTCTTCAAGGTACTCTCTGCAGCAGACTGTCAGGCATGCCTAATAATTCAGTGAAGGGGTACCTAAAAGAATAATCTGGAAATATCTACTCCTAAAATAGCTAGAATTTGGTCTGTTCTGTGAGGCCAGATAATCCTTCAAGAATTTTTGACTCTCTCATTCATTCAGACTTCCTTAATTCTTGAGCTTTCAAAAGCTTGTGTAGCATGATTTCAAGGGTACATTGCTCTGGTTTACCATGGCTTTCTTGAAACACAAGGATGGTTGTCCTTGGCAGGCAAGCTCAGAGCACAACTGCAGCCGGGCAAGCAGTATTAGTCTGCACTCTAACAAGACTGGAGAGTCAAGACAAGCTATTTCCAAAGGTATTTGCTTTCTTCGTTGCTGGAGAGCTTGCAGGACAAACAATGAATTGCCTTGCTTGCAGGTCAGGCCCAAAAGGGTCCCCATGATTTTTGCTCTTTTCCTTTCAGGGCCTGGTTTGCAATGGGGCCAATGCAGACTTGGTTTGGCAAGAACGGCACGAACCCTGGCAGCACTCATGTGCCTTGGGAGAACACTCCGTGGGAATCACTGGCAGAACTGTAACCTTGAACCAGGCAGTGAAAACCTGACCTAAGGAATGGCTCCAGCAGCTGCAGGCATTTATATATTCAATCTCAGAGCTTTAATCACGACAGTGCCTGCTGCTAGGGAGGAGCTAAAGGGCTCTAAGGTGCAGCACTAAGCTTTGAGAGCTTCTTACTATCAAGTTTAGGACCTGACCCAGCTAGACATCTGCTGGAAGTTACTGCCAGTGTACTCACCAGCCACCAATGCATACGTTGCTGCTGTTCAGGGAAAAGGATCTTGTTTCACTCACCTCTGAATAACCCCTTGGGGTTTATTCTTGCTGAGCATGTCAGTAGCTGGGGCAGGAGCTGCTGAGTGTCCAACATGTCATACTTCACCAAAATACAGACCCCATCCACCTCAGTGGTATCCCAGATACACCACTTACCCTGTGCTGTGTCCAGCTGCACTGGCCCTCAGGGCTGGAGCAGGAGATGCAGCACTTGGGAATGTTCCAAGTACCAAGCCCTGCTGGAGAGTCAGCTGCAGGCTGCAGCCTCTCTCCTGTCACATACCATCCATGTCTCCTTCATATGACCCAGAGTGGGTCATATGTTAGGAGGGGAAAAAAAATAAATAAAAATAGTGCTGACAAACTGATCTTCACTACAGAATGCATTTGTGAATAGAAAACAGGCTCCAGAGCTCACAAACGAAATGCAGATACCAGCAGCTCCTAAAAATACATCTTAAAAAAAACCCCACACCTGAAAACTGCCCCTCAGTGCAGGAGACACTGTTCCCTTTTGAGCATCGTTTTTTCCAGAGCCCTTCTGGAACCCAGCTGCTCTGCATAATCCCTACCTAGGGACAACACACAGCAGCCCAGTACAAGCTGCTCTCAGTTTTCCACTGCAATTAGCATAGGTGGTGTTTATCTTATTTTAGAGTGACCTGGCTCCTCTGGGGAAAGCCCTTGTCTCCAGTTCACTCAAAGACACAGCAGCTGCTTCTCTGCTTTCACCATGAAGTGTCCTTGCAAATGGCTGGGATGGATGAGTAGAGGGTAAATGAGAGTCGCTACCACCTAGGCACTGAGTGTGCACAGGCTCACTGCTAATCACTTGCAATTCTTCCCCAGAGGCCACAGATAAGTTTCAGTGGCCTTGTCAAAGGTTCAGGGAGCTGCGTTCCAAAAGCCATGGATTCCCTGGGTTGCCCAAAACTTGCAGACAGAAGAATAAAACAATCCCCTCTCAGCTGACCCGCATGCAAAGAGTAAACAAGAGGCAATTGGCAGCATCCAGGCACCCTGCACTCTCTCTCTTGGCTCAGACACATGCTTTTGGTCTTTACAGATGTGCAGCTGGCATGCCCCAGGAGCTACTTCCCTCCTCAGACATATGTCAGCATGCCTAGAGCATACCAACACGAGCATCTGCATTCAGACAAATGGGGGCTTTTGAAGCAGATCTCCAGCTCGTCCCCACTGACTGCACTTTAGTTCACTTCACTAGGTGATCTTGGAGGGTGCAAGGGGGACTCCTTTCAGATGAAGCCAGACAGAGATACAGGCCAGAGCATACCAAACACACTCCAGGCACCCACATCCAATCCTAAGAACTGGAGGGAAGATCTAATCCAGAGGAAAACACCTCCAGAAATGCCAACAGCACTGAACCTTATGCTCTCAGTGCCATCTGATTTACCCTGCAGAGCCACTCACAGTGCTCAGTGACACAGCACCCCAGAATACTCTGAGCTGGAAGGAACCCACCCTCAGAGCCACTCCAGCTACACTTTGCTCCCACCTGTCTGACTACTTTCACCTGCTTCTCTTGCCTGGTGCTTCAATGATCAGTCCTCAGAGACAATCCCTCAGCCTTTATTGCAACAGCTATCCAAACAGGGCCTTCCTTCTCCCTGCCCAAGATGTCTGAATAAAACAAAATTAATTCATTGCAGTTTTTACTGCTTCCAAATTTGCTTTCTACAGATGTTTCCCCCATTTCACCAGGAGCCATTATACTTCAGTTTCAGCTGCAGAAACCATTAACCCATTAAGAATGGGCAATATTGACCTATTTTGAAAAGCTGGTTCTAGTTCCTCTACCACAATAAACAATAGCAGCGAAGCTGCTTGGCACTAGCCACCTTCCGAGAGGCTATTCATACTCTGGTGTTTGTGCATGGTTTACGGCAGGGATTCGGCATTGTTTATTTTCTGTTTCTCTGCAGACAGTGGCATTGTTAAACAGCATGTGTCCGAGAGAATCCACCCTCTCCATGGGATCTCCTCCCAGCTATTACAGCACTTCCCAGAAACCTACTGAGCTCTGGAATAAACAAGTCTCAATGGGGGGACTGAGCCCACACCCAAGAACCAGAGTGCCATGAAGCCTCCATAGCAATGAAAGTAACTTGGCTTTGCATGAAACCTTCCTTTTGCCTAATGAAAACCCTGTGCTGTCACCCTTCCTAATGATGCTCTCTTGTCCCTTACAGGCAGAAGACACAATAATTGACTTTTCTCTGATTTGCTCCAGCTATGATATGAGCCACAAGAGATATTTTCCTTCTGAACCATGAGCTTGGGCACCCAAAGCATTTTACCTTGGATAGAAAGAGCAGAGATCAATCTTTGGTACAGATGAGCTGGGAAGGGGGATGAGGAAGCAGGGAATTCCTCCCAGCACTGAGAAGCCTTCCACATACTCAGGCAGTTTGTTTTTCCTCACCTATGCAAAGTTAGACCAAATGCCAGATTTGGGGTCAGGAAGGAAACTCTTCCAAGTCCAATTGCAATGAGCATGTAAATAACTCTTGTCTTTTTATTCTCCCCCCTGCAGTTCGGGGCTTGATACATCCTCAGTATCATCTAGCCATTCTGCCCTGGCAAACACCCTCCCAGCAGCACAGGAAAGCCTCTGCTGGCATTTTGCCTTGCATACATTCACTCATCTCTTGTCATGCGATACAGAGAGATGCTCTGCAACATGTTATATTAGCAAAGGCCAGGAAGGCCCTGCTGGTCTAAACATCTCATATGCAGTAAATTAGGATTGTGGCCACTTTGATTCATTGATTCAGACAGTGCATTTCATACTCACATTCCTAGGGTTTTGGGTTTTTTTCTGGCTGGCAACAGATGTCCAACATTTCTGCTGCACAAGGCAATCACTGAGTGGTGAAGACATGGGCTCGTTGTAGGATCTGTGGCTGTCAGCCCACCTCTTCTCTGGGCCAGAGCAGGCCTAGACTGACAAGCAGTAACAATGATTGCTCTCCATATGGCATGAGAGAGAAATGCTCCCAAACAGGAAGAGAAACATTCAGTCCTGCATTTCAAAGATTTTGCCATCTGACCTCAGATTCACTCTTTTTTTGTATTGGCTTTGAAAAGCATTTACCCATCTATCTGGGTCTTTCCACGTTACCACGTTTACAAGACATGCACATTTCACTGCTCTTCATAATTCATTCCCACTACAGCCAAGCTCACACACAGTCAAAGCAGAAGCCCTTCAGAAGCACTAAACCCAGTACTAGGTTGCATAAAAATGATAGTTCCCATATGTCCTTACAGACACCATGCCAAACTGTATTGTGCTGTATTTACATTGTGTTAACATCTACCAAATTACCAAGCCAGCAGGAGAACTTACACCCATTCACATTTCTAAACCAGGCTTATAGTCTGGGTGAGCATTTAGTTTTTGGTTTGTTTGGGGGTTTTATTAAAGCAATGTCTATGGAAAAAAAAAAAAAAAAGAAAGAAAATTTTAGCATAAACTTGGCCTGCAGTTTCATGTTACTTGCCAGAACTAAAACATCTGCATCCTGTGGTATCAGTCCACTTGGGGACTTTGTTAATTCAGAGGCAGCTAAAGTTTTGGATGGTATTACCCCTGGGAGAGCTTCCTGTCCTCCTGACATTTCACGTGGTTCAAAAGAAAAGAATTTAAGCTACCATGACTAAATTCTCTCTCTCTTTTAAATTTCAGTTTATTTTCAAGTGTACAGTTCTACAAAACAGGGAAGCAGGTCCATTAATACAAACTGAGGATCTGAAATTACACTCTGGAAATTTCCTTCCTATCCGGGGATATTTCCTGACTAGCAGCCTTCTGATTTTCCTGGACCTTCTTTATAGCTACTAGCTGATCAATCTCAGTGCTTGTTATAAGAGACCCTCACCATAGTTTTTCAGATGAGGACCAAGATCACTCCTTAGGGAGACACAAAGTCAGAAGCACCAAACACATCTGAGCAATGGTCTGTTAAGCCTGTCCCTCCCTAACAGCAGCAGAAGAGTGACAAATTAGGCTCTAGCCCTCCTGCCCAGGCTCATGAGATCTTTTTCTGACCTGGCTAACTAGGCAGTAGATTGTATTTGTAGGCAAAAGACTGAGACCTTTCCTTTTAACCTATATGGTTACAGGCAATACCTCTCATTACTTACAGCTGTACACAGTAATCAGTAAGATTAATTCTAAGACCTCTGTGAGAAATACCAAACTATCTGGCCCAGATTTGAAGCAGAGGCTGAAGTCAGGATACAGTAAAAGATACCTGTCCTTTAGAGGTAGGTTCTGGGTTCTGACTGCACTGCAGTTTCAGGGGATTTATGGTTGCCTCTTCTGGTATAAAGAGATGTTCAGCAGGATTTAGGTCACAAAGTGCATCAGTGCCCAGACCAGTCAGAGCTGAACACTGGAGACTACAATGTGGAACAAGCCTGAGCCAGACCAGAGCGGGGGACATGCAAAGTGGGTCATACTAGACCCTGTTGTACAGACAAGCTGCATGACCTCAGAGCACTGGTGTAACAAGAGGGTTCCCCACGGAACCACTCAGGCAAGCTTTCATCATAGACTATTTTTCTTGCTGTTTCCTCTTTACTTTCTCTCTTTTCCTGAAGTCACATTCTTCAGCTTCCCTTACACAGGCCAAAGGACAGTGGTAGCTTTCAGTCTGCTCGCTTAGGGTTGATCTAAATGGACACAGAGGAAAGATAAAAGATCTTCTAAAGAGTTGCTCAGCTGTCCATTAAACCTGAAACACCAGTGTGGAGGAGTGGTAACAAGCCTCAATTCTTCATGCACTCACTCTATGTATCATTGCAGATGCACCAAACTACAGATTCAAATTAATTTGTCACAGTCAAAATACCAGTTTACAGCCATTATATTGATGGCAGAAGGCAAAGCACGAGAATGTTTGGAATTCATCATACATGCCTTATTATAACTTTGCTTATTCTTCATGTTTGAGATGTTTGTAGGATCTAGAACAAAAGGAACACAAATCACTACCTCCAGCCAACAAAACTAATGGAGATGATTTTCATATACCTCTGTTTGAAACTACACATGCATTTGGTAGACAATGCAAGTGAAAAGCTTTGTAGTCAGCAGCTTGGGCATAAAACCCAAGGGAGCTCCTGGGTGGTCACATCCAATTCTCAAGGCTGCCATATTTTAGACATTATTTAGCATTTTGGATCATCTCTGCAAGCAAGTTCATGCTCAGGTCTTAGATTTCAACCAGGATTTTGTCCTACTTTTCTATCTGTGATGGTGATGCTGCTTCTCTCTTACTGAGGTCTTCTAGCAGCATACACTGACTATTCAGGGTGAGTAGAGGCAAGGTATGATTCAAGAAAGGATCTCATGCTTGAAGGAGGATTTAAGCCTGTCCATCAATGTTTTTAAAAAATATCACTCATTTTTTCAGGAAACCTAGTAGTCTGCATCAAAACTTGGGCTTCTTTTGTGCTACTTCAGGCTTGAACTGAAAAAAAACATACAGTAAAATGACCTTCATTTAATCCACATGTTTCCTCTCCTTTGTTTCTTTGAGGTACTCAGAATCTGATAAAAAAAGGACTGCCACAGGCACGCATAGGTCACAGAGATGCTGACAGCCTTTACCATGCAGGATGGACCAGCTGTGTTTCTAAGAACAAATTCAGCCACTCTGGAAGGGAGGAAGCAAGCACAAGAATTTGCCTGTGGTCCACAACTTATTTATAGCCACAACTGCAGTTAGAGCTCAGGTCTTGCTGGCCACTAGGAAAGCACAGTCTGAGGTTCAGCCATCTGTTTGAAAATTAGGCAGCCTCCATCTCTGCCAACTCCTAAACTTTTATGAAAATAGTGTTGTTCTTTTCTTCCATTAAAGCTCCTCCCAAGCTTAGATTTAAGAGCCTAACAGTAACATTTCAAAAATACCTCAGTGATTTGGGACCACAAGTCACAGTAATTTCATGCAGACACCGTGGTGAAGACTGACCACTGACCAACTCCTACTATGGAAAAATTTTGACCACCATCATTCCAAAAGATGGCAAGGGAAGGGCTCATCTCCAGAGAGACAGTGCAGCCTTTGAAAAACATTTTAGTAATACTTTGTCATACACAGCACCACTGCTGGAGTTGCTAGAACTCATTCCTCTGGGACATAAATTCTTTTCCTCAAAATGATATTTAAACTATATAGTCATTGTTTTTGAGCACAGTTCAAGACATTCCTTTTCCCTTAGCATATATGCATGTTTGACCTAAACCTAGGAGTTGTGAGAACTCTGAAGGACTTTTGGTAAGTGAGCCATACTGTATGTGAAGACATGTAATAAATTACTCTTGAAGTCAGGGAATGTCCACTGCCTAAACTTCACATTTCAGTTGGGGTAACAAAACATCTTAGAAAATCCAAATTTAGCCAGGAATGTATATTTTGTGATGAATTTATTTCTCAATATCTGAGTAGTCCAGTTCTCTTAACATCTGCCCTGCAGTGCTCTTGCCTATATAATCTTAAAAAAAAAAAAAAAATTAAAACGGAAAAAAAGAGAAAACACTGTCTTCCCAGAGCATTGGTGGGATCTTTCAGCTGAAAGGGCCAACTAATGGGTTGTAAAATTTTGGTGTTTAATTTCAGTGTAGAAGAGAAACCCCACCCCTCCACCTTCCACAAAAGCTTCAGGAAAGTGCTTCAAGACCAGTATTTGCTGCTAGCAAAAGGCTCATTGCACATAACCTCCCAGGGGAAGTCTCACAAGAGGAAAGGGTCTCCAAGACAAAGATCTCTTCCAACCAGCTGGAAAACAACATGCCTTCATTAATTTACTCAAGATACTGGGACTTTTGCAGAGCTATGCCACAGATTTGTGCAATACCCCATATTGCAGACCTCTGGGTTCTAAGGAAAATATGAAAGAAGGGGAGAAGAAGCCTACAGTGGAGACTTCTGATTTCTGGTCTTGCACCTTGCACCCTTATTAGGGCAGCTCAGGGGAGGTCAGAACTCCCCAGCATTGTACAGCTGCTGTATCCAAGGGTAAGTGAGCACCCAGCTGCTTCATTTTCATACACAAATTCCCCTTTCTGAGAGGTGCTCTTGTTACTCCCTCACTGTCCACCACAGGCAGCATTTGTCAGCCTCCAGCACACAGATGTTGTCCCTGCCCAATTCAGCTCCCGGTCCTGACAACAGAGAGCACAAGGTGCTCAGTGTTCACACAGCTGTTCACAGCCAAGAACAGAGCCCAGGAGCCCTGGTTGGTGATCAAAGCCCTTATCTCCCCCACATGCTTGCTATCAACAACTGACAGCACGTGATCAGATTCAGAGCTGAAAACACACTTGCACCTGAACACGTTTGCCCATCACAACAGAGCTGACTTCCCCTCCTGAGCACAAGTCTAACCTAGAGCACTACTGAACAAACTCAATGATCTCCAAGGACCACAGGAAAAATAAGTGCTGCTAACAAACTGTTTGATCAGTAAAGAAAAGGACTTAGTATCTCAGGGATGATTGGGAAAAAAAAGTGGAATGTAAAAATGAATGGTCACAGGAGAAAGGCTTGGCAAGGCCTCCATGCCAGCTGAGCAGCCCTAACATCTGGGAGCCATGAGCACCTCAGATCAGAGACTCTCAGACATGCTCTGAACACCACAAAGTGTTTCAAAGCAAAGGGTAAGGTGGCAGCAAGGCTGCATTGACTTACTGGCAGCACCCAGACATGTGCTGACAGAGGGGGCCAGGAAAGCAAGGCAGTGGGAGAGGCCACCAGTCATGGCTCAGCAGGCAGGTAGGGAGCTCTCACAGCACATCATCCACCTCCATCAGGGCCTCAGCACAGCCAGGTTTGCTGCCAGGAGCCAGCAGTGACCACCAGTAAACTACCACAAAGCTGCTCTCCTCAACCTGCACCAAACCACAGCCCTTCCCCAGAGCCAGGAACACTGCAGCTGGACTTCCCTACTCACCACCACCTTGAAAAATAAGTAGGAAAACATGCTATCATCAGTTTTTCCTTTGTTGCTGCATTGGACTTTGCTATTGCCTGTGTCTTGCTCCTCACCATCATCCTAGAAACAGCAAATACTGAACAGACTGAGCCAGCACCAGGATAAGAGAGGGCCTATCACAGACATGGGCCCCCTTGAAAGATAAAGGGCAACCGCCAGAAGGATAAGCTACAACTATTTTAACTTCCACATGCACAAAGAAAATGCATTAGAAAATACTCTGAAAGCAAGAAAAAAACTTCCCCAACTTTTTATGCTATTTAAAAATTGCCAACACTTCCAAGACAGGGAAAGGTGAGTGGAGGGTCAGTCAAACACCAAATACCCTGGGTAACTTTAAGAACACATATACCGCTTGGCACACAAATCACCTCTCCAGACAGCTTCTGCAAGGCCCAAGCAGCTTAGCAAGCTTGTGAAAACTGAGAAAATTTGGAGTAGCCGTGAACTATGATGCTATGAATCAGGTCAACCTTTTCTAGCGTGGCTACTGCTGTAATCCCAGACTTTGGCTTTGCCTGCAGCCCATCACTGAAACCTTCCATCAGGCTGCTTGTTTACCTGCAAGGAAAGACAGCTTTAGGTTCAGATGTTAGTTTAGACTTCACACAGGCTGCCATTCCAAATCCACTACTTGTTTCCTGTTGTCATCCCACACCTTCACTTGCACAGGCAGGCTGTAAATACATTAGCAACCTACACCAGTCTTGCTCAGTTATGACAAGAGCCATAAAAAAAGAAGTTATGAATGCATCAGTCTGCAAATCTCTCCCTTCCTCCCCATTTCTGCTCTAGGCTTGTGTTTTTGGGGTTTTTTTCCCCTCCTCTTTCCTGGGAAATGTGATGAAGGAGGGTGGAGTGGCTCAGGCTATGTACAAATATTCAGACAGTCTCTTAGCAATAAATGGGTCTCAGTCAGTTCTATTATCCGTCTGGCTGTGGCTCCTATTATCTGCTGTGAATTGTAGCAGCGATCTCTGGAACAGCATTCAGGCACCATCATTACTTCCACACCCTCCAAAGACTGCACTGTAACAAGGCATGCTGGATAATACTTGCCATTAGAAGAGGGAACATAAAGGCTTCAAGCTATGACTAACACAGTAAAAGGCTCTGCATGGGGCTTTTACATTCATTGACCGGGGTTTGTTATTAAAGAAAATTCTAGGTTCAAAACCTAGACCTGCATTTTATACAGCACATCAGCTGACTTACACAAAAAAAGGTGATTTCATCCTGTTCTTGCTCACTTCCCCACTCCCCTCAGGTAAATCCTCATGGAAGGCTGCAGCTGGAGAGTGGGGATGGCACAGCACAGGCCTGCCTGGAGCTCACAGTCCCCAAATGGTGAGCCCAAAGCAGTGAATTTGTCCAGCCCAAAGTGCCCGGGAGCTTGCGAGGCACCACAAATGTGAGCACCACAGGGAGCATCCAGCAATTCAGAGCTGAAAGCCTCCAAAGCAGCACTCACATGGCTCCTTGTTAGGAACAGGAGTTTTGGGATCCAAACCCACATCTTACTTCCTTGCGTTTTTCACAAGCCCTCCCATTTGTGTGAGGCCCATCTGAAAAGCCTGGATTGAAATCCAATATCCTCCCCCAGGGTAGGATGAGGGTTTAAAGAGAAAAAAACCTCTTAGGTCTCCCTCCCATAGCCAGCAAAGCAAGGCCACAAACATGAGCTCCACCAAAACTCATTTTCTTATGGGTTTCTACCTGGCAATGGATTGGTTTCAGCTTCCTGGGCACAGAATCTCTGGATGGAGGCTTTCCTGAAACTGGGATATTTCAGAAACCTCCCTCTCCTGCACAGCTTCCCTAATGCTTTTCTCACTTGGACACCTATTTCACAGCAGGGCTTAATATCTTACTATTACCCATCATTCAGCATGGCTGAAAAATTAGTCATCAACCTAAAAGGTTATTAAGAAACACTTGATACTATGATTGCTTTCCTGTGGAATGAATCAAAGAGAAGAGGTAGGGGAGGGAAGGTGGGTCAAACCTTGCACTTACAGTCAGGAAGGCTTTCCCAGTACAGGAACAGATCTCCTGGGGAACCTCAGCCCACAGGAGAGCACCCAAGATCCCAGCTTGGCACAGCCCCTCCACCACCAATAGCCCAGAGGCAGCTGGCAGAGGCTGCCTTAAGTAGAGTTCTGCTCCCCGGCAGCACCACCCATGGCTAATGTGCTCCAGATGAAAGTCATTCCTCAGCCAAAAATTGCTCCCAGGCCTCAGCTGGGAAACACAGCCCTTCTCCCTGCTCTGCCCTGGGGCATTTGGGTCCAGGAGCAGGGCTGGTCACTCTCTTGTCCATGCACAGAACACCTCAGGGACAGGGACAGCTGGCTCTGGAGCCATGGGCTGTGAAGCCCAGGGAAAGATACAGGAGATGAGGGAAGGAGCACAAGATGAACTCCACAGGGTCCACTCAGGTCAGGGACGGGCAGCTGCTGCCCCCAGTGACATCTCTGATTGTATCTGGGTGTACCCCAAGGCATTGCTTAGGCAGAGTGGCCCAGTGCTGTTTCCTGCATCCCCAGATGCCTTCTGGCCATCCCAAACTCCTGTCACAGGCCACCCTCTGCTCTTTCCACCACTCCTACCCAGTGTCCCCAAGCTCCTCCAGCTCTGTGGATGGTGTGATGACCAAGCCTGAGCTGAAGACAGCAAATGGCACTAGAAAAAGGGAAAAGTTATAATGGGAAGATAAGAGGGACAACTGGGAGCACTGAAAAAGGGCATGGGACTGATCACAACCACAAAAAGCAGAGAAGAACAGAGTATCACACCTCTTCATGGCCATTTTCACACCATGCACAGTCCAACTCAAGGCATCTCAGGGTGGAAGGAGAAGTAACCTGTTGAGGAAAAACAAGAACCAACAGCCTGTAAAAACATGGCATCTCCTCGGGCAAGATGTTTCGGGAGGCGGAGCTGAGCTATTGTGTGTACCCACTCAACCCCACCGGCCTGAGAAGGCATTTGCTGGGAAGGGGCTGCCACTGGCTACGAGTCCTCGTGCCCACAGCAGGGCTGGCTGGAACGGGCAGTCTGAAAAGCTACGTTTTAAGTGGCTTTCTCTCAGGCAGTGCCAAATATTTGAGGATGTTTTGAGAAGGGAAAAAAAAGAAAAACGAAAGACTCCCCCTATTTTTATGTTAATAAAAACATATTTGATTTTTATACAGTTTATATGCTTCATAAAAGTGCTAATTACTCTCCCAAACAGAGGAGAATCAGAACCATTTTTTTGCATCTCACCCTTCCTCCTGCCTTACCCTTTTTACTTTTATGACGCAGCATTTATTTAAGTCGGAGTTGTGCCTGGCTTATTCCGCCTTTCGCACGGCGCATCCTCACCTCTCTGCCCACTCATAACAAAAATAATAATAACTTGCAAACCTGTGTCAGTGGAAATTTGGAAAAACATTCTGAAGGGAAAAAAATGTCTCCAAACATAAAGCACACAAGGACTCCAACACTGCCCCCCCACCCCTTTCCACAACTTTTTCCTTTGGTGCATACATTTTTCCAAGGTCACCTCGGAGGCTTTTCCTAGTTGGCTATTAAAACAAAAAAAACTCCGCCTGCCCCAAGAAGCACATGAAGCCATCACTGTGGCTTGGACTGTTTCCCTGTGTATGGATGCCATGGGAGAAGCAGCAGGGCAGGGGGGGTGAGCTGATATTTTTCCAAGACTTTTTCTCTCACCAGAGGAGGATGAAGATGGAGTGATGAGTGAGGTTCCGTTTGTCTGGCAGCATGAGTCACTCAGCAGCAGTTTCCGAAATACACTTTTTTCTTTTTTTCTTTCCATTACAGAAATTGGTGTCATTTATTCCTTCCTCCTTCTCAAGTAAAAAAAAAAAAATAATAAATCCTGCTACCGTTATGTCTAATTTATTCTGGGAATTTGTCTGAGGACCCACCAAACCTGGGTGGGGGAAGGGTGATTTGAAACACAATCCAAAATATAATCGGCTCTGGAAGCTTTTAAAGAGACTCCTTTAAGGCTGTGCCAAACCTTAAAGAAGGAAAATACTTCCACTAAATCCCTCCCACCATGAATGGGATCCTGTATGTCTGAGGCTTTTTATTGGCTGGGTGGTTTTGGGTTGTTGGTTGGTTGTTTTTTTTTTATATCAAAGATGTTACTCTTTCAAATAGGGTCTGAGCTCTGTGGCTTTTCGGCAGGCAGTGAATCCTTGCTCCTCTGGCATGCAGCGATCTGACACAGCCCTCCCCCACGCTGGGTCGGGTTCTCATGCTAAGATCTGGCTCCTGGAGCTTGAGCTGTTGTTTTTTTCTGGAAGCTGTTTTTTCCTCCTCTTCAGCCTTTAAAAGCAAAACCAAACAGAACTAAGCCGTTAAAAAAAAAAAAAAAAAAAAAAGCCTCACAGGGCCCAGAAACCCAGCCTGACCTCCTTACTCCTGAAATATCAAAATATTCCCACTGTCTGCAGGCAAGGGCTGGTGCTGCCTGTGCTATCTCCACCAGCTCCTCTGCATCCAGCCAGAAGCAGGGGTGAGGCAGGAGAAGGCTCCGTCAGCAGGCAGAGAACATCAACAAGACATCACAGCTGTAGTCAAGACCACCCAATCAATGGTGCTAGGAGTAATGTGTGAGCATACCCAGGCTTCCTCTTACTTACCCACAAAGGTAACCCCCTTAGGTCTTGCTCCAGGTCCCAAAGTGACCAAAGCCAAGCTGTCCCCCTGCTGTGACTTCCCTCTGTGGAAGAGATGAGGCAGGCTTTTAATGGGGACAATATTAAACAGTCCCCTGCACTACCAGAGAGCAAGGATGATTGCAGAGCCTAAGTTTAATTATTTTGATAGAAGATTATCTCCAGGAGTAATGGAAATACTGTTATATTTTATCTAGAGCTGGAGGCCCTGCTGCCTTCTAGCTCTTTTCTTCCAGCTCATGTACATCCAGCCCTGGAAATGCATACCACTGTAATTTCTGTTTTGCAAGGAACAGCATTAATAAGCCCCACAGCCTGTGATTGTTTATTCTCTCAGATGCCACATTTAACCTCTGCTCCTCTGCCCAAGTCTCAGCTCTACCAATCCACTCTGTGCTGAGAGGGTAAAAGGCAAACTCAGCAGCAGAGGAAAGCAGTGCTCTAGGAGCAGAAATCTCTTTCCTGAGTTCTAAAGGCACAGGAAAAAGGCTGCAGGGAAAATGTCTGGATGTTTGGTTGGAGTGAACCACATTTTGTCTGAATGCAGGCATACAGCAAAGAAGGGTCCTTTCTCCATTGACTAGGAGGTCAGGGACCTCAAGGCACCCTGCCCACAACAGCCTCATTCTTTACATGCCATGAGCAACTTCTCTTCTGCATTTCAAGTTCTTCTCTGGTGCAATGTGACCCAAAACTGGTAAGGCCCATCCTTGTACCAGAAGCTCTTCTAGTACAGACTGCAAGGCCAGAGAGGAGCTCTGGCACCCTGGGAGCATCTCCTGTTTAATTAACAGGCTTCTGATAGGGGACAGCTGCTGTTCAAACATTTCATTGCTCTTCCTTCTCCTTCCCCTGGAGGAGCATGTGCTCTTGGACTGCCCCAGCACCAACCTGCACGTGGCTGCAGCAGAAGGAAGTGGTTGTATCCAGACTCTCCTCTCTGAACACGGGTGGCTCCGGAGATCTCGCTCTGCCTGCCTGGCTCCCAGCGTGGCCCAGGTGGCTGTGTGTCCTCAGCCAGGCCTCGTGCCAGGCTGGCCACCAACTCCCTGTTTTCTGCTGGCCACTCTAAAGCAGTCGGCCGTTTGGGCCCGCAAAGCATCTTGGAGACCCCACAAGAAATACTCCCCCTCAGTGCTGATTTCCTGTTTACAATGACAGCTTGGGATGTGCTTCCAAGCCAGTGCTTAATCCTTTTACTCTGTCACATTGATTTTGAATCATTCTAGTTTAAGTGTTATGAGTATCAAGACAAATATTTTTTATGAGTCTCAAACCACAAGTATCTTTTTTGACCTTTTTTAAATTTAATCACAAATAATCCCAAATTTAGCTTGACAGGATCCATCTTCCACAAGGTACCAGAGGCTGCCTGATTAAGACTCAGCCTCATGAAAGCAGTTATTTAATGAAATTTCAAGGCAACTCTGAAAGGAATGGGTTCAGACCTCTGACCCAACAGTAAAAAAGGTGCATAACCCCCTCTGGGAATGCAACACAAACTGTTCTGAAAGAAAATTGTGCTCATGCATCTTTACTTTCCTTATGCTTTAGTTTTCAGTATTTGCCAAACATGACTGGCATTTCCCAAACACATGCAGACATTATTTATTAAAGGAAATTGAAGTCCCCTCCCTGAACAGCCAGAGGGTCCTCAGTCTAGGGCACAGCCCGAGAGAAATCCAGAGCACGGAGGCACTGCGGACTCCGAGCACCACCTCATCCATCTATGGATCAGGGGCTCCTTGCAGCTCCAGACAGGTTCAATGGAAACTGAACGGTCAAGTCTCTATGCACACGAATACCGTGGCATTTTCTGTAAAGGCAGCTTGCAGCAGAAAGCTCAGTGTGTTTTTCTTCCCCTTTTTGACCATCATGACCCGGCAGAATGTGTTTGCTGAATGTGAGGGAACCCAACTTAAACACTGTAAGTTAAAGGGAAGAAAAAGAAGTCAACCTCACATCAGGTTTTTTGTGCCAAACCTCACCATATAGAGATGTGCAATTATGGAATTTCCTGAAATACATTTTTGCTAGAAAGAGAAGTGGATAAAGGTTACATGAGAGTCCAAAGAGCCTCATGAAAGAATACAGGACCATAACCAAATGACCCACTGAGTGGGGGAAAAAACCCACAGAATCCAGTTCCAGGTGGCAATCAAAGTCTGAGCTCTCAAATACATATGATAAAGGAGGTATCCACAAGCAACGTGTGCCAGCATGGGGTTTTCAAGCACTGATTATACCTGGAGGCAGTGGTCCCTGTGTGCCTTGCTATAGATTAGTGTTGCTGGCATGAGCCTGTTTATTCATTCCCAGGAAAAAACATGTTCTTTTAGAGCAGTGTGTTCTAATATAAATTTCTCTGGCCTTCCCCTAAAATGTCAGCACTTCTGGTCAACAGTTCAATATCATCAAGAGAGAGCTGGAACCTCTCCCTGCTCAAGAGCCCACATCTCATCCCTCACAAGACCCTGGGACAGGCAGGATTTCTTCAGCCTTCATTGCATTCCAATGTACTCCTTCACACAGGTTTGTGACTATTCTAAGGGTCATGGTTTTCTTTTTTTTTTTGTCCTGGTCCTTGCAAACCCTAATTATGAATCCAAGGTCGTTATCAGTGATGTCAATTATGCAATGGCTGAGCAGCTGCTCCCCCTGTTGCTGGCCTAATAGTGCCATGATGAAGGAGACAGCAGAATTTCTTGTGCCATTTAAAATTTGCTATATCATGAGTTTCCTTTCAATTGCAAAAGCAGAAAAACAGCTTGAGTACTTTTCCTCCTACATCTTCACTTCAAGCTGCTTTTACAGTCCTCAGTACATCTTTCAGCATCTCATGCCTTAAATACATATCCCAAGGGTAATAAAGAGGAATTAAAGAAGACCAATTTTTCCCAGATGGTACCCAAAGTCATCTATGAACACAATGATAGAACTGCTTTAAAATAAACTCCACTGGAGGATTCTGGCTGTGGGAGTACAGGGCGAGAGGCCATTCACATGTTACAAAGTGCTGTGCTGGGTACTAAGTACAACTGCTTCAGGGTGAGAACGCGGAGGCAGCTCAGCAGAGAAGAGCAGTATTTAGCACGACACTGAAATGAAAGGGGGCTGCCTTTCTTCGCCTTCATAGATTTTACAACAGTTTAGATAACTAGAAGGAGGTAGCCCCAACAGCAAACTATCAGTTATCAGTGATTTCCTCCTCTGTGCGGGGTGAGGAGTGTGGTGTGCCACATCCCACCTCCTAGGAAGTGTTAACAAGCACTTGCTTTTTCATGGCAGGCGTCTGGTAGCAAATATGAAGAGAGACCCAACTCTTCCCCTTTCACATATATTGCATATTTTTTCCTTTTTCATCATGTTGGAAGATAAAAGAAGGTGTCTGGATTCACATGAGGGGGCCTCCTCTGTGACTTGCCTTGCAATGTCACGAACACCAGCACCAGCAGGAAACACCCATTTGACAAATTGGAAGTTTGGCTTTAGAAGAAATCCATTTCAGTGCCTCTTTTATATAAAGCAATGCTAACAGGATGTTGTACAGAGGAATACAGCTGTCCTTTAGCCTGCACATCAACTGTTCATAAATGGGTATCTCTGTTACTGAGGAGCTACCGGGCTCCTCTCCCTCTCACCTCCTCACTTCCCATTCCTAATTTCTACATTGCAAAACTCCTACTGGAGCCAGACTAAAGCTGAGCTCTTCCTTGCTGAGTACTAATCCCAGGAAGGAAAACCAATGGTCCAATTTATTGTCTTGTTGATACTTACACAATCCTATCTGTCCCAGTGTTTGCTCTGCCCCTTCTTATTGCATTAACAAGGCTGGAAAGCAAATTAAAAAACCCTGCCATTGTCAGTGCAGCCAGAAGCTATGACTCAGAAAGCACAGAGCCTGCAGATCTGGTGAGTAAGATGGAGCTTTTTTCTCCCCACACCCCACACTTTTTTTAAAAAATAATCTCATTAGAAAAATAGAAAGACTTCAAAGAATTTGACTCTTTCTCAAAATTACTGTATGATTAAGGATTTCTGGTGGAGCCACCTTTTCGGCTAACTCCAGTGACAGGCGAGGCTCTCCAGGCTGCCAGCTTTGCATGGTCTAAGCAGCTCCAGAAGCTGGAATACCTCCTGATGATGCCCTTAGGGTTTGTGCATCTGGGCTTTAACCATGCAAGATCCAGAACTCTCAGTGCCTTCAGACTTTGAGAACTTCCTGCTTAGGCCAAGAGGATGCTGTCAAAACAGACTTCTTTACTGAGTGACTCAGTGTTGCTTTCAGTCCTTGCCAGAAGCCAAGTACAGAGGCATGAGGAAAACAAACACAAGTTACTGAAGCATTTCAGAGTTTTCAGAAAAGTTTGGTTCAGCTTTAATTCCAGTAAAGCTCAGAGAAGGATGAAGCAGAAAAATATTTCCTAACCAAATTCTTCACGCAAAGTCTCTTAGTACACAACACGTTAAATTTTACAACAGTTTTGCATTCCTGGTCAGGACTCACACGGTTCCACATCTGGAACAGGCACATACAGAACTCATGGAAAAACGCCCTAAAGATACCAGCTTAAGTTTTGCCCTCTGCTCCGCTCCCACAGCCAACCAGCTTCCCGGGAGCTGCATGAGATTCAGAGCAGAATTCAGCCTGGTTTTATTTTTCCCCTTCTTCCCTCCCCGACCCCCCCCTATTTTTTTGAAGCAGTATAATCACTTTATGGAAGAGCCTGGCAGACACCAAAGGCTGCACGCACACAAGCATGCTTGCTGGGAACTCTCCCCCAGGAATGCTCAGCTTGGATCTGGCCAGCTTTTCATCTAATTCAAGCAGTAGAATACCCGTTTTTGAAAACAAAATAGTCTAAATATATTTAAGTGTGAAAACCAAAGTTATATTTGCCTAAAATTGGAGGAAAAAAAAGAAACCCCAGATATGCTCCAAAAAACACTTCCATGCCAAAGCCTATCTTGGATCTGTATTCACACACTTTTGTGGGTTGTTTGTGATTAACATAAGTTTGGCACTGAGGAAAAGGAACCACGATACTTCATCAGCTTCTTCCCTTCTACCTCCCTCCAGAAAAAGTAGGACATCAAAGCAGTAACAGCCACCACCATCACCCTAAGCTTGTGATAATGCCACAACAGCAAAATAGTACAAAAAAAACATTGACTTGCCACGTACAAAAATTAATTTAACCTAATCTGGGCCAAAGAACACTGAAATATCTTCTTCATGACAACACAGTTAATTCCTAACGTCACTGAACAGCAAAGGGAAGTTCAAGTCCCTGAGAGTACTGCTACAATTATATTAACTTTAACCTTTTAAAATTTCTTTTAAATGTAATGGTCTAGCTCGTGGGGCTTATGACTCTGTGACTTGGAACAATTTAGCCAGCCTACTCTTTATTTTTAAATGTGCATCTCCTATACATGTGTACACACGAGCTCAAATCCATCTTATTGAGATTTCCCCAGTCTTCAAAATTACCAGGAGAGCTACACAACCACACATGGAACTCCAGCCTACAAGCCCATCAGGAGCACAGGCTCTGCAGCTGGCCACAGCTGAGCCCAGGGTCCAGACACGGGCTCAGCCCTCCTCCCATCAAGCCACCAGCTCCAGAACATCCCTTAGCACACACAGCTGCAAGGAAGGCTGCCTCTTGCTCCTCCACAGATTCATCTTGATCAGTAGCCTATCTGCAGGCTGGCTGATCCCAACAGACTGTAACCACTGATAATGGACCTTAATAACCAACTAGTGTGTTAAAGCAGTGCAGCAAATCTCAGATGCTGGTTTCTTCCATCTTTACAGTTATTCAGAGTGAAAAAATCATTTATTTCCCCTTCATAATTAAAAAATTTTGTGTCTTATTGATCAAACTAGTTAATGAAGCAACTTGTAAATTGTCTGAAAAATTCACTTGGCATGCAAAGTCCAAGGCTTACAAATTTAGGGAATTCATTAGACTATCTTCCTTATGTAGGACAAGAGGAGTTAACTCTGGCTTTTTAGACAAAATAGAGCCTCTGATTCATCACTGCACCAACTGACTAGCACAGTAAGACCAATTTAGGCAGTTTCTAACAGACTACAGAGCCCAAACCAAACAGTCAACAAAATTAGACCAAAAACCTGTGCTTCGGGGGGCATTCTGACCCAGCCATAAATCATCAACTGCAGGTTCTTCAGCTGTTGTTTGTAAGGTCACACTCCCCTCTTCAAACTCACTGGAGATCCAGAAGACAACTTCAATGCATTCTCCCAATTAAATAGCTCATTTGGATCTAATACGATGTTTATTGACTCCTGGGCCTGTATTGATTCTGAATAGGCTACAGCTAAGGTTTAGTAAATGCCTTGGAGATAAATCAGCATGCAGGTAATAAACTGCAGATCACATACGCAAACATTACTTAATTATATTCCTATTAATATATTGAGTCTGTAATGAATTTTTGAGGCATTTAATTATCAATTTGACAAGATAATCTAGGGGTAGTTAATGATGGACCAGGAAATTGTTAAAAAAACACAGACACTTAATAAGTCTCCTAACTGACACTGAATTAACTTGCTTTAGCTGTCTGGTTAAATAGACAGCAGTTAATTACAGAGTGCTTAGGCAGTCTCACAATTTTAATATATGACCCTCTTTGCTGTGCAGTAACCATACAGCAGGGAACATGGGGGTTTCTCCATGTATTTCCTTCTGATGGCTGAATTATTGGCTGCTGTAACCACTTTTGCTTTCAGTAAGATTCAGCAGTTAGGCCTTTATTATTTACAAATACAATGGGGTGCTCCCTCTCTTTAATGATCAGAAATCATTGTGTGTTTTAATCACTCCAGGATTAACAACAAAAAGGGAATTTCTCACTCCTAGGAGGGGTAACAGTTTGGAAATGAAAGCGGCCACCTTGAGGCTCCAAGTGGTCCCTGGACAAGCAGAGACAGCAGCTAGATACCCTGGCTAGCCACGGATGTCTGAGTTTTGCTGTCTACATATTCATGTATATCCAAGAAATGCTCTACCCAGTGCAGAAGTGCAGCTCCTTATTTGGATAAAATCCGACTCTTCACTGCAACAACGGGATCAGCACTGACTCATAGGAGGATGATCACTTGCCACAGTGTTTTGGGTGCATAAAAAAAATTAAGGGAACTGAGCCAGCCAAGGCAGCACCAGAGACAAGCATTAACAGTTCATCCCAGAGGTTAACAAATAAGGGTAACAAGTAGTAATAGCTGTGACACCTTCTCTAGGAGTAGCCTCAAGCTACACTGAGGAAATGCAGCTTCCTCGAGCTGGGGAAGTGGTGGCACTAGCTGGTTTGAAATGTAAAATACTGCTGATAATCCCGGGCTGTGCATGAATAAAACATTGTAGATCCTTAATCGACTGGAGAAAACACCCTTCTTCAAGAAAAAGACACTTCAGGAAGTAGAAGCAGTGTTGTTTGGCTCCAGGAGTTCAGAGGCCCGGAGTCATCAGTCTCTCCTATCATTAGCTTCAAGAGAAATTTTCAAGTGCTGGTTCTTTTAATTTATTTACTTTGGGGAGCCTTTAAGAATGAAGCCTTTTTCCACAGTAATTCTGCAGCCTAAAAGATCTTTCTCCAAAAATAAATAAAAACATTCATGCAATAGCACAAATCCAGGAAGAAGGGCTTAAAAAAGCCACCAAATGTTTTTGCTACTGGAAAACTTGAGCAGAAACCCCAGGGACCCTTCCTCAGCCAGACATCTGCATGGCAATGCAATGACACCAGCAACATCATTCTGCTCCAAAAGCCCTTAGCAGCTGTGGTAGTGTTAAGTAGCAGGGTTAATGGGCAGAGTCCTTCCATCACAGCCTCCTGAAGGTACAAATTCAGTGGAGACAGCCCTCAGTCTGGGAACTAAGAAGTCCTTGTGAAATCTGTGTCTCCAGCAACTTTATTAAAGTCGTGTCATGTTGTGCACAGCTAGGCCAAGAAAGACTGAACAGGGCTGTTTCAAGGCACCATTCTCCAGCTTCACCCAAGTGAGAAAAATAAAAGTTTCCCTCACCTCTGGTTGAGGGCAGCTTGGACACCTGAGGAGGCTCTGATGGCTGCTGAGGATACCCCAGTCTTCAGCTTGAGCAGAGCTGCTTAGGTGGTCCTGCAGGCCCTTCTGCCCAAGGAAGGCAAGAAAAGCCATCAGGAATCCTTGCCACCTCCAAAGCATTGCTGCCTAGGGGTTTATCAGTGACACAGAGAGAGGGAAAGGACCATGTCTTGGCCGTTTGCCCAGCCCCTCCCCCGAAAATCAGCACTGATTTGTCATCTGCTGAGCAGTGACCTCCCTTCCAGGGGTACCGGGTCATTGTAGGGCAGATCACCATTAGATCAAACATCTACACTAAGTCTCCTCTGAGAGAGGGAGCAGTAGTTGAGGTTGGAAGGAATTCGCAGCCCTTCAGTTTGTGCTGCAGGTGGGACCTTGGCAAATTCACAGACCATTCCCTCAGGGCAGAGAGGGGAAGCAGAGCTGAGTTTAACCCCTTGCTCTCTGAAAGAGAAGGCAGCACTTTCCCTGCACTGACACCAAGCCAGCGAGGTTACTGACAGGGCTGTGCTCTGCAGGATACTTGCTCATGCCCAGTTGTGTTGGGCTTTCCAGTAGAGAAACTATTTTGCCAGAATTGTTGTCAGATTTACCACCAGCTCTGCATGTGGAACTCAGCACTGCATCACCAACATGCTGTGGTAACTCTTAAAATCCTCTTTTGGTCCCAGCACCCCTTGAGATGTCTAGAAAAAGGCACAGCCTATGGTGTTGTTGGATGGGCTGGGGATGGAGCTGCTGGCCATGGCATGTAGCCATGCTCTGGCCTGGGAGGTCAGATCCTGGCCCTCGGGATCCTTGGTCAGTGCTGCTGTGGTCCAGAGACAACTGAAAGTTGATGTCCTGCTCTCCAAGACTGTTGCCTCCTCTGATGTATCCTTGTAGGTTTATTCTCAGTTATTTCTGCTCTGAATGGGCAAGACTGCCCCATTTCCTCAGGGTAGGCAGCTGCTGTGCCCTGCTGGGGCTGCAGATGTGGGCTGTGGGTCCACCAGCCCTTAGCTCTCCTCCCCAGCACAGATGAGCACTCCAGCCCCTGCACATCCCTCCTCTTGCACAGATGGTTGCCGGGGTTTCTCTTTGGCTGCTGCTTTTGGGCCCAGCTGCAGGAGGGCTCTGCTCCAACACAGGCTCAGCTGGGCGAGCACAATGGGAAAACAAAGGCCCGCTCGATGGGGATCTAAGCTTTTTCAGCCCCGTTTCCTTTTCCTATGCTTTCATTTCCTCCAAGTGAAATGCTGCTGAAAGGAGGACACTGTGGCTGCTGCCATAGGCATGGGGCTTGGATGTCACTAGCTGCTGCTGCATCTGGGTCAGGGATTTCAAAGGGGCCTTCACTCAGCTCCTCCCATAGAGATGGTATTTCTTCTTAAATAGGTTTACCCAAGCAATCAGTAGAGACCTGGGATAACTCTACCTTAGAAATAACTGGCCTTGCCTGGCTCATGTCCCTATAGCTGATCCCAGAAGAGGTGCTGAACATCCTGGAGCAAGTGCAAGCGAGACAGAGCCTAGCAGGGGCTTCTTAATTTATAGCATTTGCTCCGCAGTTTTGAAGGCACCCAGAAAACCCAAGGATACACTTGGGAAGTCGGGAGGAGCTGGGGTAGCTCGTACTTTGGCAATTACAGCGTGGGGCTGAAAAGAGGAGGAGGGAATAAAGTGGCTTAGTTTATAGTATGGCTTTACTGCCACTGCCCCTGACAACGAGGGACCAGGGGAACGTTTCGTGTTGGAGAAAGGGAGGCTGCATTCCTTTAACAGCTTCCTGGCAGGTGACGAAGTTATCCTTGCCGGAGGGAGAAGGTGTTAATCTGCGCGTTTGCTAAGGAAGGAACTAACGTTCCCTGACTTTAGAGGAGCCCCTAAGCCAAACCACGAGCGGGACATCCCCTCGGGGCGGGCTGCTCGGGACCCTTCTGGCTCGGCGGGTCCCGCGGGAGCCGCGACCCCCGGGCCGCGCTGCGCGGGCTGGCCGGCAGAGGGCACTGGCGGAGCGGGATTGCGGCCCCGGCCCCGGCGCCGGCCCGGGACGCGGCTCAGCCCACCTGGAGCGGCCGGGAAGAGCAGCACCTGCTGGTCCCAGTCCCAGAGCTCCCGTGGCTTGGAAAAGTCCCTCAGGGGTCTCACCATGAGCGCACCAGCTACAGGAGTGAGCGGTGGGGTCCTTGGGCAGCCCAGCCAAATCTCTCCTAAGGATGGATCTCTTCCAGACCACAGGGATGGAAATAAGGCACATCTGAGGAAGGACTCTGGCAATGTGGCACCTCTCTTCCTCTCTCCCATCCACCCACTAGCCTCCATCCCGTGACCTGCACTCTGAACAGCTACCGAACAGCTGAGGGAGATGGGGATTTTTGGAGCTGGAACACCATCCCCCTGCCTCTTGGCTGACTCTGGCCAGGACCCCCGTTTCTGGAGGACCCACCCTCCTGCAGCCTGCAGAGCCCTCAGTCCCATTGACAAGCAGGTTTGCTTTATTTCAAGTTTCACAAAGTGACGTGGGCTGTGTTATTTGAGCTCAGGACCCTCCTTGGCCGTTGGCTGCTGTTTCCCAGCACTCGCACCTCTTCCCGAGGAGGAGAACCAGCCAGCTCCGCCTGCAACCTGCAGTTCCGCCACAGGCAGGCAGCTCTCGCCGATGGCGTGGCCAGAAATACCATATGCAGCTGGGGACGGCAACGAGGGGCACACGGGTCCGTGGGGCAGTGGCAGCACCTGGTCCCAACTTGCACAAGGGTCGCAATGGGGCTGCAACGCAGGAAAAGCCCTTCCTTGGAGCCCCTCTAACCACGGAACGGCAGGAGCAGCACGTCGCTGGAAGTGACTGGTTTGCTCCAGTAGCCTCTTTACAAGCACCAAGGGACAGCTGTTTGGGGACCGCTGGGTTTTTAAAAGGCCACTTACGAGCTTTAACACTGCGCTGGGGGAGAGGGAAAGGAGAAGGGGGGTCAGGGAGGGGTGGTTGCATTGACTGCTTAGGACTGAAAGCTGTAAACCTCTTCTTCCCTCTCTCATTGCTGGGACATTTTTATTGGCGAGATGAAGGGAGACAGAGCACAGCTCCACAACTTGCTCTTCTTCTAGAGGTTAATGACCCAGTTAGCAGCTCTTGGCTGCGTTTCCCGACATTTTGCAGACATCAAGACCCGTCTCCCTGCCAAGTACATTCTGTTCCCTGGAGCTCGGCCAATGCATCTCAGATTACTATGTAATGCGACAAAGAGGGAGAGCTGGAGGTGAGGGTGGGGGCTGGAGGGGAGATACGGAAGCCGTTGGGGAGGGGGTAGGAGAAGGTGGGAGAAGGGGAAACACCACTTCTAAATTTAACAACTAAGATGGAAATGAACCTCCCAAGGTGCTTATTTGCTGGATAAAACGTGAATCCCAGGATGAATTGGAGTGATGCTTCTGGGAAACAGATGCAATCAGCAAATAATTCCCCCCTAGGGACTGTGCAGGCCTGTGCTTCCTGGATCTGCTGACAGTCGAGCTCTGCTTCTGATGCCCTTGTGCCCAGGACAAACACTGCTGGGGAACTGGGGCTGCTTTCCTGAATGACAGTCCAGTATCCCAAGAGGAACAGAGGCTTAGAAAGGAAAATGGGGACTGGGGGGATTGAAGAGGATGAAGTTCCTGCACAGTGTTTTATTTATCTTTTTGCACCCAGAGTACATGGTGCTGCTCAGGAACACTGTTCTTGGTGAGCCTGGCTGCTCCAGATCCCAACGCTTTCACAGTAAAGGAAGGAAAGTCAGACCATGGGGAAGGCTCTCCTGGCTGTGGTTGCACGTGCAGCTTGCAGAGGGGCCGAGCTGCCAAACTGGTTGGTAGCTGGTGCCTGCCATTGTTAGAGACCAGCCTGATCCCACACTCCACACATGTCTTCGAGCCTTTCCCCAGTGACCAGTCTGGTGTCCTCTCCAAGCCATGCTGGGTCTTCCCCGGTAGCTCTGAGGAGATCCCGTGGCCATAACATGCACTACAATGCCCTTGGCCCTTGTAAACCTTTCCTCACGGGTGTCTTGTGCCATGTTTCTGATTAAAACCACATTGTTTTGTAGTTGTTTCTTTGAACCAGAGACCCTTGCATGTTGGCAGTGTTGAAAATGAAGCTTGGAGTCCTGACCTGAGAGGAATTCTTGCAATCCCTCTTCTCCCAGGCTGGCATCTCTGTTACAGTTTTCCCATGCTACCTAGGTGCAGCACCTCCTACTAATTCAGCTCTGGACATTTGGGAACCTTCTGTTCACAGCTGCTTTAAAAGCCTTCCAGACCTGCAGACCCGTCATGCCCCGGGCTGCTGCCGCTCTGATGATGTGCCACAAGCCTTTCTCCACTGAGGGCACAGTTTCTGGCACAGGGTCATGCCAGTTCTCAGCCCAAACCTTTTCCAGGTCTGGAGTTTCTTTCCGTCCCACCTTCTACACTTGTGTCAGCTCCACGTGGTCTGAGCATATTGTTCATAGACATCCCAGCTGTGGGCACCTCTGCCTGAGCCCTGCACTGCCATCCAGTCCCATTCCTGCTTGGACATAGCCATGGTCCCAATCCCAGCCCATTCCCTTTCCTGTTGTGCCATATCTGCCTGCTCCCACATTGTCTTTCTTGGTCCAGCCTGGCCTCTCTGGGGCACAGGGTGTGTGGGGTCTCCTCTCCTGCTGCTGGCCAATGCCTGGCTGAGCCTCTTGGCACAGCCCTCGTGCAAGGAGACGTGCTGGGAAATGAGCCTTGAGAGTCACCTCTGACCGAGGGATGTAGGCAGGGTCAGGAGCAGTGGGTGAAGGTGGGACCCCACCGAGCAAAGCAGGAGGCCTGGGGGGAGCTCAGGGGAGGGGGCTGACACACACAAGGTGTCAGAGCCAGCTCACAGGAGCTGAGATAGCCCACAGCCAGGCCCATGCCAGCAGTGCTCCAAGCCCTGCTCTCTTTCCATGGCCTGGCAGGAGTGGTCAGGCAGGGTCTTCTCCCAGACCTGAGAGAAAGGGTTGTTCCCCAGCACTGCAGTGCAGTCAGGTTGTGCACCAGGGAGAGGATCTGCTCCCCCTTCCAGAGATGGTTGGATGGAGCCAGGTTTCCAGGCAGCACCTCAGGGCTCCCACCCTGCTCCCACAGGCTGGACAGCCCCCTTTGTGCCATCCCTCAGGATGCTGCCTTGTGAAATGGGAAGAGAAGAAACACAAGAGGTCTGCCTCAATGGGACTGCTTATCTCCCTGGAGCACAGCCCTCCCTCCTCTTCAGGAATTATTTCCTTGAAAGACACAAACCAGCACAAAACTGCCTCTTGCTCAGCTCCATCTGCCACATGGGGGCTGGGTGCCGGGAGGCCACGGTTGCTCACTGCATTTGCCAGACAGACATGGCTTTAGGAGGATTTTCCACTATGTGCAGCCTAAGAAAGAGATGAGTTGGGTTTACCTGTACCACGAGTTGCTCAGGAAAGTCCTGGAAAAAAAAAGAAGAATGTTTTTATGGAAAAGAGCTTCCTCAAAAACCACAGTAAATGCCAGCATCTAAAAATCTGGCACTGCGTCACTTCACTGCTGAGCATCTGTCCTCAAGGCCAGCCCCACAGAGAGAAAGTCATGAGGGGCCAAAGCATCCTTTAAAACACAAGCCTTGGCTAACCACAAATATGCAACCCTCCCGACTTCTAAGCCACACGTCAGCCTCCTCCAAAGGAGGAGAAGGCCCAGACACAGTCCTGTGATGTAGGACAGCTGGGAGGAGGGCACAGGTTGCAGGAAGGAAGGAGCCCCTCCTCCCCAAGAGGAGCTGGGTAGAGGCATACAGTGAGTCCCAATTTTCCAGCAAAGTCATCCCAATCCTCTTTGTGTGGCTCATGTCCTTCCACAGCAGCTGTGCAGTGTGGAGATGAGCCCACATCACACACTGTGCTTGATGCTGCACAAACCCAGCCTGCAGGGATGGCCCTGGCCCCACACACCTGATATTCAACTGCCCAGCACAGCTGTTACAAGTCAGCAACTCCCAGCCAGCAGGGAGGGCACAGACGTGCAAATGGGGAAAAACCTGCCAGAGGCACCTCAGCACCTGGTACAATGCTAAGAAGACTTGGGTTGGGACAACTATGGTTTAAGTATTTCTATTACCAATGCCAGAAGTGTTTGAACTCTTATCAGGGTAAATAACAGCAGGTAGGTGACTCACATTGCTTTTTTCCCACCCTTCCCCTTCCCCACAGGTCTGTGCTGGAGTAGAAATCGTGGCAGTAAACAAGCACAAGGCCAACACATATAAAGACAGAGAAATTTCCAGTCCTATTTGTGGGGCAGGGTGAGTCAGGCAAGCACCAGCTGGGCCCTCCATGTGACTTGTAGTAGGGACGTAGGGACATGAGTAGGAAAGTTCATCCCAAAAGCTGAGACTTCTTGTTGTTTCAGAAGACCAGCAAAGACCTCATTTCTGTCTCAATTTGCTCTTGAATTTACCAACTCACAGAAACCATCAGGCAGCTTTTGTGCAATAACTACAGCCAGTCCAGGCTCAATTCCTCACTTTTTAACATCACCCCCAGATCCACCTGCCTCAAGAAGAAGTAACCCAAGTCAAGCACAGTTCATTAGTCCAGTGTGGGCAAGGCAGAAAACAGTAAACTCAAAGTGCATCAAGAAGGATTTAACTTTGGCCCATCTCTAAATGTTTTAAAAAACAAACTCAGTTAAGCACTGAAATCATTGCCTAGGGGGTCTGTGAGGTCTGTATCCTCGATTGCCTTCAGGAACAGGACAGAGGCAAACATCTGTCTGAGCTAGCTTGGGTCCAGCCAATCCTATGTTGTGGCGGGGTATGGACCAGTTGACCTCTTGGTTTGCATCAGCCTTTCCCATCCCAGTTTCCAGATGAGTTTGTTCAGCTCCTCTCTGTCACACTGACCCCTCCCTGTGTGTTCACAGGATGTGTGGCACCCTGCCGAGCCTGGTGCTGAGCAAGTTGGTCTGACTTGTGAAATCGTATTTTCCTTGAAATTAGGATGAGTTTTGAGATATACATAAATGTATAGAATAGCAGAGAATATTTATTAGGGTTGAAATTAACACTGATTGATTTGATTTTTGCTGATTAGGTAATTATGAGAACTAAAGGGGTAATCACCTTTTCGACGAGGAAATGAAACAATCATCCAAGCTAGACAAGTTCTGAGTTTCTAATTTGAGCAGGGAAAAAAAAGCTACAGGTGGAAGAGGAAAGAGCAGTATCTATGCCCTGTGGCCTTTTACTCTTGAAGCAGACATGGGCTGGTTCCCACCATGGTCATCTCAATTTTATCCATCCACATGTCTTGGGAGATGGACTGAGGAGAGATGCGAGGGTTAGCCTGGGGAAAGCAATGCAAGGTGCAGATTTTGGTTTAGTTCACAGCCAGAGGAGGAAGAAGCCTTTCCTACCCCTCTCCATCTCACCAGAAGTATGAACAGATCTGTCAAGTCACTGACAGCTGAAGAAGAGGCTTACAGGAGCAAGTCCTGCCTCACTCCCCTCCCTAGACCTGTCTCTTGCACACTGCAGCCCCTCAGGGCCTCTGTCCTCAGGCTGACCCCCAGACTGGTTCACTGGATGTTTGGGGTATCTCCAGGGCTCGTGTCTTGGTGCTCTGGGATTTCTTCCCCAGTCAGCAACACGGGAAAAAGCCACCAAGGGCAGATCTTGGCCTCACACCCCGTGCCCAGAAACTGCAACCCCTTGTTGCCTTGTGTAGGGCTTGGACAAGTGCCATGATTCCTTGCCCCTGTTCCCACCTGTGTCATGATGACCAGGGATGAAGGGACACTGTGGAAAGCCAGCTACCATCAGTCCCTAAGACCAAAACAAACAAAGCCCTTTTCTCAGCTGCAGTGGCATGAACAGAGCTTAGTCCCCCTGGCCGCTCCAGGATGTGGCTGAGATATATCAGGGAAGAGCAGCTGTCAGCATGGATGTGCCTAAAATTAGCTCAAAGAGAAGGTTTCCTCCATTTATTTATTTATTTGCTCCTTGAAAGGTCCCTTCTTACTAGATGCAAATTCAGCACAAAAGCTTCAAGCCAGTACAAAGGCACTGCTAATATTTTTCAATTATACTGAGAGGAAGGTCACAGCACTTTGTGTTTGAATTTCTACTTGGGATAGAAGCTGTAGCAAAGGGGGGACTCTTTGGAGATGTGGCTGAAGGAGTGTATTTGGAAGAGCTGCACCATGTGCAGCAGGTTCAGCTGGTGAGCTGGCGTGCTGGAGACCAGTGTGTCACTTATTTTGATGTTTTAGGTGCCCAGGAAGAAATCGTGGAGAATGGGTCTCTAGCCTTAATTTATCTCCTTTCAGATAGACACACACTCCCTTCCAAGAGGTTTTTTATTATACATTATGGCATCTGCTTTCATCTGTTTGCCAGCTTTTGCTTACCATCCATCTTTCCCATCCTCTCATAATTCCAGGACTCCCTCACCAATTTCACTCCCTCAGATAGTAGGGGAAGAACGGGAGTGGAAAAATCTTAAAGATACTAGATTCCAGCAAGTGTTTTGTCAAAGAAAATTACCTCAATAAGGCCTTTTGTAAGCAAAAGACTGGAGAAAGAATTCCCTCCTTCTTAGAAAAGAATCCACATATGGCATAGATCCATAGGAAAGCAGGCTTGATCACTTCAGCTGCTCAGGAGACCATCTGTTAATTATAGAGCTCACAAAACTTCATCTCATCATCTCTGTTTGGCTCATGACCCAGGGACTGAAATGGGAATACCTATTCAGACATTTAGGAGAACTGAAAGATAATAAAAAAGAACTCTAGGGAAAAACAACCCCAAATTTCCTTTAATGCACCTAGTCCATCCCACATATTTCAGAAAAATACCTTAATTTTTCTTTGTGCATACTCCTGGAATGGGCTTTGCAGGACACAAGTGTGCCTTCAAACTCTTCCTGCCACCTTGCTCTGCGGTGACCCACAGCCATCCAGGAGCTGAGTCCTCAGGCTGCTGCCTTTGTGCAGACCTGCTGCTCTCCCAGCTGCCTTCCCTTGCTGCCTTTCATCTACTACTCTGCTTACCATGTTTTCTGAGGTGAGGAATTGCCATCACCATTGCAAGAAGGCGCTGGGCAAGCCTGGGGCAGGGAGCTGCTCCTGCAGAGTGGAGAGGTGATGAATGAAGTGGGCAGTGAGTGACAGCAGCACCAGGATCACCCCTGCACACAGTCATGCTATAATGCAACATCTGGTGTAGCCTGGTCAAGTTATGCCACAATCTTTGTGTCCTGACTCTAAAAGTATTTGGACCCAAGTTTTTGATTTGTACAAGCAGGGGAGGCCGTGCACTACAACTCTGTGCTACCAGAGCATAAATAATAGGGGGGCTGGAGCACTGGCTCTGAGCAGGCCGTTCCATCTACAGCCAATCTCCACATTCACGGTCCAGGAGCAAAGTTGCCAGGCTGCAGCTTCAATTTTTTCTGATCCACCAAGTCAATTGGATGCACATGCAAGCTCTGGATCCTGAGATTTTATGGCTTTTTAATGAGAAGGTGAGAACTATTTACACTTTGCATAAGCTCTTCCCTAGAGACAGCAATCCTGTTCAGGGTTAAAGGCCTGCTAGAGCTACCTGCTTACCATATCTTTATCCTCTTCTCCAAGAAAGTACATCAGAGAGCAGAAAGTCAAGCCTCTCAGAGTACATCTAGCTTAAAAAACCAGCCCCCTGCCCCATATCGCTCATCCGTCTGCTCTGATGGCATCAGTGTTGCTCTGCACAGCACTGCAAGTACTGCTGATTGCAGAGCAGCAGCAGGAAGATGGGAATCATTAAAGCAACTCAGCCAAAGCCCTGTAATTAATTAGTTAGAAAAGCATCTTGGCGTTATTAGAGAGGCCTCAGCAGAGGAAGCGACACCTCTGTTCTAACAGATTCACCTTCCGCCAGAGCTGCTGCTGTGATGTTTGACATTGTGCTGGTGTAAACAGAAATTAGAAGTCAGTGTGACAGGGAGAGGAGCCACTGGCAGCACTGTGCCCTTGGCCAGGGCTGTGCTGTGTGCCGGGAGGTTTCCGTGCTTTGCTCGCAGGCAGAAATCAGATCCTGGAAAAAGCTCAGGTAGGGATGATTGCTGCTCAACCAGGAAGACCCTGATTTCTGCTGTGATTAAAAGCAAACCCAGATTTCCCAGGGTACTGAACATGAAGCTGGTTATCCAGGTGTTTGTGATTATAAACAACTAAATGTACACAAAAATGCCACCCAAGACTACAGGAACTGGTGTCTCCTGGGATCCAGACACATGCAGGATGCTGCTGTCCCTGGCAAACATGCACAGGCTGGCTGCATGGAGAACTGGGCCATGCTCAGAACTGCATATTCATGCCATGGAAATGTTGTGCTATTGCAAACTCCCACAGCTGTCATCAGCACACAGTACCATGGCCATGAGCCCCAGAGATGGAATAACACCCTATGGGGAGCAGCAGGATGCTGCAAGATCTATGTGTTGCTGAAAATAAGAGCATCAAAAAGAAGATGGAAACACAAGACTAAAATAGTCAGGATTAGTTTAAGGACTCCAAATTTCCTCTGGGGCAGGAGGCCAGGCAGTGTGGCTGGCCCATGGGGTGAGGAGGAGGTGGCAGGAGGCCTGGCTCTTCCACTGACCTGCTGTCATACCTTTGGCAACTCTTTTTTTTTACCATAGGCTAATTTTGCCCTTTCCCCAGTTGGTACTGTCAGCCTCTAGGAATTCATAAGTCTTGATTTGGGCCTCCAAACACCATGATTTTGGCTAAAAAATCCAGAGCTATAAGCATATACCTCTGAATTACGTGCCTTTTTGAGTGGCCTTGCGGTTTCTGACTCTTTATGGATCATATTTCCAACTGAGCAGGTCAGATTTTTTTATTATGATTATTATTATTTTAAATGAAAGCCAAGAATTTCACATAAGCACAGGGCTCTGGCAGCTTGAGTTGGCAGCACTGCCTGCTTTTCATGTGTCCTGCCTGCTTAGGCAGGGAGCATCTGAGGCATGGGCTGTCACTGGTCATGTCTGCAGAGCATCAAGCAAAACCTCCCCAGTCTCAGCTGGCTTCCTGAACTTCCCCAGGGCAACTGAGAAAAACCAGCCATTCCCCAGGTGTTTCCAGTGAGGGCTGTAGTTGGGATAACTCCTGAGTTTGGCCTGCATTAGAGCACAGGTAAGCAACACACTGGAAGTGACCAAGGAGTAGGCTCCTGTGGAAGATTTTTTGTGCATCCTATTTTGGCCCTGCTGTTGCAGCCTTGCCAAGGTGCTTTAAGTGCTCTTCAAAGCAGCAGAAAGACTAAGCTCTGAGAACTTGTCTGTGCATGCATTTGCTGTTCTCTTTGCCGAGTTTCAGATGAGGTCCTGGGCATACTCTGGGCAGAGGTTTGAGAGGAAGATTGTGTGTAATTGAACTGCCTTGCTCATCCCATGATGAGCAAAAAAACTCCAATTCCCCATGTTTTACCTTGCAGATGTGTGGATGCACCATGGGAAGCTCCCTGTCTGTGCAGCTGTCACCAGCTATGCAATAACAAGATTCTTGGCTTTGGCTATCAGCTCTGAAGCTCATCTCGTCACATTCTGAAGTGAAGATGTTCTCTGAATAAATGAACAAACTGACATCTTTAAATGAACTACAGATTCTTCCTCAGGTCAGCTTTGCAGAGAAAGCAAATATTTCAGGGGAGTATGGTTACTGCTCAGAGCTCTCTGGAGCCAGCCCTGCTAACTCCTCTGCGGTGGCTGTAAATCTGATGGTGGTTCAGCTGAAGGACCTCACAGATGCTATTTCAGGCTGATATAATGTACCATAAATGGGATTGAAAGCACCCATCTATAGCAGACAAAGCCTTTCTGGTTCATTCAAACACCAAGGAAACCGACCATTGTATATATGCACAGTTGGGATTCATCCAAAAGTGAGTGGTAGCCAAAAGAATTTACACGTTCCCTGGCTGGGAAATATGTTGATTTCAGAAGGCAGCAAAGGTAATACAAGGATACAGGGAGACTCCCTTGCCTGGCATTTAGAATTTGAATCTCATCCTTGGACTCATGGTGAAAGGGAAGAGTCCCAGAAGGACAGAAGAGCCCCCATCATAAATGATATTCCTCATTTAGAGGCAACAAGGTATTTGGTCACCATGGGATGGCAAGAAAACAGAACCTGCTCTAGAGTCTCTGGCTGAATTTTAGGCGGTGTCTATCTCACTGAAGTGATACATCGATAAACACAATATAACAATCAGCTTGTGGAATGCATTTCTATAAAGCCCTGCAGAGAACCAAAGGGGTCCGGAAAGGTTTGGAGGCGCAATTCTTCAACTCTCGGTACAGGAACAGCCACCAGCCCCCTGTGTATTGAGAGAGGTTAAAAGCAATCACTTAACCTCAAATGAAGACGATGGCAGGGGGAGCCTGTCCTCAATGCCTGAGACTATACCCAATTAACGGGGTCAGGGAAGGGTCCCTCGGGGCAGACGGCCACACCAGGGGTACACAGGGTGCCCTGGGAAGCTGTGCTCCTGGCACTGGTCCCACGTGGGCCACAGAACCAGAGGGATGCGTGGTCTGATCCTCCCTGGCAGTTTCTGTGCAAAATGGGGCCAATTTGCTGGGAAGCTTCCCACTCCCAAGGAGGAAAGAGGTGGGCTGCGAGTTTAACAAACATTTTGGTACTTGGAAGTCATTCCCAGCTCTCATTTAACACACAGACTGCATTTCCCGTTGCTAACTGGCAGCAAAGAGCTCATCAACATTTAAATAAGAGGCTTGTTAATGCCAGCGTGAGGCAGGTTTGCATGCCAAGGCTGGCTAAGGTTTCATGCCAAGGATTTTCTAAGAGAGAATTTCTCTAGGAAACTCCTTTAAAAGGAATAATTCACTAGCGGTTAAAGAGAGCGAGGGCTTAATTTGAAGAGGTGCTGAGCTGGTTAAGTCAAATGGATGGTGCAAGAGCTGAAAGCCTGTGAAAATCAGACTCCAGCTTTTAAATCAATTAACTGAAGAATGGCATGTGGAATTTTGCAACTGATTATGCTTTCTGCGATGCAATAACTGAAGGAAAAAAAGGCTACACATAACCCCTTCCTTCAGTGTCTCTGACTCGCCCATTGATGGTAAATATGCTCAGGTGAGGCTTTAAATGCACCTGTTACCCGAGTGTGGGAATATTAGGTTCTACAAATGGTCAAATGTGCCTTAGTGCAGGGAGGATGTGCAATATTTGGCTCCGTTTCTAGATCTCAAATGAGTCCTGCAAATTAAAAAGCATTTTTGTTCTGGGACTTTGTTTTGAGCCTTCCATATGGAGACAAAGTCCTCATCTCAGAGCCACTGGAGAGGAAGGGTGGCAGTTTTGGCAAAGCTAGAGGGTCCTGTGCTATATGCCTCTATAGCATGGTTTACTGCCTTTCCTTGTTCCGTCACAGAACAGGAGTAACGTCCGTGGTGTCGGAATATGCACATGGTAATTGGCTTTTGCTGTAATTAAATGCCTCGGTGCCAGCGTTTAATCAGCCGCCAAAGCCGTTTATTGCCTCATATACGGCTGCACCACGAGCATTACCCCTTAATTAGTTGCTAAAATAGTGATGATTTAGCACTGTCTTTATATTTATACTTTAAGACAGCAGATTCAGTCCAACACCAACAACATGGCAAGATAAAAAAGCAGACCATTCTACTATACAATGATTTGGGCTTATTTATTCTTCCTTACCTCATGGAAAACAGTGTCATGTGTAACTCCTGGTGACACCACACTGGAGGTGGTTAGCACTTGGAAAGCAGTTGCTACATCTCTGCTCTGCTCCAGAGCTGACCTTGTGTATTTTAAGTGGATTCAATATCCATAAAACATTGTCCCCAATAACTCTCAGCAGCAGCAGAAGTGTAAGCTTCGCTCCCTTTGACTCACCATTACCAGGACTGCCTGTCAGGCAGAGCAGGGGCAGAGAGCTCCCAGTCTTCCTCACAGAAAGGACCTTCTTGGTGTCACTGGAGTAGTGGCACTTCGTTTTGCACGACCCTGGCAGGTTGTGACATGTGACACTGGCAGCAGTAGCAATTCTCCTGACAGCCCCACCCAAACTCCTCTTCCCCCTTTTCCCCGCTTGTTTTTGCAGCCATGCTGGTGCTGTGTGGTGCAGCCACCTGCCAGTTTTGGGAACGGAGCAGTGAAAGGGCTCACTCACTTGTCCATTCATCTTCTCCATTTCAGTTGTCTGAAAGGAAGAGGTCTGGTCTGATCTTTCAGAGTCCCTTGACAGTTAATGGCATGAGAGAGACCTCTCCAGAAAGCAGTTCACCCTGCCACGAAGAACTTGCCAAAGCCATGTTAGAGGAATGGCCCTTTGGAAGTGTCCATCTCTCACAGAGGGAGCCCTGCTGCTCTCGCATTGGGCTCTTTCCTTCCAAACTATTATTCCAAACCCTTCCCAGAACACCACTGCCTGCTAAGACCAGCACTGGGGACAGATTTATCAGCCTTCCAGGTTTCTTTTCCACTTTGAAAACCCCTGAGGAAGCTCAGGAAGCCCCTGAAATCTTCTCAAAATTGACTAGAAAGCAAAATAAAGCTCTCTTTTTGACACAGAAGTCAGACAGGAGGTTAGCCTATGTAAACATCAAGATAAACATCCCAGACCCACCTTTCTTCAAAGCCAGGTGGTTAAATCTCCAGCAGCCACAGCTGGAGACAGCCATTGCGCCAGGAGAACACAGGGTATGACTGCTTTTCATCTGACCAGGGATGTCACCAACAGAGCCAAACAGTCACCTCTGCCTCCATCCTTCCCTTAGCCCGGGAACAGCCCCCATTGGCACCTGGATTTTAGATGCACTTCACTCCCAAAGCTTTCATTGTCTTCAAAGGATTCTGGTAGCCTTTGATTGCAAGAAAAGCAGTGCCAAACTATGGAATTAACAGCTCCCCCACCCTTGGCCCTTGCCTCTGGCCCCTGGCCTGCTAATGCATTTTGATTTGTGTGTGGACAACGTATCCCTGGAACTTTTCCATCGTAACACATTTAGGAAAAAGTACCTTGTGCTATAAAGGAAGTAATAATATCGAGTTTGGAAAACTATATAGCAGTTTGAATAGACTTGAAAGGCCACACCATCACACTCCCTTTACTGCCAAGACAAAGCCTGTCAGACTCCCGTGTCCTGTAGGAACAAGCTGCAGTTTGTCCTTTCCTGAGGGAGAATACAGGCCCTTCCTAAAGTCCCCTGGGGAAGGGGAGGAGGAGCTGGGAGTGAGGCTGCTGCCTGCGCCTCCTTCCATGGCTAACAAAGCATCCCCTGACAATATATAACCTACTAAAGAAGTCCTTCATTTTCCCTGGTGCTGGGAAAGTAAGGATGGGATTTAATTTACAGCCAAGAATATTTGGTCTGGACAGTAGGAGAGACTGTTTGAGGGTGAAGACAGCACTGCTACAGAGAAGACTGCCAGGGGAGGTTGTGGGATCTCCATATGCAGATGTCTTCAAGGTCACACTAGATAACGTTTTCTTGGGAATGACATGGGGGGAATGGCTTTAGCTGTATTGTGTGGCTTGGGATCTTTCTACAACTCTCAAAACTTCTTTAAGATAACCACTTCTGCTGATAGGGAGGACAGTATTCGTCTCATTTAACCCTTAAAGGCACAAACCAAACCTGTCTCAGATGCCTACCTAAAGAAAAGATGTAGCTTCTCCACTGACAGGAGGGCCACCTTAGACAACAAAGCTGTCTTCCAGGCTGCTAAAGTTCATGGAAAAGAATCCCACCTTGAAGATGATCTGTGCAGCTCTGTGCAGGAGATTTCTGAGAGAAAAGGGCTTTTATAGAAAGGTCCAAAGACAGAAAGGGTAGAAAAACAGAGGCTTTAAGCAGGGTGCAGATATTTAGCATGTGTTTGTGGAAAAGCTTACCGGTATACTCTGGACTCCCCACCACATGAAGCTGTTCTGTCAGGGAGAGTGCTCGGTGCTGCACCAGGTTCTCTGGCTGGAGAGGTGGAGGTCAGGCTGTGTGGCGACCAGTGATATTTCCTAAGCATGTGGGAGAAATCTGGTTATGTACTGCAAGGATAGCCTAGAAACAAGTTTCTAGAAGAGATAGGCATTGCTAACCACACTTCTTTCTACTCTCCCCATAACAGTTTGAATAATGTTCCTCCATTCAGCTGCAGAGCAAGGTGTCTGGCTCTGCTGTCACCCCCTCTCAACCCAAATTTGAGAACATTTGTGGACACCTTCCCATATAACCCAACCCTGCAGATTACTGCATGGGTTAGAAATTGAGTGCTCTCCACTGCAAAGGCACACATTTTTAAGAACAGTGCAAAATTCATCAAGAGATGGTCAGTATGACAGGGGGGAGCCTCTCTTGGACACTTTTGCATCCTTACTTTACCCAAGAGTGAAAGAGACTCTTGAATTAGGTATGCTCAGGAGCCACACAATGAAATTTTGAACCTAGAAGAGAAAAAGGTGAAGGATATGAAGTATAATTGCAGGTGGAGCCTGGGAGAAAGTAAATACCATTCAACTTGAAAAAATAATTTCACACGCTAGCAAACAAAAATGAAATTTATAAGAAGTTTATTGGATTGGTAAAATGTAATAAAAAAGCATTTGTGATACTTCTTCTGCAAAGAAAAAAGGCATCTGGCGATTTTGCATATTTATTTTCCCTTACAAAACATTTGAAAAGCATAACTGATAAAAAGGATAACAACTGAAAGAGCAGAGCAAAGAGGAAAATACATCTCAATATAATTGGATAATGCATAATAAAAATACAGAAAACACATGCTTAAAACAGCTTTCATTCTCTTACTGTAAAAAGTCATTTTACGTGTTGAATAAAAAATATATGCCGGTTTGCTCTGAAAATCGCAGTTTAGAAGAGGTAACTAGCTGAGAACAAAATATATATATCTATATATATTTATAAATATAGAAAACGTGTATATGCTGCATCTGTCCTCAGAACAAATTGGAATAAATGATTTTCAATTCATGCACACAAGTTACCAGAGAAAAAACTTCATTTATTGCTTAGCAGATCGATCCTGTAAGGTGCTGATTGCATTTCCTGAGTGCCCTCAAAGCCCTATGGAAGTAGTCAGTGAGGGAGACAAGTGGCCTGATGGGTTCAGCGACAAGGGGGGCTACTCAGCAGCTCACAGGAGGTGCACTCAGCAATTCACAGGAATCGGGAAAATTCCAAGGGCAGCAGGATTAGGCCCCCCACAGACTTGGGTAGTGCTTTTGCTCAGCAGGGAGTAAAACTCTGGTACCCCCAAGCTCTGACAGACAGGAGACCAGTCCTAAAAGCTCAAGTAATGTTACTTCATTAGGATCCGAGGGCGTAGAGTGTGCAGCAGCAGAAGCATTCCTCATATAGGAAGTGCTTCCTTGTGCCCCTCCTTGCCCGGATCCCTAGGCTAGTGATTCACATTTAAAAGGAAGATGCTTCCCATACCACTGAGAGCCTCTGTCTGCTGACACCGGACAAGGAGGAGAGTGGCCAGTCACACTCCATCCCAACTGCAACAAAGGCAACAATGCAAAACCTTCATCTCAAGGGCTAAACCAACAACCACCATGAAGCTGAAACACCCCCTCAAACCACTGTGAATTACTGCATATCCACTACAGATCATCCCTGGTGAACCCTCGAGCAGACAGGTCTGCAACTGGTAGGGATAGGCCAGAGCATAGCAGCTACGTAGGACAAATACATTCCTGGGGGCACTTCCTCCTTGCAGTCTTAAAGAGCTGAATCATTCTCCCAGCCTTTAGGAGGCTCTCCATGAGGCCTGTAGCCAAGAGGAATCCTTCTGGAATGACCTATGTGTGTTTCATACCCCCTTGTATCAGCCCACAAGTAAAGCCAGCATGAGAGATTGGGCTCTGAAACATGACAAACCTCCGCTGTTTGTTCTGTTCCGGAAAGTGACTTTAATAAAACTGCAGAATTAGTACTTGGGGTCTCTCATTTGACTAACTAGAGGGAAGGCACTGGAGGCTGCTCTCCAGTCTCTCTGACTGTCCAAAACACAAGTTGTGGCATAGGAAAGTATAGGACCATTAGGGAAGTTGATGTCTCACCAAGGCAGATCCTTCCTAGCAAGACTGTGAGAAAAAGTCCAGGCATTACTTGGCTCTGCTCATACCTCTACCAATACTCAGTTCTCACTCTCCAAAGAGACAGCAGAGGAGGTCACAGTGGTGCAGTTCGGAGCATCAAAACATCAACTCTTTCCCTTTATTTATTCCCCTGCATTTCCAATACACCTTGCATTTCCTGTCTGACGACAGCAGGGAAATGTTTGCTAAAACATTATTTTGAGGTTTGAAAATGAGAGCATATCAGCCTTTTTAATACAGTAGCACCTGTCAAACTTTGGTTCACCTTCAGATTTTCTCTTCTAGCATTATATAAAAAATGAGTGATGGAGATTTTATAAGAGAATATTAAGGGAATAAATTCTTCAGATATGAATGAGACTGGTGTTTTTATTAGGACGAGATGTTTGAGGAGATATACCCAAGTACCTCTGCTACAGAACAGTTGCCCACCAGACAAAGCAAGTAAAGCAGTGTGTAAAGCAAGACAAGCTGTACTGATGGGATAAGCCATTGCTTTGCTTATCCCCATGGAGAACAGATGCTCAGCATTAGCCTCTTGCTTCTGTCCTCCATCGCTCTCCTAGTTCCCATCTCTGCTCAGCACTAGGACTGTTTCTCTGCTGCCCATAGAGGAGCTCAGCAGGTCTCTGAAAAGGCACACAGTGAAGGAAGTGGAATACACTTTTTGTAAAGGCAGCTCTGTCAATAGCCTACTTGTCACCTTGATGGTTGTTCTGTTGAGATGCTTGTCGGGAGCTTAGCTACTTAGGCACATTAGAAATACTACTTTTTAGGTGGATAAAGCAAAGAACCAGATCAGACCTGGGGGACAAGGGACAAAATGTCCATTTGCCAAACTGGAACGGCTTTCCAGCCCACACAGAGCTGTCAGTAAAGCACTGGCAGATGCAAAACAGTGCTCCAGTTTGGATTTTCAATGGGTACCATCTCAACACAGTTGAAACTCAAACTACAACCTCCGGCTGTGCATTTCAGTGCAAACTGCTCTTATCTGATGCAGCCCTGAATGAAACATTAGCACAAAGGCAGCCTAATTGGAACAGCATCTTCTCCTCCCTCCCTGAAAATCCTCATCATTGCACACAATCCCATAGCTAATGGCAGAGAGAAAACAGCTGATTCTGGCAAAATACTCACACTAGGAAGGCAGGATCAAGCCCTAGGCTGGACGCAGACTCACCACGGGGAGCAGCGTTGGCTGTGGAGAGGATGAGGTTGACCTTACTCCCCTTAGCAGGCCTTCCTCACTCCCATGCTGCAGCAGTGTGGAAAGCTGGAGCTGGAGCAAATGTTTGCAGAGGAGCTGCTGGGCTCTGGCTTAGGTTAGCGAACAGAGGGTGTCATTTTTCTCCTTGTACACCACCAAGGAAGATTATAAAAGCAATGAGAAAATACACTGGATGGCCATCTCCCTTTCATTTTGAAATCTAAGCATTTCCCCCAGTGAAGGCATTCCTCCCATGTAGGATTCCTATTTTGAAAACCATTCTATATCAGACTGGAAAATATTTTTATTGCATTTGCTGGTTCCAAATTCTAGGTAAGCTCTCCTAGACAGAGCTCCTAACTGTTTTCATTCAGTGCCCAAACCAAAGTGGCTCCATACCCTATGGGAACCAGGGCAAGACTACAACTCAACAAATGAAAAGTAAAAATAATGATACCTTGAAAAAGCACATGGTCCTGATTAAAAAAAATGCTGAATAAGCAAAGCTACTATGGAACAAAATCAGCAGGAAACACAGGAACAGCCATTAAAATAAAAAATCAGAGCAATTCTGCCCTTTATTTTCTTGCCACGTTTATTATTTTCACCTCTCTCTTCTCAAAGATGAAGTGGGGCAGGCCAGTTCTTTTTCCTTTTCAAACTGGCTTTGCTCTCTGGGCTGTCACACTGCTGGCACAGCCCTGCAGAGACAGGACTTCCCAAACTTCAGGGGAATGCTGAACTGGGGCTGTTTTTAAAACATCAAACTATTCCTGTTCACTGTACACTCTGCTTCCAAAAATAAAACAAGCATCCGAGTCTTTAAACAAGTAGATGGACCCTTTAAAGTCTCATAACAATATTTCAAACCTGGGGTAGGAGGGATGGGAACGGGAGTATATTTTCCTACTAATTGGAAATAATGAAACTGATGTTTGTGGATATGAAATGCTGGGTAATAACAAATCAGAGGTCTGTTGCTGAGCCTGTTCTGCCAGCCAGCCTTTGTGAGAAAAAGACAGCAAGAGAGTGTTTTTTTCTTTGCATTGATGAACTTAAAATGAAAGCAGGGGCAATACATGGGAAGGAAAAGGGTAGACAGGTACAGGGCATGGAAATGATTTGCCTGGAGCAACCACAGAAGTAAGCAGAAAAATGGCAAAAATAATGTCTCCTTATTTCCTTAGCCCTGGTTCCTAAAACTAGTTTGGGACTGAACTGGGGGAAGGGGAGGAAGGAGCAGCAATTTGAACACAGCAGATGCTCCAGTTAAACCATATCTTCCCAAAGAGGAACCGCGGGTGGGGGCAGGGGAGATGGCTATTATTAATGTCCTTCCGTATATAGCAAAGCAGACATCCTGCATAATGGCAACACAATACATCAATAATAGCCCAAGAATAGCTTCCTACCGGTTTTTTCCCCCTGACAGTTAGAAACATAAAGAGAAAAATCAAGCTGCTGAGATAAATAGCTGAGTCTCCACCCCCACCTCAAATTGCCTTGGCATATTTTAAGAGATAAATGGTTCTATGAGAAATTTAAATAGCTTTCTCTTTTCTTTTTTGGCAGCTGCAGGAACTGGGTCAGGTGTAGAAATTATTAATTTAGAAGCCTGAAAAACCCATGTTTGAAACGAAGTTGGTTTTTTTTTTTCCTTTTAAGCATCAACTTTCTTAGAAGCAGAGTTACAAAAAAATAAAAAATAATTGAGGGGTATTTTTTAAACAGAATTCAGGTTAAAAATAATGAAATAACAGTGGAAGCTGTAGGAAAGGGACAATTTGTGTAACAGTTTAATGGACATTAAAAGTATCCGTAGTAGATTGTTAATGGGTTTTTTTGCAGAGTACAGTATTTGCCTAATGGCTTTCATTCCTCTTGATCAAACATAGCACTGGGAGTCTGCCTTGAGGAAAAAGTCTGGGGGGCATCATTCTGTAGCTTTACCCAAAGTTCAGTGCGTGTTTCCAAAGAGACAGAGATTACTGCAAAGTGACCAGCACCAAACACTCCCACAAGGAGCCCATTATTCTCTTGCAGGTCTCAGAACTGACACCCCAGGGAGCTCATCTGCTGGAGGCTGTGCTCGCTGGTGCTCAGAGCTGGTGAACCTGGTACTGAACCATTTGTAAATCAGTGCCTGCCCCCTCCCACTCAAGTTACTCCTGCTTTCCACATTGATACCAGGATTTGTAACACGGCTTCTCTGCACGATGCCAAAAGCCATCTCCCTCCTCATGCCATATGGGGAAGGATCTCTTTGCAACCATAAAACCTTGAATCTTAGAGAGAAAAAAGGTCAAATCCTGTAGGAACAGCTCCGAGCAAAGAAATGCTGAGGAACTATCTCACAGGAGAATACACTAGTTAAGACCTGTAAAAGGTTCAAATTTCCAGTCCTATAAAGAACTCCGAGGTCTTGAAAGACACCCAGTTGGCAGGCAGCCCACTTCCTCTGCTGCACGGCTGGTAAAATCCTCCTGTTCCTCTTTGTGTGTCCCAAATCAGGCGGATACCTGAGAGGGAGGAGGAGTCCCTCGTTCATACTCGCTGCACCTCGCAGGGCTCACAGCTTGTGCTCTCCTTCCCTTAGTGACCAATCAAAAATTTAAAAAGGTGACAAAGAGCCAGATGTAAATAGAACTGCAGTGCCTAGAAAGTCAGAGCACAGATAGGATCAGAAGACAGACTGTAATTACAGGCCCTGCTACTTATTACATAGGCCAGTTGGGCTACATGAGCCTTTGGTGGAAACTTCCTGTGCAATTAATAAAGGAGAAACAGAATACTTTTGCAATCACTTTTCTAGCTTTCACTGTGGGGGTCCAATCCTGCCATCCTGGATTAGCTCTAATCATAGACAATCTTTCTCTGCATAAAATGAAGGCATCTGTTCCGTAAGACTAACCAAAAAAAAAAAAAAAAAAAAAAGAAAAAAGAAAAAAGGACAAAACCCTCCTTGCAAACCTACACCATGCAATCAAGAAGGAAAGGAAACTGATCCTGATCCCCCCCCCAGATCGTAATCTGACAATGTTTTCAAGGCATCTGGCAAAAAAGGAAGAAGAAAGAAGAATGCTATGAAATATTTAAAATCCTACTTCTGTCAAGAATACATAAGAGAAGAAAGGTGAGTTTGAAAGGGCTGCATTATTTGTAAGGTAAAACCTGAAAGCACCACCTTTTGCATAGAGGCATGAGGTGCCCTTGGCCTGAGCCAGAGCAGTCCTGAGAACAAATACCAGGCACTGATTCAACAGGCACTGGTGTGACAAAGTCAAGGCTGGGTGTGAGAGGGACCAAAGCGCTGTCCTGCATCACCCTGGGATGTACCACGGGACATGGAGGGTAAGGACACGGGTTGGTAATACAGCAAAATAGCTGCACCTTTGCAGCCAGCAACTCATCCTCCTCATCTAAAGCTTGAATCAGATTTTCAAGAGCATGAAAAATGGAGCATGCCCAGGGGAAGATTTCTCCTAAAGGCATTTTTTTTACTGCTGAGATTCTCACCAAAGAGACTTCCAAGGAAGGGGAGACTGCGCTGTGAGATCTGAGATGCATCAAATGACACTTTGCTTTTCTCCTGCACCCAGGATATTGCCCTTTCCAATCACAAAACCCCACTGGTACAGAGCAGGAAGACTTCATCTGGGCCTGACCACTGGGATGATCCCAATCCCATCACTAGAAGCAGGCACAGAAAAGGGCTGGATGTGCCCAGCTGTCATAAGCAGGGAGCCCCCAAGCAGATATTCAGGAGTTCCAATGCTCAGCTGAGCCTTTTTCTTGGTCACCTCCACCTGCGTGCTGTACAGTCCCAGTAGAAACCATAACAGACTTCAGGACTGGTATTGGGCATACAAATGGGACCAAAATGATCCTGAAACGCTGACACAAAACACACTTTGGAACAAAACTGGCACAGCCACAATCCCCACAATGCTTGTGTAAGATAGAAAGAAAGAATCCCTAGAACGTATTTATCAAAAGCCATTTTATGCAGATTTTTCCTTCTGAATATTTAAAACATGGTGAATATTAAACTTCAGAGATTCTTAATATGTTCCAAAGCCCCATGGACCTTTGAAATGCTAGCTCATCAATATGCAACATCTAATCTTGTCAGGAAAAAGAAAGGGGGGGGGGGAAGAAAAGCTATTCATCCTCTGCACACAGAGGTTACAGTGAGACTCCCAAGGAAAATAAAAAAAAAAAACACCAAAAAACTTCCAGCATCTTATGCAATAGGTTAAATTTACTCTGGTTGGGAAAGTTTCACTTTCTGCAAGAGAGAAAGTGCCTGTACGTGCATAGCTACTGGAAGCTTCGTCTGAAGTGTGAGGCTGAAACTGTGTAGCTGGATTACAGTAAGTAGTTTATTAAAAAAAACAAGGCTTGTGGTTTTGCATCCTGTTCCAGTCCAATGCAGTCTCAGGATCCCCTCTCCAAAGGCCAGCAGACAGTGCGCCACCTAAAAATCCATTCTAGTCCAAAATGCTGTGGTTGAAATGGTTTTGCTTGTTTATAAAGTTTAGTGTTTCATATCGCTTGCATCTGACCTTCAGCAGAAAGAAAAGCTCAGTTAAATTGTGCAAATATGTACCAAATGGGAGCAAGGGAAGGCAGCCAAAAGTGCTGCATGAGCTTTTGCAGGGCTGCAGCCTTTTAGGAGCACCAGTTGGATGAACTGGATGAGAGGCCAAATTGATTTAGGCTCCAGGCAGGAGCTTAAAACACCATGACATCCAAATTCACAAAGAAAATGTTCTGTTACTGCAACCCCAAATTTCCTGCACATGAAAACAGTGTTTTCTTTCATCTTTAGGAGATGCTTGCTCTGTAATCCGACATTTAAAAATGAACAAACAAACAGGAGTCAGCTGACAAAGGATTCTTGCTGGTGAATGGAAGTAGGTCACTCTGAATATTTAGCCTTTACAGTCTGGCTTAATATTAGTGTTGTACACAGAGCAGTAACCAAACTGCACTGGAGACAGGGAAAGACTCTAATTTTGTCTTTTCTGTGAAAATTAGCATTAATGTTCTGCATTGATGTCCAATGCCTCCCCAGCACCCAATATCTGGCTAATTAAAAGAAAAACCACAACCACAAAGCAAACCACACACTAAATTAAACAACAACAAAAAACCCTTACTGGTCAGCCTGCATTTAAAGACATCTCAGTATGAGTAACTGGGGAGAGAGGAATTTTCCTGAAGGAACATAAAAGAAAATGAAAGCTCTACGTACAAGACCAAATAAAATCTTCTGTCTCTCATGAATGCAAATTCTGGCTGCCCTTTTACATAAACATATTAAAGGAATATAACTGGAGAAAAAAAATAAAAGAGGAAAGGCTAATAAAATCATTTTTGAGGAAAAAATATTTAAAAAACAAACTATCCTTCAAACATATTTCTTCATGGTAAATCCCTGCAATCATGTGGTTCTAAATTACATGGTTAAATATGACTGAAAAAGTAAGGCACAATTTCATAATCATTTTAAAAGCAATAATTATAACAATTTTCTTTGATATCCATATGGCAGGCCACTGATACTAAGGACGCACAAAACTACTTGATTAAAGATCTGAACAAGTTTTTCCAACTACTAGCTAAGACTCACAATACCTCGGTGAAGTAAGTAAGAAACCATCTTTACTGCAAAGATGAGTGCACATTGAGGACATGGAAAAAGTGGGTAAGAGAGAGGCTTGTGGACAAGGGGAGGCAGAGGCAGGAAAGCAGAGACACCCCAAGGGTGATGTTTCTGGGGAGGGACTCTAACCCCTGGAAATGTAAAGGTAATGCCACCACTGGGGCTTCTGTTTCCTTCCTCATTTTCTAAAAATCTAGGTAGGATGAGAATACTGGACAAATAGTAAAATTTAAAAAGGAAAAAAAAAAGTTTTAACTGGATGCTCTTGCTACCTGTTAAACACTGTGCTTCCACACGAAGCCAAAGAGACCAGGGACACGTAGTCAGGAATAAAGCCCAGTGGAGTGTAAGTAGCAACAGTCAATATTGCATCCTATATTTCTACTCAGTTATAGCCCCACAAACACCTGACATGTGTGTGTGTATATGCCAGACTGCTCTGCAAGGGTGGAACTTAAGTTTTTTTCAGACCACAGCAGAAAATTTCCAGATTGAAGTGAGAGCTGTTCCTCAATGTCCACCAGGAAACCTACTGAGGTTATGTTTTTTCCTCTTAGATTTTTAGATGCTGGATGAATGTTATAATTTCACAGGTGTAAAGTCTGTTCTCAGGCTCCAAATGCCAGTTGGGCAACCAACAGTTGCAGATTCAAAGTTGAAATGCTGAGGAAGACAGGTAATATTTCTAGAAATGTTCAAGGAAAAATGCCATTCCCAAGCCCAGAAAGGAGATGAAGTTCAATCAGTATCTCCTGATTTTCATGGTAGTTGCCATAATGTGCTTACATTCTTCAGTAATTTCAAGGGAAAAAGCCAAACAGAAAAAGACCCCAAGATAAAAACAAAGAAGAAATTTGCAGTTGCCACAGAAAAAGACACTGGCAGTCCCTATAGCCAGCCACTCCATGGCTTTAAGATGGATAAGAAAAATGAATCCAACAGAAGTAACACTGTTATTTCAAGAGTCACATTACTTGGATTGTTCTAACAAAGGAAACAGTGACTTCAAAATTAGCAAAACTAGTTAAAAATACGGAAAAAACATCTTGTGAAAAGTTTCAAAGCTTTCTTTTTTTTTTTTTTTTTTTTTTATTTCTCCAGGTCCAATATTGAACCATTTCCCAAGAACATTTGCTTGGTTTTAAGTAGAATTTTTATCTAAATAAGTTTTCAAAATTGTAACAGAAACTTTAATTTACCAGCAGAAGAAACCCAAGAACTACTAAAAACTGTGAAAGACGACATGGGTCTTTGAGAAATAAAAGTATTTGTTAACAATTCTGAAATTTATTTAGATAAAAAATCAGTATAATTTTAATCATAACAGTAAAAACAACCCCCAAAAAATGTTGTGGGTAACATTGCAAAAAGAGAGAATTTCTCATTTAAAAAATGGCCCTTCTGGTACCACGTAATTTAGTGTAAAAATTGCAACCAGCTCTAACTGGAAATAGTGTTCTCACAGCTCTCTTGGTCTGTATTTTACTAACCTCTAGGTTATGGAGCAGTTCCTGCCCTCCTTCCACAACAAGCCCTCAGGTACCATCGCTGGTGTTTTCTCGTGGGAATTCCACCACAGTGGGATGGTTCAGCACCCCCTCTCCAAGAGCCCCAGCTTGCAGTACTGAACCTGTGCGAGGTGCTGTCCACCCAGGCTGCTGAACAAACAGCAAATCAACACCGTGACCCCACTGCAGGAACCAGACACCAACAGACACCAGTCAGCAACTCAAACCCTTTCTGAGCCGCTCAGCGCAAGCACCAGGTGTCTAACATTTATCCTTGACACGGGATTTCTCTCAAGAACCTTCTCTCGGGTCCCGTTATCTCTTGCCTTCCAGACTTTCTCAAAATCAAAAGGAACCAGCATTTATCAAACCTAAGCCAGGCATGAGCTAACCACAGCCAGGCAGCAGCCATAACAGGCCCAAAGAGATTTCAGACAGACTTGTCGAATATTCTCTTTAACAACCACCGTTTCTTTAAAGACACTTTTTTTCTCATTCTTCACAGGCACATTTTGCTGATAGGCAGAAAGTCAACTTAAGGCCTGTGTTTTGTGAAAGCCTTGCTCCTGCTATCGGGATGAACACTATGATGTAGAGTGACAAACACTTTGGTACTCCCACACCTCTATGATTAAGTCATTACCCAAGTGTTTTGCAGCCATGATAAAAATCTAAGAATTAAAATATTAACACCCCTCCCAAAACCAAAATTAAAGGTGTGTTATCTGATGGGCTAAAGAATTGGTGTGGCTTTCTGTTTTTAAAAGCAATGTTCAATGAATAAAATGAGTGACAATAAAACCATCACATTCACAAAATACTAGTGTTAGCCTTGGGGATATGTTTAAGGATTGGGATGTAACCAAGGCAACCCAATCTCCTGGAGAAAGTTTAAGCAGTTTTAAAGCCATTGCTCAAAGATACAATAAACCTGGCTGAAGGGCTACGTGTGACATATGGAAGGTGCCACAACCACCCAACACAAAGCACTGGTCTTGTAACAACTCAACCTCCTGTCATCCAAATGTTACATTTGATCAGCTGCGGTGTTCTCCTGCAGTTGGCGTAAGGGTGACACAGGAGGCGTTTGCTGGATAATTTGATAGAAATCTGACTGTGCCCACATCCTACTCAGATCAAACGTGTATGATTAGGGGATAAAGAACCAGTCTGGTATTAATGGCTTATGTCACATCATGCAATGGCTTTAAGTCTGCACTTAAACAAACCCCAGGGACTTAAAAATATTTTGCTAAATTAGAACCTGATCCTGGGCCCTGTCTGGCCACACAAATCATGGGATCAGGCCCAACTTGCCAACAAATGCTAGACAAAGACAAAGCAGCATAAGCAGAAACTGCAGACTTAAACAGAAATGTTTGTGTGATCTTCCAATTCTTTCTGAAAGGAACAGTTTGGACATTACCAAAGCCACAGATGATGTGAATTTTTGTCATGGCTAAGAAGGTCCAACTTGAGAAAAGCAATGTCTCTTTGGCAAAAAGATTCCTTCTTTGGAACAGATAAACATGATATATTATAAATATGTGATAAATATTGTGATGAAGCCATATCCCAGTGGTTCTTAATTGCAGTGCAATTGAGATAAATCCCACCAGCATTTCTTATTAAATCCTGAAGGATCAGCAGGGAGATTTCCATATACATGTGGGTGATGAGAGCCTCTGTGATGTACATACAATATCTTTCAAATGTATTTATAGCAATTTTGGAAAACAAAACCACACAGAATAAAGAAGAGGGTTTTGGACACTCAATCCTTCCAACAGGCAGATGGCTTTGGTGTCTAGGGGTGAAAAAAACCCCATCACAGTACCTTTGCACAGATGTGTCAGGTCTACAAACCAGCCACAGCACCTCAAACATCAACACTGTTCAATCTTTGTCAATCATATTTCATCCATGAAGTATTTAATGCTTGAAAAGTTTGGCTCTCACCTCCCTGCATGCCAGCCCAACTCACCACAGCACTCTCGTAACAGAGAGGATTCAGAGCTGGATCTCCTGGCTGGCTGCGTGCATTGAAATGGGCTGGAATCCCAGGCCTACATACCAGCAAACTTTTCTGGAAAGAGAAAATAGAGCTCCAGAAATCAGTAGTTTGTGCTAGTCTGTGACTAGTTTAATCCCCATAATGTCTCTGGGAAACTGCAAAGAAGCTCTCTCATGCAGAGGGCAGAAGATAAGGAGCCATATGACTTGCTCAGTCCAGCCTATGGCAGGGCCGTAAAAAGCCCAAAGGCTCTGAACTTGAGTCCTTAGTCTAGGCCACATTCTGCTGGAAGGCACAGCAGCTTCTTCCCATCAGTTACCTCAGCATTATTCAGGAGAGTCTCATCAGCCACTTGATTTAACACTCACAAGAGTAAGGAAGACCAGAGCTATGTTTTCTGCCTGATGAATGGCTCGTTGTGCACCCAAATGCATCACATTATCACCTGTGCTTGTATCCCAGCACTGACCTCCCCCGTTTTTGTAGGGTTAGTTCAAACTAGATTTGCTCAAGTATTTGCAAGGTTTTTTGGACTGGTAGTGGTGCAGACTGCGTGTCAAGAAGCGAGCTCAGAAGGACCTTACATGCCACGGTTCAGGGAGCAGAAGCCCAGGTGGAACCTGGTGGGAGCCAGAGTGCCAAAAAATCTGTTTATGTCTGAGGCAGTAACATTCTTGCAGGCCAGGGTAGAAATCCAGGATAAAAAGTCAAACTGCTTCAGCACAGCCCCTATGGTGGTGAAGGAAGTCTTCTGCTCAGTGATGCTACCCTTCTACAAAGAAGGATTCATTTCAAGCTGTGAATTTTGGGAAACTTCCCTGACACTGGTGAAGTTTGCCAGCATATAAACCATGTAAGGAATGGAGGTTTCAGACTGTTATTTCTGTATTTGAATTTACCACAGACAGCTAAAGCTACTGAATATCACAGTGCTCTTCCAGAGAGGTTAGTGCTAAACTGAAAAGAAATGCACTGTTTGCAGGAGCAGCAGTATCACATCACAATTTTTCCTTTGTTTCCTATCAGTTCAGCTCATCTAACTTTGCATTTCAGCATTAGTGGATATAATTATTCTCTATAACAGAAGTCTGACACAAAGAGGAAAGCACCACATTCTTATTGTTTTTCAGTGGGATGCATGAAAAAAAAATCTTATAACTTACTCTTGAAAAGTGCCAGTTTGTCACTTACATGGTCAATCAGCCTGCAACTGTTTCAGTTCTGCTTCTTAATTTAAGTGCAAAGAAAGGTATTTTCCTTGATTACATCTGCAAATAAGATATTAATGTCAATTCAGTGATATGAAAATTACTCCCTCACTATGTAATTTGCACCTTAGTTATTATGGGTTTCATGAACAAGACTATTATAGCTGCTCAGAATGCCACGGATTTCTAATTTTTTGATTTGTTTTTAATTAACCAAACTAAAAGAAACCAAAGAAACCCTAAACCCATGATCATGTGAAAAAAAAAGGATTATCTGTGCCCAGGTTTTATTTACCTTGGCATATATATAAATTCTGGACTAAAGATGAAAATGCTGCTGCTGGCCCAGCACTCTACTGCCATGAATTTCATCAGAGGCAAGTTATAAATTGCTGGGATGAAAATGGAAGAGGAAAAAAATTCCCTGCTTTCTGGAATGGCATAGTGAAGGGCTTAATACCCTCTTTAGCTTTCTTAGGATGAAAACTGAACATGTATTTAGGAGGATCTTTTTGCTGTTGTTGAAACAAGATCTGATTTTTTTGTTGAAAAATACAGATCACATGTGTTAACATCCGAGAAGTGTATCATCTCAAAGCCTGATTCAATCCCTGTTACTGTTGAAGGAAAATCCTCCCATTGCAATAACAGGAGATGGAACAAGACTTTATTGCTTGAATGTCTACCCAGAGACCAACACTGCCAATGGTCCCACTAGAATGGGCTGTATGAGAGAGTGGTGTAAGATTTTTTTGAGCATCGCTTTGCACTGCAGTTCTATGTAGTCATTTTTATCTTTTTTTAACCACTGGGATTTCAGCAATGTGTTTCCAGTCCCACATCCCTTAAAGATCTTCTCAAGGGACATGACTGGCTTATGCCTCTGGTAAATCAAAAGCATGTTGTGTGTGTGTAGTGTGTGTGTAGTGTACAGTGTGTGCAAGCTGACATCTTTCTGTGATTGCTCATACATTGTGAATTGGAAGCATCACTACTGGATAAATTTATGCAACAGCTAAGTAGACTTTCATGAGTAAAAGAAAAACCCTATTGAACTGGAAGGGAGTGGAGACAAGTAAGGGCCTAAGAAATAACCAATCTGTGTCTCAAGGATACAAGACCACACCTACACTCAGGTGCAGTACAGTTGCAGTTGCACTGTTTGTGTTAATGCTGTGTCTGCTCTCACACCTTCTAGGACAGTGGAGCTACTTCTGCTGGTGACACAGATCCTATTAAAGTTACCAGCAGACATCGAAGTCCCATGACTTCAATGAGAGCTGGTCAGGTTCTCAAAATAACTTGGGAGAAATAACTACCTCAGCCATCTTTCATCCTCTACCTTCATGCACTTCTTAAGAAACAGGAATCAAACACAGAAGCATAGTAAGGACCATGTTCAGACCTCCTTATGCAGGCAGATAACTTAGGTGCTGTGACCCTTAACTCCATCAGCTGCAGATAGAGCAGCTGCTCTGACTCACTGCCCTACTGAACAGTTGTGTCTAAATTAGGTGCCTGTCATGGGCAGTCTGAACATGGCTCCTCAAACTGCCCTCTTGTTCCAAGACCTTCCAGTTTTACTTTTTTTTTCCTTTTTTTTTTTTTTTTTTTTTTTTCAGTAACAGAGACTCAGACCCTAGGCTGGAAAGAAATCATGCAAAGCTTGTGCAATATCCCCCAGTGGGCATCCTGGGGAGGGTCACAGTTGATACTCAAAGATCAGTGCTGGCCTTGGCAGTCAGAGCCTGGATCCGAGCAGAGTTGCAGGTCTTGCAGAGGATGTGCCCGTCCAGAGGGTAACAGCCCTGATTGTCCCCTTCAGACAGGAGGCCACCACAGTCCTAGGAAATAAGTGAACAGGAAGAGCAAAGTAAATAAGAACGAGCAAGATTAAGCAAAGAATCTATTAGTCAAAGAAACTCTCTCCTCACTCTCCACCTTGTAACAGGATCCAGGCTGAGTCAGTGCAAAGCATGAAGCTGAGGTACGTGATGTCTTTTACGATTAAGCCATTTTCTGATAAGAGACAATGCTGCAGAGAAGATGGGTTCCCAAGCTCTCTGCTGAATTTAATCCAATTGAAAATAAAAGGAGATTATTCCCTTCACATTTCTGAGGAAGCAAAGGTCTTTAGCATTGGAGAAACATCAAACTGAAGCACATATTTATTAATTCAAAAAAAGGATAAAAAAGAAGCATCACTGGGAAAAAGTTTAGTACCAATATCTGACTATAGGTAATCTCCTTTGGAAGAGCTAATGCCACGAAGTTACAGCCTCCATTCCAGGGGTGGCAGCTAAGCAAAGTTCCTGCCTGTCTCCCCTTACCAGAACTGTCACCTGTGTTTGTATTACAATTGGCCAAAAAGGTTGTGGCAAAAAAGAGGATGTCAGACAGGAACATGGAAACCCCACTACAAGGCCCCCAAACCTGCTCCAGAGACCTCAGCCTATAAGTTTCAAGGCTGAGTATAGCTGCTAGGAAACTTGGGAATTATCCCACACTTTGTGATCAAGCATTGCTTGGCCCAGGACTGCTGATGGATCCATGTGTGTGAAAGCCTGGGTATCTCAGCAGCCAGCATGGGGACATGCTGTATGATGAATTAGGCTCTAGAAAATTTAGTGTAAGAACGCCCCAGCATCTTAAAAAATAATGGGCCTAAGTAATGGGCTGATATGTATCCTGAAAGCCAAGGTCAGATTGAGAATTGAACCAGATGCCTCAAACTTCAGCCTAGACCTTTAAACCTTAGTCCATCCTTCTTTCCAATTAAGGTTATTAAAACGTGCAACTGCAATAAGAAATATATTTGGTCTCATTTTCTTACCCTGCCATCTGGCTGATGTATTATCCAACAAGTAACACTAGCACTGAAGAATTCTTGAAGGTTCCCTAACACAGCTGTTCCCACATGCTAATTGCTTTAAGGTGATTTTTATTCTCTGTCTTCAGATTCTTACCATCAAAATTACATGAAGTGTGTAATGAAACTGAACAGGAAAAGTAGCACAAAAAGCATTGCACAAAACAAGAATGATCATGTTTATATGTCCATTAAAATTCTTCAACCCAGAGCCATATGCTGAGCTTCCTGTACAATCTTGCTCAAATCCTAACATGTATTAGCTTTCATTTTAAGAACATAAAGATGAGCTACATTTGTGTCCTGGCTATAATTTATGAAGTTCTCAAGTATTAAGCCCTAATTGCCTGAGTCACATTCTTTTGCTCTTCTAATGAACCTGTTATAAACAAGGGACCTGATTTTCCTCTCATTTGCGTGGATATAAATGAGGAAAAAATTCCTTGCTTGCTGAAGTCAATGAAGTAATTTGATTGTAGAGCCAGTGTTACAATAGGGTATGCCTGTCGTGTGGGCAGCATGAGGGGGTGATGAAGTTAAGCCAAGCCTTGCTTTCTGTCCCAGCTGTGACTGGAATACCAACCTCGCACCGGTAGCACTGGACATGGAAGTCACGATCCAGGGCAACGATGCGCACGGTCTCCTCTTGTCCCGGGGCTGGCATGATGGGCTCCTTACACACAGAACACCGCGGGGCGAATTTCCTGAGGAAGCAAGAGACAGGCACAGTCACCCTCAAACTTGGAGCAAAGGTTTCTGTTAACTGGACCAGCCAGCCAGAAATGTGTGCATTTGTACCAACACACACACACACACACACACACACTCTCGTATGTGCACACATAACACAGGCTGGAGCTCTGCACAGCTCCCTCCTTGGAAAAAAAACAGGCAGGAGCACTTTAGTATTACAAGGCAATTTCAGGCATGTAGGATATTAAAGAACATTTATTAGGAGAGGACTTATAGAACTTCTGTCAGGCAGCAAAGGATATTGCCTGCCCTAATTAACAACTGAAGTGCCTGTTGAATGACCCTCGATTGTGGCACCTGTGTAATGCCACACCCCTCAGCCTCTAAGAAAATCCATGCAAATCACAAGGTTAGAAAGATGACCAGGATCCGCTTCAAGAGCATCTCTTGAAAACAAAAATCAAACTATTAAAATTTGGAGATTGGAACAAATAGTTTAAAAGTCTGAAAAGAAATGGTAGAAAGAACTGCCGTGCACTTACACTAATTTGTTGAGGTTTATGCCCTCCACTTTAAACGTCCAAGCCATCTTACCCACTTATGAACACAGAAGCACATTTCTGGCTGTGCTCACTCTCAGACAAGAAGCATCAGGGCAATTCTGACTTGCTGCATTTTCTAGCTAAAACCAACTCAGTTACCCAACAGGGTGTAGTCCAGGCTTAAAAGGGAACAGGTCTGGCTGCAGAGACCCCAGTGTTCTCTCTTCCAGTCAGCTTGAATTCCAATTGTATAGTGGCAATAACTCACTGCATGAAGAGACTGACTTGAATCAGGGTCAGCTCAGGGATCAAGAGAAGCACAGCCCTTTCTTTTACCCTTCTATTGCTCACCATATGCCCTTCTGGATAATTCACCTATGTTCTGTATTCCCTCTGGTTTTGCTCCCCTCAGCTCCCATGAGAAGTGGCCATCTCTGCTTCTAGGCTTGGGAACATTTAGCCTGTGGTGAATCATGATCTGCTGTTTTCCTTCAAAACCTACTAGTATCAGTTTCCTGGCTGCAAATTCTGCTCGCAAAAAAGGAAACTTACACCCACAGAATCTGCTGCCATATAATGGGAGCCAGGGTCAGGGGCTGTGGAGTGACAGAGGGCAAAGCTTATCGCAAACATCAGAACACAAGGAGATCAAAGGCCCTTCTCCTAAAACGCCTAGTAAGGATTGACTCTGCCACCCAGCCTGTCACATGAACTACCTCAGAATTAACTATCTTAGAAAAGAAAAAAAAAATAAAATCTATCTGTACTAGGAATAAAGAAAAATTTTAATTTCACTGGCAGCAGATGAAAGATGCCTGTGTAGCTGTGATCTAATGAAAGAATGAATTAAACAGTGGCTATAACAAGTGCTCTGAAAAATAACTTAAATGGATCATGATATGACCGGAGCTGTGATGGCAATTAATTATGTGCTGCTTCATGCAGGTCCTTCCTTGTGCCATTTAGCTCAAATGTGGTACTCAAAAAATACTTCAACATTTCTTTGTCCAGGCTACTGTGAGTAATACATTATGAGACAAATATTATCTCCCGGGATCCTGAGATCATTCCTGCAGATTTCGGGGGATGTGGATCTGTTACTGTGGGGCCTGAACTCAGGGGGTAGCTGAGTGACAGTATGAGCATCAGGTACAGTTTTGTTATCAAGAGGATGTAGATGTAGAACACTCAACCTCCAGATAAGGAGGACATGTCATCCCTAATCAATTAAAACTGAGCTGGCCAAAGTACTGCAAAATGTGTGGCTGGCCAAAGACATTCTGAGTGTCACACTGGGTCTTGTGCTATTCCCATCACCTTCCCCTCAATCCTTCACTCAACAATTTTTATGTCCTTCCTTGCAATGACAGCCTCCCACTTTCCACTCTCAGTGCCCTGAGGTCTGTATGCAGTCACTGCCAAAAGGCTTCAATGTGGGACACCAGCTCCCTTTCTCCTGAAAGCATGTGAGCCCTTGGCCTATGGGGCTTTGGGAAGGGGCATTCTCCAAATTGTTGAGGCGATGTGAGGGAAATCCTTCAGGTGACTGAGTGGTGCATAAAACTCCTGTTGGGCCTGTGCTCAGGACCACATTTTACCTTACACACACCTGGTGGCACAGAAAGGCAAAGCAACACAGCAGCTGCCAATTAACCCAGCCTAGCTGAGCTACAGGGAACATCCTCCTGTTGGATTCTAACATGCCAGTTAATTGTGGCTGCTTCCCTTTCTGTCAAGTCAGCCAGCTTCTTTGAGCTTTCAGACCCACACACTGATGTCATGAGGCTCTAATTAAGTCTACCCCCTTAGAAATTAAGAGGTAAATGTTGAGATGTAAACTCACATTTGTCAGTATTGATTTCATCTTTTAATTGAGGGGTGTAATGTATCTGTCTTTTCCATACAGGGAAAACATTTGTGCTCTGATTATATCTACCTGTCTTCCCTAGATTAGTTGTGATGATGGGGGTGGTAGTGTGTCAGTGACAGAAATTACTTGCAGCTATACCTTTCAACTTACTTTAAATAGCAATTTCACTATAAATTATTACAGGGCTGTATTTTTAGTAGCTTTAAAAACCTAATTAGCAACTAGAAACAAAAGGAGCTGTGAGCAGCCTGTGGCCACTGAGATCCTTCTAGCAGGTAAGCAAACACCTGCAGAGTACAGGAGGACAGGACCTCTCTTAATTGCTCAGTGGAAGAAGCAGGGAGGTGGTGATGTGAAAGTGCAGGTAGAGGCAGTTAAGAGAAACATGCCCATGCACAGTGAAAGGCAAGAGGAAGGCAGAGCAATTAAAACAGAGGGACACAGAGGTTATCCCTCAATTCAGCTCTAAGCAAAACAGAGATCAAGCAGAATCATCCCCTAACCAATTAACCTTGTATGCCACGGCGTGCCCGCTTGGAGCAAAGCTCTCCCTACTATTTAAGAGCCTTGGGAGGAAGTGGCATAGGGTTCAGAACTTCCTGAAAGCTCAGTCTGAAAAAGGAGAATTTTTAGGGGCAAAAGACAACAAGCAAAGCACTGACAGCAGCTTAGGCCTTACTTATGGAAATCCTCGATGCAGTGGATGTTGCCACCAGCATCCACAGTGAAGGGGATCCCATCCAGGCTGCGATGGCACATCACACAGGTGAAGCAGTGGGGATGGTAGGCCTTCCCAGTGGCTCGCAGGATCCTTTCCATGATGGGCTTTGCACAGACACTGCATTGCTCCAGTGTATTCTGCAAAGAAAACATACACAACAGATGTGAGCCCCATCCTAGCAGGACACTTACAAAGGTCAGCTGGGTTGGAGGCTGCTGCTGGTCCGCTTGGAAGCTTTAGGTACCTTCTTTTCATTTCTCCTAGATAAAGTGCAGTACAGTCAACACTTACCAAATATATGTGCTGGATGATAACAGCACAGGGAGCACAGGGCCTGGGTCAAGCCTTTAGAACAGTGTGAGAACACAAACCAGAGCCTTCTCTCAGCAGCTCTGACAAGTGATCAGAGATGGCTCATCAGGTGGGCTATCTGAGACACAGCAGCTTCTGTAGCCAGGAGCACGTGAAGGAGTTGTGCAGCCAACACTCCTGGGCTTTTGCCTCTGGGCTGCCCAGTCTGAGCGAGCTTTTGCAGTGGAGTTCATTAGAGACAAGTTCCACAGAGCGCAGTGCTAAACTGAACTGCAAACTCCTGGGGATACACAGAGACCTTCTAATTACTTTGCCAATGCAGATCCCATAAAAATATCTTTATCTGCCTTGTATGAAAATCTTGATCTTCCTCTCTCGCCACACAGAATACTGCTAAGTCTGGGGAGAAAACAAAGCAGTGGCTGCAAGGAAGGCATCCGCAAGGACAGGAGTTCAAGATAACTTAAATGCTTCATTTATCTCTGGCCCATGATGTTTGAGATAATGACTGTGAGATGCCAGCTCTAAGGCCATGATCCTTGCTGCACAGGTTTTACATACTAGCCCGCTCCTAAAGTGCTGGAGCCAAAAAAATTCCCACTTTTCAAGTGGGGTCCATTGAATGATTCATCTCATTTCAACCCTCACTTACCCTTGCAGTTAATTATAGAAACACCAAGATAATTTCGCTTCCAGATGGTTGTCTGTGAGCCACACCAGCCCTTCTGACACCAACTGGGTAACTTACCATTTCAAAGCAAGCCTCATGCTTGCTTTAAAAGACACATGCCATGAATGGAGGGTGCAAACCACATAGATGCAAACAATAAATCTGTGGCAATGATTTAGGTAATTTCACTGGACTTTAGAAAAGCAAACTTCACCTACTATTCTTGCTTGATGGGCCTGAAGCTATCAAATAATGTTATCAATCAGTGTTTGCATCTTGGGTGAGGTAGAAAAATCTATAATTACACTACTGATTATTGTTTGATAGACAGAAATAAGGAGGTGGAAAAATAAAGGAAAAAATCTAACAGAACAGAAACATAGAAAGCTGCTGAAAGGCAGATCTTGTTGACAAACACAGGAAGGCTAAAGTTCTGCTTCCTCATGCAACAAAATTCCCAGAGAAAGTAGGGCTTTGACTGACTGCATTGTTATTGCTTCTTTGAGCCAGTATTCTCAGGGGCAAGATGCAGTCTTTACAAGTGCAACCAAAATGTATTGGAAGGAGATGAATCACCTAGGAACTCAGAAGGTTCTACACTCACACATCTGCTCTCAGACATTATCTCTGGGCTGCACGTCACTGGTAAGGTACAAACATAGAAATACATGAGCTCCTATCAGAGGATCAGAAGGATTGTTTTTGGAAAGGTCAATATGAAAAGTCCTGAATTTCAACCCGTGTGAGAACTGCTTCGTGCATTTTTAAGGAGAGCACAGCCAGAACAGCATCGAATACAGGCTGGATTTTGCTTTATACCTTGTAATAATGGGCAGGAAAGAATGACTGCTGGCCTTTCTGTCTGGTTGCTGTCACCATCATCACCATTATAACAGTGGCTGGTATGCCAGAAAAAGCAAGGTCAATAATTTTCTCCACAGAGAAACAACCTGGCAGATTTACCATTTTGCTTTGCATAAGCAGATCACATCATCTCAGTCCACATCCATGCGGTTCTCTGTGTTTTTCTGCCAAGGAGGGAGGGCAGGATACCTGCAGATACTGGTGGAAGATCGTGCCATTCGTAAGGCATTTGCCATGAAACTTTCTGAACACATGCAGGTATGGAGCATTTCCCTCACCAAGTCACTGCTTGCCTCATTTCCAATAGTTGCCAACAGCAGAGGCCAAAGTTTGAGAACAGGCTAAGCAAAACAGAAATTCCTTGGGATTTGCTTCCAGTCTCCACTGATTACTGGTTTAGGGACTTCCTGAGTCAGAGCTTGGCTTCCTCATACTTTGCCTCAAGTGGATGCTTCTCCCATAAACCTTCCTGATTGATTTTGAATTCTGATAAATACTGATCCTCCACAACATGACCGTGAATTTCGTGGCTTACTTCCACGCTGGGGACTGATCTGTTCAGCAGTTCCCCATGTCTGCTACTGCAGCCCACCCAGGACTGTGACCAGAGCAGGCACCTGCAGCAGCAATCCATGCTGCAGAGGGGTCTAGCACCAAACAGCATGGCCTGGAGCTGCTCTCACCATGGATCTGATGGAACTCCCACTCACACCACATTTCGGGCACACAGAGTTTAAGCCCACAAGGGATCAGTACAACCATCCTGTCTGGCATGCCATGTTAACACTGATTTTGGTGGAAACTTTGCAGTGACCAGGACAGCAGACAATCACCCTGCTGGATCATACCTTCTGAAAACACACATCTTCTGCTCCCAAATTTCAGCTCAGTCACAGCTTGACATTCTCACAGCTAAATAAGACAAGTATTATAAATTAACCAACTCCTCATTAAGCCTTATATACAACCTGAAAATCAGACCTGAGAAATTTATTCTTTTCATCTTTCCAAGTCTGTACCAGTAAGGAAAAACAAAGTCATTAGTTTCAGACTCCAGCTCACTCCCTGTCTGGGAGTGTATTTGCTTAAGCCTCTCTCCCTGCTAGAATCCTGGCTGGCTCAGACCCTTCTCTTCAAGGTGTTACCAGATGATGCCAAAAGGAAAGCTTCCTTGATTCACACCCATTTGACATCAGGTTGCTGTAAGGCAGGATTTGGCCTGTGAAGCTACCAGGGTTTTCTTTGATTCTCTAATCAGGTTATCCCACATGCCTAAGTGCTGCCCCAGCAGCTAACAACCTGCACAAAGGTATTTCTGCACATTATGGGAACAGCATCCCTGTAGGATCATAAGCTTGGCTTCTTGATTTTGCTCTCTTTCACAGTTAGTCTAACTCTTCTAGCACCTCCCGGAGCTTTCAGACCTTCAAAAAGCCAAACAAGATGAAGAAAAATGCCTAACAGGTCTATTTTCCTTCTTTTCTCTCCAGCTGTTGTTGCAAGCCTGCTCTGTAATCAACAGGTAGAGCTGAATGCATCTGATGAGCTACACTGAGAGCTAAGGCAATGCACAAAGAAGAAAGATGAGAAACAGCTAGGAAATATCAGACCTAGGGGTTGTGGTCACATTCATGTCATAAGAATATAGACCACAAATCTAGTGTGGGCTGAGGGTAAAGTTTACCATTCTTTTCCCATATTTTTGGCCAAGAGGCAGGGAGTGCCCTTGTGTCTCCAAATCCAACTAATTTTTTGGGGTTTGAAAAGCATAGGGAAGGAGCCATCCATTTCTAAATGGAAGGTTGGCACAATGTTTAAGGCTGAGTCTGGGTCCATGTCTCTTGAGGGCAGAACATCCATGGCAAAGAAAAAGAATCTCACATGGGGAGAATAATGCACCCTAAATACAAACAAGAAAAATAACCCCAAGCAAAGATACACTAAAACACAAAGAAAGAACTATAATGACCAGGACATCATGAATCATCTTGCAAGTTAAAATTAAGAGACTTAAACATGTATAGCACAATCAGTAGCAAAGTGGGAACAAGCTGCTTGGGAGCAAGCATCTAGCAAGTGGTGGTTGCAGTTGACCTCCCTAGAGCAATACTTGTCCCTTCAGAAACCACAGAAAGCCAAAGGGAGTTGCTCTGCAGATCTTAGGTTTCAACATGGGACACAAAGTAAAAACTCTGACTGCTGGGAAAGACTTCTGGGTTGCAAGAGCCACAGAAGACTGGAGTTGGGGAGTGTTTGAGTCCTCTCCCAAAAACTTCACACCCCAGATGGCAAGGTGGCAGAGGCTTTGGGGAGCAGAGGTGCAGTGACAGCCCATGGGCTGCAGCTCATCCCGCTGCCCTAATGCTGCAGATTATAACACCTCCTAATCAAACCTGGGGGACAGCAGTAACTCACAATGTCATGCCAGCACAAGGAGTCTCCCACAATGACCCAACAATGAGTGCAGAAGAAAAGCCACACAGATTAGTCATTGCTTCTTCTGCATTGGCAATTCATCCCAAGCTCTAATGAACATAAATAACGTCTCCTGCACTCTGAACAGCAGACCGAGGAGAGCTCACGCACAGGGACAGGAGCATGGTATTGCTTACTTTGCTGGGAGAGGGGAGGGAAGTTGCTGGAATAAATTACATTGGCAACTCATGCACAGGGACACAAACTCACTTTCTGTAAGCGCTGCAGAAGAAACACATTTTTCGAAGTGACTGAGCAGAGGAGATGGTTTTAAGCTGCACGAATGAAATGTGACTGCTGTGCTAAAAACAGGCACATGGTCAAATACTATAGTTGAACTGTAACTTAGTAAAGTGTGGTAAGTGACTTGCTTTAAATCTTGTGACTCCGTCCTTCATTTCCTCAGACAGTGAGGAGAGCAGAGCAGCAGACATTTTCCCCTTTGTGGGATATTTTTTGAGGCTTGAAAATGTTTCCATACTTAAGCGAAGACAGAACACTTTAATCTCAAGAAGCCTGGTAATTTATAAACCTCAAATTAGATCAGGTCAATTGAAAAACTGCACTTCAAAATAATTGCAAATGGTTTCTTTTAGGTTTTGGGTCTGAAAATATATAGTTGTATTATAAATTAAATATAAAGCAGACAGTGGTGGAGGGGTTAAGTGTCAAGATGTAATTTCAACACTTTCAAACACTTCTTTGGCATTATTTATAGAAAAGGAAAACCAAGACCTGATTTCCACCCAAGGCTCCCCAGCTGCCATCTCCACAGATGGGTTAAATCTTGGCAAACATAACATTTAAATCACTAATAGCCAGCATGAAATTCCTTCCTGCATGTCTGAGGAGAGAACTTGGGCATGAGTTAATCCTTCTCACTTCACCTGACCAGCTGGACACTTTATTAGCAGAGGGTGACACTCCCCTTCTTGCTGCTCTCAGGGGTACTTTCAGCAAGGGAGAGCACTGCAGAAGCACCTTGGCTGGTGCTCTGACCTTCAGACTATGCTGCCACAGCTGCATCAGTGTGTTGGGGGAAGAGATGTGACCCCCGACAGCCTAATTCAGACACAGTGGTGAGCAGTGAGGCTGCTCTTTAGATGGTATAGCTTGATTTGCTGGGAGATGGAAAGGAAGATAAGAGAATAAATTACATGGGCAACCCTGCAACGTTACCAGCATGCTGGTAATGGGTCTGAGCTGTGCTTACAGCTACCCCTTGCACAGTGCAGACTCAGGCCCTGGAGGTTACTTTGTTCAGTAGCTTTCAAACTGTTCTTCCATTCGGTTCAGTTTTTAGTGGCTTTCCCAGCACAGTAGCAATACCACGGCTGGCATGCTTCTCCTCTGCTGGAATTTGCTTTTCTTGTCAAGAAAACTGAATTCAGTTTTGTAGTTTTGGACTCAGAGCAGCTGGAGGTGAATCTGGCAGAAAGTCCCCTCAGCATACAGGATGGAGGAGTCCCTTCCCCTTGCCCTGTAACTTAGAGAAAGGCTAGATGTATTTCATGGCTTATGTTAGTAGCAAAGATAACAGTGGCATGCAACTGAGTCCACAAATGTGCAACAACAGAAAGGCCATGATGAAAATGGAACAGTAGTTGAGAAATGCTTCTCAAATGATAAGCAGATGTCAAAATATGCTCTACAGTGAGAAGAGGAAGGAGCTCCATGTTTCATATCAAGTGAAGGCTGAGAGATGGCTTTGCCATTGTCTGAGCACACCAAAGGCTGGAGAGGAAACTTAGAGAAGGCTGCTGGGCCTGGCAGGCACCCAAGCTGGCCATACTACCTGCAGAAAGAATTATATTTTTAATGCTGAATGTAATTAATGTTTGGAGCATCAGAGGCAGGGACTGGGTGACTACTCTGATGCTCAGTGCCAGTTTAGGTAAGACCTGCATCCCCTTCTAGCACCACCAAGCTGAGAGTGATGAAGGAAAGCCAGGGTTAAACAATCTGCTCTGCATTATGCTCAGTGTCTGACCACAGCCACATTGACTCCTTCCAGCTAAAAATCCACAAGAAGCCGCATGTTGGAAATCACTTAACTAATTTCTGGCACTCAAAGCTACTCATCTTCTGTACATTCCTTGCTCTGGCAACAGAGATCTCTGTCCCTTTAAAATGGCAGACCCTATGAATGTAAGAAATGAGGGAACTGTCCTCTAAACTGGTAGGCTGGAAGATAAAATGCCTGGACTTCCAGCTTTTAAACCAAGTAGCTGCCGTAGACAAAGCATTCCCACGTTCTGTACCTCAGTTGGCCTGTAAATAAAATGGCTGTAGAAGTTACATATCCCAGTGAGAAACTGGGTATTGTTAGATTTGATAAATACTTGTGAAGTAGTCTGTGTGCCCAAGTGGTTATTTAATGGAAACAATATATTATTGACAGAAAACATTAAATTCCTTTTATCTGTAATGAGTTGCACACATCTCAAAAATCAACTTCGGGTGGTGCAGTACCAGAGAACAGCACCTGAGCTGTTATTCAGAATACTCCAATGTGGCTACAGCCATTTGAAAGAGTAAAGTAGTTTAATACTGGAGAAATGCTTCTAACTTACAGTTGACTTTAAAATAGTACGGAGAATAAAAAAAACTATGCATATGAAATTTTTTCAGCAACAATAATTATAGTTGCATGGAATACAACAGTAAGCCAAACAACTGAAAGCATCCTTAGCAATTGCTATGTAAAAGAACATTGTTAAATATCTTCGTAATCACCTCCAGTCCCTTCGGTAATTTTCTAGTGAAGCTGCATTTCCAAACCTCCTCCTGTCTTGTCTATTGCCACCAGGAAAGGGGAGCTGCACGCTCCCCAGAGAATGGAAGCAGAGCGTTGTGCATGTTGGTGAGCAGAGCTCACTCCTGCTGTTAGCACTGCCAGCACACCACACCCCAGGTATGAACCAGTACAACCACGTGAAATCGGTCACTCCACACCAGGACTGCAACTGGCCCAGGAAACATCCAATCAGGAAGCTGGGACAGGCTTTTGGAGCACTGGAGAGAAAAACATCTGTAAAGCACAACAGCAACCAGCAGAGCACGGGAGACAAGCCTGCCTTGGCAGGGAGGAATGATCTGATAAGACAGTTTCCATCTCTGATTCCTTCAGTCCAAGGAGATCCTAAGTGCACGACCAGACCTTCATTCCACGACGTTGCATAATACAACGCCTGGCGCAAGATGCTGATTTTCGAAGATTTCTAATTTGAAGGAAATCCCTCAAAATCCCTCCCAGAATGTCAGAGGTAAACAGCTTGTTCAAGGCTCCTGCAGCTGAGGCGAACTGGCACAGAGCTACCGTGGAAATCCCTGGTCTGCGTCGCACAGCAGCAGCCATGCCTCAGCAGATTAGTTTTGCTTCACACACTGTGGTGCCTGCCTAGGGAGAAACCAGCCCATGGCTTTGCCCAGCGCAGAAAGATGTGTTTGAGGATTCGTTAGGACTCTTTTTCCACTGAAGTGAACCTTGGTATCTTTAAAAACTATGATATTCTATTAGCTTTGCTCCTGAGGGAGGGGGGGAATACACAGGCAGGTTTTGATAGCCTGCGCTTTATCTGTTATTAACACCCACACATCAGGTGAGAGCACCTGCAGACCATACATAACTCAGGGCTCTGCAGAACAAAGTGCTGTGGGGGATAAAGGAAAGCTGTTCCTTATTCCCAAGCACTCCCAGTCTTTGTGACGTTGATGAAGCTCTGCTTGCCTTACGTGTTCTCACCACCAAATTCCTCAAAACATGATGTGCCTGACCTTGCATGCTGCCCTGGGAGTTTTGCCTAAATAAAGGTTCTGTCCTGTTGTGATTACTTTCTGCACAGGCAGCAGAATTACATGCAGCTGGGAGATGTGGCAAACATCGAGCAGATACTCTCTCCTCCTTGTTTAGATACAATTGTGGACAACTCAGAGATTTCAAGCTTAATTAGCAATACCAAGGAAGCTGTTAGAGAGGCATTTCAAACCGCTTGCAGTTTAAGCTGATTAGAACTTTGTGAAAACAAAACAAAATTGTGTAGCAAATTGTTAGGCTAAAATTCAAGTCAAACTGAACCACATCAAAGGAAACAGAGAAGTGACTATCAGCAAGAAATGGGCTTTTTTTCTTTTCTTTTGGTGAGGAATTTAATTTCATAGCCTTTAATAAACGCAATGTTCCAATCCAAGCTTGCCACTCTGGCAAGAAGCTTAACCAAAATAACATTGGAACTCAAAGCTGACGGACCAAAGAGACTATAAATTGGTCAAATCCGGGCACAATACAAGAAAATAATCAAAAATTCCATTCAATTTTCCTGTTTTAGAATTTTGATGTAACTGACCATTGACATGGAAATGTTATCTTGACCTTAACTGCTAAAGCTGACTTGCAGAGGAAAAAATGACTGAGACTCTGACATCTCAGTGGTTATTTATAGTTCCCCTCACTCTCCTCTTTCTTGGTATTTTTACATTTGAAATTAGTTCTCGCCTGCCATGCGTTTCCTGAAGGACTGTTCGAGCAATGCAAGAATTCGTGACATAAAAACCATCAAGAAAATGGAATTTCATTGATTAAAATGGAAAAAAAATTTAGTTGGAAACTCTCATCAGTAAATTAGCATCCAGCAAAGCTGGTCTTGCTTTGGTTACAGACTGAACACTACCAAGCCTTTTAACTACAACCTGTTTAAAGCTGGCTTTCTCTGCTTCCTGTGCTCTCCAAGAGAGATTTCCTGGAGAAACAAAAAAATGAGAAAGACAGGGCTATTGCTCGAGAGTCTGGGTTCTTCTAGAGTTTGTAAGGAAAAAAAAAAAAGACAGAATCCTTCCCCTTCACTCCTTGAGAATGAAAACCCCTCATCTCTCTAAGCCAAAAGGAAAGGCACACAATCTATTTTCCTCTGTTTATTTCAAGTCACAGATAAGGGCATCTCTAAGTCACTTCTAATGGCTACTAAATAAATGAAATATTCCAGCTGGATATCAGTTTAACAGCTCCCCATTCTACCTTAATTGCTCTAACAAAGAGAATGCAAAGCTTCTCCTGAAGATCTCATACAAGTCACAGGAGAAATTAATTTTTTCTAGTAGCAGGGGCAGAGCACTGGAAACTAAGGGTGTTTGGCTTCTGTCCGTGGTTCACCAGTGACTCAGAGTATAATTTCATTATTTTCCTCCTCTGTTCTTCATATTATCTATGGAGTGGCTTTAGTCAGCTGTTGGGAGGTGTGTGATGCTCTGACAGAAGTCACATCTCTATTGCAAACACCAAAGTTGGCACCTGGGAGCTACCAAGAAATAAACAGCTCCCCAAACTGAAACAAAATGAAAACCCAAGCAAGAAGGTAATGAGATTTTGCTCAGAATTTCATGCAGCTTTCACTGAAACACCTTTTGAGTGCAAGATAATGTTTTTTCAGTGTATACGTGCAAGATGTGAAATACAGGTCATTGCAGCAGTTCAGCATAAAAATAGCTGCTTTTAATAGATAACGTAATCCAGTATAAAGCTTGGAAAAAACCTCCCCCAAAACTCTCACAGCACTTGGATGCTGCTGCTACCTAAACCAACAGTGAGAATATGATTTGCCCAAATCCATGAGGTGTTTCCTAAAGAGTTGCCAAATACATTTATGTCCTTGATGTGAGGAGAACGTCTTGGAGCCTTTGGGGCAGTGGGAGACTTATCTGTGACTGAAATATGAGGGCTGAAAGCTTTGTGGGTGCTCTGAGGTCTTTCCAAAGGAGAGGAAGAGGGAGTTTCTTATTTCTTGAAGAAAGCCTCCCGAGTGAAATGTCTATTTTTAAAGATTCTGAAAGAACACTGGAAACCCACAGACAATGAGCACTGGCCACTGTCAAGAATAACAGAACCCAAAATTTAATGTAAGGCGAGAACTGTACTACACTCTCTCCCTTCTACACCAAGACTAGAAATTCCATTTTTTGGGGGGACAGGATTTCTTCAGAGGTTTGAATTGAATTATTTCCTGGAGTGACATCCCTTCTTCTGTCTAGAGTCGGACTCCAATTGGAAATAAATCCAGGCTGCTGACTAAGTCCAGGGTCAAATATGTCACCTACCAGGTACTGAGATTATTTTTAGATGCAATGACATCCCTATTCTTTTCATTCAGTTGACCTGGATATTTGATTCAGTTCCTTGTCTGGGAAAGCAAGTTTGAGCCACCTGCTGAGATAAGAGTGACAAAGAAGGAAAGGATACAAAACCAGAAAATTGAGACAGCTTTGTAAGAAGAACCCAGACAAGGCATGGCATAGGAAAGAGAACTTCCCAAAGAGGTCAAGTGAGATGTGAGAAAAGGGAAAGCTGGAGACTGATGTTCCACCCTGGGAACTCGTCCATCACCTTCCTTCCTCCACTGCAAGATAATCTCATCCACAAAGACAGAGATGATGATTTACATCAGTCCCTCTGCACCTCTTGCCCACCTCTGAGGGTGCTTCTGCTGGAATTCAGCTTGCTGTACAGTTGGGAGAGAAAAGGATGGCATATTATTCCTTCTAACCTTACAAAGAGATACCCACGTGATAGATCAGATCCTTCCTTGAATAAGAGAAAAGTAAACCAGAAGCTTTGGGCTGCTCTACTGTTCAAGATACTGCTGTGGGAAGTTGGGTAGAAGAGTCCTTGCAACACAATTGTCTGCTGAGTTGATTCAACCTCTTGGCACTGTTCCTTTGCTCTCAATCTAGAAAAATTAAGGATCCCTGAAAAAGAAAAAAGTTTTTTTCCTATTTTGTACAGACAACATGGAGACTTGGATACAGAGATCTTTGATGGCAAAACCATTGGAATGTAAATAAGATCAAGAGTTTCATCAAGAGCAGACAGGCATGTCTGAGTAGGTGGTAATTCTCTGGTGTCTGCAGGGTGAGTCAAGGATGTTCAGAAAAGGAAACATGCACTCTAAAGTAATTTCTTTCCCTTTCACTACCATGAGAAATTTTGGATTAATTTGGAATATGAAGGACACTGGTCCGAGCTGTCAGAAAGGTTTATGTCAGAGCAGAGCAGACCAAAAATCAAGCTGACAGTTGGCATTTCTTTACCAGGTCTTTTACACCACTTGAGGAGGCTGCCCTGGATGTTGTTTCAAGTTGAAAAGCACAGCAACTGAACGCTGTGCTAGTCAACTGTCAGTCCATAGTATTTACTAACCAGATTACTCCCATGTTTGTGAAACCAACACCAAAGGCTTTCTGCCAAATATTACCTTTAAAAAAAGAAACAACAGTTGAGAAAAAAACCCAGCAAAACCCAAAGTGAATGGAGCTGCTGAAAAGAAGAGATTCACTTGGGCACACACATCAGCGGTACAACCTGCAGTGTCTTGTGACAGCGCTTAAGAACCAACAAGCAAAGCAGAGGAGCGATGGCAGGGGAAACCAACTTGTCCAACCTCACTGTTTTCCTAGTGACACAGTTACATAAGAGATATGCATTTATATAAACACGCTGAATGTATAATAGATGTTATATAACATGTCCATTCTCAAGTCGATAGCATCCTCTCAGTGTATGGACTCAGGCTGAAATCACAGTGGTTATGGAATATAGAGGAAAAAACAACATTATTGCAGGATCATTCTGATCTGTAACTGTTCCATTCCATTATGAGGATTTTCTTTCCATAGCAGTGGAAAAGGCAATACTCCAGTGCTTCTCACAGTACTTGAAAAGCTTGAGGTCTGAAATCAGCTGCATCAATGGCTGTTTCCCAATGTAACTGCTGCATTGCTCATTTCCATCCTAATAAAACTTCCAACTTTCCTTTCTGAGGACCAAAAGTTGCCATTTACCCAGCAAGAACACCTGAACACCCAAAGTAATCTGACCCTCATGTTTTGCCAAGCAGCTCATGCAAAGTAAAACTGGACCACACCTTTCCATACACAGCTTTCGATTTAATGGATCTCTGAGGAAGAAAAGAGGGAAGGGCCACTCATCATCATGCTCTAACTACAGACCAGATCCAGGTGAAAATGGACAAGACAGCCTGGTATTAGCAGGTGGCTCATGTATCTGAGTGATCCAGCTAATGCAGGCCATAGGACAAGTGCTGGTGGTCTCCTAATGGAAGGATCACATTTTATTGCTGCACTGGTGGTGCAAAGTGGTCACTCCACACATGCGCTGCCACACCAGCTTCCAAAGATACGAGGGACAAGGACAGAGGGAGAGGGAGTGGCAGTGAAGAGTGGGGAATGAAGAAGTTACATCTAGGGCTTTCTGAGTCATTCTCTTTATCAAAGTTTGCTGCTGGAGCAGCATAGTCCAGCTCTGCCCTACCTGCAAGTTTTCCTATGGAAAAGTTACTGTTGGCTCCTTCACATGCAGCATGAGTCCAGTGAGCGTTGTCCTGCCAGTTCTGCAAGGGCAGCTAAGAAGTCTTGCTGGAAATCTGGCCCCAGAGAGAAACAGCAGAGGAAAGCAGCCATTTCAGAAGCACATTATTAAGCCATCAGACCAGTAGCTCCAGGATCCCCATGGAAAAGTTGATCTAGGCACTTTGTATAATTACTTGAGCCCTCCCAGTCATTTATTCCCCTTTGTGGTTGGCAGGGAAAGTCAGTATCTTCTGGAGCTGCAAAGTCATAGGGCTTTTTAAGAAGCCAGGTTTGTAGGTGAAGACATTTCCCTTTGCAAAACCTTTGCTGGAGCACACACTGCTCAGCAGCAATCCAGGCTAATGCAGCAAGTTCAAATGAGCATGGCACGCAGGCAAGTCTAAGCTTTCCATTTGCTTTACCTACATATGTTTTAACACTCACATTTTTAGATGAAGAGGCATAAAAATAGCTTAATTGTGCATATTGCCTACATTACTGCTGGACTCCACCTGTAGTAAGGAACTGGAGTCTAAGTTTTATTAAAGTTTCACATGTATCCAGGAGGTTGCTAATTATCCTGTGTGTTTTGTACAGTATTTCTGGCTCTAGGGTCTTTCTGCACTTTTCTGAAAGAAACCAAACACAAAAATATTTGAGCTGAGACCTGGAATGTGCGACTGAAAACAAGGCATTCACTCCAGGGTTCATCTAACCCCACATATCCTTGTTCTTACCAGGCTTTGGAAAACGCTTTGAGATCTGCTGGTAAGAAAATACTACCTGGATACCAAAGGCTTGTTATTGCCATTTACTTCTCCTGCTTCCATGCACTTTAAACTCCACTGTTTGCCTGGCATTCCTCTGACTACAGCTGGGTGTAGAGTTGATCTTTTCAGGGCCTAATGTAAGAATGAATTCACTTTGGGTATAGCCCTCCTTTTAATGACTAAATGCTTGACAGTCACACACTGCAAAATGTCCTCAGGGATAAGGTTTTCTATATTTTAGGGTGGTTAATTCAAACCACCTTTTCTTAAAGACACTTCAAGCTAGCAGCTTGAGTTGGGGTATGTTCAGCATCCTGGATAAAAACAAAGCAGCCCATATTCTCTGACAAAGAAGACAAACCACAAGATAGCTGGAAAGAAGGCCAAATTTTGAAAACAGCAGCTTTTACCTCTTCTGACCTAGATAGCTGACCACTCCAAGCACAACCTCCAAGTCCTTTTCTTGTGCTCCTTGAACAAAGGCAGGCAAATCTCCAGTGGCCATAAATCATTGTTCTTCAATGGTATCAGCTGAAGTTACTGACATCTGGACCTGCTGTGGCAATGGTCTAACAGGAGGAATGTGTTAGCTAGTGCCATGTACAGAACACAAGGACCTTGTCAGTATGCTATGTGCATGCTTCCCACCGTGCTTGGGCTCTCTGCTCTCTTTTGGGAACGTGACAAAAAGAAAACCAAACAAGGCACCACTCCTTCTACACCAAATCCACAGTTTGTGAGGTCCTTGGTGCTATACCAGCATTGTTTCTGTGCAGAATCCCTGGCAACTGGTCCACTTGGGATTTTTAGCAATTTACAGGTTTGACTAAATCAAGACTTCCATCGCAGTGCTCAGGCATAGCCTGAACACATCAAGAGACACAGACTTACCACTTGCTAAGGCTCCCTTAGCTGGCTGTACAGAAAGCTCTGAGCCTTCCTAAGGAAGGTACTTGGCTGGATGAACCTCTACCTGGAGATAGAGCTGGTGTGCCAGAAGATGGTTTTGTTCCTGAACAAATAGATGGCCTCACAGCTGGGTGTGTTAAACCAATCTAGTTCAAACGAGCCTAGGATGTTCATCAGTCCACGCCTCTCCATTCCACTGCTAATCTTACTAATCCACTAATTTTATTTTGTTATTAATAACAGGCTACAGGTAAGCATCAAGTACTAGCAGACATAACAGCTCTGCAGTACCACACCAGAAATCTGTTTCAGCCATGCTCATTCACATGGTTTCTCTTGTAGGGACAGTTGTGCTGGTCCCAAAGATGTGGTGGGGGACAGATGGTTTATCCCAGGTTAACATCACAGGGAGTCTTAAGCAGAAGCCATTAATAAGCTGTATGATTTAATGACATTTCAGGGTTTGTATAATGTGTGGAAGTTACTCCACACATTTATTATGAAATAAAAACTTGAGTGTACAAAATGTTTTCCAGAAAGGCTTCTTCAACAGGAGAAAAAACCTACTTTGCCTTACTACAGTATAAATTGCTAATTACTCCACCAAGCCCCTGGAAAGCAACAAGCTCACTCTGGCTGTTACTGTGTAGATGATATGAAATGTCTAAATGACATTTTCAAAGCTACTGGTCAAGCCTATGTCTGCAGCAAGTAAAGGGCTCAGAATCAGCATGCAGAGATGACCCTAGGGCTAAAAGCATGGAGAGAACTTGAAGACTGACTATTCCCCAAAAGACAAAACTGCAGTGTAAAAGAAAGTGCATGTTAGATCTTAATGTTAGATCTTTCACAAATAGAACCAGGAGAAAAATATGTGAAAGTTCCCTTGGGAAGCAAGTGGGAAGCATCTGCAACAGCTGATACTGAGCAAGGGGAACCTCTGAAACTAATCTGAGGTAGTTTTGTGCATCTGTAAATCCATTTCTGTGAGCTTCAACTTTATAAAGCTTTTAAATTATTCAGTGTCTATTGGATGTTACAGTTACTTGCTGTAATCTTAACACAGTTTGAATTAATGTTGATGATATTACATTAAGGTGCTTGAAGTGGAGTACCAGGAGTCCCAGATGATGCCCTCTGTCAATAATACACCACTGCAGAGAAGAGAACATGTTCTCTCTTAGCTGTCCTTGCTAGCCTAGGAGATGGGAAGGTGCAGAGGAGAAATCCAGCTAGAAGCTCCCGGCACCCCAAGACCATGGCCATCCAGTCAGCTAAGCCCTCTGAAGTCACTCCATGCAAGTCTCAATGAACAAACAATTAGCATCAATCCATTTCTCAGGAACATATAACTAAGGCACAGTGAAGCAACTCAAGCAGAGCAAAAAATAGACATAAGGCAATGAAGAATTCAGAAGAGAAGCCGGGGCTGTGAAATATAGACCCAGAACTGTGTTCAAATAGCTCAGGCTCTGCTACTTTAAGTTAATCAGATTTCTTTCCTTCCTCCTCCTTTAGGGTACTCTCGACTGTTTTGGCACATTTGAGGCCAGCAAGTCAGCCTCAATTCTGGATTCTGGATCTAGGAGCTAAGGAAGCACCGAGGGGAAGAAATGCCAGGCAAGAGGAGGAAAAAGGCATTTCCCAGTTGGCTCCCAGAACCCTGATGTTAGAGTACAAGAGGTAACTGAAGTGCCAGGAAAACATCTCGGGGGAGTGTGGACAGAAAACCCAGCATTGAATGCAGCTCCAGCAGCCTGGCCATGCCACCCCAAATACCTGGTGTCACAGAGGGGCACAGGGTAGCTCACCTGCCCATCCATATAGAGTAAAAGCAGCACCACAGGGTCATTTTTCACACCAGGACCTCCTCTCTATGAGGCAGACCAAGAATTCCTTCTCTTGGCAGACTTGTGAAGGACACTTTACATTTTCCTCTTCCTTTCCAACAGGTGCTGCCATTTGGCACACACAGCTGACACATCACCCACACATGCCCCTGAGCTTTGTAAATCCCATCTAGCAACATGTTAGCTCAGACATGCACGATGAACTCAATTCAGAGTGGAAGGAGAGTGACCACAGTAGAACCCCATTTTTAAAACCCTTGGCAAGGATTTCAGAGGGTAGGGTAATATCTACCATATGTTTTTATATGCCAGGATATTTTCCAAAATTACTTGTGCTTTAGATCCCATTCACTTCCTAAAAAAAGATTCTTTTTTTTCCACCAAAACCTGCTGAGAAAGAAATCTACTGCAGAAAGGGGCAGCTGCACCTTGCAGATATGCACAGCTGAAGATCTTTTATGTAAGACTCCCCCTGACTGTGTGGAGAGCTGTTAAGATGTCAGATCATGGTTTGTTGCTCTCAGGGAGGCTGCTGCAGCACTCAGTCAGAACAAGTTTACGTCTTGGAGGAATTAATTTGTCTGAATAATGTCATCCTGGTTAAACAAAATGTTAGGGAAAATATCGCAGCGTTCTGGTGCACCTCCCTGAACTGATGCCTATATATGGGGATTAGCCAGCATGAAAGGGATCCTGCTGAGTCAAACTGGATTACAGCAGTATTATTTTATAGAGACAGTAGAAAAGAGAAGGGAGGAAGGAGCTGGGGAAACCTTGCAAAAACATCAGCTATTTGAGATGTTAAAGCAAACAGCATAGATGTGAAAACGCTGCCTGCTTATACAAGTGCATCAGAGCCAGGTCAGCTGACAGCAGTAACCCAAAAATAAGTTTTTTACCCCTTTCAGCCCTTCAAGCAACACAGCTCCCAGAAAGCAAGGTGGACTCTCGTGCTTTCTCAGGCATCAGGAGATGTGTTTGTGTTCCCATGGTGCACCCTGGCAGTGGTGGTAATGTTCCTTACATGGGGAAGTTGTCCTGGGGAGCCTTGTCAGGCTTTTCAAATTGCCCGAACAGCCTGTAAGGGGGCAAATGAGTTTGCAGACTCAGCTCTCAGAGCCCTTGGGGAGCTCGTGCAGATGGCAGGAAGGGAAAACATGTAGGTTTTCAATAAAGTCCCTGAGGTGCCTCCATTTATCATCACCAGGCACTCACACAATCATTTGTGTGGTGATTGTTCAATGCTGGCTGGAGACTCAGGGCTGGTGGCAATTCACAAATGGGACATGTCCTTGTACATCTTGTTTGCAGAGCTGGATCTGCAGTGTGTTCTTAGAACATGCCTGGAAAGCTGATGTCCTCTCTCTCTCTCTCTCTCCAGTAAACAGCTTGACCTTACAGTAATGGCATCAATTCCTCTGCCTGTCTTGCTCTGGCCCAGCAAATACTTACCTGAGCAAATAAGAGATGCCCTAAACCAACCCCCTGCACCCTGTAGTGCAGGGACAGAAGACTGGGTGAATATCCTACAGCTGCAGTCTGTGAACAGTGCAGAGGGCCCAAGCGTGGGTGAAGAAGACCCCTCCACAACTATGTCATTAAAGGATACCCTATTGAAGCACATAAAAGCAGCAAAACTCAGGCAGAGGAAGAGGTGGCACATTTTAAGCCAGAAAGAGTTGTCACAGTATGAGGTAAGGCTTGTGCCTCCCTTTGTAGTCCATCTGTTCAGCAGTGCTGGTCTTGCTGGATCAAAACCCCTGTGCCTGCTCCCCCTGGGAAGCGTCAGTCTAACTGAGTGGATCGTGCTAGAAGTTGTGCTTTGCAACACTGAGCTGAAGACCGCTGTGGTAGCAGTGGAAAAACACTCCTACATCCTCCACTGCCCAATGCCAGAATATCCAATGCAATGCTATGCTAGTCAGGGCATACAAACACATGGTTTGAAGGAAAAATTCAAAAGGATTTGAGTCATGGGAGTATAAAAAAATTCTCAAAAAACCAAATAGAACGTATCAGTCATGTTGTAACTTGGAAAGCCAAAATTTCCTCCCAAAGACAGCAGTGAAACAGTTTCCAAGATTCCAGGACACATCTCTGTCTGGAGCTAATAAAGACATGTTTTTTAATCCAAGTTTCAAGCCCAGTAAAATCCATTTCTGACAATAAGAACCCAGCCAGCTGAAGAAATCACACCATGCCTTCCCAACCCACCTTTTGCTCACAGGTAGCATTGTAGTCCATCCATCTCACCCCTCCAGCACTGCCATGTCCATTGTGGTGCCCAGGGCACACCTCCCCTGGATTAAGGTCCTTTTCCACCTCCTTTTTGCAGTCATCTGTATTAGCTGTGTGTTTTTCTGAGTGGGAAGGTGGAGCAGGCTGGGAGACTGTGGTGGGAAGACAAGTGCAGTCCTGACCCACATCATCCCACTGAACACTTCCATCCCTGCCTTGACCCTCTCTGGCACATCCCAGGGTGTTTTCTGCATGCTGGCTTCAGCTGGAGCTGCAACAAGAGCTCCTCTGGGGCAGTCCTTTGTGTCACATCTCCCCTACATCTAAGGAAGGACAGTTTTGGTTTTGCCCTCCAGCTGAGGCAGTTTCAGAGCTTGCATCCACTCATCTCCAGGGCCCATTTCCTAACTACTTAAAACCACCTGGGTGTATTGCAACTCCACTTTCTCATCCTGGCTGAATCAGAGAAAATGGTCAGAACTGCCTTTTCTGGTGGAGTCAGTCCTGAACGAGAGTGAATTAGAGCATGACTAAACAACCAGGCCTTATGGGAGCTATAGGTGGAAGAAAACCTACTTTCTAGGTACTCAGATGCTGCTTGCCTTAAATACGCCGAGCAAAGGTGACACCAGCACCGGGGTGATTGCAAGAGCTGTTGGTAGGGCTGGCTAAAACATCCTTCCCTAGGAGGTACCAATAACTCTCCACCATCACTCCCAAGGCACATGCATGTCAGGCCAAGCACATGGCTTGTAGCAAGATGAAGTTATCTGGCATGAATTCCACCACAAGCATCAGGCCCATTAAACAGCAATCCCCTTGTGCTCCCATAAAGAAATAGGAAAAACCAAAACAACCCCCTACACTCCTTGTGTATAAACATAAGCAAAAACTAAGTAGTTTAATATATTTTGCAAAAGTAAAACAAGAGTAAGTGCTTTGCCTCCAACACATCAGGAACATATTATTACCACATTGTCTTCAGTGATTATTCAAGCAATGCATTTAAATGTTCAGGGAGAAGAATGTTTGCTAAAATACTGTTATGTAACATGGGGAAAATGACTAATTCTGCCCTTGATCTTTTCCTATTTTGCTCCAAGTAAGAGTCATTAGAACTCATTCTCTGGTCGAAGCAGCAGCACGGCCGAATTCTGACCCAATTCCCTGGGTGGCTTTTACAGTGGGCCGATCCTATCCCAGGCAGCTGAGCTGTTCCAGAATTACTGAGCATAACTGTCTTCTGAATCAGTCCTCCAGGGCTGCACTTTTCCAAAGACAGGTGGAATAAACAGTGCACATTTCTCCATGCTCCCTGCTGATGGAGGTCAGAGATCATTTACTTCCCATTCCTCATGACTTGCGAGGAGTCTGGAGCCTTACACACGAGCCAAGTGGGGCCAGCTCCATCCAGCAGTTGTGTGCATACTTCAGCAACTGCTGATTCACAGAGTGGGATTGCTACAGGAATTCCTCTCCCAACAGCAGATGCAGAAGATGAAGACCTGTTCTGTGTATCCTTACTTTCAGTCTATTTGTATCAGCAGTATACATACAAGACATAAAGACCTCTCTGTTCTTACAGACAGCTGTGAAAAACTGACATTTTCCTATCCTAGTGGAAAAATAATAAAAAGCCCCCAAAAACCAAACAAAAAAACCCCACCAAAAAACCAAGCAACAATTACAAAAAAAGAAAATCAGTGGTTGAAAATTTTTCCATAGCCTTTTTTAAGTTGTGACCCAATCCAACCTGTATTGGACTGAAACCTGCCCTGCATATACAGAAAGAAGGTGACATTGACCCTGGGCTGTATTCACAGAAGAGTTCTAGTTACAGCCAGTAAGAAAAAACAGTGTTGTTTAAAGCTCCAGAAAGGCCCCTGACTTCCTCTCCTAAATGAATATTTTGCATAGGAAATACCTAATCCTGCCACACTTTTGAGAATCAGCTTTTCACTAGTGGGAAGAAAAAAGAAAAAGAAAAATCTCTTCTTGGGATTTCCTTTCAAAGCTTTTAGATTCTAGCCTTCAAAATATGTGATTTAAGATTTTCATTTTGGGGGATAACCGGGGTGAAAACAGAAGTTCTCAATGATCTTGCTGAAATCCATTTCTTGGGCAATTTTCTCCCTAAGTCACTGGAGAGGCAGGGATGGTAACACAGGGCTGTGTTACCCCATCGGGTGATATGCCACAGCTCAAGTATCTGCAGTCCTGATCAGGCTGAGATTGGTTTTTTATCCTTTCTATAACCTCCAGCTAGGAGCATAATACTATGCACGGTTAGATAGGCTGAACAAGTCTACATCTTGCTTAGCTTGGAGTAAAGAGGGAGAAAACTTACTGAAATCAAGTATTTGGGATTTATCCAGATATTTCAATAGCCAGAATCCAGCACCTTGGAGCCAGCCCTATAATATTCTCTCCCTTTTCCTAAGACTGAGGTCCAAAGGCACTTGTGAAGCTCTGTCACTGCATTAGCCTGTTCCAGTGAGATTTACCCAATCTGCCACAGAGATCCTAATTGTCACCCACTGGACACCTGACACAACACTTCTCATATTTTTAATTAACCACATCCAAAATAAAATTACCAGCTCAGTCCATGTCCCCTCAGTAACAGTGAGGGCTGCTCTAAGTGGAGGAAAATGCATCAGCCTGCTTAAGGGAAGGTGAGGCAGAAAGTCCCTGATCATACCAGGAACTTCTGGAAGGCAAACAAGGTTCCTTCTCCAGCTAGAGCACCAGGGCTTATTTTGCAATCAGGCAAGAGAAGATAAAGGGACAAGCAAATTTCCTGCTGTGATGGGGCATTTGCAATGCAGTCCCTATAACTGCATCTCATTCCTAGCAGTACCAGTCTACACAGTGCTGGGTTATTATGTAGTGTCTTGGACTGCTTAGAGGTAATAAGCATTCACCGAAAATGGACTGCTATTAGCCACTGGCAAAAGCTGATTATAATAGTGCCAGCACTGGAATATGTTTTCCACCCATTTACAAGAGGAGTAAAATAACAGGAGAGAAAAAAAAAAATCACATTTGCCAGTGTTTGGAGCGTAGTGTGCTCTACATACAATTATCGAGAGAATGACAGGAAATTGACCCATTTACTCAGAAAAGTTCCTATCGTGTTCTGCACTATTTCATTTCATGCCCATTTGAGAACAAGTCATTTCTCTTCAGGGCAGAAGATAAATTGTCAGCTCGTACACACATCTCTTTCCATTGCCAGGCACAAAAATATCACAAAGAAACATTTTCCTGCCCTCTGCTTAATTTTCTTCTTCATCTTCTCTAATAAATGGTACTAACTATAAAAGTCAACAGACTGTAAATAAACTCAATTCTATTCCTTCCTTACCTTATGATTGATTTTTGGACATAATGTATTCCACCCACAAGGTCTCTTGTCTGATTCAACTGCTTTTCTCAGCACCAAAGAAAAATCAGATAACCTCGGCGGAATAGCTTCATGTAAAAACAGAAACATTTGGCAACTACAGTTTTCCTAATGGCATATTGCAATACAGGCCATAGAGCAAGCACATCAGCGCCCGGCTCCGTGTCAGCGTGGGGAGAGTTCTGGGTATTCAGGCAGAGGGGCTGCCAGCAGGGCCACTGCAGAAACAGCAGCAGGAAAAGGTGCTTGGGTTATGTATGTACACCTTGGACCCGGTGTGGGGAAGCCCCAGGCAGCTTCCCACTTCTGCCCTTGGCCTTACCCTGCCCATTTGAGTCAACCACTTCTCTCACTCTGAATGTGCTTGACAGAGGGAAAAAGAGCAAGTGGATCACCATCATGGACAGGAAATTCACACAAAAATTGCTGTCTTCAGGACTTAAGAGACCTGAAGACAGCAAGGTCCACGGGGAGAGGCAGCATGTGCCTGTAAGAAGAAAAAAGGATATTATGGAAATGTCTCTATCTACAGCCTAAGCTCAGGTTTCTAGAGAACTGAGCTTGCTGTTCCTGCTCCATTCAAGTGGCAGTGCTCAGCTCTGGTTAACAGCAAGGACATCAATCAGCAGAGAATTCCATGGCATCCCTGATGCAAGTGCCAGCAGTCTGGGTTTGCAAGAACACAGGTGTCTCCTGTGCTGTACAGCTGAAGAACTGCTAATGTAAGGATGAGACTTGGGCACAGAGGAGCCAGCATGGCAGTAATTCTGTACTCCCCAGCTCCTGTCAGATCCATCAAACACCATTCCAGTCCACAGCTGGTTTCTTTGTTCCGCACACCAGCTTCTTGAGGTTTAAATTAGAGCAGCTCCACAAACCCCCAGTTCAGACAACTTTTCCTGCAGCTGGCACATTGGCCAGCACACCCCAGCTTATCCTCCAGCCCTTGCTCTGCAAGGTGCAACGTCTTTCACATGTCCATAGTGCACAAAGTGCTGAACCACATGCTTTCATTTGCTCTGGAACTTTGTATTCAATCTGATGACTCAACCCTGTTCTTTCACCTGAATAGTAGCTTCCCTGTGCTCTTCCATCCTGAAGTATCATTTCTAGGAGGGAAAATTACCAATCATTTGGAGCAGGAAATGAGATGGAGAAGGAAGCTCAGAGCCAGAACCAGCCTCAGTAGTTGCAGCACTCCATTCCTATACTGAGCACAGTAAAACTCGCGTTTTGCACAGAAACCAGTCATGGGAAGTGCTATTCTGGCTTTGACTATGATGGAGATATGGGATGGAAACATGCAGAATATCAGCTTGGGAAGTGCAAAGTAAAGAAGAGCCTTTCTTCACAAACAAGCAAAATATTCAAGGTTCTGCTAATTCACATCTGGACTACTTCCCCTCTCCCCCACAAACCTGTTTTCCAGGTAGTAAAAGGGATTAGCAGAATAACAAAAGGAGGAATTTCCAGGTCAAGAATCATATGGAAATTATAGTCAAAACCAAATTGTTTGGCTCTGGTCTTTGTCCCAGGGAAAAGCTGTTTGCTCCTGCTTAGTACAGAGCCCAGCTGCCTCTGAAACCCAGAGTCTGCACATGCCTACAGGGAATGTGAAAAAGAGGGAGAGAGAAATAAAACAGCTCCCTACTTTACAGTGAGAGGGTTTTGTTTCTCTCTGGCCAACAGTATGGACATCTAGACGTGCAAGAAAACAGCAGAGATCATTACCTGCTGGGGAATAGGATTGCTGTTCCCCCTGTGAGGGCAGCCAGATTCACTCAACTGCCTAGGAAAAACAGTGGAAGCATTAAGAGACACTTTTTTACTTTCCTGTCTTCATCAGCTAAGGAAAGAATTTCCTGTGGCTAATTACACATTTTAGCACCAAGGTAGTGATTGTCCTCTAACTGCAAACATCTGCCCCCAGCCTGGGGGAGAGCCCAGCTCTGACCACAGTTTCGTGGGCACTGGCACTGGGCGGCTGCAGGATGGGATGGTGGTCCTCACCTCCTGCCCCGTGGAGCACACGCAGTTATGAGAACATGACCATTTCTGAAGTGGGATCCAGCACTGGAGGTGCCAGCTTCTGACTGTGTGCAGCCTCCTGCTATGTGCCAACACCATCCAGTCCTCTGCCCAGCGGCCCACCCTGCCTGATCAAAGCCCACAGAGGCCTTTGGGTCTGTCACCAGGAGCCAAACTCTTCCCTTAAGGTCACATTCAAAGCCCACCAATCCACATATGTGTGGCAATTTTTCCTAACATTGAGAAAAACAAGATAGGGCTCTTCAAATGCCCCACTGCCTCACCTTGCTTCCTCTTCCTTTGTTTATGGAATGTATGAATGTAAATGTTGAAGTATGAGGTTCATATTAATGCCATAGTCCTGAAGTTCTGTTGGTTGCCACCCAAGGATGAGACCAGGGATGTGACCCATCCATCATCTGTGCAGGAGGAAATTCCCTTGCACAGTTGGAGGAAATTTGCCTCCAACTCCCCACCTCGCTTCGTACATAAATTCCCACCTTCTCTCGACATGAAAAAAAAAAAGATGGAAGAAAGAAAACAAATATCTTTCTCTGCCAATACATATGTGTGTACACATGCACAAATACTTAGGAAAAACTGAAGAATCTGTAGATGGAGGGGTAAGTGCCAGATTTTAAAATTATTAAACATTATGTACAAAGAAAACATAATGAGCTCCTATGGGATGTCGAAAAAATTACCCATGAACGAGAGGAAAATGGATAACCACTCCTGGGTTTGCCACTGGTGAATTATTTAATAATCACTCCCCAGCAGATGGAATATATTTATCTACCCCATTGGAGCACACTTTGCAATTTATTTACACTGCTTTAAAATATGATTATTTATTTAAAAAGTAAACAAGGTAACCACATGGGAAAAGGGAAGGAAACAAGTTTAGAGGGGGGAAAAGTATGTTTTGAGCTTTTCAGTTAATTTTAGGGAATTTCCACTAAAATTAACTTGAATCTTCCTTACTTCTGCATTAAAAAACAGAAATTGAAAATTCTTTTGATCAAGCCAGTCTAGATTCTTCACACACTCCAGAGGATCATTTTGTGATATGGGGCCTACGTCTCATGTCTTTCACTAGCCACGCTGTCTTGGGCACCACACATTGGATTCAGCTCCTACTAATTCTAAAGAAAACATTTAAATTGGGATCAGTGGGAGCAGGCCCACAACTTAGACTGATTTGTTTTATGGGATCCAGTCCCTTATCTAAGTTAGAGTGATTCTAACCCATGGCTCAAACAGCACTCAGCCTTGCCATTTAATTAGCTACTTATTCTAAAATGCAAAGGGTGCCATTTAGCAAAATTTGAAAATGCAAAAGGTACCCCTTAGTACCGTATAAGTGTGTAAGTGTACTGCCTGCTCCCAAAATTAAAGTAGAAGTTGTGAGCAAAAGGCTCTGCCCACTCAACAGCAAAGTCTGCTACTGATAAGTGAAGACTGATTTGGACAAACCTGAGGGAAGGTCCACGAGAGGAAGGAATACCTTTCCCGGGCAAATGCCAAATCATTTCAGATTGAATTCAGGCTTCCAGATTCTTCCTGTGCAAGTCTGTGTGTATGTACACGTATACATTAGCCATGGAAGGCTGCACAGAAGTTCTATTACCCAGCTTGGCACAGTTGTTTTTAGGAGCCAGAAATCATCTGGGAGAGGGGAGGTCAAGAGAAACCCTGCAGTGTAACACAAGCTTTCATACTTTGCCCAAAGAAAACAAAACAAAAAAAAAAACAACCCCAAGCCCTAAACCACTGTTCCCTCACCAAAGAAAAAACTAGCTGCTGTTGGTGAAACCTCTTCACAATTTTTTTAATAATTCATTCTGATTTTCTTTAAAACCAGTGAAGTTTATTCATATATCTCAAATGTGAAGAGTCCCATGGTGAAATCATCAATTGTTATTGGAGACATAACACTTTCTAAAGTGACTAAAGAATTAGATGACTTTCTACTAAGAGTTTAAGTCTCATTGTCAAGAGTAGGTTAGCAAACCAAAAGCAGCCAATTCCTCAGTCATTTATGTGCTTTTGAAAAAGTTTCTTCAGGTCCTCACGATATTTTCTCTCACATCTTGCTTCACCTCCCCAGACCAAGAAAATCTGCAACTAAGATGAATCAAGAATAGGTATTTTTTAAAAGATTTCACCTTAAAAAAAATAGAAATCTGATAGACTAAAATCCAGCTGCAGGCATGGATGTCAGTGTTTTACCAGCTAGCTAGTTCAGCAAAAGGGCTGCTCTATAAATAATCTAGTATAGTAAATGCTATACATCTTTGAAGTAAAAATGGACTAGAATACTCTTACTTAGTTCAGGTTGAGGAGAGCAAATCAACGTGTCCTCCTTACTAGGAAAAGGCTTAAACATAAGCAAATCCTCTCTTGAACTGGGAGTGCTGCACTTTCTGCAAAAAATCCAAACTGACCTCTACAATCTCAACATCATGGAAAAGTAAAAGCAAATTCACTGTAAATTATTTCTGGAAAGAGCGAGATCAGATTTCAAGTATTACTTCCACCACAACAGTCTAACACATGAAGACAGACAGTACAGGTGTGCGTGTCTCTGGTGGGATGTGGACAATACAGACAAGGGAGCAAAGTCCTCCCTACATCCTCCTGAGAAGGAAAGACGGAAATGTCAAACACCTTGTGCGGTTATGCACTCCTTTATTTGCAAGACAGAAAGGATTAAATACATCTACATAAAGGAAAGAAAAAGTGTTTAAACAACAATAAAAAAAAAGATTTAGTGGCATTAATAAAGAATTCCCTTAAACCAGCATGTCACCATTAAAGTAATTAATAGGGCATGCAAGACATTTCAGTGGAAAGTGAGCAGTGCTCGCATTAGAGCCTTTTAAGTTTTCACATGACCTCAAGACAGACTATGGCATTCCTGTGCAAAAGTACCCTCTAAAAAAGAGATGGGGGCATTCAAGTCTATAAAAGAGTGATTTTAAAATTTAAATGATATGGTCTAAGTCTAAAATGCAAAGGTTAAGGGAATATTAGAAGGGCAATAATTCTATCTGATTAAACTTTTATCCAAAGTGACAATAAAATGTTCAAAATGAATTAAGGACTTTATTAACAGATGCAGAGGCTCTATAAAAAGAGTTTGAAATCTAAGTACCAGAGAGGAGAGGTTTAATTTTTTTTTTGTCTGGATGGAGGTGATATTACTATAAAACTTTAATCTTATTGCCAAGCCACAGTGAAAGTAAAACTGTCAGAGGTAATAGAGCAAATCAGGACTGCTTTCTCTCCCCCCTCTGTTGCAACGGCCTCTTTCCAGAATATAAGAATATGCACATTCTATGTATGGCATTGATCCTGTAGGTGACAGACACATGTGGACAGGTTATGGGCTGATGATTCACCTGAGCTTCTGCTGGTTGCAAGAGTCCCAAGGTGGTAAGTATAGGCAAATTATATGGACCATTTCAAATGAGTACTGACCAAAAATTGGTGCTGTGCCACCAGGGACTCTTCAGAATATTTCAGCCTTTCCAAAATGGAATTCACTGTTTGAGGACAATTTTAGACATTTTACTTGTTTATTAGTACCTGTATGTAGTAAGAGGGTAACACCTATTTCAAAGCCCTTGAACAATGACATTTCACTACTTTAGAATGATCAAGTTTAAGCCAGCCATAGATCTGTGGAACAGGATAAAAAAACAAGACTTTTTCTGAAAATTATTGCTAAATGCTAGATATGATTTAGAGCACGGCTCAGCTCCATCAGGGCATTTAGCAGCCATGATTTTGGCCATCGCTAATTTTTCCTTCTATTTTGCTGCTGCTAAATTCTGGCAACTTGGTTGCCTTGGTGATGGCTGCAGTGCCTGTGGCAGATGCACTGGAAGACATCTTGCGAGGTTTGGCTTTTCTGGGAACTCTTGAGCCTTTTGCATGTTGGCAGGAATGCTGTGATGGCCCCCTGTGTCTGTTCCAGCATCCTCTGACCCGCCAGTGTCAGCACTGGGCACAACCTGGCCCCAGCCTGCCCCTGTCACACCCTCCGTGGGAGAACCCAGGGCTTAACCTCTCTCAGTCCCCACAGAGCCCCATCATGCTACAGCTGCCCCAAAAGACACCTTTACGGATTCCCACATCCTCCTTTGGCCCTGCAGCAGCCACGAGAAAAGCACAGCTCCTCAGAGGAGCAACCGACTGCAAATTGCCGGGGAGACTAGGATGTCAAACAAATATTTTTCTTTTCACAACAGAACATAAATATTTGCCAGCACATTTAATTTAAAAAGTCTAGAAGTTACTCAAAGAGATTGGCGAACGTTGGTATGATGTTCGTTTGCTTCCTAAAATATGACCAGTCACAGATGGCTTGCTGTAGGAAATATTAAATAAATTTTTTAAAGTGTTGTCTGGCTTGAACACAGATTGCATTTACACAGATATCTTTGTTGGTGGAATGCCAAGATGGTGTATTGGTTCAAACACGACCTTAAACAAAAAAATACCTTGTCAGGAGCTAATGGAATATTCATACTGAAAATCTCAATCCCTGATAACATCTGAGAATGAATTTACATTTCAACACTGTTATTTTTCCCCCTCTTGCTGTATTTCCCCATTATCTCTTGTCCCCAGAAAATGCCACAGCATCACAGTTGAGCTATAATCTGGTTTTCCTTCTGCCCAAAATACCCCAGTGGATGATTTGTCTCTTCTGTCAATATTGTACTTGGCCCATAGCTTTGCAATCAATGCAGATGAGATGAAACAATAGTCTTACAACTTGCTCTGTCCCTACGTGAGTACCAAACACTCTCCATACTCTTAGAATCAATAAACTTTTTCTCCTGTCACCATTCCCATTTGTTATACTTTCCCTACACTGGCATGATTTTTTTTCTTCTAACCAGAAATCTCCCAGGCCCACTGGGGTTTCTGTGTGCGTGATGGCAAGTTAAACAGCTTCCCCCACTGCAAACAAACATCACATGCACGCAAATCATGTCCTGGAGTGAAGAGCAGAGGCAGACACTAGAGGGAGGATCGACTCACAGACTGAGCTTTTGCCAGAGCAAATTCCTTGGAGTGTGGCTTCACCAAGGAGACGGCTCAAGTGGCATGCTGCAAGAGCTTGCTGGGCTCCCTGGCACTCAGGCTTGCAAATCACTGCCTGGACTGAAGGAAGAAGGCATCTGGAACTGAGAGTGAGCAAGACAACATTTTGCTCTCTTCAAGGCTGCCCAGGGAACCATACCTGCTAAATCCAAACACACCCATTCCAGGGCAGATTCAGCTCTGTTACTCACAGGTACTGCAGTATGCTTTGCCAGCAGCTCTGCACAGAGGCACTGGTAAAAATAAGCAATACTTAATGGTTTGTTTACTTCAGTGAGTTCCAATTTTTTTATGTCTGGGCACTGCAGCGCTTTGACATCACTGCATTAGAAAGGACAGAGCTCCGTAATACATGGATGTGATGGAAACACACACCTAAATTACAGGCCTAATTTCAAATATATCACAGCCTTTCCAGAATTATCGTGTTCAGCAGTTTGAATTGACAAATAACTATGCAGGGTTACAAGCAAGCAGTAGGACTACATGGAAAGGAACACTGTCATGGTACCTTCCACCCTCCTGGGTTTTCCAAGAGCCCTCACTCAGCTTTCAGATGCTCATCTGTATTCATGTCCAGTCTCTAAACAGCACTGATTGGAAGAGGAGAAGAAAAGAAAGGTAGCTCTTTCACCTCAAGATCTTGGCAGGCTGAATTGAAAATAGGTAGAAAACTGGGGCGTGGAAAACCTGAGCTGTACAGTGCAGGGTATGTTTGTGGGCCTGGACAGGTCATTCAAGCTCAGAACTGGAACAAGTAAGGCTAGAAAAACACCCCTAGGTCTGCCCATGCCTAGACCTTAACTATTCCTAAGAGATGTTTGTCCCACCTGTCCTTGAAGGCTTCCAGCAATGGAGATCCATGATCTAAGCAAACTGCATTTAAACTTCTCAGGGTCAGATCTCCATCTGCAATATGGAGACAATGCTGTTGCCTTTTCCACAGACTTGCTGTTTACCAAGAAGTTTTTTGGAGGCAGAGACTTTCATTCACTGACACACCACAGTGAGAGTTTATTACAGTGCTATCTCCACATGCTGCTTGGGCAGCAAAGGGTGAAAACAGCAAGTAGTTCACTGAGGAGGTGGTGAAAACCAGTTGAAAGAGATGAACACTGTAAACACTGGATGTAACTTGCCAAAACCCATCTACACTTGACTGCAAATGAGGAAAATACTACAAAGATGTTTTTCTTTCCTTATAAGCCATTTCTGCTAACTTGCAAAGGCAGCAAGCTTTGGGATAGGTTCCATAGCGAAAGCTCAACACACAGCTAAAATCCATTGCTAAATGACTTTGCCATCCCCTCAACTGTAGCATGATCCATAAGTGGATCTATAGCCAGGAGCCATAAAATCCCATTAGTCCTGCAGAAAGGGAGACTATTTTCTTCCAAAGAATATACAGTTGGTCAGTGGAATTCACCCCATGAGGCGAGAAATTCACTGAATGGCAGCAGCTGGTCCTTCACAGTATCATCTTTTCAGTCACTATGAACTCTTCACTTCCCATGGTATAGTTTTTCTAGATTATACATGTCAAATCAATGCTTAGTTTATATAATCAAAATATAAAATATACCTCTAATTATAAAAGCACTAGGCAGAGACAAGACTACAATTCAAGTTGTTATGGCTGCCAACACATACAGGAGGAAAGATCTGGATTCTAGCAAGCCATCACAAAGATCTCAAGCAAGCCCAGGTGTGGAGGAGGAGTCATCACTTAACATGGACACATCTTTAAGTAGGGACCATGAAAAGGAGCGATCCATACCTAACAAAACTTTGCACCACCGAGACATCAGTGAATGGTTAATCAGCACTTCATGCCCAATCTTCCAACACAAATGCATCTATTAAAATGCAGTCCAGCAGTATGGTACTTTTCCAAAAATATCCCCCTCATGACACTGTTCTCATTGGTAGCATCAAGTTGCTTCACCTCCACAATCCATAGCTGATCTTCCTCTAAAGCAACACTCTAGTCAGCTTTCTGGAAAGTCAATTACACAAAAATATAGTGGTCTCAGAATCCATCACCAAGGTGAGCCCAGTGGATTTCTTGGCAAGGCTCACTCTCATGTCTTCCAAGAACACTATGAATTTTCCTTCTTACAGGCTTGATTTGCAGACTTCTTGTCCTGTCCTTGTTGGACAGCAAGATGAATTGGCCGTGTCTTCTTTAATATGAGCCTCTGGGTCTCTACAGAGGAATCCCTGTAAAGCATTACCTCATCATCTGATGGTACACTTTCTCCCCTTTCTTTATAATTCCAGTTTAGAAAGGAGGTTATTGACCTCTGCTGACTCCCCCACCCACCCACCCCTGCAAAGGAACCTTTTCCCTTGCCTCGTGACAAAATTAGAGGCATGACCCATCCCCTGTAACAGCTGGTAGGCCACTGAAAAAACAGATGCAATCTTCCAGAGGGTCAGCTAAGTTCAGCTGTCCCAGTTCTGACAGAAGCTGCTTCATAGACATATTCTCTTGCGTGTTTTTGTACCTCCTAGACCTGGACTCCTGGAAGCTCCAGGTGCAGCTTATGCAATAGCATCCCATGCTCCTCTATCTATGCCCTGATTGCACAAGAACATTTACCACTCAAAGTAGTAGAGTTGAGCTTATGGCCACTACTCTTCCTCTACCTTCTGTCTGTTTTTTTTATCAGCTGTTGCTGGGTGGTATCAATAGAAAGGGCTGTTACACACTTAAGGGATTTACTAGTTTTTCACTTTTACAAATGATCAGTTTATTAGATGTAATAGATTTCCCTTGCCATTATGTTTTTCCCAAGGAATTACCAACTGGGTGCAGACTATCAAACTTATCAACACTAATAATCAGTAGGAATAAAACACGCCCGTGAGCAAGCTAAAACTCTGGACCTGTATTGTGGCTGCTACGCCCATGGACCACTTCTGTTGAGGGTAAGAAATACCCAGGGCTGAGCCTGCAGCTGCCTGGCACAGCCCAGCTCCATCTCTGTGCCACAGGAGCTGAGCCTTAATGCTTTTCGATCCACGGGTCACAGGTTCAGCTCCCTGCTGCTGATGACTCACACAGGAGCTCCAAACTAAAACTAGCAACACCAGCTTTTTTCTAGGAGAGGATTGAAGAGCAGCATTGATCTCAGTGAAATATTTCGAGGGTAGAAAAATTCCACCACGCAAAGAGTGCGTGACTTCTCTTTAGTTTATTTTATATTTTTGTTCCAGTTGTCATTTTGAATTCAAACTCTTTGGAAAGCAGGCATAATAGTCTTAATGATCCCATTGAGCAGTTTAAATTCAAATTGTGGAGCACTTGCAATACCATGCTGGCAGCACTTTCCATAAATTACTCTCAAATTCAATACGTTGCTTGACAAAAACAAGAATAAAGGGCTTTTTACTTTAAAAAGAAGAAAACTTGTATCATAAAAAAAAAATCTTTAAATTATAGTTTCTCTTTTCTGGTCCAATTTAAATTGTTACATAGTTGCTAAATTAGTGCTGTAATCCCTGCTTACAAATTGCAGAATTATTTTTAAAAAAAGATGTAGTTTTACTGCAGGGAACAACCTTACACTTTAAACCCTATGTGCTGCAAGGAAGCTGCTATTGCACAGCTTTCAACCAACCATGCTCACGTGCACACAGGGTGAGGTTTACAATACTAGTCACACTGAAGCCAATAGCAGTCTCACCAGAGATTTCAATGAGCACAAATTGAGTTAACACTGACATTTTAGAATGATTAGCAAATTTAAGCTTTCCCGGGATGCTCCATGGCACCAGTGGCTCTTGTTGTACCATTTCTTAAAATATCAGCATTTCTCTTGTGTTCTGTTCTGAACTATCTTCTCCTATTGAACTACAGCCACTGATAGGCCAGGAAGTTAGAATATTTTAAGAGGAAAAAAACCCTCTGAGATATACCTTTTTCTGATCACAAAACAAGTAATTGTGGGGGGAGGGGAAGGAAAAAAAAAAAAAAAGGTGGAGCACTGTGATCCCAAGTTCAAAGCTGGGGAACAGCAATAATCAGGGCAAAACTTCCATGCATAATTCTTCTTCCTTCAAGCACTTCCACAGCTTCAGTACTATGGAAAGATGAACTTCACCTGCAAAAAATCCATGTAAGTGATCTTTGGGGATGGGTTTAAGACATTGTCCTCAATATCTCACAGCGCTCAGCAGAAATAGGAAACCTTGATCCCAGGTCTCCATGGGGCTCTGCAGAGTATACCCACCATCTCCCCTGCTCTAGCTTGACAAAAATGAGAGTTTCTTTCTTCTCCTTCAATCCTTCATAATTTCTAGCCCACCACTTCTCTGAAGTCTTTCATCTGACCCTGGCTATTTCTGCTTTCTTGTACCCTTCCCAGTCCCACCATGGTCCTCTCCTCAGGTGGGTCACATTGACTTGGACACAACAGAAGCAGAAGAAACCCTGAGAGGCCAGCAGCATCAGCAAGATCTTGCTGCTTTCTGCATTAACTGCAGGAGCTCAGCCCCTCCAAGCCCTCACCTCAGAGCGCACATCTCCAGCTGCCAACCACCAGACTGCCAGGAGAGGGCAGAAAGAATGGAGGAAAATCTCCACATCCTGGAGAAAGTTATCTGGACATCAAAGAACACCCCATTCACAAAACAGCAGCATCACTCTTGCCAGACTGGTGTGTCTGGCTAACCTTGTGTTCAGTCCTTACGATAACATGCTATTTGGACAGCAGACAGCTGGCACTGCTCAACATCTTGCTCTTCAGTCTTTTATAACAATAGTTCTACTGATATTACGCTTAGCCTTTTCCCTGCTCTGAGGCCAGTGTTAAAATCTCTTCAACTACTTAGAGGAAGCAAACCAAATGTTCTTTTGTCAGTAATTTGCCCTGTAAGGGAGAGGGAAATATACTGATAACATACGGCAGGCACGTCGTTCATCACGTGCACAGCAGTGCACTGGTTACACTGGAAAAACTATCATGGTATTTCAAATGTTAACTTGACTGTCATAATGACTGGGAAACATCTGTCTCCTATTAACACTTTAGTTTTTACAGTTGCTTTTAGTTCAGCAGAAGTGTCTTAATGGAGAAGACTGGTACTCTTTTAGAAATAACATCAATAATGAAAGAATCCTTGGATGCAGAGCAAAACCAGCAAACACATTGGCAACAGAACTCGCTGCACTCAGAAGATGTAACAGGAAATGATAGTGATGGGCTTTTGGGTGGGAGGATTTTTGTGTGAAAGAAATTAACTCTGGTACTCAAATTCCCATTAAGAATAATATTTCTTTTCAAACAGGTGATTGATTTCATTAGATGTTAATTCAGACTTTTGGGGGAATTTCATCTTAATTGGATCACTGATAAATAAAACCAGAAACAAAAACAACAAAGAAAACCCCTTCTGCAGGCTATTTAGGCTTGGTACTGACTAACCAGTAATTAAATACAGCTCTTCACAGAAATCTTAATTATGGCTTCACTACACCACAGCTAAGAAGAGTCACACAACAAACTGAGAAGATTAGCCAATTCTAATTGTTGAAAAACATTTATTTTTGTTTTTGTGCATAGTTTTTGTGTGCATAAGGCCACAAGTCACACTAGTGAATTATTAAAAAATTACCAAAGGCTTCAAGAATTTATATATCACAACTAAGCAAGTGTTACTAGGCAAGTATTACTAGGCAAGTATTAGTTTATTTTCTTTATATAAATTTAGACTCTTTGGCTTGCATAAGAGGTCAAGAGTTTTCGACTTAGGAAAATAGGGATGTGAGCTAGAAATCAGTGTGAATTAGGTAGACCAGAAACAAGTTTCACTGAATTACTCACACTTACACCAGCTGAGAACCCTGTTTTCTCAGCTGGCCACTGCCATGAATTAGCTGTGCAGTCTTGGGCCAGTCATGTCTGCTGCACCTTCCCATTCCTTCCATGGGAATTCAGGTCCAGAGGAATCTGAGTCAAGGTACTTCAGTCCCACTGACTTTCTACAGATCTAGGATTCCTTGTATTCAAGCGTTTTTCTGATACAGGGGCTCTTGGAAACAAAAAATACCCCACCCAGCTTCAAAAACCAAACACCAAAAAACCCCCCAAAATCAGCCAACCAACCAACCAACCAACCAACCAACCAACCAACCAACCAACCAAAAAGAAACAGAAAAAAACCCCAAACAAAAACAAAAAAATCAGAGGCCACAATTCAGCAGAATGTCGCTAGACAGGCTAGATTTTAAGCAGGTCATTAACTCTCAGAGTTCAGGATAACTGCACCACACATCTAAAGGCATCTAAAGACAAAAGCAGTCAGACTGTGCCTCATCAATTTAAGGGTCTCATTCATCTGCAAGAACAACTTCCAAGCCTAGCTCAAAGCTTCAGTGTACTTAGGCATTCATTATCCTACTGAAGCCAATGCAGGCTTCATTCCACTGAAAAATCAATGAGACATATGCTCTAGGACACAAATTCCTCAGGCCTGAAGCCAGTGGATGGCAGAAGCCTAGATCCCTTGTAGGTCTGGCTTTCAACACAGCAGAGTCCTGAGCTTTCTGAAAGACACTGAGACATCCGCTCCCAACACTTGTTTCTTCCACATTTAACAGTTTAATATGTGCTTGGGTTTTTGCTTTTTTTCTTTACAGCATCAGACTGCCAGATTCCTGCTTCCCATTTTTCACTCGCAGTACCAGCTGTCCAGTTACATATATGTAGCCCCATCAGCACTGCCATCCCTTCCCCTGCATGTGCAGCAGCAGATGGATCCGGACGTGTTTTGGGTGAACGCCATAACCATGTTTTTGTGGACTGCATGGATAAACATTTAAAGGCCCCTTCTGGTTATATAAAAGGAAGCTATTAAACGTTTACTCTTTCCTCTGTACTCAGAGCAGCAAAGCTGTATCACAGAACATACAAACGCAGATGCAACCAGGCAATTATCGTTCCTTTATCCCTTAAATAGATAGAAGATAAATTTGAAAGAAAATGAGGAACAGAATCCTTCTCCCTTTCCTTTTTTATCCTTTTATCTCCCAATGTAGGAAGTTTACTGAACCCTTGCCAACAATTCACTCAGGCTAATGAAGTGTATAAGTAATGGGATTAAATAATCTTAAACCATTACTACAGTGGCTAATGCAGATGTTTCCCCAAACTAAAGCAGATGAGTGGTGTAGAATGCGTGCTTGATTTAAAAAAGAAGAAAAGAAAGTATCAATCTGCAAGCAGATGAAGTAAATTCCAGCCTGAAGTCAATGAAATGTTTAATTCCAGTTACATAAAGTTGCTCCAATTATATTATGAATTCACCTTCCTAAAGTCTTCATTGCTTTGCACATGGTTAAACTTGCCACAAAATGAAACTTAAATTTTTTATGGCGCAATCATTTTAGTGCAAACAAAAATAGAAATTATTTAAAAGGTACATATTGCACCAAAAGACCATTTAGCTTTTAAAAGCAAATTAACAAGGCCTATCTATCACTGCCATTGTAAATAAGACACCGTCCTCCCTTTTTATATTCAATATTTCAGTAACAATCTCACAGTGAAGGCTCTGTAGAAATAGAGAGAACAATGAGATATTTTCAGAAATATTATAGCATTATTGCTCTAATTATCACTGGAATGACAGAAATGTCATGAAAAACATCAATTTTTACTTTCAGACGTGTAAATCCAATTCTGGAAGCATCTCAGGTCCAGTGTTTGTAAGAACTCAAACTGGAAGTTTAAAGAAAGATCTGTCAGTGTTTTAAGTTCCAGTGTTTTTCTTACTCTAACTTACAAGGATAATCCTTACATACTGGATGCTAAGGTCAGACCAAGGTAAAGCCTTGGGCACATTATGGGATGTTTATTTAATTTCCACCTGTGCAACTGGTTCCAGCTACTTGTTATGGGAGCCTCTTAAAATGTGCAGCTCCTCAGAGCAACTCTTAATTGTTTGCTTTAAGACCTTGTTGGAGGCATGAAATGAAATTTTAGGGTAATGTAAGCTTCAAAAGATACCTAATCCAAAGACCCTTAGTTCAGTAGAAAGTCTTCCATCAAGCAAGGCAAAAGTCTTGATTTTAGAAGTTTTAGTGCTTTCTTGCATCCCACCTCCTTAATCTTATTGGGCACCACAGTCTGTAACCATTTTGGTATCAGGTTTCTCAACACAGAAAGCTGAGAACCACACTACTGCTAAAAAATCACTGCATACTCTGCTCCTTACCGAGATGAAACAATCACAAAACCCAGCTCTTTCTCCTGCTGTGTTCATTTCATTTCAGAGGCAGGCCAGACCAGGAAATATAATTCACCAAGTAAGCTGAAAAGACCAGAGTTCTTCTGAAGACCATAAAAAAACCTGTTGCTCATGGTACTGCCACAGGGTTGTCAGATTTTAACTGTAAGGCAGCTCCACAGCAATGAAATAAATAAATGTTTCCCACATCTGTGCATTAAAATCAGGGCACAAAGAGGAATGGGTACTCACAATGTAGCAGGGTTCACAGTAGGCTTTCTTCTCCACGGCGTAGAAAGGCTGTCCCCTCAGCTTGTTGTTGCACATTATGCAGGTGAAACACTCCACGTGGAAGACTTGGTCCATGGCTGTGCAACCGGTGCCTTCTCCAACAACATTCTCCCCGCAGCGGGCACAGCGTCCTGTCACCAAAGGGAAAGCACAGGAGTCAAAGCAGGCCCCTTGTCCCAGCTGCAGAGGAGGTCCCTCCACTCACCCATGGGTGAGGGGGATGTAGCAGCTCAGTCCACGGAAAAACAATTTGTGCCACTGCTGGCAAAGATCCAGCACCACTGGAAGGCACTCTGGTGCTGGTCCATATGAAAAGATCTAGAAAGGATTGAAACTGGCTCCCAGGACAGCACTCATGTCAGTTATGCTGCTGCCACTGTAAGGATCTTGAGCTCCAGATACAAACCACTCAGCTATCATCTAATACACCTATACAGTAATCCTCAGCTCCTCAGTTAGATGGGATAAACCTGTGCCTTAAGCCTTGCTTCCACATGAAAGGATTTTGTCATAGGAGGCCTCATAAAGCTGTCTGATGGCAGCACCATTTAAAGAGAAGTTTTTGCTTGTACAGCTTAAACCAACTCTCTCAATGGAGCCAATTACTTTTTTTTTTCTGTTCAAAGATTAATACAGATTAAGATATTCTGTTCCAAAGCACAGAAACTATTCCTAAAGAAACTGATGTGTGGATACTTTATTCTTACCATCCTTCAAGAAAGGTGTATCAGAAACTGCTGGTAAAGACTCTAAGTACAGACAAGCTTTAAGAGCTCTGTCTGTTTCTGAAAAAGGTCCTTAATGTCAGATACAGATGCATAACAAAAAGTCTGTAGACACACACGTACAAAAGGCTTGCTGCCTTGTTCAGATTGTTGCTAAAGATGTTATGTGGCCAATAGATTTAAAGTGAAGACATTTCCTTAGGTCATGGGAAAAACATTTCCCTAGGGAAGACTGTGGTGCACAGATGATGGAAGAGGTGAGTAGAAGGCACACCTTTGTCATTTTTCTCTGCTATTTGGGTTCTAGAGAATGGAGATAGCTCATGAAGTTCTGATGTCCTTATACAACAATTGATGTTGAAATGGAAGGCATTAAGGACAAGGCCAGCCACACTACACAGGAGAACCCCACCAAAGGTAATACAGCAACTATGATGTGGGGCATTGCCCCACTCAAAGTGGTACTCTCCAGTTTATGAATAACTGTGGTGACCCCAGCCTTGGGACCCTGCATTTCTTGTAGGCTTCATGGGTGGAGTGGTGTGGTCAGTGAGGGTGGGAAGGGAAGCAAGAGCTGAGGTACAAGCAGGAAAGCAGACTGAGTTCAGTATAGAATTATTCATAAAGGCATATAGAAATAATATGTACCTGATAATAATTACATAATCCAGTAGTGATACAATGCTCTCTCATACCATGGTAGATCTGTTGGCCTTTTCATGCAAATACTGCACAACTTCCTACAAGTTAGACCTGTCTTCCCAAGAGCAGCACTGCTACCCTTCACTGCGCACTGTCAATGCCCGACATTCATGCCTTCTGTCCTGCCTGTCCCACACTCCAACAAGCTACATTCAGGGAACAAAGCATGTAAGCTACTTTTGGATCCCTCAGGATGTGGCAGGATGATATATATATATACACATTTGAGATATATTAGGAAAGCTTGGAAAAGAACCCAGATCATTACGATTTGCTACAATGGCGTAACTGTAGTTGGCTTTATACAGGACAGACAGTTCCTGACTCAAACAGCTCCCAGCCTGAGCAATGTGGAGGGAGAACTCACCAGATGAATCCAGACAAGTCTGGAAATCCCCCAATGGAATCAATAATGATGTATTTAAACTTAACTTTCCTTAGCATTTGTTATTAGGGTTTTGATTGTCACTGTTGTGCTTTAATCACTCCACTGTAACACTTTTAGAGAGGACTCCTTTTTTATGAGCAGAAAAGGAATTCAGGTTTCCCAGCATGGTAGTGAGGCTACAGAGATGGGGGAAGAATGGAAAAAACCATGAGGGCTAGGAAGAAAAAAACCCAAACCCACTGGAGAGAACCACAGGAGCGAGCACTGCACTGAGAAGGAGGCAGAAGACACCTCCTGTGTACCACAGGAGAGCCCTGCTGAGCCCTGCGTGTGGACAGCACAGAGCTGCTCCAGGGCCTTCTCCAAACATCTCGTGTAGCTGGGCTGTAATACGAAGAGACGTCTGGGGAGCAGTTAATATCTCTATATATAAAACATGAAATTGAAAGCCATTAGTGTATTACTTTACACAGTGTTTTTCCAGAGGGAATATTCCGCTGAAGAATTTATTTTCCCTAGTGTGCCATTCTGTGATCATCCGGTATTATTTTTATGAGGCATTTGGACATGGAATAATGTAGTGTCTATGCAAACACTTCTCAGCTTTCTTTGTTAACATCTGAGCAGAACATGTGGGAATCTTTTCTACCCCTCCTTCTCTTCTCACATTCATAATTTAGCCAGCTCTTGTGTGCTTCAGCATTTATCTTCCCCTTTGACCAAGGCATCTCTCCATTTGCTGAAGAAGCTGTCTACATGGAGACCATACTTCTAGCTGTACTTGTGTCGGGAGACCTGGGTCTGTTTCCTAACTCAAATACATACTCCTGTAATCTCTGACAAGTCACTCAGTGCCTTTGTACCTCTGTCCCCTCTTTGAGCAAAGGGCATAAAGACATTTTCTCTGTCTCCCAAAGGTGCCCTGAGGCTACATTCTCCCTTGGCTTTGAGGTACTCCCCAACTACACTGCTGGTGGTCAGATACAAACCAAAGACTAGCACAACATGAGTCTTGTCCAACTTCTCCCCTTTAAGTTGGTTTCCTGAGGCTTTCCTTCCTCTTTCTGGGTTTTTCCACAGAAGATTCCCACTGAGGCAGTGACAGACTTAACCTGTCTACATTTATGAGAAGCCCAGTTTCTGCTATTAAGTACACAGACAGAAATACTCCTATAAATTCTCACACAGGAAAGCTTAAAGAAAGCTTCCCTTTTTATAAATTTATATGCAAATTATAACACTGTGGCCTTGAGCAAACCATGTTTTTCATGAAACATGGCCACTCCAGTGAGAATCAAAACAGAAGCTCTGTGCCTAGCAACTCTCCCAGCTGACTCACTCACTCAAAAGGTAAAAGCAAATAAGCCAAAATATTCAAATTTGGGAGCTTACAGTTGGGTGGCTGGATCCACTTAAAGACACATGGGCAAATACAAAACCGATCTGGCTTGCAGCAATGTGATCACTGGAGACTGCACCTTCTACAGACCTTGGTGCAATCTGGGAACTCACAAGACTTCTGCAAAAACCTGTCTCTTCTCCCAGCTCCTGCAACTCACTCAAATGTAGTTGAAAATGGCTATTAGTTTCAAGTGTTGGTGAAGGAGGGACAGAAAAGAAGACAAGCACATGCACACAGGCAATGTGATTGCACAAGCCTCATTTCCTTAAAAAACCAGAAAAACCCCACTAAAAACAATGTATCTATCATTATGTCTGATACAAACAAAACAAAGGTCTGCTTTTCCTGTGTGCCAGTTACCAACAGCGAAGGTATTTGTGGTTGGGCTCACCACAATTAAGTGCCCACACATGTTCCCCATTTTAATATTTTCACACTGGCTCAAATAACCCAGTCCGTTGTGTGCAGAATACCCATGAGTGAACACAGAACAAGTTGCACTGCTTATTGGGAAAGAAGTAGCAAAGGCAAAGTTTGCAAGACTCAAGAACAAACAGATTGCACAAAAAAGATTACACAAATAATCTAAGAGAAAAATAGCAGGCAGCATATTACAGTAGAAACACAGAACAACGTGACCCATTTGCTTTCCACAAACAGCATTTAAAAGGCAGCTTAAAGACAAAGGACAAAATTAGCACTAAACTGCATGAAGATGAGAAACTATGTCATTTCAACATTCTTCTTTTGCCCCTTCAGCCCTTTTTAGATCCTTTTTCAAGATCATTTCAGCAAAACTAGAAGGCGATATGTTGGCAGCAAGCCTGGGAGACTGGAGCCCTCTATTTTTGCATGAAAGAGGTTCATAACCTTGGCCGTGCTGTGACCTTCCTTCAGCCCAGCCTGGCTGCCACATGGTGGTCTTACCTTGGGGGGATGTACAGAAGTGCCCGCAGAGGCTTCCCTGCTGAAAATGCCATCATGAGTGAGTGGATCACACAGAAACACTTCAGCAGCTGAAAGGATACATCAGCTACTATATTCTGAAACCTCCTCACTTACTGTCTTCTGTTGTGTAAAAAATTTGAAATATTGTGAATTTGAAGGAAGAGGGGGAAGGGAGAAGAGGAGCTTATATCGCACATGATGCCATGTTCTAACTTCTTGTTATCTCATTACTATTATTACACGGTTTTCACCTACACCACCACAGATCCTGGCTGCTCAGCTTATAGAACAGATCCATTCTGCTGGGTATTGGAAAACCAAGAATTCAAAGAAGGGCCCAACTGCAGGAGTTTACAATCTAATACAAGCAGTAACAACCGGGTAGTGATAGGAAATAGAAGGAAACAATCAGACAAAACCAGTCAGCAAGGGAAGCTGTGGTCTCAGCACTCTAAATGTTTTACTGATGACAAGGAGTCTGTAGACAGCACAGCAAAGGAAAAGGTTAAGGAAGAATTTGAAAGAGGACCCGGAGGGAGTTTAAAGGAAGTTTAATGGAATGCTTCTGAAGAAAGGACAAAGACAGCACAAAAGAGAATGTCAGTGCTTGAAGATTGAACATAGACGCCCTCAGATGGGAAGGACGAGTTGATATGCCACTAGAGAATACTAGAGGAGGAAGGGTGGGAAGAGGCCATTACAGGTCATGCAGGTAAAGACATGAAGATTCTGTTTGATATGAGGCAGAAATGAAACCAGAGGAGAGATGTTTAGGAGTTGGATTTGATGATCCTTGTGGGCCCCTTCCAACTCAGGATATTCATGACTCTACAACTATGAGGCAGAAATGATATGGCCTAAGTTAAAAGCCAGAGAGTTGTTTCTGCAGCTAGTTGATCATGAATAGAGAGAAACTTTTTTGAAAAGGATGTTGCAGAGATTCAAGGTCACTGGAACTTGGATGCAGGTCTTAACTGTGAAGATGAATCGGAAAGGCCATAATCTGAGCTGTTACTCAGCAAGATTCTTAAGATTTGGCCAGAAACTGGGCACAATCTGGAGATGAGGAACTAGGTACAGGGTGTCCAACCTTATCTGGGATATGCATTGCTTTTAAACATCAGATTAGGAACATGAGCAAATGGGACAAACATCCACCACTGAAGATGGATGATGGAACAGGAACATGTCATACTAATGCTTATGGCAGTAATATTCTGATAGCAATCCCACTGGAGCCGAAGATAAAGGCAATGTAACTCCACACAGGTGGCTTGAGATGCTCCTGTTTGCACATCCAGGGACTTCAGTAGCCTTTTCTAGGCTACAGTATTATTTTTCTGTCATACCTACTTAGACATTAGGCCATTGGCAGCACCGCTGTGACATACAGTGCCTAACACAGACAATTCAGGCAGTAACCACAGATGCCAAGAGCACAGGAAGCAGAGAGAAAATGTGCAAACCTCTCCACAAAAGGCTTAAATTCATGAATTCAAAGCATGCATTCTATGTAGAGAAGAGATAATTTTCTGATAAAAGCATCAAAGTAGGGAGGTTCTGCATTTGCTGAAATGTGGGGAAAAAACATTGACATCTCAAAAAACTGCATGATGGAAAAAGCTGTTTCCCACCTAACTGTACTGTGGGAATACACCACAAGGTCATATCCTCAGTGCCTATCAATTACACAATTTCCCTTGATCAGCTAAGTGTATTCCCCAGCTCTCACTGCAGCCCTGATACACAATGCAAGAAAGAATTAAAAAATACAGCACGCTGCCTTTTCAAAATGGCACCAGGAACACTTTTAAAATATATAAATACATTGAACAAAATATCTCAATAAAAGTTCCCCTAGCAGCCTCGAGACACCCAGTATTTCCACTGCATTATTTTTCTAATCATCTCTGTTCAGAGTTCGCCAGTGAATGCATTTTAGAGATTCATGACACATTCTGCTTTTGGATGGCTTTGAATCAGCTGGCAGTAAATGTGGAAAAATCATTATTCCTAATGAAGAAATATTGATGACAAAACAGCATTTCGAGGACAACGTTGACCATAAGTCAACAATGTAACAGGACTTTCCCCTCTCTCCCTCCTCTTTCCTAGTGACTTTCATCCAAGGGTTTTAAGCATTTCCCGAGCACAAGGGATTCCTCAGGACACCTATGTCGGACGGGCACAATTACTCCATTTTAAGGGAATACAGGAGCAGAAATTGATTATTAGGATAACAGTATAACAGCAGACCTTAACTTAGTACACCCTAATCAAGTTAAGTCCCAGTGTCAGAGCTTCTGCAAATCAGAAGTACCCAACAGGTCCTGGGTTCTTTGATTCATCCACAGGGAATAGAAGAGGGATTTCTGATCCACAAGGGAGGGTTTATATCCTTCTACAGTGCGTGTATAACTGATTATGCTAGACACAGATGTGTTGATCATATTTGTCCCAGAGTGATTCTGACATTTTGGCACTCAGGGCACTGCAATAATGGTACAAAGGGAAACCCGGAGGCATTTTGTACATTTTGTAGAAAAATATATTATTTAGCTCATCTTACCCTACTTGCCTTCCTTACCTACCCTTTTCTTGCTTTTGAACTCAAGACTTTTGACTGAATGGGAAGCCCTTGGCAATGGTATATTGTGCCAGGATCCATGCTTGAAGTGTCACCATTTGACAGTAGCAGGCTGTATGCATCAATTGTCTTACACAGCCTTTGGACATGAGACAGATCAATCTTAATCCCTCTTCTTCAGCAGACGTCAGAAAACAGAATCTTTCACAGTAAACACAGCTTCATGCTGCAATGTGTGCCTGAAACACTTCATAAATTAAATCCAAGGCCATGATTTAATTACCGTGTCCTGGTTATTCTGCTTTAACTGTGTTGCACTTGTACTCCAGATGTACAGGTCCCTGCAGTGACCTACTTGTCATTTGTACTGTACAGCACTGTGCAGTAGCTGCACTCTCGCGTTGTTTGCATCCCTTTCCTCCGACCACAATACAACTTCATATTCTCACTTTGCCTGGCTGTAAAAACCTGACACATTCTCAGTATGCCCCGGAGGTACCATTCCACACCACAGAGCAAACACACTGCAACTGTGCAGGCTCACTCTGCCAGTGCTTTACCTTCTCAAACATTTCTTCATGCTTCTCATCACAAGATTAATGTCCCAGCTGATCTCCAGGCCTCACACTGAACCTTTCAAACACCCCAGGGAAGGTAGAGGACTGTTAGGACACTGAACATGCAGGCAGGGAACTTGAGACCCACACAGGTTAAATAACCCTCCAAGGGTCACACAAGTTTATGATGGAGCCAGGAACTGAAACCATCTTCTCAATCACAGTCTGCTTTCTTTAACCACAAGGCCATCTCTGAAAAGGCTTGATGGTAAGAAGGTCCTGTGGCATAAAAACTCTATTTCAGAGGGAGCTCCTAGCACCAGTCTTGCTAAAATGCCCTCCCCAGGAGGAGGAATTTGCTCCTTGTGTGGACCATGGCATCACTCCCTGGCAGCCTGGCTGAGCCACATAGCAACTGAGCACACAGAGTTCTGTGCCTCTGCTAGTGTCCTCTGTTCATTGACAGAGAAAGAAAGGCCTCTGCTTCCTTCAACAGCTGCGTGGTGGTGATCCTTTACCCATCTACATCCCCCTCTCCTCAGCCCCTCATCCTCCCAGCATCCTGGGACACAAGGGACAATTTAGCTTGTTTCTGATATAAAGCAGATTACAGTGAGAGGTACCTCCCAAAATTATTGCAGCCACAATGTATTATTGCCACAAAATGGAGAGGACCTTCCAATTTTCCCCCCAAAATATAAAAATTCAGGTTGAACAGGATCTTGAGAAGACGTGGAAACAATCTTACTGCTTTGAAGGCAGCCCCAACTCTCTCTACAGCATTCTTGATAGATACTCGTTTAACCTGCTCCTAAAAACCTCCAGCAACAGAGATTTCACCAAGCACTCGGGCAAAAATCTCAGCAGGTACCTAACCATACCACTAGTGAGCCTTTCTGCCATCCAACCACAATGCCCTTTGCAGCAAGCCAAGCAATGCATTTTTACTCGGCTCATGATGCACATATATAAAGCAGGTAGGCTCGGGTGGGCCTACACCAGCTGTAAGGGCCGACTGCAAGATGCCCCCCTCGCAGGCTCGTGTGTCCCTGAGCCCCACACACCGACGAGGCGCCAGTCCCCACGCTGGACCATGTGCAGTGAGTGTGCCAGCCCAGTGGGGGTCAGTGATGCTCTACAAGATTTAAGGTCCCAGACACCTTTTTTGCAGCAGGCTTTGCCTTTTCTTCCCCCCACCATCGCCTCTGCTGTTGTTGTTACATTGTGTCAACTTTTTGGCACGTGTTTTACCATGTGCGAACGGCTTGAAATAGAGCCCCGCTTACATCTGGAGACAAAAAAAAAAAAAAAAAAAAGAGAGTGAAAAAGAGTGGAAGAGAGGAAACATTCCTCCCGTTGCTAATCGATCAAGGAAATGCAAGGGAGAGAGTAAACTGTACTCTATTTCCTTTAGAAATGCTTCCTTTAATGCCGATGAAAGCTGCCAGATGACAGAGACCACGGCTGTGTATCCACCCCGGAGCGGGGCTCGGGCAGCAGAGGAACGAGCAGTCAGCGCAGCTCCGCCAGGCACGGGGGCGTCCGTGGCAGCCACAGCAATTCCTCCTCCAGCCCGTCTCTCCCGAGCTCTCCAACACGGCAAGCGCGGTGCCATGTCCCCTGCTGTGTGCTGGGCACTCCCTGCTACCTGCTTCCCCTCCCCACGGCTCACAGCCCGGGCTGAACCGGGCATGGCTATGGTAAAGAAGTTGCAAGGGTGGAGTTGGACTAAAAGAAGTAACATTTCACAATTAGTAGTTTCAATTAATCAGCGTTTGTGTTAGGAGGTAAGACTTTCAAAGCACCAATTTGTAAAGAAAAAAAAAACCCAGCCAACAAATGCTTAACTAAGGAATGCAATCACTTCATTTGGTTTAAAAAAAAAAAAAAATTAAAAAATGCATACTTTCACAGAAGTCCCCACATTCCTGTGCCATTACTCCTCTCTGATTGCATGTAGTAAGTTCAAAAAGCAAGACACATAAAAACCTCTTTTTTTTCAAAATAAATATCGGGGCAAAAATTATAAAGGCTGTAAGAAAGTGGGCCTTTTCCATGCTTTCAAAAGCTGAGAAACTTTTTACTTTATTTTACTTTCATAGGAAAATTAAGACTTTCTACACCAAAAATGACTCTTCTCCTTGGAACACATCACGCATGTTGAAGTCTTATTTTTTAGTGAGATGTTACCAATATGTGGCATTCAGGAACAACCTCAGCAGCTCTCTGCTAAAGCCCTGGTGAAGGTGAGGCTACCAGCCAAGTCCTAGTGGGGCTCGCAGGAAACCTCTCTCTGGGCAATTTATCCCAAAGCTGATTCTGTGGGGGCTTACCCCTCCTAGGAAGGACCTTAGCAAAGGGAAACAGTTGCTGGATGAGCTGTAGATCAGACAAATTTTGGCAGTTTTGGTGATCCCAACAGCAACAACCATGGAATCACTCCCCTTCCACTTGCATTTGCAAAGCCATATTGCATGATAAACGCCAGACGGTGAAACCACCAAACACATGACGACACACAAGGTGAGCCAACCATGCTTGTATCAATCTCCTGCAGGGAAAGGAAGGCAGGATACCAGGCAGGCATCACTCCTCCTCCCACCCTCATCAGGGGCCATGGGCAGGGGGGCATTTCCTGAGCTATCCCCTGGCCCACTGGGCTCGTTCTGTAATGCTGCACCAAATTTCAGGATCCTCTTTTGGAAAGCCACAAAAAAATACCTTGTCATTACGGGGGGTGCCAGTGGCAGCAGCCTCAGGCAGCAGCTATGTGGCACAGCCCTGCCTGGCCTGGCTGGGTCCTTTGGCAGGTGCCTAAGTGTGCTGTCCTAGCCTGCTTCCTACCTGGCTCAGGAGACCAGCCTTGCTGGTAGAGCAGTGGAGGGTGATTTCAGGGGCTGCTGCACCTGACCCCATCCGTAAGCGATGGCTGTAACACAGAGCAGAGCTGGAGGCCAGAAGAGCTGCTCTCCTCAGAGGCTTGGTGCTCACTGTGCAATGGTTCATGCAGCTTCTCCCAGCCACTCCTCCAGCTGGGGAGGACCAGTGACCGGCTGTCCACAGGCTCATGCTGCTGCTCAGTGCAAGCACACCTTAAACATAGATCAAATTCTCCTGAGCTCTCAGCTTTCTTACAGAGCTGAACTGAGGGTGAAGTCAGAAGGGACCAGCTAAGACTCACACTGATACAGACAGCAGCCTTTACATCTAGGTCAAAAAACGAGTTGTCTTTTACCAAATTCCCAAAGGACTCTGGTTGGGTTTGCCATTTCCAGCATGAAAGCAGGCTCAAGCAATGGGGCGCAGCTCTGTGATGTTAGGTGCATGACAAACACAGAGTAAACGGTGTCCCCTGTCCCAAAGACTTTCATCTCCAACTGTGTCCATGTTGCACAAGGGCACTTCAAACCACTTCTGTCCCCCTGCCCAGCCAATCCATTTCATAAGCCCAGGATAGGCACCCTCAGTGTGCTAAGCAGACTCAAGCCAGGCCAAAAATCACATCCATGGCTGGGCATGAATGACTCAATTCACTCTTCCATAGCCCGACTGTGGTCCAGCTAGTATTCCGCAGCTTGTCTCTGCCTCGTGCCATCACTGGGAAGGTGGTGGCATGATCTGATTTTTACCAAAGGCTCTCTTCAGTGGTGAAGATGAAATTGCCTGAGTAATGGCAAAGTTTTGAGTCAGAGATGCTTCCTGTGCCATTGGCTCTGGCCTACCAACCTGGAATGCCTCCTGCATGCTTGCCTGAGGAAAAACATCTGACAAAACCCAAAAACCAGGGAGGGAACCTATCTCCCCACTGCCAAAAGTGAAAGAAAAAAAAAGAAGTGAAGAAAGGCTGGATCTGACAAAGAGTAGTGTCCTGAACAAATGGCAGCTCTCATAGGCCCAACAACGTTAAGGCCTGAGGTTTTCAAGGTGCCTGGCTGCATTAGAAGATGTCACACCGAATTTCAACCAGCACCTAATTTATTTCACGTCTTTTGAAAACCCTGCCTTTCACAATCCGGCACCAACCCAAAGCTTCCTTGCTGTTTTGAAACATGTGCTGTCTGTGTGTTGACAGCAGCCCTGCCATAAATCACATCCCTCAGGCACTGGAAACCACCTCACCTGTATGCTGAGCATCCACTGTTCCTTGCAATGAATTCCATCACTCCAAATTTCTCAGTAGCTGGAATCAACTAATACTGATTTTTTTTCTTCATTAAAGCAACCTACTAGACAGAGGTTTCCTTCTTCACCCCAAAATCTGAGACCTTTCCAACCAGGTACAAGGTCCAATATTTGTTTACTCTCTTGGATAAGTAGCAGGAACTTTACAACCTGGAATGGAGAAGCACTCTGATTCTGCAGGGGACGTTCAATATTTGCTCCTATTCAGAATGACCACACATGTCATAATCTTAAAATGTAACATTGGTATTGAAAACAAAAGTCCTTTTAAAATGTCATTTGATGTTGGTGACACCATATTTATTAGACTGATGTAATTAAGCAATAACTATAATTCTGCTCCTCCTTTGGGTCATGGGACCTGCTTTTACTGGCCGGGGTAGATGGAAAGTAATACTGATAACTCTCTAATTTGAGAATAACCTCCCAGGGGCACATGCTTCATCTGGAGTCCATGATGGAGCACTCATATCAAGTATCCACAGATCACTATGCTCACCTGATTGCCACATTCTCAGAGCTTGCTGCATACGGATATCAAAGCCTCCATTACAAGTGAATTAGTGCAAAATATGAGATACATATTTCTAACAATTATTATTTTATTTAAAGAAAGTATGTGGAAATCCATCTGCACAATTGCATGTGTCACTCTCACACATCCTACAGCTTTTGATTCAAAATTAGCAAGGCTTAAAAATAGTAAGTTAAAAAAACACCATAAGACCAAGCTCTTTAGTGGCATTAAGTCTGATCTGTTTGAGGTGGTGGTTTTGACTCTAGGGCCTGTTGACTAACAGTAGGAGACACGAGAATTGTGGGTATTGATCCATTTATCATGATTAAAGACTGTCCTGACATTTCACCTTAAGTTCTCTATGAGGAGGCTCTGATATTGACCGGCATCTACAAAGGCGTGCTCAAAGTACTACTCATCACTCATCACTCATCTTAGTACTACTAAGATGGAAGATTCTTCCCGAATTGGCTTCCATGCTAAGGGCTTCCATGCTAAGGGCACCAATTCCTGTCTCCTGAATTATTCACACAATTCATGACCTGAAAATTTTGTGCCAATGGAAACTGAAACCTCAAGAGCTTTCCCTCCTCCCTCCCATGGCTGAACCAATTGGAAAGGACTGATTCAACATCCAGAGCTCATGATGAGTTCTGCCAGTCCAATGCCCTTGAGCAGGCATTAGAAAAGGCCATCAGCAGCAGGGATTGTAAGTGTTTGCCAAAAACTCGGTGTTGGAAAATGTCCTGAACATGCTGTACCAGTGACAGCAACTCTGTATGAGCAAAGTTGGCAAATCGCTGTGCCCTGAACTTTCAGGGTGCTCTTTACTGGTTTCCTACATTCATGGGAGTTCACTGCGAAAACAGTAAGGGTATCTAATCCTCATTAAACTCTTTGGTGTGACAGTAGGGAAAACTGATGGACTTGTTTACATGTGATAACGGAATCATTTGAAATCCACTAGACCTCCAAATTTAGATCTGATGTAAATGTAGAGACAGTTTATACCAAGCCTGATTTTAGCTGATGTAAACTTAGTCGACTTCTTTTGAATTTATATGACCAAACCCAGAAAGCCAACACTGGCTTAAGTCAGTTGGTTTCCATTTGCACATAAAATGCTGCAGCTTCACTATTTGACAAAGTCAGATGTGATGGGTAGGTCAGAGAAGCTAATATTCCCACCTCAGCATGGGAAAAAGTGTGGGAGACTTTTGCCCCAGTGGAAAGTTAGAACTTACAAAAGCCTTCAAAACAGAACCTTTTGTGACTTCAAACATTTTAGAAATTGCTTTCATTGTTTTCCATTGTTCTAAGCACCCCTGCACAGATGAGGATCTACAAAACAAAATGCATTATGTAGCTTGTGGGAAGTCTACAACCATGTTTGAGGCCAGATGACTCCAGAAAAGTTTGAGATGAGCTTCAGATCCATGTCCAAATATTAGAACACCTGCAAAAAAGTCTGAGTTCCAGTATTGCTTCATGAGAAAGTCAAAGGAACCTCACCATAGCAAAAAAGAGAGAGATTAGCATTTTGGAAATCACAGACTAAAGTCTTATGAGCTCCTTTTCATGCGGATGAGCCCTGTCTGAGGTATTAAGGGTCACCATACAATATTCTCAGCTAAGAGTGACACAAAGTTAGTAAATTGCCATGGGGAAAAAAACAATAATATCTCATTTTACAGTCTTATTTGTGCTGTATATTATTCTGTTCTCCCCTGTCCCCAGAGCACAAGAATGAAGCTACTGCACACACTGATGTCCTGAGAGTTTAGGCAGTATTTATAAGCCAGACTGATTTTACTCTAGCCAAGCTGATGTAAGTTGCAGCATCTTCTGTTCAACCTATTGAGATGTGAGCCACTACGTGCCACAATTAGACCATGCTCCAGAACATCATCCTGTGAAATGTTTGTTCATCTGGACAAATTGTTCTGCAATTTCCCTAGGCCAGAACAGCTCTTGTAATCAGACATTTGCTGGATGCACACCATTCCTGCTTGCTACCTAACAGCTGTTACTCATAGTACCAGGATTTCTGTCATTGACATGGGACTCAAGGCCACAGGCCAGCCACCTTGTCTTCTCTGAAAGTTGTGCCGCAAAGGGCAATAGGCAGCAAGACCGTGCGCACACCTTGCAATTGTACAAAACAGAAGGAAGCAGAGTCTGTAGACTTGAAACAACTTGGTTACGGCTCCTCACCCAATGTCCTGGTGTAATCAGAGCAAAGAAGTAACAGAAAACTCACTGACATCCCAGAACTAATTGGCTTTCTGTGAAGTATTGTTCTTGTTTAAAAAGACCAAGCCACACTTGTACGAACAAAAAACCCCTTTACTCATGACCAGGCATGACCAGAGCTAGCTCAGGGCACAGATCTCCGACCCCAGAGCAGCAGTGTCCCTCTGGCCTAAGTTTGGGGGTGGCCTCTTTTCCAAAGCCTGTCTCTGACCCTCCTGCTGAGGCTCCTACAACTTGCATTATCAGAGTGGTTTTTTGCCTAAGCCCTCAAGAACATATGTGACTTCCCTGTGTGAGTGAACAGAGCAGTTTCCATTCCTCACTCAATCTAGAGAGAGCAGGGCAGTAAGAGACTGAAAGAGTTCAAATGACAAGCTTTCACTAGGAGCTGGCCATGTGACTGACACAGACCTTGTGGCTCTCCTCAGCCGCCCTTCTGACAGAGGGATGCCATGGAGATGGCAATGCACCAGCTGTGCACATCTGCAGTGCACATGCTCCACTTCCTTCACCTTCTGAATTCTGCCTGTGAAGAAACAGTAGAAATAAATCTGACCATGGGCAACCTCCATTTTTCACTCCCCTCCCCTTTTTGTTGCCATGCATGGAAATTGAGTACACAGAATAAGTTATAGTGGTCTTAGCATTGGTAGTGGCCTAATGGCCTAATGGCCTACACAAGCACAGCACACTGAAGCCTGTGCTTTGCCATTTTATCTTTAGAAGAAGGCAATTGTTTTAGGCATATACAGATAAAAGATGGAGTATTTTAAAATTTCACACCCAAACATCCACTGTTATTGTAGCCATACTTTCCCTAGTCCTGCCCTTCCACCTTACCTTCCTCCCTCCTCTAAACAACACAAATCAGATTTGCCAGTGCTGGAGAGAGTCACACTTCACATGACCCATGTAGGCATCAAAAGCTGGATCAGTTGATGTCAGATATCGAGATGGAGAATGGGAAAGAAAGTAACGCCATTAGAATCAGACTCCAGGTAGTATCCTGCCCTATATATCTGTGTACACACTCACATATTTATTTATGCATTTTAGGATTCTCACTAATTTCAGCCACGGGACTGAAAGGACAAGCAGCTGCGCAGATTGTGGAGATGACAACAAGAACACATGACCAGAATTGGCTCCACCTTGGCAGTGACGATCGTTAGGACTTTCCTGTCCAGAAGAGCTGGCTTCATATGACAGTCTTCTGCACAGCGTAAAGGACCCACATTAGAGTCCTTTCTAAATGTCTCCCTCCAGCTCAGCCAGACACAATTCCTTAGCTCATGTGATCACAAACTCTGCACTAAAAAGAGTGGAAAGTCAATATTGTCATGTCCCAGCCATTCATCAACACAAGTGAAAATTCAAGGTAAAAGGCTTCAGGCTTTCTGCAGTTTTTTTGACAGTCACATACTGAATTCACTTGTCTCTCACAGCAAGCACACAGTGAGGAAACAGAGACATTTAAGAAGCTGAGGTTTTTTCAAGTGTAATTTTAAATGACAAAAAAAGCAACTAAAACCCCCATAAAAAGTATCCCTTCTTTCGACCTGCACTCACAAAGAATGCAGCACATCACCTGCCCAGCCTGCCCCTGACAGCACAGACAGAATCAGAACATGTACTGGGCAGATAGTAAGTTATTAACCTCTCAAGATATTGTCTGGAACCAGAATTTGTTGAGGAAATTGTATAATAAAGTTCAACACTGCTGCTAACGGAACACAGCCTGATTCACAGCTTTAAACAGACAGTTTAGCATAGCTGGGACATTGATTTGGAAGGATCTACAAAACAAAATAATTCATATGCCACATCCAGCTGTCTTTAGCAGTGGGCAGTGCCTTATGCTGTGGAAGATGGTTGTACCCATACCTCTAAACTCTCAACAAAGGGGTCTGCTATTGCCATGGTGTTTTACTGAACCACTTGTGTTCAATGGGGAGATGCATTTGTCAACTGTCAGAACTCATGTCACTACCTGTGCTGTCCCCTTTTGACCCTGGTGCTGTGAACACAGTTTTTCAGTGGTTTGGCTCAGCTCACACTTCCAAAAGTAATTATTTCTACATCTCTGTGCACGTCTTGGCAGACACACAAGGAAAAAAAGCAAAAAAAAAAAGCAAATGAGCAAGTTCCTAAATGAAAGCTGGTGACAAGGTATCAGATGGAGTCTCCCATCTCCACTTTGCACCCACAGTGATCCTATTGCTATTGACACTGTTTCCCTCAATGGGGCTGGCTTAGGCAGGGCCATGGGGTAGGCAGGGTGCTTTGCCACTCTCTCCCACTCAGCTGACACAATCTGTGCCGGCACAGTCCAGGCAGGGGACATCTCAACTGCAGGTTTCACAAATCAAAACAGGTTTACTCTTGGCTGCTTTGTAGCATCCTAAATGTCTGCCAGGGCTGGCTTCTCGTGATCTGCCTGCCAGTTTGAGATGACAGTCTCCTGACTTTTGATCAGCAGTTGTGACCTTGGCTTGTAGCCAGAGACATGAAAACATGTGTTCATGACATGACATGATGAACAGCAAGGTGCATTTGGAAACATGAAAACAGTGCAGCTTACTAAAACCAGCAGGAAAGTTTGGCTACTTTCGATTCTTTTCATTCTTTTAATCCTCCCCTACCTCTTTGCACCACTGAGAATCACTCTGTATTGATTATGCTGACATTGACAGCAGAGCTGGAATTTCTTTTTTTCGCATCTCAGATGAGAAAGTGGGTTATGATTCATCTCACAGAATCTGAGTCAAAGCAATTCCTTATAAAAAACCAAACAGTTTTGATGCATTTCCATCAGAACAGAAGAGGCTGGAGAACACTCAGCAAATGAGAGAGTCCTGTTTAATTCTTCTTTTTAACACATTTCACTCTCAGATAAAATCTGTCCTTTCCCCCCCCCACTGGAAATAACTCATTTTGAGTTAATGACACTAAAATACCCCCAAAAGCTACTAGCCAAAGACAAACCACCCTATCAAAAAAGACAGCATGAGACAAATGCCACCAGAAGAAGAAATAACAAATGCCACACTGTGCCCCACTTCCGTGGAACAGCAATTGCTAGAGTGGAAAGTAACAGATTACTATGGTGAATTATCAATTTTCCTAATAGCCTTGAACTATCTAAATGCTGAAGTGTGATAACATTAGTGGGTACATTACATTAACAGCAGTTAAAATGATCAAGTGTGATCCTGGAGCACATTTTCCTCCCTTTCTTGTTTTCATAGCCTTGTTACTAACCCTGGAAAATAGGGCTTTGCTCTGCATGCTGGGAAGAGCCTTCAGACTGGTTGTGATTTCTTATCAGACAAGGCTCACAAGGCCATTTTGGTTGATTTTCACATAAAATAGTGTGGCCACAGCTTTGGGTAAGGCATGGAACTTGAAGGAATTCTAGGCTCAATTCCCACTTCGCTACTGGATCTCAGCGTGACTCTGGGTGAGTCATCTTAACTCTGCCAGTCAGCTCCTCATTTGTAAATTAGGGACAGTAATTCTCTGGTCCTTGACATATTTTTGGTTTCAGAACTCTGATGGATGCACCCCTATTCCATGTTTAATTTGCACATATTACAGTGTGACCACAGCCTTGGATGCCACTGCAGCACAATGAGCCTTAGCACAACACTGGAGCAAACTACAAATTTAGTGCATCCAGCTTCAGAGAACAGGTGAACTGTTTTCAGTTTTAAAAAGCAAAGAAAGTGTTCCTTTCTGTCAGGTCATATACACAACTAACTCAAAACAAAGAAATTAAACTGTTTTCATGTTATTGGGACAAAGATTTATCCAAAACTGCATGGCTGGAAGGGTTTCTAACTCCAGCTCCAAAACTGAATGCCTGTGCCTCACTCGACAACTTAGCTACAAGTCATGACAAAAGAATGTCTTGAGGCTTTAAACACTCCAAAGCTCTATCTGAAGTAAAAATTATTTCTGTAATATTACAGTCCAGAAAAACATTCTCACTCATTCATAGACACACGCATACATACACCCCCTCTCAAAATACTTGCATGTGAGAATTTAGAGCTTGTGATATCCCAGATGGAGGAAGCTCCTGGTTGCACTCATCTCCTTAAAACAGGAGAGCCAACCTTCTCCATCCTGTATGTCCTAGACCAACAGTCCATCTTCAGCTCCTGGCCTCATCAAGGAGATCCCAAACCAGGGGTCCTCCAGGTGCCACAATTTGTGGGTTTTAATCAGGTGATGACGTCCCCACAGAGAACCCGCAGGGACCAGCCAGTTCACTTCATCTGGAGCAGGAAACAGCCAGCAGGTAGGTCCCATTTTTGGTTCTTAATGATCTGAGTTAGCTACAGACTACTAAACCGCAGCTGAAGACTTGATGGCTCACTATCAAGTCTTCAGCCCTTTCAGTCCACAGAGAGTTTACTTTACTTTGTAAGTTCATCATGAACAAGCTGGATTGTCTTTGAACTGTTTGTCAATTTGAAGTAGTAAGATTTGGTTTGTTTCCATGTAGGACTGTTAAATATGGGGGGTTGGCTAATAGCCTCATCATCGGTCAAAGGTTTTTCTGAACGAGGATGAGCTTTCCTGGCACATTAAGGGCCCTCTCACAACAAAAGAAGTATCTATCACCCTCATGGATTTTTTTTTTTCCATGGCTATGTTGATTTTTAAACATGTTGAACAATCATGTGGAATACAGCTGTACTTTAGAAAGACACACCCCTGAATTTCATTATCACATTTCACTCCTCTTAGAGGACAGAAGGAAATTATCAGTTTTTATTTACTAACTTTTGGGACAAACCTAATTTCACTCATGGCCTGAAACCCATCTCTCTCTCACAGCATACAGGTCATCATAGGAATCCCTTTGATAAAGTGCTACTTCAGTATTCTGAACTTATTCTCCATTAAATAACTTCTGCATCAAAAATAAGTTCTGTTTAAAAGTAAGAATATATCTATGTTGACTGCCAGCAATTCAAGCTAAACCAGGGAATTAAAAACACAGAAGTCATGCTGCTTGCTCCTGTTCCAGCTGGGATGTTATGACCTACAGTAACAAAGGGTAATTGTGGTTTTGATGCAAGATTTAGATCCCATCTGTGAAGCAGTGGTGGTCTATGAAGAGACTATGCTTCAGAAAAACTCACGATGCAAAGTCTTGACCACTCTTGTGTGGATAAGAGGAGGAAAACAGAAGGTGAGCCTCCTGTCTCCTGGCCCATGTGGGTACCAGGTTCTCAGGACTTACAGAAGTGCAACCTTCTCTCATTCCTGACTGCTACATCTGCTGGATCTTCATTTAAAATAGGTGCATTCAAGCCTTTATAAGGCTAAGATCCCTGGCATAAAAAGATCTAGGTGCTTAGCTTCATAAAACATGTTTCCCAGAATTAATACAGAGTAAGATATGGACAGGATCAACATCAGGAAGAATCAAACTTTTGCATCCATTTCCAGTCTTTCAAATGCTTGAGAAGCAACTTAGACCAGCTCACAGCCTCTTGCCTTCCTCACGGCTGGAGATAAGTGCATGTAGATATGGTATATTTTGCTCTCCAACCACTCACTGGCCTACTCTTTTTCTCTTCTTACTTTGGAACTGTGGGCTAAAATTCATCATCTAGGTTGCATTGAGATTACCCTTCTAAATTTACTCTACTTTGCTGTGCAAGGATGTCGGCAGGCAGAGGACTCCCTGAAAAGAAGCTCGACGAGGGTGGCAAGTATTGACAGAAGTGAGACTGAAGAAACAGGCTCTGAAAGCCATTTACCAAGGTAATTAAAGCCCCTGGGGAGCAGAGGGAGGGTGACTCCCCTTGCGGCAGGCCACAACAGGGCCGCTGGATGTTGATGGTGCTGCACTGTGACCTCCCTGAGCGGGGGTTGCTCCCAGGCTTTGTAGCCTGTGTGCAAACACTGGAATATGGCTTGAACATAAAAAAATAATGACTTGAACTACAACAGAGGTCCCCATTATATGTCTGTTCTTCCCGCTTTTGTGAGCGGTTACATAACAGAAAATGACTGTCGGCTCATCAGTTGTTTAAAGTCTAACCTACTATTTTCTGACCCAGATGTTGTTCAAATGAGGACAGACACCATCTTGCAGCAGAACCCCTGCCTTTAGACAAAAGACACATCACATTACATGGCAAAACTACAATGTAATTATGCTCTTGTAATAATAATATGCTTCTTTTAATGATAACCTTTTCAGAACAGATCTAAGAGTACAGGCAAGATATGACAACTTTCAGTTTCTTTTTCTGGTAATAATTCAGATGAAACCAAGTGGCTACTTGTGCCTCTTAGCGGCTGCTGATATGCCTGACCAAGACTGAAATGCAACACAGACCATGTTCAATTTAGAGCCTCTAGAACTGTACAGTGCTCAGAGCCATGCCAAAGGAAACAAAGACAGCATGAACCAAAGGAAGTCATACCTGGACCATTCAGTGTGCCTCCTCAGCTGAACCTCCTACGACTCTACCACACTCTCTCCCATACCTGACTTGGACTGCTACCTGCTAACCCAAGTCCTGACTCTCAAGAAGAAAATTAGGGAACACATTCAACACTGTTTGGATACCACGTCTCTGGTCCTATTGAAGGAATTTTAGCTTATGAATGGAAGCCTAATGGAAATGCAAAGCCAGTGATGGGAAAGGTTGGTAGAGCCTTGGCAGATTCAATACTGGTGTCACTTATCATTCTTTAATCTTAACTGTGACATGACATCTCAAAGAACCATTGGAGATGAAGGCTTCTCCATGGCAGATGCACATATGACTGCTGCTGCTAATCATCTCCAGCAAATTTGGTGAAAAAAGAAAAACTTAAGTTTGAAAGGGTAAAACAATCGGCCACAGGTCAAAATGTCAAGATGAGAAGTAGAAAAGAAAGTCAAGCCTCCTCTTTCTTGGCCTTGCTCTTCGACCCAATTCTGTACCACCTCTCCCATTGTCAAAGCCAGGGTACACACAAAATATACATAAAAAACCTATGTCTCCTGAATTATCAGATCAGAGTTAAATCAAGATTCCTTTACTGCACTGAGTATTTCCCACAGGATGATTTTAGCGTCTCTCTTCTCCCCATGTGCATCCCTACAGCATGCTGGAACTACAAAAGGAGACTGCTACATTATCCAATACACGAAACTGGTGGTTCCTTTGGTAGCTCTGAGCATTTATGGTAAAATACCAGTGAGAGTTTCTTCCCACCAGTGAGGGAAACTGCTGTGGGGAGTGACTCAGCTGGGACACAGTCCAGAAGGCAACAGGAGATGAGGGGCCCCAATGGCACTTTTCCAGTCTTAATCAGCACTGTCTGCATGGTGATAGAGACTGATAAGCTGCCAGAAGTAATTTCTTTCTATAAGACTTGAAACAGTGGTCCAGAACAGTTGTGATCTTTGTGTGCGTGTATTTAGTTGGGTTTTTTAAAATGCAAAATCAAGGGCTGTAATTTCCCATGGCGGCCAACAAACAATTTTGATAGTTTCATTTTAATCTCCTATAAGTATCCATTTCTCCTCCTTCAACCTTACCCAATTTCCACTCCACTAAGTATTATTTTTTCCAAACAAATCCAACATGCCTGTCTACAATAGCACATTTATCAACAGGGAGGGCTGTGATAGAGAGGAACTATCCCTACTACACACAGCATAAGACATTTGGGAATCCTTTCTAATAAAAAGAGATTTGATTAAAGACAGCCAACTACCACAGATCAGTAACTTAATCATCAGTAAAGAAGGAAGAGCAGCTTAGACTTAAAAGACTTTAATTTGCTGATCTGCCAAGGACTTCCCAGGAGTAGTCACTCTACAAGTTACTCCAGAACCTACAAGGGGGTAGGAGGGGACATACACCAAGGATTGGGGTGCTTAGACTTATTATAGTGTTAAGGAAGTTAAGTTAGGCAGAATACCCAACATGTTTAACTCCTAAAAATTCACAGGAATTTAAAAAAATTATTATGCCTAGTGATATTTCCACGCTTAAGCACTGCCTTGCCAATGGCAGCTAGAGGATTTCCCAGTGACTGGATTGTGCTGCTGTGGTAAGTCCTGGAAAGACAAAGCTGCCAGCTGTGATCTTGCTGCTCCCAAGTGTGTCCAGCATGCTGCTCCTGGCTCCCACCACACTCCCAGGCTCTCCAGGAGGGCAGTGTGATCCATGCCCTGCTGACAGCTGTGAGTGCTTGTGTGAGCAACCCCTGCCTGGAACAGTTGCCCCTACTCTGAAATGACCTTCAGTGGTTTCCACCTGGGAAGCTGCAGACAGGTGCAGTGAGCACAGGCTGGATGGAAGTGTTGGCTGTCCTGCTCCTCCGCTCAGCTCACTGGGTCTGCCAGCAGTATCAGACAGCATTTGCAGGACAAAAAGACAACTTGAGTGACTCCTACTCCTCTTCCTTCCCAAGGAACCTTCACCCTGACCACTGCTGGGCAGATTCTGCTGACTACAGAACCAAGATGGCTTGACTGAAAACCAGAGATATGGTGAGTGAACTTGCAGAAGGAGGTTGGATACAGAGAAAATCCCAGAGTGCTGGCGGACCAAGTAAAATGACCTTTTCTCCAGCCTGACAGTTCAAATGTAATTATTCCAACAAATTATTTTCATGACTTAATATAACGCCTTGCAGCTTTCTAGCAAGGTTAATTAGATTCCTCAATTCAAAACCTATCTGCTCTTAAACAACTTTTAATATGCTGAAATCCAGTTTTCTAAATTCAAACTAATAAAAGTGATTAGCTGACAGCTATCTGGTATGCTACAATTACCATGGCATTTAGACCTCAGGCATAAGATATTTAATGCAAATCAGAGTCAATGTCTCTGCCCATTTGTCCTTTTTCGGATTATTTGATCAATGTGCCATATGAATCCTGTACAGTCCACACTACCATGCTAAACAACTAAAGAACAAGGGCAGAGATATTGGTTGAGACAGTTAACCGAAGTTGAAAGACTCTTTTTTCCCTCCCACACTTAATTTGTTCTTTCCACATGAGCATGAAGTTACTGAAAGGCACTGGCTGACAGCTCAAGCAGAGATGGGTATTTAGTTCTGACACAGCCAGAATTAGTACAAAACTCCCGGCCTGCACTGCCATATCAGAAAGCTTCATCCACTGTGACTCCAGAGACCCAGGGAGGAGCCTGGGATGGAGCAAACCAAGGCAGATGAGGGCAGCATACCTCTGTCACCATACCTAAGCATAAAAAGCAGTTATGCTCCAGCATTCTGTGTTTTGTCAGATAGAAATGCTCCCAGAAGGCTGTATGGGGCACAGCATGCTTAGGGAGCTGAGAAGATGTTCAGCCCAACACACGGTTCTTTGGCACATCAGGAATGCCAAGGCTGGACATTACCACAGAGATGAACTTCAGTGGCACACAGTGCAATTAGAAAATCAATCAGGTGCAGCTGGTAATTACACATGACCTGCCCAGGGTAGGACTAAGGTTGTTGTTTGATTTTTCCACCGTGCATCATGCATGATTATTCCATCTTTGATTATGCTACTGTTTATATAAAAAACACTGGCAAAACTTCTGAGTGCTCTGAAGCCTCCTTTCCATTTTCTCATCTCCTGCTGAATTAAGAGCTATTGGCATGGCACTGGTCTGACCTCCCATCTGATAGCCAAATTGATGACCCAACACTGAGAGACTTTATGTTCCCACCCATTAAGCTGTGCATCCCTTTTGGATAAAGAAACTTTGATGTACCACCCTCTCAATCAGAGCAGAGCAATCTTAGTCATACAATATTAGTCTGCAAAACCCAAGCTTTGCAGCTTCATAAATACAAGTGGTAAACAAAACTAAAGCTTCACTTCAGGAAGCAATTTCTGAGCTGTGAGGAAAATTAATCACTGGAACAGCTTATCAGGGTAGGTGGTTGACTCACCATTGCTCAAAGTTTTAAAGATAAGATTAGATCTTTTTTTTTTTTTAAAGTCATGATTCAATCATGTTTCTCGGAGAAACTGAGAGTAGGACATTAGGCAGTATAATGGCAAGGTCCTTTCTGACCTTGCAGCCTGTGAATCTTCTTTGTTTATCTGCCTACCTTCTTGGGCTAAAAGGAAAACTGAATGGGATGTGGTCCATCAACCAACTCCTGCCACACAGCTCTGCATTAAGAAAATTGCTGTAATCAGATCTCATGCTTCAGGGCTTCAGCCATTTGCCTGAAGAGGGCAGGAAAAAAGTTTCTCCCTCTTGCCTGCCTAGCTAATGGCTAACTACATGTTATGTTTATTTGGTTGTAGCTTCATGTTTAAAACATCAGAGAGTGAACCCAAATGGCTATGGGCAGAGATGAAGTCAAAGGCAGCAACAGAACATGCTCCCTGGCTATTTTCTATTCAGTTAGCCATTCCTGCTCACACCTCAGATCTGTGATAGTCATCAACTCTGATTACTATCAGTGTTTACAGAGAAGACATTTTGGTTATTTGGGTGCAGCCCACAGAAGGTAGAAGGTACTGATAGAGAATTGGACTGATACTAACCCCACCTACAAGGGCAATGTTTGTTTGATGAGAACACCTTAATCTTCTCATATTATCAGATCCTTGCCCCTGCAAGATCCGTGTTTGTTAGTGAAACTGTGGTCCCACCCACTTTCTGATTAAACCAGACCACAAAGTTTCTTTAAGCCAGAAATGTTTCAGTCCAACCAAACTCTATAGCAAATAGACCTGGGGCAATCTAAATGAATTTTTATGAACTTATTAAATAAAAGAAGATAAATAACACAAAATGAATGGCCTGCCCCAGTCTTTAACTCTATAAACTACAGCAGTTTGTTTCATAATAACATTATTAACCAAACCTGTAAGAAACTAAGCACACAGGCAGATCCATCAATAGTGCCCAAGACTCTGGATTTCAATGCAGAGTTCAGAGGTCTTATCACCTATGTTTCATGTAAAGGCAAGATATAATTCTACACCTATAGATGCCTAAGATAATTATACTCTATACCACTTCAGAAGGAAATTACATGCTTATCTTTTTCCAGGTAAGGAAGATGACACCATTATGAACCAATCAGTCCAGATTTGTCTTACTTGTACTTGTTGGACCCAGTTCTGGGTCCCCATGTATAACCAACGTGATTGACTCAAAATGGATTTCCTTTTAATCTGTGCCAGCACACAGAAAATGAAAATCCATGCCTTGGAAGCAGAACACATTTACACTGCCAGATTTTTTTGCAGCTGCAATGAGAAGGGATGGGGCAGGCAGGCATGACAGCGACCGCACCTGAATTCAGACTGGTAGCCTGGAAGCTGGGGACAGATGGTGTGAAAACAAACCAGACACTGAAAAATTCAACTTTATATCCAGTAAGACTATAAACATACAGTGAGTGAGCATGAGATTTATGCTGAAATTACAGAGGAATTCCTGTGGATGATTACACTTCCAGCCCAAGCATGGAAAGCACATCCATCAACATGAGTGTCACTACATTACCAATGCAGCTGTCAGGCCTCCCAATACTGAACCCAGTAAATACAGAAGAGGGCCACAAACATTTGTGACATGGCTCACCAAAGTACTCATCAGACGGCGGATTCTCCATGTCATACAGCATTTTCTTGGTCAGATGTTCTAGCTCATCCTCAGGCCTGAAGGCAGGAGTGCTTGATGCAGGTCCAGAGCTTGAATACCCACTCTGAAAAAAAAAAAGAACAGCCTGTGATATGGTATAAAAGCATTCACACAGAGTAAGGGGGTATATTGGCTGTTCAGTGTTCAACTTCATTCTTTGTCTTATTTTTCTTTTTTTTAAGACCCAAGGGATTCAAGCAAGTAAACACCTTACTTAATGTAATGAAAATAGACTCTGAAGAACATCCAGTAGAGTACTATATATCCTCCTAGAATGGGAAGTATCCTGTGCCTCATAATTAGATGTCTACTGGGTAGCACATAATAATAAACAAAGCAGAAGATCATTGCAAGAATAACTTGATACAAATGTTCTCCAAAACTGAAAAAGGCTTTGGAAGCATTTAAGTTCGGACTTTGTAATTTCCATCACTTAACAACACAACATAAAAGGTGATTGTACAATGGTAGAGTATATGGACAAAGACAGATAATCCCAAGCTGCAAGTTATGTTTTCTTGTTTATTTCGACACAAATCCTGCCATTAACATTAGTGAGATCACAAGCTGGTCCACAGATTTTTAGTACTAGAGATACAAAGGTTTTAATACGTGTGTAGAAACGGAGATCTCTTGGCCTTCATAAGCTAACAGGTGCACACAGTATTCACAGCCTGTCTCAGAGAGTCTTGTCCCTGGAAAACACCAAAAGCATGGCATATTTTGAGAAGCACAGAAATAGTCTCATGCCTAGAAGTTTCTTAGAAGAAGCTAAGTTTGGTGTCCATAAGGAGAAACTTGGTCATTTCAGGATTAAAGAAATGCTGACACCAGCTCTCCTTGTGTGCACTACTTTCTTGAAAGACTTGCATATGAAAACTAACTTATTTATAAAACACATTGTTTCAGTAAAGCAAGTGATTTCATTGATTAATTGCTGCCTACATCAAGGATTGGACCTTTGACATGAAACAAGGAAACATTTTTCCATGCTCCATAACTACTTAAATAGCAAGAAAATGTAAAATCATTGGAGAAACAATACATTGACCACTTCTAGGGACTACATCTGACAGGATGAATCTTTATTGAGCCAGTGATGTTCAACAGAGAACAGCAGCTTTAAAGCACTGCACTTCAAGAGAATTAACTATATGCTTCCATGCAAATTTCAAATGAGACATCAATCAATGTAGAGAAGGCGTCAAAATGGCACTTTGCGATAGTACTTCAATCATCCACTCCCAAAATCCAAACACCTGCAGTTCCTGACCCCATCATAATTACTTTTCTGAGGTCCATGCTAAGCTGTACCATCACCCTTCTCACTTGGTGGCCTCAGCGGGGGCCTGTGCTCCCTGGAAGGGCTGGATTTGCTGTGCACACACTCAGTGCAGCAGCTGCACCCACTGCCTGCCCAAAACCCACTCTGTAGCAGAGTAGCAGCAGTTCACAAGGGAGAGGGGTGGCATGGTCCCCTAGGGAAAAAAGTGTACCTGGAATAAGGTACATCCCCAGGCTGGATGAATTTCCCTGAAGGGCTGTGCAAGGTCTGCTTGCCACACATTCAACCTCCCTAACTGAGAACATAGATTGGACCTAACATACATTCAGGTTTTCCCACAGATGTTTTCTTTTTTTTTTTTTTTTGCTTATGAATTTTTTTCAGAACAACATTTAAGGATTTTGTGCATTTCTCCAAGAATTCCAGTTGCTTAGCAGTTGTCCTGAGGAAGCTGTTGAGCATCTGGAAATGCTGAATGTCCACATACAGAGCATTAAACTTTTTTGTACAAATGCAATCATGCTGATGTGTTTGGGTTACCACAACTTACTGTTTCACATGGGGAGGCAGGCAGTATGGGGCATCGGCATTTGCCTTCTAAGTCATGTAAGTGTCAACTCTGTGGGATACATAATTTTGGTTTGGATAAGCCCATTCATATGACTAGAAGTTCTAGAAGCAGGTATTTGACCCAGAACACCCAGACTCCCTTGGCCAGAGCTTTGTGGCTTTTTTTAGAAGGGCTAGTCTACAACTACTTCATTAGAAATAATATATAGCATAATCCTAAAAAAAAAAAAAAAAATTATTAAGTCAAATAAAGTTGTCAAATGTAAGACACTTAATCTTGAAACAACCTGTTTTTTTCCCTTTGCTCTCTTGTTCCTAAGAGCTGATCACGAATCTTGCCTGAACATATATTTTAACACAGCAAGTGCAGCCAAGGATTTATTAGCTTGAGAAATCAATCTGGCAACTGAGCTTCTCGAGGTTCTATTCCAGGTATTGTACCTGTTTCAGTTTCCATGCAGAAAAGAATAACCACTGCCATTCCACCAACAGAAACTCCTTTCCTAGACTTTGCATGGAGAAGGCAGCACGGTCGGAAGCTGACGATGGCCCCCATCCCTGTATTTCCCATTAGTCATCACCAGCCTCTTCTGCTGGGCTCTGTCCACACATCATCTGAAACACTGCCTTTACCCTTGGGCCCTGTAATATAAATGGACCAAAACAGAAGGCACGAGCCACAGTCTGTTCACAGAAAATGGCAGTAAGATACATGGAGCTGAAGTGATTTGCCCAGCATCACACATGGGCTCTAAGGCCAAGACAAATCCTGCATCCAGGCTGCTGGGAGCCCAACACTTTCCAGCCTCGCACACAGCCCACTGGGGCTGTACCTGGCACTGCAGACCTACACTGAACACTCTGCAACCCAGAGCCACTGCACCTGCAGGCCACCACAGCCAGGCTTTGGCAGGAGGTGAGTGAAGCCTCTCCCTCTTTTCCATGGTGGCTTCCCACACCTCCCGATTGGGGAACCCTCCATAACTAATTCATAAGGGCTTGGACTTTAAAATGAAAGACCAAAATCTGCAGACTCTGGCTCTCTCTGGTTTTGGAGGCCACACTGCCTCATATACACAATAAATAGGCTGCTCTCATATTTTATCTACATTGCACTTTTCCAAACCAGGCAGATTTCATATCCAGTACCCAATGTCAGCAGAAATAATAAATACCAACCACAATGTTATGAGACACCTTAACTTATTTTGACTAAAATGCTATGCCTTTTTGACCAGCATTTAAGTAGTGCTAGGCACATCTTTTTCTTCCTCCCATGGCACATGCTGACTACGTGCCTCCAGGAAAATGCATTTCGTGCATATGAACATGCTGTTTGCTGGGACATGCACACACACAAACATAGAGAGGAAGGTGTATCCTTAGTTCAATATAAAATGCTTGTTTCAGCAAAAGAGTTTCCTTCCTCCTCCTTTGTTAGGTCAGGGTAAAAATATAACTCTGGCTTTCCTTACAAAACAGAGTTGTGGTGTTGTTGTTTATATTAAACTTCCTCTATTTTCTCCTGATCTGTACAATAATCAAGGCTGTATAGAAATTCAATTTGCTTTCTGATCTACCAGTTAACTTCATGCATTCTCTTTTCTCCATGATGCCTCAATGCACATCAAATAGCCACTTCCTTAGTTAGACACAACTCAAGGGAAGGGACTGCACTGACTTGCAGAACCCAAGCACCACTCTGTCTAGCTAACCACAGCAGCATCAGGGATGATAAGTGACCCACGAAAATGGAAAAGAGCTCAGCAAAATCTGGCAGGAGGGACTATGCTTTGGAAGCACAGGCACCTGAGTGCCTCCTTTGCTACTGTCATCCAGCTCTGAGCAACTTCACGGAAGAGAAGATTGTAGGAGCAAGCTCAGGAAGAGAAGATGATTGCAGTAGCATGTGCAGCTACAAAAGCATTCCTAAATAAACACTGTCCTGCATACTTAGTTGAGATGTTATGGAAAACGCCAGCACTTCCAGGGTTAAGCCCTGTAGCAGAAAGTATCTTCATGTTACAAAGGAAGTGAGCTAATTGCTTGTGCCACTATCAAAATGCTGCAACAACATCTGGCTCATCTTCCTTATTAAAGTTCAGTTCCTGAAAAGCCAGGTCAAAAGAAGCAGTCGTGTGGAATCACTGCATAATTATTTCGGTACACAAAGCTGATACTTGTTTCAGTGCTTCCCTGGCTCATGTTTTCTGCTCCAGACCTGTCTCACATGTAAGGGCTGCCCAGTGGTACATTCACCAACAAGAACCTTCCCCATCCCCACATAAATATTTACCCATATGGGTAAAAACTGCAGTGCAAAATCTGCAAAGACACCTGAAGATGATGCTGTGATGAATGCACCATCATTCCGAACACACTGTATGTGGTCATTTTTCTTGTCCATTTGCAAACATTGTAGAAGAAGCTTCTTCTCTCTGGGAGAAAATAACTTCAATTACATGTTCCCAGTTACAGAAATGTGGAAATTATCTTCTTTTCAGAAGGTAGAATTAGTTGAATTTGGAATTGAAAGGCAGCCAGAAACATCTTTCACTGATAGTTACTTTCTCTTCAGTTTTTTCCTCCTGCTTCAACTGCATAAAGTTAGTCCTTTCACTTCACTCCCCAATAGTAATCGTCAGTTGACTAGTATTGAAGCATTATTTTTTCCAATGGTTTGACAAAGACCACATTTTTTTTTAGTTATTGACTGTCCAAAACAATCACAAACTTTCAGAGCAAGAAATCCATCATAGTGCTGCATCTCCCATGAGAGTTGTGCTCCCAAGAAGTACCAAGATTGCCTACAGCTGTAATTCAGTTTATAATTAAGGCCAACTCTTACAGAGGAGATGCACTAGAAAAAATATTTTAATTCTTGATTTATTTTCCCAGTGAAAGGTTACAGCTGCCAGAGTACATAAAGATTCCTGAAAAGAGGATTCTGCCTGGAATCCTCCAGCATGCACGTTCCTGGCTTTACTCCTGGCCAGAGCATAGCTCATTAGGATCTTCTGAAGAAGCTGCCCTGCATGAGGAGATACCCACTGACAGCCAGTGCCCTCCAGCCCACACCAGAAGACCAAAATTTCAAGTGTTGGGCTGCCAGGAGAGAGGGCTCTTCTGGGACATGCCAGAGTGGAACAAGCCTCCAGGTCCCTCACTGCCTACCTGCCCTGCCACCCCACAGCAAAGCAGCAATCCAGAACATGCAGGTCTGCCAGCAGAGCCCTCATTTGTTTAACACTGCCTGGCTTTGAAATAGGACAGTTTTGTAACTGCTTCAAAGCTCTAGAGGATATTTTTCTTTATTTTTAAACTGCATTATTGCAACTGTATCCTCACTTAGCTATCCATGCGCATTGCCTGTCCTAATCCTGCTAAGCTCTTAGCTTCAGTGATCTCTTGTGGCATTAAGCTACACAGAATTTGAGTAATAATAACAATAAAAGTATTTTCCTCTGTTTTAATTTCACAGCCTGCAATTTTGCACAATTGTCTCCTTTTCTTTGCACTGTGAAACTGGGATGCAGACGGGTAGGAAGGGAGGGTATTTTGGTGATAGTTTTAAAAGACAGTAGAGCCAGAATGCAAAATCACTATAGAATTGAGAAGTTTCCTGGACTTCTGAAAATCAGGCTGCTCATAGAGATGCCTGTTTTGACTCACCAGAGCAGAGCTTTTAGCTTACAGTCACGAACCCAAAATCTTGGTCTTTGTGTACTGATACTGAATTCAACAGGCTCACCATACATGCACCCTAATTACTCTGTAAAATGGGTTTAACAATATTTCTGTCTTAATCAATCAGTGCTGCAGAGCTGTTCAAGCTTCTGTGATATAAATGACTACACAGAGACAGAGCATTTTATTAAACATCAAGCACAGTAACAAATGAACATGATTGTTTTGTCCTTGCATTGTTTTATGCTATTATATGTAAACAGACTAAGTAGCTTTTTTTGCTATTTTTCATATTCTCACTAATGTTTTGAATCTGGAAAGGCTGACAATTTTTTCTAGGTATCATAAAAACTGGATACTCTGTAAACACCACCATCTGCTTCTGACTTCTGCACTGAGCATGACTGTGTTAAATGACACCTTCCACTGCTATTCTAGCGAGTCCTTGCTTCTGCTGGACACTATGGACTGTTTATATATTCAGGGTTAACAGCAGATGTGCAAGATTTTTATGGAGCAACACTGACCATTTCTCACTATAAAATACAAAGCAGTGGCTGGTTCCCCAAGTAATAATTTTTTTACATGTTATCTCAGGAAACAGCAGATTTAAGCTATATTTCACATATAAAATACTACATTTTAATGTCCCATTGGTGCTTAAATGTATACGCAGAAACAAATTCAGCAGTGGCTGATCTTGCCTGGGGCCTCTTGGCCCTATCATTACACAAATATGCTTTACTTGTCAAGGCTTATCTCATATGAAAAGGGGATCAGGCTGTTTTGTTTTGTGGTTTTCCATTAACCCCACTTATTTTGGCAACAGACATTTTAGGCACTTAAAAAAAAGCCAAGAACTCATGGAACAGCTGGATGGTACTACTGAGAGAGAGAATGAGGCACCATTATTATACCCATATGCAAATAAAGAGATGGTACCATTTCAGCCCTATGTTTTTGGCTGGAAGAGCTCAGTCTGCTCCATAAAATTACATCAGGAGGCCCTATGCTTACTCGTCTATTTGTTTCAAGATCAAAGGCTTTATTCTGCTCTAAGCTGCTTGCCTTGCCACGTCTCTCTGGGCTCAGAGTCAAGCATTCTCTTACTCCCATGGATCATCACCATCAGTAAAGACTCTACAGGCTGCTTATCAACTCCCCTCCTCTTCCCATCATAATACTGTGGGCTTCCAGGATGGCCTTCAAAGCACTAATTAATTAAGCATTATATTTACTGCTATCAACAGGTCAAAATCTGCATTTCAGAGTAGGAGCCATAAGCTTCCATAGGAGATAACAGTCTCACCGCTTTGATCCTGAGCTGCACAGCAAACTGCCGTACAAGAGTTTGAATTCACTTCTTGACATATGGGCTACAGATCCTGGGGTGCATCTAGGACTCCTTGCTTGGGAAGGTGATGAGCCTCAAGACCTGTACAGGGCTCCCTTGTGCCAGTCCAAGGTGGCACTACTGAAAGACATCAAGCTGTGGGGGGCTCCAGTGGCAGTGATTGGCACTTCAAAGGCTCACAGTCTCACCACCAACCAAGCCATATTCCCATCTAATAGGACAAGCACAGAGGCAAACCTAATAAAAATGGGAATGCTTCAATATTCATACTGATGAAAAGAGATGTGTTTGCTGACACAGTACTCAACTTGCCCACATGATTCATTGCCACAACGAAACGACTGAAAGAAGCACCTTCCTTCCAAAGCTTACCCTTCCAGAAGCACCCTTAAAATCCAAGGAAATAATTGAGCTTTGCCCTTTCTTAAGTTTTTCATTTGCAAAGCCCTACAGAAAGGCAGAGCTAAACCGTTTCCACAGACACTGAGGGTGACACGGCGTGACAGGCTCACACAACCGCCGTGCCCAGGGAGCTCCCCGGCGCTCCCTCAGCACCGCTCGCCCCCAGAGCGGCGGCTGGACCCGGCGCCTCGGCACCAGCACCACCTGCCCCGCGGTTCAGCTTCGGCACCCGGTGAAAAAACAGGCGGCCCCAGCTGCGGGGCCTTAGCAGGTAACAAAAACAGAAGTGCCGGGGCATCACTTGTTTCAAGAGAAAAATAAATCTCACCATTATAATGGTACTAATTTTGCATGTGAAACTTGCATTCATACTGTATTAACAGTTTAAATATAGCTTTCTTGCCAGAAGCCTGAATAGGCTAGAAAAGATACTTAAAATATGCAAATTGTGTTTCTGTTTTAATACACAAAGAAACCTAAAATCACATCACTTTCCATCACCAAGACAGGTTTTAATATAAGGTTTTTTCATGTGAAAACTGTAACAGCAAACAAATGGTTAACCAAGTGTGTTTAACCCACTATCTGTAGTCTCACTTTTAGTCAGCTGTGACATGGGCCATTACACTTCCCAGGACACCAATGACTTAAATGAAGACTACATATATTGCTTAACATTAAAAGATTATATATATAAATTACAGTAAAAAAAAAGGCTTCTCAGACTGGAGCGGGTGCTTGGTTCAACATCCATAGCATTGGAGGGTAGGATTCCTGAGCTTCACCCTCAGCAATATTCTTAACCAGTCTGATCCTGCACCCTGCTGTTATAAATGGTGTTCATAATGCTTGGCTGTCTCAAGAGAGTTTGAGAGGCTCCATGAACTCTTCATTACAAAATGCTTCGAGACCCTTGAATGAAAGATGCTGAATGAGTACAAATCGTGACTATTATTAATTACCTTTACTAGCCAAAATTGTGCCTCCTTTCACTCACATGTGCCTAGATTTTGTCTTTTAAGATTATAACTTCTTCAAAACAAACTCTGGTCTCCCAACATGCCCTCAGTGGTCTTGTATAAATAGAAGTGATAAGAATAATATTTGAGGAAACAAGAGTGTGGCAAAAGCAAATTACATTCCTGCTGGACTCAGAAGCTTCTTCCTTATTTCACAACTGGGACATTTCTCCATTTTACTCATGTTCAAATCCCAGAATCACCTGTTCTCTTTTCCTTATGTGTAGCTGCTTTCATTCTAAGAGCTTTCCTGTTTTTCCTTTAACTTTGCACAGGCCATGTTTCTTGAAGAGGTTACTGGAGGGTGCCAACCCCTTTTAACAAAATGGGCACAAGTTTCTTTGGAAAGAAGATAGGGAGCTCCAAACATGTTGGAGAGCGTAAGCACTGAGTACAATCCTTCATTTGACTTTGAGTCTCTCAGGTAACTGAGACAGGGAAAAAGAGGCAGAAATTTAAGAGAAAGTCCAGACATCTGGATTCTGCTCAGGCCATCTTATTGTGCTCACTTCTCAGCCAAGGTGTCCTTCAAGGGTGACAAAAAATTTTCAAAGTGACGCCTTTTCCAGTGATGCAGGAGAAAAGAGAACTTGCAAATAGTAATGAGAAGATTGCTACTCATCAAAGTCAGAGGGAGACCTCAATTGCTTACACCTCTAGGTCTTGTGGTGAAAGACTGTAGAGAAGATTATTTAAATGATACTGCCATAGCTCAAAACAATATATAAGCAGTAAAGGTTGGAGTTCACCTCATCTCTACCTCAATTAAAGCATCTCTATATTTTATATCATCTATATGGATGGTTTTGTTGCTGAATTGCTTTATTGACCTTTAAGAGACTGAAGCTTTACTGTATTTAAAACAACTAATTCTCCGTATGAAGAGCCCTCTGCAGGTATCTGTAGGTGGCCTGGATCTCAGCTCAGTCATCCAACATCACGTCAAGTACCATTTGCAAACACGTGCTATTTAATTCACAAGGAGCAATCGCCTGGCCTATCAGTGTTGAGCAGACCACACTGCAAGCCCAAGCAAGGACAACGGCCTCTTCACAGAATTTCCAGGCTGGAGCTGGTCATCACTGGTGATTAAAAAGCTAGAGAACCTTTCACCATCTGTTATATGGAGGTCCCCACCAAAAGCAGGCAGTTTGCTCACAGACCTGACGCTGCTCGCTCACATGAGAGTCTGGGGAAGGGTTTGGCAGCCAGCTCACGATGCAGCTGCACCTACAAGGCAGTACCTGCCCTTGCAGGTGCTACTGTGATGCTGAGCAACATCAGGCAGAGCACAGGACACACTGGCAGTAAGGACAGAGGTGGTAAAATTAAACAGTGCCATCAGGAGCAGAGGGAGTAATACACAAGAGAAGGAGGAGGAAAGAGTGAAGGGCTGCAGCCTCAAGTGAGTGTCATCTTGATAGCCTAAGTACTGCTGCTTTTGAAGAGACTTGTACATGTTTCACTATCAATTACCTCAGGATAATCAGAAATAATATTTTCAGAATAAAGTAGTGCCAAATTCTATACTGCACTTGGAGGAAAAAGGCCAGGGTAAATGCCCGTCATCTAGATTATAATTTATTTCACCCAATGTACTTACAAAAATGATCTCTCATTTGGCTCACAGCAGTAGAAATTTCTCAACAAAGTCATAATTCTCCTGTAATAGAGTCCAAGGCAGTAAAGTATTACTCAAATAAAAGTTCCAAGTCTCCCTTGAAAAACTGTCCCTGCTCAGGAATTTCCCACAATCACAAGGGAGGGAGCTGAGAAAAGGGCAGCAAGAGAAGAGGAATGATTTTTCCTCAGAGAGAACCACAAGCTGAAGACCCAGCACATCCCAACCAATGGCCAAATTGTGGCAGGGAGGCAAAGAAGCAGGGGTTATGGGCTATCAAAAAATGCTGCAGGAAGTTTCACCATGGCTATTCAATATTCAAAGGGTCTCAACCTTTTCCTTGCAACCTGCTGGAACAGGAGTGAGTTGGCTGTTCGGTTCCTGTTGTGGATCCTATGAATCCTGCTTGTGCAGAGGGCAGGAGATGGCCCTTGGAGGAGAAGAGCCCCAGAAGCAAAGAGGTGAAGGTCAGATCTGGAATGAGGGCTCTGGACACGTGGGGAGGGAGGCAGGGGAAAGAGCAAATTAGCATTTAGCAACACAAATACAGCAATTTAAAAAGGCAGAACTACAAAGGCAAGAGAGAAGTGCTGGTAGGAAGAGGGGAAAACTGCTCAGAAGGCAGCATGCAGTAAGTGATTTGAGCCAGAGCCCAGCATCAAAGGGGAGGATGGGATGAGGCAGAGAAGAAGAAGAAGAAAGTGCAGCCTGGCTAGGAGCTTCCAGAGCTGACAAGAGCCCATGCAGAGAGGGCACATGGAGATATGCACCCACCACAGGGCAAGTGGCTTAGGGAAGACCAATGTGCAAAGGAGCTGTATAAAATGGAAGGATGGATAGCACCCTCAGAGCAGGGAGCAAGCAGGAAAGCAAGACCAAAGGAGAGGCATCAGTGTTAGCTCATTTTACTGAATAATTTCCTTTGTACAGGAACTATCCAATGCTAACAAAACCCAGCAGTTTCAGTCTATGGGATTGGTCAGATGCTTCCAGACACACAAAGGTTTGTGTATGGGTTTGTGTGTGTGTGTGTGTGTGTGTGTGTGTGTGTGTGTGTGTGTGTGTGTGGTTTTGATGGGACAATAGGCACCCAGGGCAGAGCACTACACTCTCAGTGTCACTTTTGATTCCCTCATGGAAGTGGTATATGGGGTTTCAATGTCACATGATTTTCCTTTTCACTTCCCCTGCCACATATAGTGTGTGATCCCACATTTGTCACAGGCATGCTTTCCAGCCAGATGGAAAACTACTTTTATGGTCATGATGCTTAAGATGGTAAATGCATAGGGGCTTGTGCTGTGGGGCTTGTGCTGTGTGCTACAGAAGTACCTGTGGAATAAAGGGCAAGGAGAAGGAATTCTGCTTGGCGCTGGAGCCAGAAGGGAATATGGGATTCCCTAGATTCAGAACTTTTCTACTACTTTTCCTCATCCTCTGCTTTCCCATCAGACTCTCAAAAAGCCCCAGGACCTCGGCAGCCAAACCAGGCTGTGTACTAAGGAAGGGAATCTAACTTCCCCAGCTGCAGCCTCTAAGGCTGCTGTCATCCTGAGGGCACAGTCGCTTGTACTGACATAAAGACCTAATGATCTACACTGTTCAAGGCATCAAATGCTTTAAGAAACTCATCCTGCTCAGAAGGCCATGCTCAAGCTGTATTTCTGCGCCATCTTTTGTGTGAGGCTGGGACTGACTCTGAGGAGGTCAGGAAGAGCCTGATGGCTCAATAAATGAGACACTTGGGAGAGTTAGTCGAACTGACAGCTCAACAAGATCCATGTTTAGTTGTCAAAACCCTCCTCCATGTACAGAGATGCAGCTAAGAAGGCTGTCCACATCCATCCTGGGCTGGAGACAGGCTTATCTCACTAATTGGCCGAGCAGTACTTTGTGGAGAATGGAGTGAACTGGCAGAGGTGGTGGCATGTGCAATTAGAACTGAGGAGGCTGAGGGCTGTGGCTGGACGCAACATTGTGCCTGGACCATTTTGATGTATTGGAAAGATCACTTTGTCCATGAACCATTTTTGTGTCCTGTTCAGCCACAACAGCAGCAGCCTCCTGTATTTTAATGACTGAGCAGCTCACAGGTTGACTGAGCAAAGGCTGAAGGGGAAAAACAAAGTTATATATATATAATTTTGCTGAATTTACTTGAAAAGGGCTAGACATTTAGATGGTGCAAATCAGTGTCGCTCCAGGGAACTCGCTGATTTACACAGCAGTGGAGAATCTAGCTCAACATGCCAAAGTGAGCAATGTACTCAGGTGTGCATTGGCTGGTTGAGAGGCACTATTTGAGTCAACAAGGCTGTCCAAACCCAGACCAGACTAACTGCAGCCCCCGAGCCCTCAGCTGCATTTGTCTCTCACAGAACATATGACAGAGGGAGAAAACTGGCTTCCAGACTGCCAGACCAAGAGTGAACACCGCTCTCTGAGGATATGGGTAATTGAAACCAGCTTCCTTGCAGGTGATACTTCAGGGCTTACTTAAAAAATAAAGCTAAAAGTCTCTGTCCCTATCTGTGGGGCACGTGTCAGTCTGGCTTTCACGGGCTCCTGTTACCAACTCCCAGCTCAAACTAACATGTTTTTCAGGGCCTCCTCTCTCCTCTCCTTTTGAGAAGCTGGCTCCTTCTTTAAGAGGACCTTCAGAGCAAGCATGCCTCCTCGTTCTTCATCTACACTTGTTCTTAAGAGCCATGCAAATTGCAACAGCATGTCTAGAAAAACAATTGAGAACATCAAACACTTTACAGACTCCTTCCTCTTCTTTCTCTCAATACAATGTGTTCTATCCATGCTCCCTTTCTGCCCTTCTGCATTAGTTTTACACTATTAAATAAGGGACTCAGGCCCCCTCCTTGTGACCCTCATCTGAAAATCACTCACACACTTTAGAGGGTTTGCAACACAGAGGATGAGAAAGTGAGGCCAGCAAAGTGCTGGAAGGGATTGCCTGGGGAGAGTCTGTGATTTCCATCACCGAGGCTCTTCAGACTAGGAACAAACAAATATTTGCGAAGAATAGCATAGGCAGAGTTGATCCTGTCTCTGAACAGCAGACAGATCTTCAAGTCTGTTCCAGCTTTAATGTTTATGCTTCTGTGACTGTGATAGCAGTTGTGACATATTCTGCAACGGAGTTGAGCAAAGCCAGCTGAAAGCCCTATGGATCATCTTCAGGGCTGAAGCTGCTTACAGGAAAGGAAGCTCATATGCAGTGTTAAGTTACTTGGTGGTTTTGTTCCAAACACTAAATCAAGGAAAGTTGTTCAGCAATGGTAAGACAAAGAAGCTGGGTCCTTAGCAGGCCCTGTCCTGCTTTTACCATCTCCAAAATGCTGTATCTCCAGCTTTGATTCCAGGTGCAAGAGCACCCACTGTATGGGCAGTAAATATTTGTGTTAGACAAACAGCTGGCTTCTTTTGTCCTAGTCCTCAGGAATGGCCATCTGGCACTCAGTGCTGAATCTCTATTAAAACCTCCCAGAAGCTAGACAGGATGCAGTGAGTCTGGCCAGAGGCATGGAAATGGCAGGCAAAAAGCATCCAGAAAATCATCATAGGTGCCCCAGACTGCAAAACGCTCCACATGTTTGTTGTGCAACAACCTACGTGTGTCCGCAGTGGATTGAAAGAAGTTACTCCAGGAACATTGATGCCAGCTCTCCCTGCAATACCACCTTCTGGGGAAAACAATTGGTAGGGGAGCCATCTGATCTACTCATTGCAAAGTCTTTATGCCACAAGACAGTATTTACTAGCTGGTACCAGACAACATTCAAGCAAGAACAGAAAGTCACTTTCCCAGCGCTCCTTGTGAATTGCTCCCATCTGTGCAAGAGAGCAATCCAGAGCCCTTATGCCCATGACAGCGCTGCAATCACACGCTTCGTGTTTTACGCCCAAAATAGCGCCAGTCAGACCACGGTGAGGCTCGCACATCCCGTGCAGCTGCGCTGATGAAGAGGAGCCACTGGAAGCGGTTCTGGGGGCGCGGGTTGCTAGGGAACGTGGCAAAGCCACTGCAGATTTCCCCACCGCTCGCTGGCTCTTTCCCCTCTTCCCATCTTGCTCGCGCTGTGCCAGCGTCTTCGCCCCGAGAGTGCCGCTCTTCCTGTCTGAAGTGTGCAAAAACAAATCTGCCAGCAACAATGGAGCACGATTGCTTGGCATGTGTTCCCGAGGAAAGAAATCACTCTAGCCTTTGATTTTCAAAGGCAGCCAGCTGACGGGTTGGGAAAAAAACCCATTCTCACCATTTTCTCCATGTCTGTGTGTTATTTCATTCCACCTGTGCTACGGTTAAGGGTGGGTGGCAAGCCCAGGTGGCACAACTCAACAAGCTGAGTTTGTGGAAGCTGTGTCAGCTTGCAGATGGCAAGACTGGTGCCTTGAGTGTCACACTGTGTCCCCTGGACCCCTTCACTTCCCCTAACATGCTGCTCCTTGGGAGGTGGCTGCAGGAGCCAGCACAGCTCTGCGAATGTGGCTGGGCACTGCATGGTGCTCCCACTGCTCCACTGGCCAGCAGGGCTTATGGAAAAGGGCACACAAGCAAAGGAAGAGCTACCAGAGAACTGGGAGGGAAGGGAAAAGAAATTTCTACCTTTTTAAAAAAGAGCTGGGAGAAGGAAAGACCAGTGACCAAGGTGGTAACATAAGGCTTTCCAGTATTAATCAATCTTTAAACAATTTGACTGAATGATTAGGAAATGCAATGCTCGCTACTGAGGCATTAGAGATGTATATTTAGATGTTAGGTGTTTTTTTCCACCCTGCATTATTTTTAGCTACTCATTGATGCTAGGCTGGTGGTGGCTGCTGTTGGATCGATGAGGCTCTCCTGTGATGGCAGCTGGGTGAAATATGCCAATAGGAAATGGGATATCATTCACCCCAGGATGCTGCTTGGAATCCCTGTCTGCACAAGGAGATAGTGGGACGGCAGAGCAGTGGCTGGTTCCTCAGACTTGTACTCACACATCGAGGCTGCAGGGCTGGACAAATGTCCTTCAACACCAAGAGGAACTTAATTAAACCCTAAAAGCAGCAGAGAGGAGACACCTAACAAGCCTGTGTAACTAAGAAATAACAAGAGAGAAAAGATTTGGAAGTGATTTTGAGAGATTGCTTAATAAACCCCTTTATCCCAAGAAGGAATAAAATAAAGTATGTGTCTGACCTATTAGACACGTTAATTCTGGAGACAGAGGAAGAAGCATTTCATTTTCCTAGTAATAGCACACCACAAATCTTGGGCGTCCACAATGCTTGTACTCATAACACTCTTTGGATAAGGGGAAACTCATGATCCCCAGGGCAGGCCAGAGCTTCTATTTCTAGCCACTGCAAGGTTGCATCTTTGAGAAGAACCATCACTTGATGATGAAGGCATAAAAAAGTCCAAGAAATGTAAAACAATAAAATACTAAATATTATGTCAAAAGACTAATTTATTCTTCACTACAGGTATTTTGTAATTAGACGGCTTTGAAATAGGAGGATTTATGTTTCTTCCTAAGAACAGAGCCTCTTACGCAGTGTGACAGCATGATCTCTTATCTCATGACAAGCCAGGCAAGGATGGTCAAGGTCTCATCTTGAACTTCGCTCGGCAGCACAGCAGCAGCACAGCAATATGCAAATATCTTCCATGGAGTGGTGTTATGTATCACGTGTCAACCTCTCCACAAACAAGGATGAGTCTCATTTTATGAGGGAAAACAAAAAGCTGAATGCAAATGCATGTCTGTATATCAGCATTCCTATAGAGAAATTGCCTTGCACCTCTGTGTCCTCCTCCAGAGACCCTGGAGCAAGACCTTAAAAATGAGAAATAGTGCCAGCATCTCCTAGAGAAATTGTGTGAATGCTACTATCCCACCTTCATTTCCCCTTTAATCTACATTTCAAAAATTATATTCACCTGCAGACACATGCTACGTTGATACATGTCAGGCACATTTTATTCTTCAGTTCAAGCCATATGGTTCTAATAATAGTGGCTAATAAAGGAAGAGTATGTTTTCACTTGTAATTTTTCAAATCTCATCAAAAAATGGTGCAACATGGAACACTGCGAACTGCAGCACAGCACGTGTGCACAGTCACATTTTGCACCGCTCTGCACTTGCTCTGCTAATGACCCTTAATTAATATTCACAACCAACTCAGTATCAAGTGCAAAAAGAAAGTGGTACAACTCTGTGTTTGCAGAAATGGTACCTTAAATTAAAACAAACAATGCAACTGAAAGTTTATTAAAAGTGCATTTGGAATCTGAGCCCTGCAGTAGACTTTGGAAATAGGAAGGAACAGAAGACATCAAGTTATCTAATGGGCTTTTGGCAATCATTTTACATCACCAATAATTTTTCCGGTAATACAGAGACAAATTCTCAAGGCCAACCTTGACATCTTGGTCTTGGCATATCTCAATAGCCTCTGTAGTTAAAATCATCCACTGGGCACTTCCAGGAAAAACAAGCTCTAGATTTCTCACAGAGGAAAATCAGCAAGTAGCAACCATAGCTAACTTAATCAAGCTTAATGGAAACAAAGGGTTGTGACTGGTATTAACACCCTGGTCTAGTAGTAGGGGATTTCCAACTAATTTATTGTAGAAAAAAGTATCATTCACAAAGTCATCCATAGAGTATATACTGCAGCAGAGCATTTAATATAATAGTCTGGCATAATCTAACACCAGATGAAAGAGTAAGAGGATATATTTACACTGCACATGATTCCCACCTCCAAGAAAGCATCTCAAGGCAGTAGCAATGTGATCTTTTAGCCAGTGGTGTCCTTAGCTTGGCACAACTCCTGTGCCAATCTGCCACAAAAGCAGAGGTGTGTGCAGGCCGGCTTGCTGAGGGGAGCTGGAGCACAGACGTGAATCCAGCACGCCTTGTTCCACCACTGAGGCTCTCGCTGTCTTCCAGCTGCTTCCCACAACTCTGAATGAACCTGAGGGCCAAGCAAAGTCTTCCAGGTGACTTTTAGCTTATGGAAGAAAAACCCAACAAGCCATAGAGAGGCTGAGCTGGCAGCTGCACAACGAGCTGCGGCAGACGAGTGTCCTTGGAGAGCCCAGCAGCGTGCACGTGGCCAGAGAGGACACACAGATTCAAGAGTCACAGCTGATCTCTAAGCTGAGCTAAAACCATGTTCTCTGAACCCAAGAAATCCTACAAGGAAGACAGGCTTTCTCCAAGGGACAGAGGCAAAGCATAAAGCCATGTCATTGACATGGTTTTCAATTAAAAGCTAAGACATCAAGCCTAACTCAGCACTTAGAGAGGTTATTCCAGGGGGCCTATGGAGGACAATCTCCACTGAGGTCCATGTCATGAGTCTGACTTAACTGTACACAAACAGACTAGAAGAGACAGTCCTTTTCTCTAGGGGCTTCAGAATAAATAGGATCAATTTTCTTATTAGGTATTTGTCTAATTGCTCAGGGTGTCACAAATTTCAGTGCCGCACTAAACATTAATTCCCACCTTACTGCCATGTTTATTGTCTCAGTCCTTTGGAAGCAGAAGTCTTATTTTTCATCTCATGGGTTAGGAGACCAAAAGACAGTAGCAAGGGAAAGAATAAGATAACCATCTGCCTTCTCAAGCAACTGCCAGTTGCCTCTTCTCATTCAGGGAATCCAGCTGTTTGCTGTATATGCATATTCCTTTAAATACAGATAAGTTTCCATCTGTGGCAGAGATATTTTGCACAGAGTTAATGCCAGAAGCTTACATTCCTCTTTTAGGGGTCAGATCTCTTGATACACATGACCTCTACTGAAAAGCATCCAAGTGGGGACACTTCTTGTTAGCATCACAGAAAGAATCATTAAAAAGCCAAGCCTTCTGAGATGGGAGACGGGAAAAAAAAAAAATCACGTTGCTAAAAATCTAAACGGCTCATTTGCACTTATGCATTTTTAGTCCGTGATCTATTTTTTCCCTTATCAGCAGCTTTTGAATTTTCAGACCAGATCGCCGCCAACACCTGCTTTCTCTGCTCAGTGAGTACTAGTGCTAGTACATAGTACTAGCTCTAGTATGAGAACTAGCTGATGCACAGCTCACGGCTGGCTCCGCTTTGCATCCCATGCTCTCTCCCAAAGCTGGCTGCTGTGTTCTCAGCGACCTGAGAAGGAATACTTGTTCCCTTCGTAATTAGGATTCACAGTAAATGCGGGAAGTGAAGCAAAAAGAACACAATGTTCAAAGCTGCCACTCATGGTTAAATAATTAGTCAATATTATGCTCAAATGCTGCCTCCAGTGTTCATGCCAATCTGTACAGGGAGACATTTGTCCTTACATTACTTTGGCGCCTCGTTTCAGTAATTTCTATAAGCTGGCAGTCTGGCCTCAGCAGAGAATGGGTCATACCACTTCTAATTCAGACAGATTACTAAATACAAATAACAATGGTGAGAGATTAAAGGTGGTGAGGTGTTAAAAAAGCTTTGGTAAAGTAATAGATGCAAGAAATCCTTTCACCTGATTTTTATAAAGTGGGCCTTGTCTAGAAACAAGGGGCTAATTAGCTGATAACTAATGCAGAACCGTAATCCTGTTCTGCCTACATGTTCTGCTATAGTTACACACAGAGAAGTGCTGTTGGTTCCCAACGAGAGGGGATTTGGTTGCTTCTCCTCACTGCATAGGAACTCACTTCTTTGCACAGTGATACTGTGGGTCCTGGTGGGATTTTGAAATGCTTCCCTCAGTCTGGAAACTGCAGTTTGCTGGGACACTGCTCTGTCTCCATGTTCATGTTGTGCCTCCCAGTGCAACCTTTATCGTGGCTGTATTTTTCCCCACAGCATTTGTGTGTGCTAGAAGGATTTCCTGACAAGAGGAGTTGTGATAGCTTATAGCTGATCTAGAGCTAAACTTGATTCTTTTGGAGTGCTAGGTGATGCCTGAATGAATGCTGCTGCTTGTCTAAATAGGCTAACTTAGAAAGAAAGCACAAAGGATTTCATGAGCAATAGGAACAAGTACAGACCAACTCCTGGAATGTTCCTGCGTCACCTGCACAGCCATTTCAAAACTCTTCCGTCAAAGGAATGGAGACTGTCAACATGGAGCTTAATTGCCAAGCAGCTGCCTGGCTCATACCTGGTTAGGCTGAGGAAGTTTCACTTCCACCTCATGTCACCCAAAGGCAGGAGTATTGCAGACGTGAATTTTCACTCCATTGTAAAAGAGAAGCAGGAAGAAAAGCCAGCACCCCTTCCAGCTCTACTGAACCATGAAGCCTTTGTGGGGAAGCTGTCCACAGGGAACAACATTATGATCTTACAAAAAATCTTCTTCCAAGGCTTTTCGCCAAGACTGAACTCAGCAAGGATCAATAAAACAGCCACACACCACAGATGAGGCAACAAATGGTGATCTGCAGCATGAACAAGCCCAGCCTAACATCAGCTCTTTTTCATAACATTGGCTGCCTCTGGAAAGGAAACACTTCTTCCTGATCTTTGCCTGGTCCAGAGACTACTTTGACTTGGGCTACTAAAAGCATCACTAATAAAACCAAGAGCATCACTGCTAAAACCAAGAGCATGTCTCCCAGGCAGGCCCTGCAAATGCATCCAGCCAGCTAAGTACCATTCTAATTTACCAGACACCTGCTGGATGTGGAGACCAAGGAGCACTGTGGCAGGGCCCAGACACCCTGCCCAGCCTTTAACACCATGTGAAAGAGGGGAGACAGCAGAAACACTGATATGAGAACTCTGAAATGATTCATTTTGTCTGAGTTTTACTATGCATGCCTGACAGTGACTTCATTAATCAGATAGCTCACATCTGGATTGCCACTCTCCCCTGGCTGCTTCATCCCTCCACACAGCTTGCTGGGGAAAAGACAGTGAGATGGGATCCAAATTAGAAACTATTTATGATTATTGAAGTAGAAAGTTAATTGCTTTTCTTCCCCTTCTTCCCCCATTCTGAAACACCCCTCCCAGGGAAACTTGTGCTAAGAAGTCCTTGTGAACAAACACATGAAGAGTAACAGAACAGGGTCCATATGTACCAGCAGCCAAAAATAAACTGAAGTCTGAAATCCACACAGTCAAGTGGATTCACAATGTCTATCTCTATGCCACAGTAACAGATGGTCAGTGAACTGTTACATGACAGACCAAGACTAGTTAAACAGATGGGCAGTATTATTTTTATACTGGTTTATAAGTGAATCTTTAAGTTTCCACTAGGTTATCTGAAATACCATCAAAGGAGCACACACAATATTGTCCAGACAAAACCAAATTCCATGAAACGTTCTGCCCAAGGAAGGTACTGAGCTTCTTATGCCTTTCTGCTGATGCTGCTAGGAACTGTGGCAAAACCTTCGGAGTTCTGGAAGGATGGCCCGGGGCTGCACAGCCCTGGAAGCCCTGCTGGGATGGCCGGAGGCTGCACAGCTCTGGAAAGCCCTCGGGAAGCCCTGCTGCTGCCGAGGGCAGCTGGGACATTGGCTGTGCCATGGCAGCCCCACAGAGCTCTGTCCAATGCTGAAAGTGCTGTGGCAGCAGCAGCGACACGTGAGCCACAGGGCTCCTGGGACTGAATCCTCTCATCTCTCTTCCTTTAGCAGATTTTGTCCCTGTAATTAATTCACAAAGCAGTTGGACTCCACAGCTCAACTCATGCTGGGTGGACAGAAGCAGCAACATTACAGAGCGGGAAAGGGAAATGGGGCATTTTAGAAAAGACATGTTTTTAGAGACTTGTCCATGCTGTGGGAATGAATGAGAAAGACCAGAGACACAATCTGACTTTTCAGACTTCTCTCCATTTTGCAGCCTGCATTACTTTTTTTGCAAATCTCTCACCTACAGGCACATTGGGCAGATGCACTTTCCCCTCCTCTAGGTTTAAGCAGAACATCTGGGCTGACAAGAGGGCAAGACAGACTAAAAAAATAAGTTAATTAGCAGCTCACAGTACCTTAAATTACATTCAAAAACCGAACCCAGTATTTGCTGAAGACACTGACACATCTCACTGCTAGACATCTCAAAGGAACGGGGTTTTTAAAAAACTACCGAACACCCTCAGACAACCTGAGCAGCCCACTCTTTTCAAGGTGGGCAGAATAATACTGGAGACAACCACATTCACCTACTTGCAAGAGGGGAAAGGTCTGTAAGTGCCCATAAACTGAAAAAATCATTCTCCTGTCCACAAAATGCCTGGTTCACATTTGCCCTACACCTTTTTTTAGCAATTCCTGCATTGGGCAGGTGCAGATTAGTTGACCCCCCACTTCAAACCCATTTTTTACAACCAGAGTGTTGCACAAAGGCTTCAAGTGTGACTATGACTCAGGACCCCCTTCAGCATGACTGCTGCAATCAGATGTGGTCACAATAGTTGGATCAGTGCTTGATTTTGAAATTCACCATCCAAATCCATTTCTTACATTTCAAAGTGACCATTATCTTCTCACTGTTTGAAATATTGCTGACTACTGCTATGAAGCTGCAGGGGTTTGCCTGCAAGCCTCAGAAGAGCTTGTACTTGCACTTCTTTATAAAGAAGTTTCACTTCGTGGCTGCATTATCTGTCCAGCTGCCATCAGAAAATAGTGGTAAAGAAAAATGAAACTCTCTTTGCAAGTATTTATTCCTAATTTACTAAAGGCTAACAGTATCTAGTGACAAAACCCAAAAAAGTTGTCATTGAAACATTTCATTTACCTAACAGCTTGAAATCTCCAGGCTGAAGATTATGTGCACACACATGCCTGTGTGCTAAGTCTTCAAATACAGAAAATATAAAAGCTTTGCAGTTCAGCCACTGGGAGACTTTTAAGCATTCACAGCTTCATCTCTTTGCACATGAAATGTTAATGGGGCAACCATGCAGGGCTGGCTCCACAGATAATTGTTCAGATAACAGTGGCTTTGTGATACCTATCACCAGGCTTCAGAGGTGAGGGGGCCTGTCTTGCTTCGTAGTGGATGACTTCTTGTCAGCATGTCACCTTCTCCAGTCAGTTCAGGAGTTCATTACATCTAGATAACACCCTTTTTTCTCTCTGGCACTTGTTTATTAATGCTGCACACAACGTGGTGATTCATCAGAGAAGATGAAGTGGTGTTCTGCAGCAGGCAGACAGCCTCCAGTGGATCCACTGCCCCGGCTGAAGTTCACCACAGGGCTTTAATTTCATTCATCTATTTGCTGCAATTCCTGAAAGTCCAGTGCTCTTATAAAACAAGGTAATGGCACCTGATGAAGATTCAGAGCTTGTCAAAATAGGTCTGATTTGTTTGTTGTGTAAACAACATTAGAAGTTTGGAAGTTTAGCATTAAGCCTTCAGATATTAAAATGGAATTTTTAAATAGGCATGACTAGAGCAAAATTTGCTGAACACATTGTTAGTGTGCCTAATAACCAGCACAGGGCAGCAGTCTACACTGTGCTGCTCTGTGCTGTGCCACACACAGGACAGCAATCTACTGCAGCTCCCAGGCCAAGGGTCAGAGTTCAGGGCTCTCTGCTGTGGCAATTATTTTCCCAAGACCCTTTAGCAATGACACAGAAAAGGCTCTGTAGTTTTGCTCAGTAGTTTAAAATAATCCAACTGAGGAACTGGCAATACCAAAACCACGTGCAAATGTAGTAAAGGCTTTAGGCCTGATGTATCAGAGGTCAATGTTGTGAAATGCTTTGCACTAAACTTACATTACTTCTTTCCCTTGGGCAAGCTTGCAACATCCCAATTCCACTCTTTCAGTCTGAATCTTTTTAACATATCCTCTCCATGGTCTGCTTTGGATACTAGAGAAAAGAGTTAGTGGGAGAACAGGACCAAGATTTTTCAAAAATATAATCCCGGGTCTATAGTATACATATGTAATATATATAAAATATACACGAATATAGTATAGCTATGAAAACATGCACACACCTGTAAAGCATATAGGTCACAAATCTGGGCAACTTCATGAAGCAAGCTGGAAGTGCCACAACAGTGCTGTTTAGAAGACAGAGTCACTTGTCTTTGGGCCTAATACCAGTGCAGGAAATTTCACCTTGGGCCTGCATTTCCAAACTCATCTCAGAGGACAAGAGCATTCAGGCACTGGAGCTGGGATCCTCTGAGACAGCATGGCAAAGTGAAAGCTGTGCAATCTGCACACACACAAGTCAGCACTGCTGGTTTTTTGACTAAGTGCATGCATGTTTTATGAGAGCGCTGGTCAAGCATCATCTGCAGGGAGACTGAAACATACAAGGACACTTAAGGACCTCTGATGCGACTCAATTTCACTTACGGGGAAAAAAAAATGGTGCTTACTATATCATAGGTTAAATTTTGGCTCAGTCAGAGTCAGTGGGAGTTTAGCCAAGGCCAGGTTTTGAAAATGTAATTTCTCTTCAGAGGCCAGCACAACCTAGTATTGGATTTACCTCACAGTCTGATTTTATCTCTGCAGAATGGGGCTTTTTTGGTGGGTAATGCAAGACTGACTGTTCCACTGAATGAACAGTGGAACAAGATACATCAGATAACTATTGTTATAGCAGAAGATATTAATACTACATTTAATACATTAACTTTGATAAACATACAACTGCAGAACCACTATGTCACAAGTTCAAGTAACATCAGTCTGCTGAAGCTTGGAGGATGAGCAAACCCTCGCTTTTCAAGAATAGGGAATGATACCTAAAATAACTTCAACAGTTAAAACCATCTAAAATCTATTCCTCTCTGTTAAATAGAAGTCTATTCCTGAGACACACTTTTTAGATACTATTTTCAATCCAATTTTGGAATTTAATGGACCAACCTGGTGTCAGGATGGTTGCTAAAGCAGTTATATTAGTTGTTACAATTATATCTTCCTTCTACAGAAAACCATAAACCTTCCCACTTGTTGCATAATGCTGCAATTACTCCATAAACTCTGCCAGTCAATTCGTTGACTGCAAAATAAAGTAAGTGTCAATGAGAACCACTGGCCTGCACAGAGGATGAGAATGCAAATGGCAACCAGGGAATTCACCAAACAGATTTACGGAGGAGAGTTTATGGGCAATTATCAAAATGTCCACAAGATTCAAACTTTTCTCAGCAAATAAACTTTGTAGCTGTAAAACAACAGTATTGCAGTGGAACTTTCCACTGCAGGATGTGAAGGAGAGAAGGAAACACTGCTGCGCTCAGGGAGGTGACGCTCACCCTGACTGCCGCCCTCCAGGTCTTAATTCCCCTTCTCTAACTTCCGTGGTTAAAAACAGCCCCTGCTTCATGTGGTGATTGGTCTCTTTTCCAGAGGGACTGGAAAATGCTCTGCCTCTCTCAGGGGTGTGAAGAGAAGCTCCTGCTCTGACCAGGAAGGAGGAATATGGACAGAATGCCAGCAAGTTGGTTTCTATCTTCAATTTCTTGGACTACTGCACACTATCAAAAGTCTTTTGCTTCTTCATACCCTGAAGTTCCTCTTCAGCTGAGCTGTGAAGTTGTTTCATCAACAAACTCAATAAAAACTCTCAGTGACAAGCCCACAAGATGTATGATTTTTGTCATCTTTAAATAGACATCATAAAAAAAAAAATATTGTCAAGTTGCTGAATTCATTTGCTGGGAATTGACACTTACAGATAGCTGCTAGTAAGGGATAATGTGGTGACCTGCTACAGTAATGACCAGATAAGAGCTGGCAGTAAACCAAAAGGGAAAAAGGACTTTAGGTCAAACATTTTCAAACTCAGGTGCCTGAAGTCAAGCTTTGAATGCATCTGTAAACACTAAATGAGAGGTCACCTTTTCTGAACTGCTGCATCCCCTCAGCCCCTACTCAAGTCAAATGCATTGTACTACGGAAAATCATACCTCAGGCTGCTTCTTTAGCAGCCAAATACAGATGAGTATTTCTAATGCTGGGTGCCAGAGAGAAAAAAATTGGCCTCAAAGGAAAGAAAAAGAAGCGGGATTGCAATGTGTTACAGCTGCAGTATCATACTCTCACTGCAGTTACTTCTAGTGAGAAAGATCAGGTGCTAACTTATGTTTGCAACACTCCGGCCTGAGGCCTTAATTTTATATTGAAGGGAAAAACATCACACTTTGGCAACAAAAATTAAGATTTCCTTGTTTTGGGGAACAGAGAGGACAAGGCAGCTCAGGTCTCAAACCCTCCCAAATCCACTCCCCAAAGCAGCTCACTGCCCCTGTGCCGGGCCCACATTTGCTCCTATCAAACTTGCCATGGAACAAACATCTTGACAGGGCTGGCTAAGCCTGGGCACCCTCTTAGTACCACACCAGCAGGAATTCAGGTCAGGAGCCCAGCAGGTATTTAGTAGCAACACTGGGGTTCCCAACTAGAAATGGCCTTTGCCAGGAGAAGTGTCTGGAAGGTCACCCCTGAGATATGATCAGTCCTGCTTTTCTGATGTGAATGAGATAGTGTCCATGGAGAGTCTCCATCCCTCCCAGAATCTACATTTCTAAGATTCAATGAACTGAGGCATCTTGGGTGACACCAAGGCACCTGGCTGTTCCCTCAAGATGTACATTTTTGGCAGAGAGACAGCCAAACTGCTCCTCTCTGCCAGCAGGAAAGACTTTTAGCATCCCCTGCTCCTCTCCATGCTAGAAATCAAGAGGGGAAGTGTAGCCAAAAAGGGAAGACAGCTGCAGGGACCTATTAGTTACATCCCTCTCTCAACAGGGAATTTCTACTCCCCGTCTCTGCCTCTTTCCACAGTCACTGAGTCCTCGCCATGTTCCCAAAACTGTTGGTCAGCATTACCCCCAGTTGTCCAATATTTCCCACTGCTGCAGAACACATGAATTAGGAAATGATGCCCTGTCCCTAACAAAGGTCACAGATGCACAGGGGTGGCCTACCACAACTGCCATCTCCAAGGCATCCTTTTTGTAACACCACCAAAAAGCAGGCAGGGCAGAGGCTGCCCAGCTTGGATGCTGCATTATGGAGTTGCTGTCCTGTGATGGAGCAGAGTTAGAGTGGTGACCACACTGTTAAAATTTTGCTTCCAGCACACAAGTGGCATGTTGGGTGCTAAATGCTTCAGTCTGTCCTGGTAAGATGACCTGAAACCCAAAGAAATCCATTGGGTCTGAAAGTTCCTGCCTAATTTGCTTGGATTTGCACCAAACTCTCTGAGCACGGCTGTCAGTGCAGGACAGCAGTGACAGGGAGGGAGTGATGGATCCTTACCAAGGACAAAAGCAGGTGGTGGATGTGTGAGCCTGAGAATAAACACCTGGGGGTGACCGGTGGTATCCCTGGTCCCAGTCATGACAGTCCACCCAGACATCTGAACAGAGGTGGTGGTAAAAAGGAGAAGAGTGAGTACCACAGCAAAGAAGCAAACGAAGCTGCAGATGAGTGAATAAATAATGGATCCTGGATGTGCAAGCTACAGCCAGATAATCAGGAAGGAAAAGTATAAATGCAGTGAGGAAAGCCAAACCTACTGTAATGAAGATCAAGGACAGTATGATTTGGTGTGCTGGTTTTGGCTTAATCTATGACATTTGGACAGTTTCAGAGTCCATGAATTAAGGGGAAGGCAACAACCTTACAGGCTAACCCAGGGATAATGGGAAATTGGTACCAGCACCAGCATGAGTTACTGGCTGAAGAACAGCCTGGCCATGTCAAAGCTCAGGGATTGGCAAGGGATACCTACGAGGTTAATCGCTCTTGCAGATGGATCACAGGGGCCTGCAAGGCACAGCACTCATATATTTCAGCATGACCAACCTGGCCAGCTGCAATCCCATAAAATTTAAACAAAACTTGGCTCTTAGCCAATAGATTGAAGGTTGAGAAACTTGTGTGCAAGGCAGATGCCAAAGCCCACAGCCAGTGAAAGTTTTTATGCATCAGAGGACATGGTCAGACCCAGCTTTGGGCCTGAAATGACTGTGATGGGAGCGGAATATTTTCTCTTTTCAATGTATTGCTGTTTCCTGCACCATGTGGTTAGAACACTGCAGGTGACAGTGCAGCTGAATGGTGACACCACATACCACGAAGATTAACTTCTCATAGCTCTTCTTGGGGCTGAAGACGTGGAATCTGACCTTGGCTTTCATCTGGTCAGTCTGAAATAATTCAACAGGGTTGCTAGATGAGGTGCAGAAATAACAGAATGATCATCCCTAGCTTGAGAGCACAGCAGTCCCTCGAGCTCAGGGCTCGGCTCTAGTAGCCAAACCAAAGTGAAAACCTCATGTCTGTAAAAACTGTCTCACAGGCAATAGGAAACTACGCTTCATTAAACAGCAACTCAGCAGCTTGCACATGTGCTGTGTTTTGTAATGTAACAGATTTAGGAATAACAGTGTCAAGTTCGGAAAAGTAAAAGTCAGGAAGATTTCTCAAAGCTTTTGACAAGGGGGTTTGCAGTCATTTCCCTGTGGTTTCTTGTTTCTCTCACACTTAAGAGAGGAGATGCATCCTAGAGGTCTGTCAAAAGCCCTGACAGTCACTCTAGCCTAATTCTGAGCACTGGGGTTCCTAGGTGCTGTCCTACGCAATAACCATTCCAAAGCTGCTTTTGTTTGTGGCAGACATCAATCCTTAGTGTCCTGCTTTCTCTGTATCTTCCATTCCTCAGCTTTGCTTTGCTCTGGAACAAATAGGGCTTCTGGGCTTTTTCAGTGCTTGCTCCTCTACTTTGATCTGAGTTTCTGCTTTTTCCTGCTGAAACTTTCTGCCTCCTCTTCTTCATACAGGAAGTTTTATCAATGGTTCAAGGAAAAAACATTAACCTCTAGAATGACTGCCAGACCAAGACCTTGCTGTCCTGTTAACATATGTACACTTTACTTCTGTCTGTAGCCACGGATTACAAAAAACTGAAAATGTGCAGGCTCTTCCATTTGCAAGATTTGTCTGCCTTTTATTTGCATCTCAGGTGCTGTAAGGAAAAAAAGAATATTTCTTTTGTTCTTCTAAATGCTGCAGGTTCTGCAGAGTCTTTCTCTTAGCCAGCCCTGCAAATGGTAAAAAATGCTGTTCATGTGTGCAGTTCTGAAGGAACTGTGCATCCCTGAGAGGAGACTCTTCAAAGGGGATGCAAAACAAAGTGATTGACCCCCTTGTTACCACTGGTGCCAGTATATCCTAATGTCACCCTCTAGGCTAAATCACAATTGTTAATTTTCATTACAGGACACTGTCTCCTAAGCTCTGGGCATACCAAAACAGGCAAGAGCAGCTGAGTGAGCTTCATTTGAAAAGCAGGTGTGCAGGCACAACTTCTGAATGCTGCAAGTATGATAAAGAAAAATAACATTCCCTGTCTTGGAACTTATTTTCAGCGGTTGAACAATTCACAAAGAGAAACTGTTAGTGCAAACACTCAAAAGGTCAATCTCTAAATAAACAGAGAGAGAGTGATGAAAGGGCTTAGTTGTTAGTAATGAAGCGGAGGTGATCACAAGTCAAAAAAAGCAAAGCAGCAATGAAGTCAGAGGACTGTGAGTATGCTAGAAATTTTGGCAAGATCACATGTGAAGATATGAAAAGCAAAAGTTATGTTCCCCAGTCTGAAATGGCACATGCCCCAAAAAAGTCTTCTTTACTTTTCCCTGGGATTGTCAGCTACTTTCACTCACTTTAGTGAGTGAAACAACTGGTTTAGCACTAGAAATGAGCATGAGCTCTCCCCACCTAAGTGCTATATTCATACTAAAAAAATGCACGAAAACAGGCATAATTTGCACCTACTACACAAATCTTTGTTTTATCTTCATGCCTGAACAGGATTTCCCTCCAAATCAGATGAACATTTCTCCCTGAAAAAATACCAGGAAAACGTGGTGTGCAGTTCACATTAAAAGGAATCTGTACAAAGTCAATTAAGAAAAACGAAAAACAAACAAACAAAAAAGATGATGAGAACATTAGAAAAACGATAATAGTTGAAAATATTTAGGGAAACTTTGATGATGTAAATACTGTCCATAGGTTTCCTATTTTACAGTGTTTACTTTTGGGACTTGCTTGTTTACCAGTCATGTGGCAGTGTCACATTGACTATAAATACATACTTTACAGAAAACACAGAACTGTAGAAGTTAGAGATCAGTTCCTGGCTCTGAGGTGAAACTCAAATCTGATTATGTATCCCAGTTAAGGACTGGCTTTCCCACAACAAGCTAAGCTCTGAAGATCAGCACAGCCAAAATTTGGCTCTATAGTTTGTAGCTTGACCCTAGGTAAACCTCAGGCAGCACTATCTGTGGTTCAAAACAAACAAATAAAAAAATCCCTTGATGTTTCTGAGTCATCACATTGCATTAGTTCAATTTTCAAAGGTGAATTTGTCTCAGTCAGTCATAGAGCTTTTGGTGGGATTAATAAGTGCTTTGTGGCTCAAAGGTGATTTGGCACTAAGGACACCACTCCTGTGCAGGGACAACCTGTGTGAAAACAGCCATGTGTTCACATCACAGAGCCTTGTGCAAGGCTGAGAGGGCTGTTTGCAACTGCTTGGAGCTGAAAACAAGGAGAGCACTTTGGACATTCCTGTGAATATCAAACATTTGCTAAAAGGGCAGGATAAAATCTTTCCTCACACACCAGTAAAACTTCTCTGCCATCTCATCTTGTGCTGTATGTCTTGTCCTTTTCCTACTGGCACCCATCCAGGACAGTGTAATTAGAGGACACATGGCGTGACAAGAGCAAACGATATGTCAAATATACACAGATCACCAACCCCAGCTGAACAAGTGCCAGTGTCCCAGCACAAGTCAACAAAGGTGCTTAAGAAAGCCAGCAGCTCCCTAGACACTGAATGACAACAGAAAACTCTCCAAAGCAAAGACTGGGACTAAAACAGCTCACACACTGGTGGGGAAAATAGCAGGTCCCTCAAGAGGCTGATCTATATACAAGGCAGCAGCAGATCTGCATATGACCCAGGTAAAGAGAGCAATGGATATATGCAGTGGCCTTCCAGAACACAAGATTGCAGAATGTGGTATGTCTAACAGTCTCTTGGTTTGGGGGAAAAAAAAAAAACAAAGGAAGGACTACTGGTATTACTGATCAGGATGCTGAAGACCCGGGAAAAGAAATAGCAATGAACTTCTGGAATTCACTGCTACTACAACAATATAACCAAGACAAATACTGCTGGACAAACAGAGCATCAAACATGATGTATGTCTGGCCCTGGTCTTGACCTGTCACTTTTAAGTTAAAATCTGCTCATGCTGCAACAAGGAAAACGCTGAAGGTCAGCTCTGCAAGGTGCTCAGTGCTTTCACCAGAAGCCAGACAGTTGTACAAGCTCCTTGTTTGTTAGACAAGGCAAGAGAGAGATGTAGAGTGAGAGGGAATATGCACATTTGTGAATCAGCAAGTACTAATGTGTGTTGTGGTGGCAAGAGAGAGATCAAACAAGCAGGACTGGCTATATGCCTTGAGCTACACTGAAAGCTTTTCTTGAGGTTTGCTCTTTCAGTGTCATCCACAGGAGGAATTTCAGGCTTGCTGCGTTGTCAGGCTGCCCTAGCCTTTTGACTAAGACAAGGTAGGGGATAAACTTACACGCTGTGTGGGCAGTGCTGTCCCTTAATAAACAACACAACCAAAGGATTAATTGAGATAATGTTTTACTAAAGGCGGCTGGTGACCGCTGGCTGTCCCCTTTCCCTTGTGCTCTGAAACAAGCAGACAAGGCGGCTGCGCTCTGCTGAGCAAACACACACACACTCAAACCCACCCTGTTTGCTCTGCCCCGTGCCTGTGCATCCCAGCCAGAGAGGCAATGTCATTCCAAAGCATCACTTGAAAGACATCAGGACTTCAGCTCCTAGGCTTACCAGTGGTGCCCAGCAGCTCCCAGGAGGACACACAGACACGGTCCTTTCCCTCAGAGATTCTCTGAGAGCCCAGTGAAGCAGGAAGAAAGGAAAACCGAGAGACTCACTGAAATTTGGATTTGGCGGTTTGGATGGCCTCACACAAAACCTCGCAAACCTTACAGGTGCCATTACAACTTCCCCTTTTCGGGGGAAGCACAGACCACTGCATGTCAAAACCTCTGGGTTCACTTCCCTCACTTCAACACCACTTTCTCTTTGGACTTGGGCATGTTAATTAACCCAAACAAGGTTTGGTTTTTGCATCTGCATGATGAGCGCTGCCTGTTCAGAGGCATTCTTGTGGTCCTTCACTGCTTGCACACAGTATTGTCCAGGCTTCTTCCCTAGGGGGAAGATGTAGTGATCCCACCAGAGTTCCTATGAAAGAAGAATGAGCCATATGAATTGCTCATGCCTGGGGCAAGCAGGCTGATGGAGGAAACCAGTGTGAAACAGCTCATCCAAAGTAACCCCCAGGGGAAAGGAAGGTAACAGGGTCCAAGCTGTCAAACCAAGCTGGTGAATTCTTTGATCAAGTGTGCTAAAGGCTGACATTAGGCCACTCAAATGTCATGTTTTGGTTAAAAACAACTCATTGCATATATTCAGCTGAAGGCCTTAGGAGTCAGTCCTCAATGTTAGTACTTTAAACTTCATTAATAGGAAGCACAAAAGAGCAGAAATCATGGATGATGAGCCAACACTGAGGACATGGGTAGAATTGTAGAAGTGTCATTATCCAGCTGATATTTGTGTATACACATGTGCATGCATCTGGGTGTTAATATCCCACAAAAAACCTCCAACTAAACGAATGCCAGCAATCGCCAAGTTGCTTCTTTTTGTCAGGTACGTTTTTGTATTCATTCTTGCAGTCCCACAGTTTGAGTCCTCATGGTTCTCCCAGCGCTCAAATCTCTTGAGCTCCTGCCAATCTAGATCTACCCAGTGGCAATCACACAGGTCTGAGGAAAGCCACACATCTTGGCTGAGGAATTGCAGTCTCCTGCAATTCAAGTGAAGAATCAGTGTTGGGGAAGAAAGGCATCTGCAGAACAGCTGATGCAGATATGAGCTGATATGAAACCATGAGTAATAAACTCTCATCAGCAAAAGCTCCGTGTAGCTGCCTTGCTCACTGTCATCACAATGCTCTGGACCCTGTATACTGACCCTTGTATATATTCATCACTGAGGAGGAGTGAACAGCTGCCTCTTGTGCAGAGCGTAAGAGAAGCAGGAAAAAACCTCTGTCCAAGAAAAACAGGACGTGAGATTCACAGAAATCCTTCTGGGAAAAATCAGGAGTAGAGGGCTTGGAAAGAAAGCTTAGGAAGAAATGTATATCTGTAAAAATGGCCCAAGTTTTCAACATTATTTCTGCTTCATATCTGTGAGGATGCATGTTCACAACCAACCCCTCCTGATACGTACCTTTGCTTTCTACCTATACTGCCAACAGTCCTTTCTGATGAGGTTCACATCACTGGTGGTGTCTGTTCAGAAACAGCCCCAATCACTCACAGCTCACTCTGAATGCTATAGCAAACCTCCCCAGAAATTGATGGGTTTCCACCACAGGGTGCCATTTACTTGAGCTGTTCTGTTACAGCTCTCCTCTTCCTTCTTCTTTACAAGAACTCACACAGAGATATCTTCCTATATGTGAAGTAAAATCTCTGTTTGCTTAGAAATTAGAAACAACGAAAGAAAGTATTGAAAAACATTAAGGCTGCTAACCAGCAGGGATAAGGTGTTGATTCCCCTACAACTAACCATAAAGTCACTGTTGTACCAAAACCAGGTTCAATGTGTAATTGTTTTAGGCAGGCAGGAAATAAGAGAACAGAAAAGGCTACTCTATGATTTACTCAGTCTCGTAGTTGTGGCTTGAGTATCTCAGATGACAATACTATGTTAGCCTCTGATCTATACTCCCAGCTGTTACTAAATCAACAGAGGTGTTCCAAAGTCAATACTGCTATAGTGACATCACTCTGGTCCAATATACACACCGCAAAATGAAAACCTGTACATTACAAGAGCTTTCATAGGATAGATCAAACTCACTGCTAAAATGTTATTCTATACAAATTCTGTATACGTGCTTCATATATGAAGTGTCGTATCTGCTGTGGCTTTTTTGGATGTCTGCTTGTTTCCATTCCTAGTTTCACATCTCATTCCAGCAACAGCTGGAATTACTGTACAGAGATAGCCTGACTCCAGCTGCAACACAGCTCCTTCCATAAATGAGTTTGTTTTAAAGCCTTCTAAAACCAAATGGGGCATAACATGGCCACCAAATGTCTGATGAACCATCCCAGACTGAAGACCGAAGGAAACTGGTTGAACAATCCTGAACACTGGGCAACAACATTTATCCTCTTCCCCATTTCGCATATTCTTTGCATCTGGCTCCCCATAAAACAGGCAGATGCTTCAGTAACAGGAAAGCTGAGGATGTCAGTAGTCATGCCTGATCTCACTGGCCTTCCCCCATGCTTGGCAACAAAATAAAACTTAAAGCCACGGTGAGGCACTGCATATTTCTGCTCTAAGCACACACTCGGCATGTGGGAGAGTGGGCCACATTCATCCTAAATCTCACCAAAGCCCTTAGATCCAGACAGGGTCACAACTCTGCACTGCTCCTCAAGGAATGTATATACCTTACTCTCCTAATGTTGACTTATTCATAAAACTGTATGACTTGATTAAATAGCTCATTCTCCACCTCTGAGGGAACCTTTTTTATCTGCCTGGAATAGGTTCTTGCTTTCTGTCTGTCTTCAAGGGAGGAGAAAGACATGGGGCTGCTACCCATATGAGCCTGGCTGAGTTACTTTCTCCCTCTGTGAGTTTGGAGAAATGACCATAATAGCAGAATATCGCCATAAGCTTTTCAGAAGCTTTGTGAAGAATTTAGTCGAGATTCATAAGAGAGCTCTGACAATATAAAACACTACATAAATGCTATAAGTTAACTGTCTTTAATAGCCACAGATTTAAGAGAGATCTTTCTTTCATTTACATACAAAGATGCAGAAATATCCTTCATTTCAAATAACCACTGTGCCTGCTGTGAGAGGCAGCATGAATCCGCACATGATTTTCTTTGCCTTTCACACAGAAAATAGGAACACTACTTTGCATTTATAGACTTTAAAACTACTTTGCAGACAATCAAGTCTCGAAACCCCCACTGTGATACAGGAGGTAAACATTATACCTGTTTTAGAGAGGAAACTAAGAAGGAAAAAGGTTAAACCACCAAGTCTAAAGCCAAAAAGGAGACATTTGAGAAATCAGGCATGCTAGTAAGGTCTATCTAGCACAATTGCTCACTTGTTCTTACTGAACAGTTAACTCTTCTGCTCTCAAGGTTCTAAACATTAGGGTGCACACACTACCTGGCGAGAGTGGCCACATTTATCTGTATTACCATCATATTTAATCTTCTGCAGATACTTCCATTGACCACAGAATGTGCCTGGAATTGCATGAGGCCATTTATTCCATTTTCTAACATGTGCGGCAGTAGAAAACTGTTGACTAAAAGTTAACCAAACATTTATTTTTAGAACCCAAGTCCAACCTTATAGTGTCTGGACTCATAACTACCCATTTCTCCAACATTAAACTGAGCTACCGCATGAGAAAATTGCTAGAATGATAGTATTTCCAGGGCATATTGAGTCACTGTCCAACATCTAAATTGGGAAATAAAATAATTTCTCAGCAACTGGCAGCACAGTGGGAGGCAAAGCTTGCAGGAACTTGTGTTGAGAAATCCAGGTTTTTACTTTAGAACAGGTTCCTCATCACTAAACACATTTTTTTTTTTTAATTTCTCAGTGATAGAAAAACAATTAGGTTGCATGGTATTGAATTCTTGGCATTATCTAGTATTTAGAACAATTACTAAGCATCACTAGCAGAATTATAATGGTGATAACTAGGGAGCAGCAACAGCAGCACCATGGACATTCAGAAACATGAATCATTTTTTAATCTGATTCATCCTAGAGACGTGCTGTGGTCCCTATCTAGAGGCTCCTTCTGACCAGTCCTTGGAGAAAGATGCCTATGAACCTCAACCCTTCCTACAGCAGGAATTCCCAGCCCAAATGAGACCACCTTGGCCTGCTTCCTCAATGGCTAATATGCAAGAGTAAAAAAGTCTCTATGACAGTGGGGTTTTTTGCCTTGTTTCATTTGCATACAATTATTTTTCCCCCTTGGATGTGCAGGTTCCACGTATTGAATTTAAGCTTCTGACAAAAGGCTTTCCTAGATCAGGGGAAGTACAGCTCAGAAGTAATTTGCTGATGCTTGGGATTTGCACACTGAAAACCACAGACCTCCTGTCCAGGGCAGCCTCTCTCCTGGAGAGGAGAAGCTGCCTATGGTGCCTCAGTTAATAATTAACTCCTAAATGGAAGCAGAAGGGTTGATGAGAGTGATGAAGGTTTAGGACTGCATGTCTTTGTATCCTTTCTAAAAGGAGAAACAGATGTTTCCAACCACCACAAATTTCCATTCCACAGATCTCTTGATCTGACTGTTACCTTGAGGCAGTGACTTCCAAATGCTGTATTAAGAAACAAAAAATTAATTGTTTGCTGGAAGGTTTAAGAGAGAGTCTGAGGCAGACTCAGAGGTTGAACGCATTCCCTCACACAGCAGCTCAGAAGGCAGAAGACAGCATTGGAAAATCCTGTTCTAATACTGCCTTTTTTGCTGTTAATCAGGGTCTCCATGACTGCCAGTTCAACTGGAGAAGAGCCTGGAAATTCTTCTGCTTTGTCGGCGACATGGTCTCAAGCAAAGCCCTGTCTCATCTGTCAAACTACAATCTGGATGCTTTCACTAACATTAATTTAAATTTCTAAACAAACACCAGACCCTACCAACTTGTGTAATGGTGAAAAAGTTAATTTTATCTGAGATGTTTGGGTTTCCTCCCCTCTTTTGTCTCCCACTTTAAATTGATGCCATCTTGATTTAAAAAAAAAAGGCGGGGGGGCATTTTTGAGTGCTGCCTGCAGATATGCATTTGTATGCTTTTTCCATCTTTTAACTAACAAACAGGAGGGAAAAAAAAAGTTAATTTTGCTAGCAGCTTGCTGTGATATAAATAAAAATAATAGGTACACTCACAGATTTTGAACTTTTTACAGCCGCTGCTGCAAAAAGCAATTTTAATTTATAACCATAGATTCTTGCAAAACATATAACGAAGACATAATAAAATGGAATGTTTATCCTGTGGCTCCCATTAGACCTCCGTTCGATGGTTGTAACTAATGACTTGTTTTTCCACTTTTGTATTGGAAGCCTTATTATTGGGCTGCACAGAGCATACCTTATTTGATTTCCCTAGCAAGGTCTGCACCTCTTGCTGAAGCCTGCAATTAGATGTTCATGAAGTAATATTAAAAAGCTGCATAATCACATCTGTGGTCAAAAATTAAAAAAAAAAAAGAAAAAAAGAAAAAAAGCCAGTAACAAGCCAGCTCTGTTTGTATAATATTATACCGAGTACAATAGACTAATGTTCACTCCAGTGCATGTGTCCTTTTGACTAACCACTTCTATCTGACAACCTTTTTTTGGCAACAGAACACATTGTACTTTTTGGATAATTGACTGTGGAATATAATGTTGTTTATTCAAAAGCGGGTCACACAGAACTGAGCTTCCAGTTGTCTTTATCCTTCCACCTTTCTTATCTTCATGCTGTTTAAATTTATGCTGAATTTCTTTTAATTACACTTATGGTTTTAATTGCTGTTCTGTATTTATTCAGAAGAAGGTGACCTGATGGTGAAATGGTACAGAAAGGTGGGTGGGAATTCAGATTTGAAAACTGTATTTGGACACATTTATTTGTGAGCAACCTCATGAAGAAACAAGCACATGCACTCCCAACACCCTCTGGTACCTACAGGGCCATGCTTGCCTTCAGTACAACTGCATTTTTTCTCTGTACTGAAAAATCTACTAGAAAGACTCATCCACCACTTGCTCAGTGATCTGGAAATTCTACAGCAGCAAAAGGCCTAATTTTAAGCCTAAGCCTTGGAGGACAAGAACCCTGAGGGAAAGTGATGTAGAAACACGTAAAAGTTGTGAAAAATCTAGATGACGGGAAATGCAGTTGAGAAAACGGGTTCAGGAGAAAGTTTTAACTGAAGTATTCAAATGAGGTCATGCAAGAATTGATGTGTTTCTAAAGCCTGTTTTTGGGATGCAGCCTGTGGAAAGAGAAGTCACAAGTAAGTATTGCATAATAGGAGGGGGAAAGGATTTTGATGCAGCAAGGAACAGAAAAGCAGCCTTCTAACACAAGCTGAGAAGGAGATGCAGGGCATCCTTCTGATGCTGATCATCAGATCAGGAAAACACAATTGTCACCTGAATCTTTGCGTCTCTGAGATACACATGAAACAGAGGTTTACAAGAATAAAAATGTTGCAGGACACTTCCTCATGGAGATTTCTTCTGTTGGCCGACTTGGACTGCAAAATAAAACCCACCAGGCTTCCTGGTGACAGCATAGAAGGAATCCACCAGTGGCATATACACAGCAGGAGCTTCCCTGTCCACTTAGGCCATTTTTCTCCCTGGAAAAGGCATGAGTTTTCACTTTAAGCTCTATCACAGCAACAACAGAAAAGAAGGTGATTCATTTAATGAACAACCAGCTCTCACAAAGCTGGAAGAAACCCCTGATAAAAAGATTCTTCAGGTGTTGGTAAAGTAGAGGCTAACCAGGCAATAATAGGATGAAAATTATGATAGCTAATCTGCTGTATATTATAGCTCCAGTGTGGTTCCATTTTACTGATGACTAAACTAATCCTAATAAGTCAGGTTAAGTTATAGCCAACTCATTTGAGGAAATTTTGTTTGTTTAGGAAAATATTTAATTGGGAGGACAAGTGATACTGACAGCAAGAATAATTCATCTGCCTGTGCTAAACCACACTGTGGAAAATCTTTGCTAATGCTACATTGATCAGCTAACACACAGCAGCTCCACTCTTCTAATTTGTTTTGTGTAGCTGACTTTAGATGGCCCATTTCAATCTGGACTATTTTGAGGAGCCATGTGAAAATAAGTCACTGCCCTATTAGTGTGGATAAAGAGACATGAATATTACTCTGCTACAAGCAAGATGTAGTTCATCTGATAATTTTTCCAGCAGAGAGAATATATTGCGTCTGGAACAAAGAAGAAAATGTGACTGGAAAGTTTAGAGCCCTAAAATTAATTCCCTAGACAAAAAGTTGAGGCATCATACTCATAATACCATGTTATGTAACTTGCTGTGGAGCCAGGCAGCTACTAAGTGAAATAGTATGAGTTATAAAAACAAAATATTGTTGTGAAAACAATTTTACAGCTTTATAATTCACTATTATTTTCATTTAAGAACAAAACTGTCAGTGTAATTGCAGATTCTGTTTGCCTTGCAGGAGTTTTTTAGCCTGTGATAGGAAACCTCTTCTTTTTTTTAATTTTTTTTTTCCCCCTAAGGCTGGTATTAAATTTACTATATCATGTTTCTTTATAGTTATACAGAGGTAAATCTTAACAGGAAGCCCATTATGTGGAGGCCAAAGTTAGTTTAACACCAGAACATTTATGATCAGTAAATGTAACCATATATTAGCAACTGCTTCATACCATTATTCTTGGATGAAACAAATACTGTATCAGCAGACGTTATAGACTACTTTGTAGTCTTTACAACCGAATATCTATTTTTGGTGGGATCTTACATGGCTGGCACTGCTCACTGTGCACCACGATAGTTTTCCAACTTGCCTGCTCATTCAGGTACTAGGCTCAAGAGCCTATCTATGCACAACCATCCCTATCCATGGAAAAATGATTAATCTTTTAAACTGTGCACAGCCCCCTACACAAAGTGGTGCTTCAGTGACAAACCACTACTATTTTATCTGTGTGTATGCCATTAAAAACTGGATTAAGAGTGCAAATATGCTTCACAGAGGTCAGTGGGAAAACCACCCAAATATAGGAAGATCCACTCCAAATGGCCAAAATTGGACATAATCCAAAGCAATCTATGCTGTCACTGTGTTGTGAGCATAGTGACTTCTCTTAACACTGGCATTACCATCAAGTCATAAGCCCAAAGAGGGCAATCAGAGACCAACAGGGCAATCAGAGACCTTCTCACCTCAAACAGAAGAGCTACCAAATGACACCAGGATGCTCCATGTCTCCTTGTTCTGCCCAACTCTCCTAATCAACTGGTGCCTAACCTTGGACAAGTTTCTCTACCCATTCAGGTTCTGGCTTCATTGCAATAAACTTGACAATGACACAGAGGTTATCTGACAGAAGACCAGCTTCCTCACACGCTCTGGTGCTTTGGCTTTGAAAGAATTGCAGTGTGGTTGGACTCTAGTGTATTTTTAAATGGAAAGAATCAGCTCCTCCAGTAATCAGCAGCACCATCACACACAATAGCCAGAGTCTGCCTGCAAATTAAGTGGCACTCACTTTTATGGGTGCTGCTTTCAGTACTGAAAGCTGCAAACCAGCAGCAAGGCCAACCATCCTTGTCGCATCATGCTACCTACCAGGCTGCCCCTTAGAGACCTGAGCCCAGGCAGCCCCAGGGCTCAGGCAAGCCCCACTGCCTGGAAACCAGCCAGCCTCCCCGTCTGATGCTCTGTAAGTACACACTCACTGCCTCTTACGACCTCAGACCCAAAATTCTCACGTTAGCCTGTAACACAGTCTGGCAGGATCTCTCAAGGTAGACACTTGGTTATCAAGAGTTAACAAGCACAGAAGCAGAGCCCTTGATTAACTTCAAGGTTGCCCCATGCCTTATCATGTGTGGAGGCATTGTCCACAGCTTATTTTAAGAAGGAGCAAGAAAGAACATCCAGGTATTATGCCAAAAGCCTCTTTCTCAATTATTCCTCTTATATTTCTAACCCATTGTGGCTGACTAAAGGCTAAAGCTGCAAAAGCTGTATCCTGAAGCTGTAAATTTAAGTTGGGTTTTCAGTATATGCTGACCTGACTTACTCCTGTAACTGCAGGCTCCCTGTTATCTTTAACTTCAAGGTAATTGTTTGGCAACTCTTTGTTTCACTATTTCAGGAAAACAATTCAAATATATTATTCCTAAAAGAAAAAATCTGATTAATTGCTCTGTCATCAGCTGGTTCCTGCTAGTATATGGAGTGCTTAAATAATAAAAATATAATACAAAGAACAAAGAGTAAAGTTCTCAAATGAACATGTTAAACACATTTCGAGCCAAGAATTGGGCTCTTTCAAAAGTCTAGGGCATAAACCAGACTGTGTCAGATTCCTGCAGTCAGGATAAGGACAATATTCTGAAAACACCTCTTTGCATCTCTTGCCAGCACCTATTCACCTGAAAAAACCCACAAAGATTTTCATGCAGAGATTTATAATAACTAGAAGAGGAAAACATCATTCTCAATGCCACAGTGCCACAAGTCCTGAGCTTCTCATCTTATTGTTAGACACAGCTGCCTTCCTTCCCCTCCTCCTCATTTTAACAGAAGCAACAGTATTTAATTTAATCCACCCAGAAGCAATGACAGAGTCAGCAGCTGATATACAGCTAGTGCTGGTTAGAACTCTGAATTACTGTTTTGTGAAGAATGTCAACATTTTGACATTTGTTGCTATTCTCAGGGTAGAAAGGAACTGCATATTCGTCTGGAAATTTTGAAATGTCACACTGAACTCGCAGATTCAACTCTGAATTTCAGAATTTCACCTTCTATTTCATTTTACATTAGCGTTCAGTCTTTTTTAATTCATTAAATGCCAAAGTAGAATATTTTCAATAACCCTTTTAAATTTTACTTTGTTTTGCTTTATTTGAGCATATTAAAACTACAGGAAGCCACTGTCCCACACTGACAGAAAACCAACTTCAGTCATCATTTTACACTGTTTCCAAATTCCATCCATTGAAAATTTTTGATATGTGACTTTTGTGAAGAAGACACTTTGGTGAAAGCATAAAATTTTGGGTGAGAAGACACTTTGGGGGAGGCAAGCAATGCAAAGCAAGCTGCCTGCCTTTCTCCACAAGTCAAAAGCAACACTAGGAAGGAATATATCCCTGTGACAGCAGGAGGGAATCTGGCAGACTGCTTTTTTTCATCTGTAAAGAACGAAACATTTCTAGTCGCTAAATTAACAGCAAACAGTGAGAGAGTTAGTCTCAGTTCAAACGCAAGTGCCGGAGGTATCTCCTTTATGTGAGTGATGGCAGACTGTAAAAATTATTAAACCAGTACAAGAGCAGTGCATCAGTCATAGCAAAGGGCACTGGTGAGCATATGTTTCTGAGGCAAAGATGAAACTTCCAAGTGAATGTCTCCTTCACAGGTATTAAATCAGTGGAAAAACTGACAAAAGCTGTGGAAAACGAGAAAACAGCGAGCCACCACAGTCCATTTTCGGCACTGCAAGCTGCTTGAGACCATGTCAGGGCTGGATGCAGCAGGCAGCAAAGAACTCACCTCCAGCAGTGCGGAAACCACACGGTGGCTGAGGTCCGCTAGTCACGAGCGGCCACCACCACCTAAACCACGCCACAAGCATGAGCTGCCTCATTAAATCCTCCTGGTTTACAGTTGCACTTTTCATAGTGCTCACCTGGGAAGGTGTGCAAAACTGAAGGTGTGTTTGAAGAGGAGGCCATGCTCTGTGTGCACTGATGCCTCTGTAGGTGTGAATGGGGATACCGGGACCCATGGCTGACCAGGTTAAGGAGCTCAGGCGCTTGTGCCATGTCTGGGAGAACAGACACAGCTACCAAAGGGACATTGTTCCCTTTCTCCTTCCAGCAAATCTGCAGCAAAGGAACGTGGATTTGGATGCTGTACTAAATCAGAGCTACAAGACACTTCTGTCATCATCAAATTGTTAAATCGCTCTCAAGAGTTCAATGTTTTCGTTAAGATTTCCACCATTTTGGACCAGAGCCACAAAGCTGTCTCAAATGGCTTTAGTGGTACCTAGTCTAGATGTTGAAAACGTGAAGGTCTCTTTAGGAAGGAATGTGCTTCCCAAAGCCTATGAGTAGAATTAGGAGAATAGCCGGGATCTGAGATCTAGGAAGAACAGAGCCACCCCTCAAACCAGGAGATACATCAGGTCCCTAAAAGGCCCACAGATCCAGTTGGGAGATACGACTGTGTCTCAAAAATGCTCAAACATGACCAAAAACAGTGAAAGGACCTAGAGCTTTTTGGAGATATGAGAACTCAACAAGGGTTTTTGGTGTCTTAACCAGTCCAGCACAGAAACATTTGGTGATAGATGAGCTGGTCGGTGGTGGGAGTTTACCAGTCCTGCTTTGGCCACAGGGCAAAGTTCTGGGAATACTCCACATCAGAAACTGGCTTTGTCATATGTCTACTATGGACATCTTGGTGCCAGAAATTAGTGTACCTAATGAGCCACCCTGGCCTTGTGCCCTCTGCCCTTTGGGAGAGGAGAAGTTATGAGAGAGGCTTCAGATTGTGACTTGGTCTGAGCAGGCACAGCAAGAGCATGAGAGGAGCCAAATGGTCTCATGACAACTCTGCTGCTGCTCCTACAGAATTGTCCACCACCCATCACCCAGAAGAGAAAGCTCCTGAGGTTTTTTGGCTGTTGAAGCACATGAAGGTTTAAATGAGGACATGCACTCCATCAGATCATTTCCTAACTAGGACTTGGGCACTAATGCTAGACAGGGTGCTGCTAAAGACTAAAATGCCCAGAGGCTTCACATGCATGACTCTCACTCCATAAGTGGCCCAAGGACAGAATGCAATGTGGAATTGTATGTGAGTAAAACGCATTGTTTTCAGCAGGCTTTAAGAATCAGTACAGATTATTTGCTGTTCCCATACCAATCCAGATTTATTTTGGATAAGCAGCGACTTCAACATGATTAGTACACAGCAAAAAACACAGAGCCACAGTGTCATGAACCTCTTCCTAGCCAGAATGCCAAATATAAACCCTTTTTTTTTTTTTACCCTTTAAAAACATGAAACAAATTTAATGAAAAATTTTGCCTCTCACAGTGATGGATCACGATATATGTTAGAATTAAGGACCATGAACTCCTAATCTGAGATGGATTTGCTACAACATCCTTAATAATTTGCACACAAACTGTGTTCAAGATTAGGCATGCACTTTTCTGAATACATTTAGAAATTGTTTGATATTTTAAAACCATTCCCTTGCAAAAAGAAAAATTCCTAAAGGTCATCTCACATTTTATGTGATATGTATTAATGCTTCTTACCCTTTCTGTTTCCTTAACTGAAAGGTCTCAAATCAACCTTAAAAAGGCAAGACACAACCAAATAGAGAATCGTGTGTGTGTGTGTAGGAAAAGATGCTAAAATTCACATGATTAGCCAAGTCAAATTACAGTGACAATTCTCTCTAACAGATATCTGGCTCTAACACAGGCTTTTTTTCCCCTTTTAAATAAAATAATTACCAAAGTCGATTTTATGAATGAGTTATTCTGCAAAGGAAGAGAACAGCACGTGGTAAGGCTGGACAACACTGCTGTAAAGGCAAAGCCTGCCACCAATATGTTACAGAAGATATGTAAGCTCAAAAGTGAAAAAGGTAACAAAACAGCTATTTAGCAGGCTGGAAGAGAAAGAAAGTTTCTGGAGGGGTTTATCATCAAGCAGATGATAGTCTGTTCTGCAGAAGAATTGAAATTATTTTTATGGAGATACTTATGAAATAGTTCTGCCTGTGTATTTGCAAATGCCACGTGTACACACACCAACATGTATATATAAATATATATAGGCCTACATGAAACCCCCAACTTGAGCTAAATTAAATTGTCCCTCCAGCTTTGTAATGCAAATGAGACTAACAGGCTTGTGCTGTTTGTGGTTCGAGATGATTTGCGTTTCCATAGAGATGCTGACTGAACTACAGTTTTTAAATTTTTTATATATATGAGCCTACTTGTATCTATAAAAGTCTAAATATGGATCTGCTGTACCTCAGCATTTCCTCAGTGACTCCACTGGAACCACAACCATTTACACCAGTTAAGGCTATGTGCAAATTTTGTGTCTTTCACTACTTCTCAGTCTAAGCTCTATACCAAGTACCTGCAGAGATGAGAGTTTATTGCTTCTCTCCCTGCTTCAAAGCTTCTTGTTAAGGAAGGGGAAGAAAAGAGAAAAAGCAGTTTCTTAGCTGCTAGTAGATAATATTTCAAGGACTTCTGTAATTTCTTGCCCTCTCTAAACTGCCTTGAGAAACATCTTTGCCTTTCAAAGTTCCCTCTGTCAGGAAACCTGGAATTCAGGGAAGACCATCTGTGTGCTGTTAGAGAAGGAAATGACAAAGGGACAGGCTTTCTGTTATGTATCAGATGCTTCTTCCCCTTTCCCTGTGAGCACCCACAAACTCAAGAGCACGGATGTGCTCAGACGTGCCAAGGTAGGCCTGGGCAGCAACAGCATCATTGCCTCCCTACCTCACCCTTTGTGGAACCTCAGCTCATCACACACAACGAGGGACCCACAAAGCTAGAACGCTTCTATCCTCCCAGAGCCATATTAGAGATGGCCACCAGCAGAAGTGACAAAAGCCAGGCAGGATCAGCTTGGGCAGAGAAACCAGGCAGACCCACTTCAACTTTCTATTTCAAATTGACTTCACTTTGTGAGGTCCAGGCACTTGTTGAAGTGGATGGGGGCCAGCCAGTGTACCAACATCGGAGAGGAAAACCAGAGCCGAGCTCTGTGGGGACTCATTTCCATGTGGTTTCAGTGATAAGTGATCTTTGAACAGTGACAGACCAGAGAACAACCTCTGCAATCACTCTGAACCACAATCAAAACCAGCCTCTCGTGTACCTCCCATCTGCCTGAGGACAGGCAGGATTAATTGTTGAACCAGGGATGTCCACAAGTACGTGAAGCAGCTCACACCCAACCTCTCACTTCATCCTGGGAGAGCCCATAAGAAAAGCCTCCAGCTGAGCAATGCCTTACAGAGGCATGGCCAGGGAGCGTCTTGGGCAACAGCACGTGACAGGGACAAAACCTCCCTCCCTCCCTCCTGTGGGCTGACACCATGCTTCCACATGTGACACCATCTCACCATTTGAAGCTGACAGTTTTCCTAAGCCCCTGCAGAAGCTCTTTTCAAAGCAGATGAGAGTTCCCTATTTCCAGCTTTTAAGAAGCCATATGTAGGGATACCTGCCCCACACCTCTGATAGCACCGTCTTAAGCTCCACCACCTTTCAGGGAGTGTCCCAGGCCATGTTCAGCCATGTGGCTCTCCCAGGAAGGCCAGTGACCACTGGCATCTCTTACCTTCTGCTGCAGGGCGGGTGGCTGCGGGGCCAGCACTGGGTCAGTGATGTACGTCTTCTTCGTGCCCGGTGGCTGGTAGAGCCCAGGGGGAGGCTGGCCCATGGCGTTACTCGCAGGATACGCTGGCTCGGCCTTCCAGGAGCTCTGCGGCACGTAGGGCGTTTCGGAGCCGTTCCTGCCGCCGTACCCCCCGTAGTAGGGGTCCTGGTAGCGGCCCTGAGGGGGCGCGTATCCGTAGGCGGGCTCGGCAGGCCGGCCGGGCAGAGGGGCATAGCCGTAGTTGGGCCCGTGGGGCTGTGGCGCTCCGTACTGAGGGGCAGCGGGCTGGCGGGACGGTGCCGTGGCGTAGGGCTGGCTGGGCCCCAGGCTGCCATAGTGCCCGGGCTGTGGGCTGGGCGGCTGGTAGTGTGGGCTGGGCTGTGCCGTCCTCACCTGCACGTTGAAGGCCGGGCGGCTCGGCGTGGAGGCCGTGGTGTAGGAGGCCGGCACCGGCTGTGGCTTCAGGGTGCCAACGGGAGTGACCGGGATGGGCGCTGGCTGCCCCGGGCCCTTGGTAGTGGACTTCTTGGTGGCGGTGAGGGGAGGTTGGTTGGGGATGATCATCCGCTTGTGGCCAGTGACAGGAGTGGACACGGATGGGGTGGTGGCGGCGGAGCTGCTTGAGGTCCCAGAGCCCTGGAGAGCAAGGAGAGAGACACAGGGTCAGCAGGAGGGGCCACTTGGGCACTGGGTCAAGCAATGAGGGTGGAAATAGGGATTTACAGAAACATCTCTGCAGCAACTCAAACTGCTTAGGAAAGCAAGAATAACCTAGGGCCACACGTTATAGAATGGTAATAGCATTCCCCTGCTCTGACAGAACAGGGACGGCGCCGCAGCAGCCAAGCAGAGCTGCTGTGCATGGCATTTCATCTCTCCTTGGAGGCTTCTCCTCCGCCTCCAAACAAACAAACAAATTAAAAAATTATATATGAAAAAAAAAGGGAGACTCACTAGAGGATAATTAGGGAAAACCCCATGCATTTCTGTGAAAATGAAGCTGTTTTGAAAAAGAGAGAAAATGAGATTATAATCTCTGCGGAGACATGAAATTCCTTGGGTCCCTAGAGCACTTGTAGGGTTCTGCCCCAATACAGGAGCTCCTTTAACTGTGCAGCAGCAGATTGGGATAGCCTGCAAGCAGGTCCCAGGCTGTAAGAATGAGCTCCGATCACAGCGAGTCACCGAGGTGTCCCTACCCTGGCTGTACTGGTTGAAAGCCTGGAGTGACCCCAGGAAAGTTAAATGCTATACATGCTTCATTAAAGGGCAGAAAGCGGGTCAGGATTTCCAAGAGCTTCAGAAGTCAGCTCCTACCATGGCAGCCATGTAACCCTGCACCAGTGCCCCAGGGACAGCAATGCTGGGGCAGCCAGGGGAGAGGATCACAGCAAATGCTGCCGCTTCCTACAATTTGGCCATGGAATTAAGCTTTGGTGCAGTGACGCCGTCTAATAGGCATCGTACATCCTTCAGTCTAATGTACTTGTTTGTCCAGCTTACCTCACATTCAAATGTTCAAAAACACCAGTGTGAAAAACATCTTTGTTAAAGATGTTAACAATGTGAAATAGTTTCTGAAGAACACTGACAAATACTCTTTACGTCTTTTCACTAAACCAAAGAAGAGCAAACTTGAATTTCTAGAGTTTAAGATTAGGTAAAATTTCTTGCTTCTCTATTTTCCTTTATTCTAAAGGAGTACCTGAATTTTATGCCTTCTACAGAGAAATGCATTAAAGTGAAGACATGCAGTTTGACTGCACTTAACATTATAGTTATATGAGGTTATATCTCATTGACTTCCTGTACCAGGCTTGATCTCATCCATGATCTGCTTGATAATCTACAAGTTCGAAGCAGCCCAAAGGCAGACTAGCTCAGCCTTCACCCATGCTTATGTGCACTCTAAGGCATGTGCCACCTTTAAATGACCAACCTTGTGTTTGTCCCCAGGTGTTCCTGTTTATGCAGGCACCCTGACCTACATCTACTGCTCCACCACTCTCTTGCTGGGGAGGCAATGGTGAGGACTCTTGGGGACATGCAGAAGCTGTACTGAGGCCAGAGAAATCCTGTGCCTGGTCAGCAGGTGGCGGCAATTAATTGCTGCCAAACCACCCAGAGGGGGCTGGGGGAACTTCAGCCTCCCTGAGCCTCCAAAGGTTCCAAACTCATCCTCTGTACGGGGTGGTTGTGTCCCCCAACATTTGGTAACCACCTCCTACAAAGAAAAAGAAGATAAGTGCAAGCCACTCAGCAGCTAGTGCACAGCCTACAAGCAAGTCTACCCAAGGGACAAAGAACTGCCACCCAACTGGCAGCTCTTCCCTGCTGATGTGCAAATACTTTTTGGTGATGCACTGGTAAAGACCTTACTCCTGCAATCACACCTTCAGGGCAAACCTCCCACAAGGAAACACTAAATCAGCAAAAAAACCCGGGCAAATAAGAGCATCAGCCTGTTCTGAGAGGTGTGAAAGGTGTGTATTCAGAGGTGGGGAATAATAAGGCAGCAAACTTCTGCTGGAGGAAAAACACCTCAATGTATTCACACCCTGACCTTGCTAACACATCCATGACAAGGCAGCACATAGACAGACTGAAGAGATTTTGAAACTGAGAGCAAGGAAAAGCTGAAGCGTGTCTCAGTTGAACTGCAAGGGCAGAGACAGGTTAAGGGTCTGTAGCCCTCCATTAATACTGCCCAATTCTTCTACTTCTGAAAAACCTGAAAAGAAGCCGGCACTCCTCCATCCCTGCATCAGAACACAACTGCACCAGCACTCATTGCTAGCAAGAAAACTCGTTTTCTCTCAGAGTTGTTCTCCCATGTCAGGTTGGTATGTATGCCTGGGAGTGGCAGAAACTCCCATTTCCTCACCTATTTCATTCCTGTAAATTATAGTAGTTTGTCCACTTACTGTAATGGGATGAAAGGTCCACAATGCAGCACTGTGTAATTACCACCAGAAAAGCATTTTTCTTTTCCATGTGAAGAGGTAGAAGGTAGATAATGTTATAATGGCAATGGCCTGTCTAGGGGAGGGGGAAAGACCAAACCAAACCAACATAAGTGAGCCCTGTTCATCACATTCTATATTTCTGAATGCAGACTCTGGAAGCAGGTCATGACAGACGCTACTAAAACTCTTCTGATCCTATCTCAAGAACTGCGGGACTTGAATCTTACACACAAACATCCACGTAACACTTCACGTAACGGGCTGATGCCAGTCTCCTGCCTGGACTGGAATATACCTTTAGAATGAATGATAAACCCTTCTTCCAAAAAAGTCCCAAACCCTCACAATCTGTGGACTGGCACCGAGCAGCTCCTGTGTTTGACACTACAAAGAGGATGAGCTGTGAGTATCCCCTCCTGCACCAGAATCCAGTGAAGGAATTTGGGGGAGCAGAGCCCGAACTTTGCTATCAACTCCACAGCAAAGGCCCGAGCTAACAAGTACCGGCTGCACTGTGGCATCAAACCACAGGCTGCCTTGAGGAGGAGGAAGTTTGCATCAGTAGGAGTCCCCAGAGGCGCCCTTCGTGACTCATTCTGAATTCCTCTGAGGGCTCTGGGCAAGTGTGTGATGAAAGCTGGGGTTTAGGGGGGGAGGTGTAAGGCTAGCTGATGTGGTGTAGTAGAGAAATGGGACAGGCTACAGGGAATTTAACACTACTGGAACATTTATGATTTATGAGGACACAAGTTGGTTGTAGCTCTTGTGCAAGGGCACAGGTGAGGTATCACCACAAATCCTCTGCCCTTTTGCCTGAGAGAGAGAAGGGTGGCCACAGTCCAGCCATGCACTCAAATATCACCCCAGGCTTAAACCTTAAGATTACTAATGGATTAAGAAAAAACTTCATAAATGAACAATAACTACGGACGAGATCCCTGCTCTGAGGACAGGAATGTGTGTAAGGATGAGAAAAGGGTACTCAGATACCACTAGAAGAGAGATTTCAACAGCTGTCTGGAAGGCACTAGGAGGATAGGAGGGATGGATGAGGCTGTAAAGATGCCAGGTAGATGGAGTAATGAACAGAAGGCTAGAAGGGGCTATCTATTTCACTGGGTACAGTCTAGCAAAACAGATGACTGGCACAAATCTTTCATCCAAGTGAATCCATAGTACTTCCACCAACACAACAAGGTAGACTCATCCAAAAGCACATCAAAGTGACAGCCCAAAAACATGAAAACAAGTACAAACAGGAGAAAGAAAAAGGAGAAAGACAAAGAGTTAATTCACAGGAGCACAGGCATCCCTTTCTCCAGCAGCTCCTGGACAGCTCATTTCAAAACCATACTGCATTTGCAAGTGATTATCGCAGCCAAACACACTCTCTGACATCCTCTGAGGGCTGTTTTCAGAGGAAGACAGGCTTTCCTCTGCTCCCCATGCCCTGATGAAACTGACACACTTCACAAGTGCAAATTAAAACCACGCTACTTACCATCAACCCCTTCTTGCAAATTCATATTTGCAAAGATAGTAAACTAGAAACCCCAGGTGTTGATAACATAGAGCCGTTAAGAGAAACTAGAGTAGGAAGGAGTTAAATTCAGAACCTCATCTACCACAAGCATTATAATACAAAATCTTTTTTTTTTAATGGGAAAGCACAAGAGCCTTGTTTAAACACAGATGGAAGTACCTAAATGTACTGCCTCTTCTAAAAATGAATTATCCAGCAGTTCAAGTAAAGGTGAACTAATACTGACAAAATCAAGTAAAACTCAATCAAATGTGGGAGGAAAAAAACCCTGAAACACTTCTAAAAAAGTTTACCATGTACAACCATGAGGGTAATGATTTTGCTTGGCAAATCCTGCCTTGTCTTCTTAAAAGCAGAAGAGGTTTATAAACATTTTCAGGAGTTTCTTGTACCAACCATCATAGGAAAAGGCTATGGCATTGTGATAAAGCCATGCTGTCCAAGGGATCTTACTGTCAGAGCTGGGTGTCTGGATTCAAAGCTACCCTGGTGGGGAAACCCAAAATCCTGAGTATCTTTGATTCTTCATCCTGTAGAAATTATTTACATAGATCTTAAATTAAATTCAATGTACATCTACAACTAAAAAGTCATTGCATAGGTACTAGGGATGAAACCTGTTGTTCTACAGAAAGTAACCTGTAATTCTTTAACATTTGTCAGGGTTAAATCTTAAAAAGAGTGAAGAATAATCACAGTCTACAGCACGGGCATGATTCTATATGATCAGCTGGAATCCATATGAAAAGGACTTCATTCTTTTACTTTGCACATTTGTAGAATTATTTTTATAGAATCCATTCAGTTACTCAAGTTTCAGAGACTGAATCAAAAATGCCAATACAAAGTTTATCACATTCTATTCAATTCTCCAGACATTTTTTCATAAAGGTACAGTTGAATAGCTTTAGCCCTTTAGCTGTCAAATTATCACATATAGAGATACATTACTCCAGCTCAGTGATTTTCAACCTTTACGCTCGGCAGCCCCCAAATGTTTTTCAGAAGAGACAAGCTCCTTTATGGAGAAAGTTAATCTATTGACAATAAACATGGGTTTTTCAGTTACCTTTCATTGAATTCTTCTTAGTTACCTTAGCAGTGATCCATGGACCCCCAGGGTTTGCAGAGCAGAGGTTGAGAACCACGGCTCCAGCTGGGGCTGCCTTTTTTGGGCATTTCAGTCACTAATTACTCCAGGATAGGAATGAAACAACTCTTCTTCCTCGAAAGGCAGAAACCTGGCAACTACCGGTGGGCTGAACCCAGGATGCGGCGTTCTCAGGGGGGCTGCCAGTTCAGCGGGCCACTGCAGTATCTCTCCTCCTAACTCAGCCCCTCTCCTGCATGGTCCACTGACACAAGCTGGGCTGAAACACAGGGCCAGCTCAGGCCACCTGAAATCCTTTAAGTAGCACTCAATGGCAGTGGAAGTTGGAGGCCTGGGTGGGAAGGGCAGCAAACAGTGAAAAATTAACTTGGCTTTTCCTAACACCAATGATGGGCATTCACCTTGGCTAACTGGAGGTGCTTAAAGCTCGCTCTCTGAAATATATCTCCACAGGGTCATTTATCCCATTCTAATATTGAAATCTAAAACGGGAGATGAATCATCCACTGGGGGAATCTACTTCTCTCTGCTGACTGTAAAAGCATAAAAACAGGCAAGACAAGTCACTGAATATTTAGACAGCACAAGTAAGTGGAGACAAATTTCACAATAAGCAGGTAATTTTGATGTGACTGTAAGAAGCAGAGATCCCTTTTCCCTGCATTAAGTACCCTGCCACTCAAGCTCAGCTACAGCAGCACACCAAAGGGATTTCTGAGTGCCAGCAGCTCAGACGATCTGCCAGGATCCTGCCACACTCTGTAGCCAAGGCATGACCAACAGGTTGTGTTGCGAGTTTATTTCTCGTGTATGAAGGGGGCTGACATGAATGGGACACCCTTCCCCACCTCCTCTTCCACCTCCATGCAGAACAGTGGCTCCTGCTGGAACTGGAGCTGCTGCTTTTCCAAGAGCTTCTGGGCTGAGCCTCCCTTCTGCCTGAGGTAGAAAAACTCAGCTCCCCCTCAGTATGGGGAAGAGAACCCCAGAGAAAAATAAAATACTCTGCTTTGAAACCTGGGCCTTTAGGTACCTGAAAATGTGAACAGGGATTTTAGGGGGTTTCCTGATGTGCAGACACCTCTACCTCCTGCTGACTTCAAATTCTGTATTTGAACAAGCTGCTTTGCCAGTGATAATGTATGGCCAAGTTCCCCTGAACCTGTCTGAACCTTTTTCTGTCTGAAATAACATCTGGGTGAAAATGAGAAATTTGGCCTCTCATTTGGGACTTGCAGATGCCTGGAGTCCTGGTAGAGCTCCAGCTGGGCTGCTTCATGTCCAGAGATCCTGAGTGGAGATGGACGGCTCCCATTTAGCATACCTGATGCATTTTCAATATACAGCATTCCCTGGCCTTCTTTATAAGGTCCAGACAGTCCAAGCACACTGAGGACACATCTTTACAACTCTGCACTGCTGCTATTCTGCACACACAGATCAGTTGCTAAGACAGATTTCTTTTAAGTGTCAAAATGTCCTTAGAACCCAATCCAAAGTTTTGAAGTCTGGTCCAAACCTTAAACCCCTCAGCCAAAACACGTTTATAATCAGATGAAGTTTTTCTTTACACTTTCATCATTCTCTCATTTCTAGTTTACAGCTGACAAGTGAGTGTCATGGATGTATGGGCTGTGCATAGATCAGCAGCCACACTCAGACTTTGCAGATGTGGGATTCAATTTGCTGGCTTGATCACCAGAAGCTATCAAGGTACTCAAACAGATTTCTCCCAGGCATTACACCAAAAGAAGAAGAGGAGAAATCTAATAAAGTGTTCACCTCTGGTTCTCAAATGCAGAGAATACCTTGCAAATGCCATAAAGTGTTACAAGAACACAACTGCTTCTGAGCTTTGATCTGTTTTTCAGCTGCTGCCACAGGTGGAAAAGGAGTCAACAGAGTTGTTAATGTTTCTGTCCATAACCTCTTTTGTACTCCTTGTGATGGCCCAGCCTGAAACCAGGGAGATGGTGCACAGAAGAAAAGGTGCTAAGAGCTGACCTCCAATATTTTATCATGGAAAACAGCCTTCCGCAACTGACACATACAGTTACAGACACACACCTTGGTTCAGCTTTCAGTGCGGGTGTCAAGTGTTTTAGGCAATCTGGGTTTCCACTTTGCAACACTCCATTAATTCCAAAGAGTCTGAACACATCTGAAAAATCTGGTCTCCAAAACACAACAGTGTTATGCCAGGGAAGAATTTCCTTCTCAGTTTCATATTTACTTTTTTGTTTACCTAATACTATCGCTACGATGACTACTCTGAGCTTTTTATTTGCTTTTCCTTTTCTGATGACTGATCATCTGGTATTTATGAGAAGGACTCTGTGAGAGACCAGTTTAAAAAGATGTGCAAACAATTGACCTAAATACTTTTAATGTTGGTGGACAGTCAAGGTCCATAATTCTAGCTTAATTCATTGAAAGGGTTAGTTATGATTTAAACTCTTCTATTTAAGCAATTCCACTTGACCACTTCAAATGCAGTAGCAACTTTATCTACAAGAGTATCAGATATCAGCATGAGACATAACTGTCAAAAAGTTACAGAAGATGCCAGTCAAGAGAAGTTAAACATTTTCTGAATTCATCTTGGGGTATTTCTGTAATTTCCCACTCTCATCACTAAAATAACATTATTTGCACCCACCTGGACCTGAGGACCATGCAATGGCACCCCCCTGCACAGATTTAATCAGTGGGACATGGACTCAGCAGTAAATTACATAAAGATCTGTAAAAAGTCACCACAGCCCTTTGGCCACACCAAAAGGCAGAACTACCAAGGACAATCCCAGAAGCAAAGACCACAAAAAACCAGCACTGCTCCACATGAAGACAAGTCATGACGTGCACGGAGCATTGAAACAGAGCTCCTTAAGGAACACTTCCTCTAAGTCTTAGCAATGCAGGAATGTCCAAAGCATCTCCATTCACCAAACTGGGCCCTTCTAATGGGCTGAACAAATTCCCTCGCTTAATTTAGGCAAATATTGCTAAGCCTGACAATGGGGAAGCCCCCACCTCCCTATAAAGAAGAACTTTGGGTAAGAAAAGTATTTTTATGACTTTTGCTATTACTAAGTTAGTAAAACTTAAAGTATCATAATTACAGCACCCACAGACTTTTTTTCCTTCCTTTTATAACTTGCTATTTGTAATGGAAAAGAAGTTCCTGTGCATGACAAATATGGGCAGGTTTGAGGGTTATACTGCTATCCATGGATGTGCATCACGATTACAAAACGTGGATTAAGAAGGTATAATGGAAGATGCATGAGTGAGGGAAGAGGTCTGCAGCTGTGAGTGACAGGACAAAATTACACATACATGAAGTCTTCTGGAGAAGTCTTCTACAATTTATATGGAAAAGTTATCATTTTCTATTGTATGTTGAACAACAGATACAAAGAACAGTCCAAAATCGCTATAAAAACTTCTCATTTCTTACTAAATTGCAAAGGAGTTTTGGAGTGTTTATAGAGTATACAAGCTTTCTTCCTTTTTTAAAACCAGAGAACACTAAAAAAGTGTGCATATGCACACATAAAATAATAGGAAATACATATGCACCCAGACACTACTTGGTTTACTTTGTGTTACTTGTTATTTGTTTACGATTCCATTTATTTGCTGCATTGCATTTATAACCTATTTATCTTTTTGAATTCCAAAACTCTATTAAACCAGATTTAAAACATTTTCCTACCAGAGGGCATAAACATTTTCAAATGTTAGTATTGTCTCTATTTCCTGTGAAAACCATGTGTTTTCATTCTTCTTTTCCCCACATTTTAAAGCCTGTGCAAATAGCAGTGCAGAAGAGCAGAAGCATCAGTGAACAATTCTGTGTTCATACAACATCTGCTTTCTTATGGTTCACTTGAGGTCCAGAACCCACTGTCATCTGCCAGTATTTTTAGTGGGCTCCAAAATGGTTCAAGTTAATAAGTTGAGTGGTTAGCATGAGGAAAAAACTGTATAGCCACACCAAAAAATAAGAGTCTAACAAAAAAAAAAAAAAAAAAAAACCTACAAACCCCAAAACATAAAAGACAGGCATATGTGACAGAGAGGTTATTTTCCTATTAGATTCTGTGTACACCTTTCCAAAAGGCTGATGAGCTCCAGCAACAGGTCAAATTTAACAGTTTTCCCAGATGGCTCCTTCTGGGAAGTGGAGTGGAACGTTCCCTCATCTATCCGTCTGCCTGGGTTATCACCACTGCCCGAAATACCTTAATCTGTCCACAGCATCACAGACTCCAAGCACGATGTCGAGAAATCTGACTGGAAAGGTTTTCTTCCACCTGCTGTAGCTTTTAAAATTAGTCTCCAGGTATATAAATACGCACACCAAGATACACAGAAACCCCCTGCAGCACTTCTAGTCAAAACACCAGGGCAGTACTATAACCAGTCAGAAAAAGTGAAAGAGAGAGCATTAATTTATAGCACAAGCAAAAAAGCCATCTGTACCACAGAAATACTTGGGTATGAAACAATACAGAAAGTTAAGATTATTTTTAAATTCAAGTATTAACTCAGAATAATCACTGTTTCTGCACTGTTTTCCTCTTTTCATAGAACATATAATTACATTAAATGTATGGTAAATAAAATGTTTACTCAAATAACACACTGATAAAAATTTAGAGTCATAACAGTATCACTGTAAAAAGCCTGTGTAAAGGAATGTCAAATCCATTGCCTCATCAGGCTTCATTCTGTTGCAAATGGCATTATAAATTAATCCAGTTTTCCTAAATATGCCTTGAGGAAACGAGACCACAAATAGCCATTGTAAGCTTTAATATAAAAAAACCACAAAAAAAAAAAATAAAAGAAAGAACAAACAAAACACTTCTCTTCATTCTTAACCGGAATGCAAGAGCTGGGTTTTCAATGACTGATACTGCTGACTAGGTTATATAGTTTGTCAAAAAATGTCAACCTTTTTTGACACAACGAAGTACTATATTCTAGTTTAATACCAGGCTTTCTCCTTTGCCACACTCCTTTATGCTCAGTGAGTTTTAGGAAGAAAAGAAAAGAGTTCCTAAACTTCAACACTAATGACCTAATGAGCCCAATTAAGTTATGATTTGTAATTTTTCCCACTTACACTGCCCTTGGACCAAAATAACATTCCAAAACATTTGCTCCATGGCTTGCTGACTGGGTTATCACAGTCACAGCTTAGGACTAAAATACTCTTCCATACCCCTCAGTGCCTGAATTACATTTTTTAAAAGTGCTTTATATCAAGCCAGTTTCTGATCTCGGTGACAGTGGTGCCAGCTCAAGTGTGTCTATTGACTCCAGCAGATTTACTCTGAACATGCTGGCTGCTGCAGATCTGGATTTGGCCTTCTGCTGCCTCTGAATTCACCGGGTTTGTCTCCCCACTGGGAACACAGTGGAGGTTTCTATGCAAACAGTAATGAATCCTACCAATCTGACCTCCTCCAGGTACTAATCGTCCAGCTTTGCTCAAAACTCAACACGCTGGAGATCTTGGCAATTCATCCTGCTGCAGCCTGAATGAAAGCAAATGAAACTTCTAATCGAGATTAAATACAGCCTGCACTGGACTAAACCTCAGCACCTCCAAGGACTCAGATCACCCTGTCCCAGCAGCAGCACTTCCAGCTGTGCACCCTGACCTGTGCACCCAGCCACGAACCCTTCTGCATAAGGAATTGAACCCAAGCGTGCTAATTCAAAACAAACAGACTCAAAACAGATTCAAAACAAATATCCTCCCTCTCTCCTCACTTCTTTCCTTGTGGTGGATGTATAAATGCATACTGATGGCTGCTGCGACTTGTAGTCTAACTGATTTTGACATTTTTAACTCCAGAATTTGAAACAGTGACTTTCTAGCCCTGGGGCAGGAGCACTAAATGCTAAAAAACTTTGGGACTGGGGAATATTAATTTAAATCTGAGACCTTGGCTTCAACAATGTTTCTAACAAGGGCTCAAGGCTCTCCAAAACTCAGCAGTGGATGCCCAAAAACTGCAATGAATTTTGAATCCAAAATGGAGTTTTGTGGCTTTAATTCTTGTTTGTTGCTGGTCAAATTAAGTTCCAGACCTGAACTTGAGGGGAGTGAGGAGAATTCAGATCTAGGTCTGAATTTAGCACGGGATTAAATCATATTTAATTTCTAGTTTGTAATGCATCCTTTTTCTTTTTTTTTTCTCTTTTGCGGTTTATGAGGTATTTGTATTTTAAGAAAAGAAAATTAAACACAGAGGAAACATCCTGCCATCACAAGTCATCAATAAATCTTTTTCCATAACAACCCACAAAACTTCACTGCAGGACCCAATTGTTGAAACACAAAGCAATGACATTCTATAAGCTTTCAGAAGTATCATTCTAACCCTTGTGGACTCGATGAATTCTCTAAATGAGTCACTGGCCTCTCAATGGAATTGTCAAAACTTAGGTTAAGCCAGGTTAATTCCCTTCCCCCTTTAATTTAGAAGTCCAGCTGCAGCACGTGGCTTTCCAGTGAAAAGGTCTAAATGCAGAACCCATTCACCCTGAACAGGAAATCTCACAGGGCCCAAAGCTAATTTTTTTTTTTCCTAAAAGCTAGAGATAAGCCACACTTACAGGAAAAAATGCGATTTCTGATGTCTCATGGGCCATGCAATGTAAAAATCAATATTCCTCTTACATGGCACAAATAATTTTCTGTTGAAGGTTAAAGGATCATGGTTGAAGCTACTATGGTTGGGGAGGGAGAAAGGGCAGCTGTGAGAAATGGAGGATGAGGAGAGCAGAGACTTTAATCGGAGCAGGGATAAGGGAGATGCTAAAAACACTTCTAACCAAGGCAAGTGAGCAGATGTGGCATTGATCATATGGTCATAGAAGTGCTTGGGTCAGACAGGACCTGAACATCCATCCAGTTCCAAACCCCTGCCATGGGCAGGGTACCTTCCACTACACCAGCTTGCTCAAAGCCCCATTCAGCCTGGGCTTGAACACACCAGGGATGGGGCAGCCACAGCTTCTCTAGGCAACCTGTGCCAGTGCCTCACCACACTGAGGGAAGCATTTCTTCCTTATATTTCATCTAAACCTGCTCTCTTTCAGTTTAAAGCCATTCCCCCTTGTCCTGCCCCTACATGCCCTTATCAAAAGTCCATTTGGGGTTGGGCTGAGGATTTCAGCCTCAGCCCAACAAGGAGGGACACCCTTCTGCCCCACAGGCTGTCCTCAGGCACGATGATGAGTGCTCCTTCTCTCTGCCCAAGGCTACCTGTGACAGCTCCAGCTTCCAGCACAGCACCCTGCTTTACTGCCTTGCTTCCACCCCACTGTGTCAGCTCCACTGGAACCCCCCAAAAAGAGATTTTGCTGGGCATACCATACTCTTCATAATGGGATAAACTACGCTGAAAGTAGAGGAGGTTTTTATACTCCCAACCCTACTGTGCCAGAAGATCACTTGAAAACATCACTGCCTACTTTGTTAGGGACAAAACCACTCAACTTCCAGGCTAAATAGTTCATGTCCAGTTTGTCCTCAGGAATGGGTACAACAAACAAGAACCACAGCTAATCATGCCATTGATGTCGATGGTCCATACAAATTTGGTTGCAACTGGTAAACTCTCTTTAGCCTTCCAATAGCACTACAGTTCTCACCACTGAGAATATGTCCTAAGGAGGAAAGGATTTGTCTCAGCTGTAATTAATTCCTATTCTTAATAATAAAAGAAAAACCTAATAGCAATTAAAAAAAAATTATAGCAAAGGAAAAAACTAAAAAAAAAAGGATGCAAAAAAGAAAAGAAATAGTTTATCCTACTACTACTGCAAAGAAATATTTAATTGAGGGCTCTGGACTTCATTTAAAAAAAAGAGTAGTTTTCAAGAGTGCAGAAAAAGCTTAAAACAAAAACTAAAAAGCCTCATGAAAAACTAAAAAGAAACTGAAATGAGTTTTCTTTAAAGAGAAAACAAAAATTATTTTAAACTGATCACATGTTATTTTTAACAGCTGGAATTTATAATACTGAACTTGGCCACAATTCTACTATATTTAGCTTTGTATCAAAGTCCACATGACTTTTCCATGAGACAGAAGAATAGATATACAGGCTGATAGACAGATGGATAGATACCTAAAAAGAAAAGGGAAAAATATAATTAGGAAAGGGAACATTTTCTTGTCTGTTCTTTCAGTATGTTTTTTTAATTTCAATTTCTACCTTATTATTCCCTATAAGTGGAAACAGATTTTTCTCTCTTTCAAAAAATTCTTAAACAGAAGACCTCCTTTGACAGCTTCAACAGCAGATTAATCACTTTTGTAACCCACAAGAAAAAATTTTCTGGAAAGCATAACTGTCTGTAAATGTAAATGACAGTATTACTCTCTCTTATGCTAAGACGCCTACACATTCTCTCACTTCCATGACTCAGCACCAGATAAAAGCTTGTGAGATAATAAGCAGAAAACCTTCCTTTGGAAGAATAAAAATAGTTTAAAAAACCCAATTCTTGCTACTCCCCTCAAAAAAATATATCCTTATAGTGTTAAAGCAAACTCTGCCAACAGATTCCTCTCCCACTGGAATAAGATACAAATATCCCAAGGACTTCAGAAAAGAGAAGGACATGGCTCAAGCAACATCAAAATCCAAACACATGCAAACATGAGAGGCTTTTCTTTTTCTCCAAATGAGCAAGAATGGGTTTGTTACAACAAACAGGAATTTTATTACTGTTCATCTCCTGCCTTGCTCTAATTTGGTAGACAAATGAGTTGAAATTTTGCTCATCTATAATAAAAATTTCCAGGCACTCTTAAGGCAGTGCACTCATGCCAAAAATCACAGAAACCCATGGGGAAGGGAGGGGAATTTCAGTGGGACTTCCCCTCCTGTCCTGCGGTCCTTGTCTGACTTGAGCTTGTTAGAGCTCAAGTAACTTCTTCTTCAGCCAACCAAATCAGGGGCAGACCCTTCAGACCAAAATATTCTTATTTTGGATAAACCTTTGGGAAAAGAAAAAGCTGAAAAAGCTTTTCAGCTAGGCCTCAGCTAGGCTCTTGTGATGTCCCTGAAATGAACAGGAATGGTTTTGATGCCAAAATATTGCCAGTCAGCTTGTGAATGCTGCTGGAACAGAGACAGCCATCTCCTCTCCACGCACTCTTGTCAGCCCAAGCACACAGGTTAATTAACCAAAGGGTGGTAATCAAAAGAAGGCTGATTATTTACTTACTGAGAAGAGATGATGCAGATCTGAGGAGGAAAGGGATGACTACCCAAGCCTCAGTACAATCTGGAGTCCCTCTTGCTGAGTGGTGGACATTTCCTCTGAGAGCTTCCACCACCTCATGTGCTGGGTGGCTGCCTATGAGTCTGTATCCCTCGGAGCAGCTCATTCTACCAGGAGGTGGAGGTTATCCAGGAAACAAATCAGGAAAATGCTGCTCATGCCTGTCACTTCTGGAGGAAGCAGAGTCCAGCTAAGGAGAACCCATAGCCCCTCCTGAGCATGCTGCTGCTGCTGACTTTCACATTTTTTACACTGAAAATAGTAAATAATTGGAATTAGCCACAGAAGTTTAAATTTAAAGGGAAGCCCCAGGGTAAGGCATCCTGGGCTATGGGTGCAGGACTTCTTGACAGCAGGATGCTTTGAAGTGAGCCAGAGGTAGAATCAAACTCTTCGAAATACCTTCATTAATAGAGTGCACCTGCTCTGGCAGGAGGCTGGGGAGCAGAGCCGAGCTCTCAGCGTGCTGCTGGCAGGGCTGTGGCTGGAGCACACGTGTCCCACAGTCCAAGGAATGAGCGGGAGCATCCCCAGCTCAGCTGCTCCCCATCACTGCACGGAGCACGAAGCAGCAGCGTCAGGATGCTCTGGCTCAGCTGGCTGCCAGGCGGGTGAAGCACTGCCACTGACAAATTCAGTGCCCCTCATCTTTGTAGAGCTTCAGATTCTGGGCAGGGTCCTTCAAGCACCGGATACTTCTCAGAGAGCAGCCATAGCTGGGAAAGGCATGGCAGAGGGCTCCCATGTACCCAACGACTTTTGTCCAGTACTACCAAGGAAAAGCCCTGTTAGTGCTAGGTAAAAATTTGCAGGCCCAGAAAATGACAGCACGGACATACTCGCATTTGTGCCTCAAAACCATGCTCATTATTTCACAAATAACAGATTTCTATGTCCAAATCTGACTGAAAGCAGGTGTAGTCCAGTGGTTTCTGTGCAACCACATCTGCACATACTCCAGGGCAAACGCCAAACTATTTATTGCTACTTAAAATTTATTGCATTTTTAGTCCTCCATGCCAAAACTGCTTTTGTTCAAAAATTCCTTTTAAATCCTTCTATGCCAACTGGATAAATCAAATCTGACAATTAAAATGGCAAATTGTTCAGAACCTCAGAGTTTCCACCTGAGGATCACCAAATACTTTCAGAACTTAAACACTCTTAATTACTCCCATGCTTCTCGCAAAACAGAAAAAAAAGTAAAAGCATCCTTTTAAATTCTCTTTCAAAGATGACAAACTAAAGTCCTGGGAGCCCCAGATAGCCTGCTAGGAAGCTGCTTGCCCCACAGTCTCCTTATCCACTAAATCAGAGGCAGGGCTGGGAACAGAAACCAGGAGTTTCAGCAACTCTCAGGCCTCTTGTTCTCGCCACTTCATCAAACAACAGGCACAGAGATGTGATCATGCAGTTGTCAGTGTTTTCCCTCAAGGGGCTGGACAGAAGATGCTGAAAGCATTTGATCCACATGTGAGCATTGAACGGTATTGTTCGACACTGAGAATTCAGACATAAATAACTGGCTTGTTTGGAGTGAGTAAAAGGATGTCTGCATTTGCAGGAATCTCTCAAGAGGGAGTAAAGAATCAGGGTATTCCTTTTCTTTTATTATTACCTTTTTTATTCCTTTTGTAGCAGTGTCTGGAAATAACCCATCAGCCAGAGGAGCTGCTCCTGCTGCTGCTGTGGCAGATGGCAAGCAGGGCTCGAGAGCAGGGCTCTGCCTCGGCAGGGCTGCGTGGGGAATTCTGCAGCAGGAAGAAATAAGGCAAAATGTGCAGGCTGCCGTCTGCATTCAGATCAAGCGCTGTCTGTTGCTAGCAGCACAAGTTGTTCTGAAAACAAGAGTCAATCATCTGTAGCCTTATTTCTGTACATTTCCTGCAGGGGTCTCATGAAATAAATGAGAATAAATGTAAGGGCGAGAGTTCCTATTAGGAGCAGCCTCATCAGCATCACCCAGCCAAGCATTTACGTCATCAGCATGCTAATTTAATCAGACCTGAGCAGTGATGCTATAAATGGATTACCATCCCAGCTAGTGTGGTTACCGAGGTAACTCAGCCCTTTGTGCCACAGATACAATCGGCTTAATGATAATAAAAACCTCAGCAGAAATGAAACAGAAGGAAAAGCCTGACAGGGCTGACGCATACACGACCCTTTCGCTCCTCTCACTCCTCCCCTTCCCCAACCTCAGCCACTCACTGCAATAAAATTAAGTGCTGCTGTGATCTGTATGCACAACATTCCCATAGGGAACACGCGAGTAAATAGAACCTGCGGAAATAATTAATACAGGCCAACAAGTGATGTCGTCAGCACTACTTAGTCATTCCTCCAACCCTGAATGGCAGAGGGACACGCAGACAGAAACAGTGCACGGGCAGATTCCAAAGATCCTGCAAAGGGCTTCAGAGAAGTGGCTGGTCCCCCCTGTGCAGCATTAATTATATCAATGCAGTGCTTGGATAAAGAAATGACTGCAATGGTGAATCCAGTAACGGCCTGTCCCTGCCAGGGGGGAGCACTTCCACACCATCTCCTGCTCTGCCAAAACTGGAGGTGACCTGAGACTGGGCATTCCAAAGGCTAGGGAAAAATTCAATCGCAATGTCACCAGTCCAGAAGCAGAGGTGACCTGGTCCTTTGCAGGAGGGTTGAAACGGGGCTCTGGGGCTTCCTGCATTCACCCAGCTCTGCAAAACCAGCAGCCTACTCACCTCCCAGCTTAGCCTGGGAAAGAACATTTCTTGGAAAATGCTAGCCTCAATGGGCTAAAAGGCAGTGACCATGCCTTAAAATGGACAGAAGGTCATACTCTTCAGCTTCTCTAGCTCTTTGCTTGATTGAGCACCAAGTTCCCTGTGGATGCTGAATGCCAAACATTTTCCTACTCAGATGCCAAAGACCAAATTTCCCATAGCATTCAAGATTCGATTTTCTTTTCCTGCTGCCCAAAATCTCAGCAACTATGAGCAAAACCACCAGCATCTAAGTGCTCAGCTGCCACAGCAGCTCAGGCATTTCACCTGCCCTTGCTGCAAGTCACCATGTCCTTACCTAAAATGCTTCATCTGATTGCTACAACCAGATCAGGAGTGCACACCATAACCTCAGGTCCATCAGGCTCCTGGTGGGTATTGCTCCAGTCTGGGCAGCATCTTAAGGTATTAGCATGAGACCAACAACTTTTGGTGGATTCATCAGAAGTGCAAATAATTCCCATTGCCTGTTACATGAACACACACATCAGACTTGTTGCTTTGTAAATGCCAAAATGCAGTTCACACAGTCTTTGGAAAAAACCCAGAGAGACTTCCCAACATCTACAACAGGACACATACAGAAATAGCTGTGCCCTTGCCTTCGTTTCACAGATCAAAAGCATTCTGTGTGTGCTCATTTCTGAGGGCAGCTCTTTCCACCTATGTGACACCATCTCAGCAGCCCAACCCAGCACTTCTTCACTGAGTGGAGGTACCCAAGTGCTTGGACTCAAGAGTGAGATCAGCTTTTCAGAAGAGAAAGCTCTTTCTGAAGTGGCAGAACCCCAGCAAAGTCAAAGCTGCTTCTGTAAACTGCAGCATGTCCCTACAATGAGCAATAATAGCAGATATGTCTACAGAAAAGACACATTCAGGCTCATCTCTTGGGAAATCTCACTAAACACTTTCTCACTCCTCCACCATGCAGAAGAGCACCAGTCCTACTGGGAAATTTATTACAGACTTCTAGAGAAATAGCTAAATAATTCCTTTAGGAGCCCTTTTAGATCAGATTACAGGAGTACACTTTTCCCTGGAAGGAAGAGAATCCTATGCAAATAACACCAAATTACTATGGAAAGTTACGTTCTTGGCTGGAAACACCTGGCTTACTAAAAGCATGGAGCTGTGTGTCCTGACCTAACTGTGCCCTCATGGCAGCCAGGCAAGTGAGACGCAAATAACCCCAGGAAAGAGGCTGGGTGGATAAAAATCCTCACAGCAGAAGGCAGGCGGCGGAGCGCCAGAACGCACAGCTCTGGAAATGGCGCGGCTGTTGATGTGAGAAGGAAGCCATCACCTTTGCTTCGATTTAAAAGTCATCATGACAGCTTGAAAGATTGTAACATTTAAGTGACACAGTGACAGCTTGATCCAGTCAACAATCGCAATTCACAGACGAGCTCTAAACACAAACCCCGCTTCCCGGGTGCAGAGCAGCCACTCAGTTGGGAAAGGCGTGTATCCAAAAGGAGATGTAACATTAAAAATGTTCCTCCAGGATCCTCACTTGGCCAGTTATTCTGCATACACTGTGCTGGTGAGACTTAGACTAGGGCCCTCTCCACCCCTGTGGCACAGAAAGGATATGAGCAGGCTGGTGGATGGAAAGAAAAGGAAAAGAATTGGCATCAATGTCAAATGTTCCATTAATTTCAATGGCAGCTACAGGTGTGCAGAACTTCAGAGAAAGCCCTTCTGCCACAATCAAGTGAAAACCGAACCATGCAATCTCCCTTTACTCCTGCTCCTCCTGACAGCCAGGTGGGCTCTGAGGTGGTTGCAGTGATGCAGGGCAATGCAGAACAGCCCCAGCTCACTGCAGGTGTCCCAGCCCCATTAAAAAGAGAATTAGGTGTTCACTAAAATTTACAGTACACTTCTAACCTCTTTATAGTTAGGTGCTTGTTCTCTTGGCCAGAGAGTTACAGCTAATGGTATTTTGGGCCTAGTAATGGCGCCTTTTTTTTTTTTTAATTTGGCCCGCCCAATGTCCTGCTTATACAACTTAATGCTGTGGAACAATGTCAGAGTAACAATCCCCAGGCACCAACATCTTTCTTGGCAGATGCAGAACAGCCAGTGCTGGCATTTCTTCCCCTGAGGTGTGGCCTTTTAGGTGCCCACAGCACATCTGGGAGGGATTGCTCTGAGCCACTCTGGACATGATTTCTCAACACAGTAGGATTTCTGGGCATTTGCAAATGGGTTCTAACCCATGGACCAGTTAAATAAATTACAAAAAAGGAAATACTGGAAGGTATGTCCACAAAAGAAATTAGTCACTAGGCCAAATACTTATTTCATCCCTTACAACTGTAATGGTAAAGCTCTACTGCGCCCCTTCCTGCTGCCCAAAGGTCTTGTCATCCACAGGCAACATCAAAAGAATGATCTGTTATTGTCATTAAGAACATGACTTTTCAGTGACCCACAGAAGTACAGCACCATAACACATGCTTACCAATGGTTAGCCCTCCACATAGTCTAATGCATTTTAAAAACAAGTCTGCTCTCTGTAACCAAGCTTTGGTTTTCTTAAAACCAAATTAAATAATAAAAAGCTGAAATACTTTCACAGCTTTTGACTTCCTAAAAGCATATTTTATACTTAAGAAATATTAAGGCAGTGACCATCCTGAACAGAGAAACTAGTGACTACAGAGCTTGCTGCCTTTGGAACATCTGCTCTGATTTGCAAGTTCCTCGGATAGCAAAGGAAGCCAGAAAATGAAACCTTCAGTAATGGCTCCTTTCCAAGCCTTTATGGCCATGCCTGGGCACTGAATTTTCTTGGAGAGACAGCAGGGCATCCCTGGCTGTGGCTGTGCACAAAGGCGGGCAGTGCCTGCAAGGCAGCTCAGGACCTGCTGGTCTCAGACGTCTGGGGGGGACTGTGCACTGCCCCTGCCTGAGCCCCCCCAGCTCCCTCGGGAATGGGGCCCGCTCAAGGCAACCCCTGATGATGCAGAATGACCTCTCTTGAGTAAATCTTACCGGTTTAATGGGACCTCAGGAGTCCGTTCAGCCCAGTCCTCTCCCTTATAGCAGGACTGACCCTAAACTGCTCCAGACAGACCTTTGCACAACCCAACCTGAAGTCCCTCCACTAATCAATGACCTTCTGCTTTTCCATGCCATCTTTTTCTGGGGTTACGTATCCCTCCCATAGTAGTTTTACCCTAGTGGGTAATCTAAATCTCTAGCTGGGTTTTAAGTCCCAGACATTGTGCTTTTCAGCGTAGATGTGTCATTCCCTTTTTCTTTGCAGCTGGAAGCAGACAGACCCTGAACAATTAGGAGGCAAGAACACCCACAGGGAAGAGGTTATTTACATAAACAGGATCACAATGTGTGTGTGTTTATATATTTATTACTTATAAAAAAAACCTGCAATCTCTTTTCTTTTCTAATTAAAAGACCCAGTTTGCCCTGCTGCACAATAGCTAAGCAGATTTAAAATGGGGACTTCAGTAGCTATTTTATGGCTAATCAAATGAGTAAATATAATGATCTGCTCCAATTCCCATTCTGATTACACAGTGTAGCTATTTCATTCCCTCAATAAGCTCCTTGCACCCAAAAAGAATAGTTTAACAAGCTTCAGAGCAGAATGTTAGGCTCAATTTCTCTAAAGGGTAATAGAGTGGGAGTGTCTGTATAATTAGCTTTGTTGGCCTCCCTCCCTCACTGTACAATACACTCCATACAAAGCTTTCACTGTCTCTCCAGGTCTTCATGTTAAAGCAGAAAAATAATGCAGAGCACATTAGAATCATACTGGTTGCACAGAAGAGTTTTGAAAGACAGAAAAAGAACTGGAGAAGTGCTGGCTAATTCAGCCCAAAAGGGCTCAAGCTTTAATTTAGTTTTAGCAATAAAAGCACACATGTTCATGTACATAGCTTATTCATCTCTAATGTATTGAACTCTTAGATGTTTCTGGAAGTTAAGATCTGCCAGACTACTAACATACTGATCAAATCATAGTATAAATCACTAAAGTACACTCAACAATTTCTTTTCTGCATAGAACTTGAAATTAAATTAACAGCATACAATCTATAATGCAAAACATTACCTAACATTTGGAAGAGTTTGATGCTGAATTCCCTTACAGAAAATAAAAGTGTTTGATATACTGATTTTTCATGGCAAGAAACATTTTTTTACGTAAGCTGGCAAAACTGTAATATTTTTGTGCTTGCAGAAGAATTTTCAGCTGGAGATTTGAAAATCCTTTCTGAAGTCAGACAGCCAGGTGGGATATGTTATTATTACCACCTCTGTTTTACAGACGGAAAACTTAATGCTAGAAAAATTAAAAATCTTACTGAAAATAAAGGGATGTGTCAGAGATCTGTGAGGAAAAGGAAAACAGCAGATCCCATCTTGTTCCAAAGTGCTATGGCTGCATCAGACCTCTCCCAAATCAGTCACCCTGTATCTCTCCTCTCATTTTGTATTTGCAAGCAAAGTGCCCATGGATACTGTCTTTGGAAACTATCACACAAGAAGTTTGGCAAAGAGGTCAAAATCCAGTCAAATTGTTTAATCCTGCCATGATTGGGAAAAAAAAAAACCTCAAAAAACCCAAACAAATAAAACCACCAAAACGAATCAGAAAAAGCAGGGCATTATGGAAGTTACTCTGAAAGTCCCACAGCCGAATCACAGACTTCACCTCTAATACGTAAAATCCACTGTTAAGTCATTGTTTCAGAATAAGTCAACAGCAAATAAAAAATAAAATAACACAGCTCCAATAGCCATTTCCACTCTTTTTTTGGCATATAAGCTTACCAGTTCGCAGTTAGATAGCAATATCTGATCAGAAACAAATGGATACTGCACCTACATTTTTCATATTGCTCGGAAATAACTAAGTGTCCCTGGAGCCTTGAGCCTTGAAAAGAGACAGCTAAGACTCAGACTGGTACAAACAGGAGGAATGATTGTTCTGTCACTTCCAGAGCTAGAAAGAAGCAACAGGAAACCATCCTTGTGGGAGGCAAAGGGAAAATATCAAGAGTAAGGTGTGTCTGCCCCACCTCCATTGAACTTCTTTGCTATGGGATGTTTTGAATTCCAGAGATTTACATGAGCTCATAAAGCAATTGGATGAGCTGATGGAGGAAAAATCCCTGACTGAATATTAAGGAAGACATAATTTAAATCAAGCCAGTTCTCTGTGAACAGCAAATTCTTAGATAAAGGGAAATATTCTGGGGCAGTGTAGATATGAATTTGCACCACTCTTGTTTTCTTACTTTCGTATTTATGGGGAAGAACCCTGAGCTGGAGTGAACACTTATCTGACACAGGGTGGGCAAAGTCAGGTTCTTAATTTCAGGCTTATATACCCTGACATATGAGAGAAAGATACTGAAAAGCAAAGGTTTAAATTCCAGTTTCCCATGCAGGCAGGTTATTTTTCTAAAAACCAGACTTTTGCTACTTCTGTCTTTAAAAATGCACCAGCAGCTGCCCAACACGATAATGATATGAGTCGGGACAAAATGTATTTGAGTGAATACACTCCAGATTCAACTCCCCTCCAAGCTCAGTTGCAGATAACAAATCCTACAACAAGAGTATTTATCTGAGTCCAGGATACCAAAATGCTTTCATCAAATGAGCCAAGCCAGAGATCAAGCTGAGTCTTCATAACAGCCAGCATTTGAGACACTCAAGAAAACTTGACAGGTAAATAAGATAATAAAAATTCCCCAGAGGACAGGCTTCCAACAGTGATACTGCAGTGTCTTCTGCATACAAGCACAATTAGTGGAGTCAAAAGCATGTGATGGAGCTAGTCCTGGATGCACTGGTACATCCCCACACAATGCATCTCCAGTGGAGGTGACAGCACTAATCTTTACGGTCTCCCTTTTACTATTCCACACTTGTGTGCAGGAAAAATTCCCAGCTGTTGGGCACAACATTCCACTTGCAAAGCCAGCTCAAGCATCTTTGCAGAACAAGAGGATCACCTTCATGTTTCCTTGAGTCATTGGCTTACAGCTCCTCAGAGGTGTACAAGCAGATTGTGGGACAATTGAGGGTTTGGATGAATAGGGAGTTCCTAAGCTGTTCAGGCAGAGAACAGCTTAAAAATGGAGAACAGCCCCTTGGTGCTGTGGACTCTGCCAACTTAGCCACACAGAAAGATGAAACAGCTGCACAAACTTGCCAGGCTGTGCTCCATGTAAGACTTGGACAGGGACACTTTATCCCAATCCACCCATGCTGCTGTCACAGAAGAGTGGAGAGAATAAAAGCCCAGTGGTCCAGATGCAAATACTAAAGGTCACAAATAGTACATCACCCACGTATCCTCACTGCACCAGGTACTGGACATTCACCCAAACACTGCACACTGAGCAGGTGGGCAAAGAAATGGGGTTTTTTCCCTATTTAACAGAAGAGCAGCCCAGAGGCAGAAGATGGCTCAGCCAAGGTTACACAACAGCAGGCGGAGGTCTGGCAGTCTCAGGGACACAACACAGGACTTAGAACAACTTACCTCCTCCTCAAGTTCAGGGTGGGACTTGGTTAAAAGAAAGTCCAGGTTAGTGATAGAGGCTTCAGACTGAGCACTGCTTTCCTGCCCACTCTTTCAGTGTAGCCTTACTACTTAAGTAAGTTCAAAGGAAACAATTATAAAGCTGTTGCCAATCAGTCCAACCTGACTTTTCTTATAGTCAAAGTCCCAAATTCCTACCTGGCAAAACTCTGACAAATGTGTCTGGGAACCCTGCAGGGTGCAGCAAGGAAAGCCCCTTTAGGACTCAAGCTGCTATTTTACATCAAGAGACATTTTTAGCCTGTAATTTTATCTCTTCCATCTCTCCTCATTGCTTGAAATTAAAATAAACATGGACCAGGGCCTAGGATTTTATTTTATCTGTCACATATTGCTATCATTAAACACACTTGAAACGAGTGGGTTTAGTTCATTTAAAATTGTCTCTTCCCTCTCCCTTCCTCAGCTCAACAAACATAAAATAGGAAACTGCACTCCAGTATATTCAAGAAGCAACACACGTTACATCATGAGTAGATGATCCATCTGGCAGGCTGACATGGTAATAAGTTTGCTTAATTGTCAGGTCAGGCATATTACAGACCCAGTCTGTCAGTCCTTTTATTACAGCTCTGTCTGTACTGGGGAATTTCAATCTCCTCGCACTCTGTATGTGTAGACGTGGAATGTGTCCATATGGTACGAGGACATATGCACGGACACATATATGAAGTGTCACTCAGAACGAGGAGATTAAATTAAGAAAGGAAATGCTGAAGTCAAATAGCTCTTAGCAGCTGTATACATTTCAGTCTGGAATAATCACCCAAAGAAAGCAATGAGATATTTACATTTAATTTATTGGAAACTGGGCTGGCGAAAATACTGATTATAGGGGATAATCCAGCACTGCCTCATAAGGAAAACAGCCAGAGATCCTCAGATGTTCCCTCCATTTATACTTTTTAAGCGATCAGCCCATCATTTTGCTTTTGGCTCCATGCAGCTCCAATCATGCAGACAGTCTCCTGAGATTGTCCATATGTCCTCCTGAGAAATCACTGAGTACATTCAGCAAATGATTGAATTCATCAAATGCATGCTTTGCCTTTAAAAAGCACACAAAACAAAACAAAAGCCACCTTTTCCATCCTTTGTTTTTGTGCCTTACCTCATCTCCTTCTCTCCATTAATGAGCTCAATTCTGAAACAATTTTATTTACAGGAAGGCTTTAAGGTGTTCTGAAATACAATTTGTAGGAAAGATGCCAAATAGAAATTGTATTTTCTAGACCTGCCTGCATTTGTGATTTTACATGAGCACGCACACATATGTTCAATATCCAAACAGCGGGTGTTCCCTAAAGTTTTATTGCCATTAGTTAGAAATGACCACATTACTCAACAAAGTCAAAGCCAAGTCTTGTCAAAGCTAAGTCTTGCCAGAAAGTCTGATGATTTCCAATATTAAACAGTCCTGCTTTGGGGAGCTGGCTCTGACTCTTCCAGATATCTCCAAAACCTAAAAGAGATCTACATTTACCTGAAAGAACCACTTAACAATTCATCCTCTGTGTGGTATCTCCACAGCTTTTCTCAGGAATCAGAGAGTGCTGTCTCAAGCACGGTAGCAGCTGTCACTGGGGCCTCATAAAACATGGTGATCTTTGTGGTAACCCTTTTCAACAGCCAGATCCCTTGTCTTGCACTTTGGACATGAGCTGCTGATGCAGATTCCAGTCAAAATCCTTCCAGAAAAAGATTAAATATAATTCAAAACAATATCTGTACTATCTCACTGCTGAACTACACAGTGCTCAAAAAAATCCAGCTGAACAAATGTTCTTCTACCACTTTTTAGGACTGTAAAAGGGTCTTAGCCACACAGATATTCCATGTAATGCACAGTTGATCTTTCTGCAACCAGCACGGTAATCAACCCCAATATCTTCTCTTCCCCTCTTGACAATCACAGCTTGAAGCTGCACATGCATCCTGGCTTTCTGCTGGAAGGAAAGAGAACTGTGCATCCCACCTTTCTTGAATTTTCCTTGGATCACAAGTTAATGATTTTGGAAGACGGCATCAAAATTGCCTGAGACCCCAGGATGACTGGAGTGATTGCTGATACACAAGATGGCAATTCTTCATGGTTCTGAGCTGCCTGGGACAGAAATGGGCTCTCATCAACACCTTACAAATCACCCCAGAGTGGGTAACGCACTCAGCCTCTTGTCAACCCAGAGAGGAACAACGGTGCTACTTATGGCAGGACAGCAAAGTCTCTGACCTGGCTTACACTGGCAATCAGGTGGGATGATTGAAACAATCCTGCCTGTGAGGCACATAATGCCATGCAAACTGCACAACCTGCCCTTGCTCATACTGTACTTATGCACACGAAACTACTTCCTTCCAAGTGAAGAATTCATTGTAAGACTCAAAATATTTTGCTTGGGCAGGGAGGAATCAGTATCAGACTGCAAACATTGGCAGAAGTATTTATAACTGCTTCAAAATCTCCTTTTTCTGTCCAGGTCCTTTTTTTTGTTTAGTTTTCTTCTTTAAATCTGTGGGGGAAGACAGTAATACCATTGGACCAACACATTATTGATTTCCTATAGAAACAGCAGTTAGTTAGAGTGCTCACTTTCAGCAGTGAAGCAGCATGTTAGTTTTATCTTACTGTAATTTTTTTTTTTCATTTCATCCTCTTTTACATAGTCATAGAAGTTTCCTATTCACTACTGAAACACCATATGGTGATAATATATGCTAACACAGGCACAGTGACACAGTCCACAAGCTTGCTATTGAGCAAAAGTTGACAACATAAGGCTGAGAGAATTGTAAGTGCTTCCAAGCCACAATAAGTACGTCACCTAATTGCATTTTACTGTGATGCAAAGAAGTCTGAGTCAAGGAAGGAACTTCCTTACAATGAAACTGTAACAGCCTGGAGTAATTTACAGTTACTTGAAGAGCCAGAGCAAGGATCTATCAATTCATGGCTTTCAGATACAGGCTAGATGTGGGTTGGGGTTTTTTTTTAGCTTAGGCAGCTTTAATATACAGAAAGAGACAATACATTTCAGCATCACAGTCATCGCTCAAAAGGTTCCAGACAGGAAGGCCAAAGGCAATCAATAAGAGAAAATATAGACACTGCTTCTCAAACCATTCACACATGCCTCTGCCTCTTACTTTAATGAACTAGGTTTTGAACTATAACACCTTGGAACAATCCTGAGATATATTCAGGCTACAAATGGATCAGGTTTATTTACACACTGGTAGCAGAGTCTGATGTAGAAACTACAGGGCCAGGTCTCTTTTCTGTGGAGCTCTAGGTCCTTACAGATGGCCCTACCTAAAATGAGGCTGTGAATAGACCTGATCTGCCTTTGGAATCACCAGCAAGGGCTCCAGGGAGAGGTCCTCCCTCCTTGGCAGCGCAGACCCTCGGAAAAACAGACCACAGAGAACAGGATGGACCAGTGAGTGGCAACACTATCCCAGAATGTCACTGATATCTGTCCAAGGCCCTGTTTTACAATGAGCAAGGTCTCTCTGTGCCTCACTTCTCCATCTGCAGAACAAAAGAACCAAACTTCTCCCATCCCAGGGCACAACAAGGATGAACACACGGAAAGTTGCAAGCACTTGCGCAAACAGGCAGCAGTAAGTAACAAGGACAAACTCACAAAGGCCATACTTTAAATGCCAGGGCTTCCCAGTGTGTTTAAGCCTTCACCTTTCAAATCGTATTTAGAAACTACCACTGCAGAAGCCAGCTGCCCTCCTCTTCTAAAGAGAACAATTCCACAGGAACTCCCACCAACAGGGTCTGTACCTGCCCTGCAATGGTCTCTGGATAGATTCCAAGCAATTTGAAGGCACACCAAGGCAGTGCCCTCCTTGCGGTGAGTGTGATGCACGAACCATGAAGTCATCACTCCCATTTTGATGGAAAAGGCCTGGGGAATACGCCCAGAAGAGTCCACAGCGGGAGCAAAGTCCCAAGTGATGCATTGCCATGCAGGTGTTTCTACAAGTTGCTGTGCTGTTCCCTTGGCGCTGAACTATTTCCTTTCCCTAGCAGGGAGGGAAACGCAGCTGGTTCCTCCTGTGCACAGAAGAGAAAAACACAACACAAAAGGAACAGAAACCATAGAGAGCAGAGCAAAGGAAGCCTGATTTCCTATGGACTTGTGTCTTGCATCTTGAGCAGACTCTGACCCTTCCTGTTCTCATCTGTTACCTCTCCTGACCACCCCTCCACTTCCCTTCTCCCCCTAGTATTAGCCTTGGCATTTGTCTGTGTGTGTCAGCCAAACAATCCATGTTCCAGGTCAGAGATCCTGATTACAGCGCAGTCTGGAAGAGCAAAAGTTCAAGTTGCCTGCAGGACACGCAGCAGGCTTGGAGCTCGCTGTGCACGTGTGCAGTGAGGCCACTCCATGGGCCATGCAAGGACCACCAGCATGTCCCTGCAGCTCCCCAAGACAGGGATCTGAGGGATCCCTCCTCCCCAGCCACAGAGTTCTTCACACTGATACCCCTCCCTTCACACAGACCCACTTAAAAGTGGTCACAGAAATCAAACCATATGTGGGGAGCAGCCAACTGCTGGACATCAATGGGTGCTGAGTAGGAAGAATTAATCAACTGTGCTTTCATTGCAAAACGCTCCAGTTATTTCTTGGCAGGCACTGGGCAGAAGAGTGGCTGCCACACGTGGGGAAATCAACCCCACACCCAAGACCTCTTTAAATCTTCCTGACAAGAGGTGTTCTCACACACGCTCTGCCCATCCGTTCCAATGGGGTATGAGATGAAGATAAATCCATGACAGGGTGCCCATGGTGTGGCCTCAGCTCCTCTGTTGACTCAGGCACAAACCAAGTCATCTGATCTCCCAGTGCCTAGGTTCCTCCCCTGCCCATGAGATGGCCAGTGCACTTCCCCATTTCACAGGGCTGCTGTCATGGTGGTGAATCTGATGCCGCTGAAGCACTCAGATGCATCGACCCATGCAAGAACGCGAGCAGAGGCTGCGTCCCAACAAAACACAGGTTCCTGCCCCAGAGGCAGCTGCTCTTTGCTGGCTGGACACACGGACAGCTCGTGAAGTGCGCCGCAGCCCTTTGAGGAGAGTGCCAAACCGCAGCGAGTGCCAAAATGCAAGGATGGGGAAATGATGACAGGCTTCCTGAGATGATGGCTTACAGCAGCTCGGTCCCATTGTGGGGAAAAAGATAGAAAACAAAGCATAACAATAGGTAGAAGGCCTTGAAAAGCTGTAGAGAATAAGAACCCTGCTCTCAACCACTCACAGCAAAACAATCACAAATGCAGAATGAGAAAAAGACCAAATTATGCAGTACTATTTGCTTTTTATCACTGTTCCCAAAGTAAATGTTTATCTTTATCCATATACAAATTCGAGATGCCTGCACAGATTTTAAAGTCCAATATATCCAACACTAGTCGTCATCTAAAGCTTTAGCCAAACACGTAGGCAGAAAACCAAAGTGGATGCAGAAAAAGTAAAAGGGAAAAATGGAAAAGAAAACCTTACTGATATTTCTGTGAACTTGATAATATATCAGAAAAAGAAACAGCAGGAGTAGCGCTGATTTATTTTCACTCTGATGATAGTACAAGAGGAAGAAATAATACCCTGCAAAGGTCACTCTTATCCTGTTCATCTGTGACAGACTGATAATCCAGGATCTCAGAAAACTTTCTTTAAAAATCTTCACGGACATGCTCTTATCAAAAGGATTAAGGTTTAATACATACCAGCAGATGCAACTGATTCAGGCATCTGCTAATCAGAGCAGCGTCAGTTGCCGCACGCACCGGCTGGAGCTGATGACTGCGGGAAGGTTCCCCTTCTTATAGAGAAAGACCAAATCCAAACACACATTAAATCATCTCTTGGCTATGCCTGCCAGCTCACACATTCATGGCTGAGCACCCCTGTCCTGCACACGCTCCTGCCTGCAGACATGTCAGGAATGGCAGGACAGACGTGCTGCTCACAGCCAGCGCACTCACAGTGGTGTTCTCCCAGAAAGCTCCAACCCTGGGACCACCTCAAACACCACCCATGTGGGGTGAGAATGTCACTCTGCCTTTGGAGAGGGGAACCACAGGAGGAAGGGTGTCTGGATGTAGAGGCTTTGCATTTTGAGTGCTGGGAGTAGCCTACTGAAACTGCTCCAGATGGGACGCTTCCTTTCCTACTTTCAGTAATCCACCCAGATTTTCCAGACAGCACAAAGCCAGCATGCTGCAGCCAGAAGCAGGAGTTCAGCTCTCAAAGGTGACCCCGTCTTCAGAACAGCCCATGCAATTCCTGATGTCCATGACTACGGCAAAAGTGTCACAGCCCACTGAGAACAGCCATAGTCAGCAGCCTGCAGTGAGTCTGCACAAGCCATCTGATGCTGCTACAAGGGCTGGAGCTCACCAGCTCAATGCCAGCTTGGGCACACCACTGTGAGCCACGGTCATACAAGTCAGCAAAACAGCAGCACTCACAGCCTTCAGGAAAAGCAGCGTGTAGCACAAAAGTTCTGGAGTGGCTGGATGGTCCTACTAAAAGCTCATCAACCCTTTAGGATGGACAGCAGATGCTTCTCAGTTTCAGCAGATGAGCTTATTTCCAGTGATTCAAACAACTACAAAGCCCAAAATGCACAGACCTCAAAGAGAACAAACACAAAGAGTCCTTTGCAACTGGGAAAGCACTGCTTGTCAACTGTGCTGTGCTGCTGGACACTGAAGACTCTGGCAAAGCTGTGCAGATGGCCAGCAGTTAGATATGTTCAGACAAGCAGAATGAGGACAGAAAACTTTTATTTACCTCAGATATCATAAGTGAAGATGGCAGAAGCTAAGCCATCCATTTCAGCCCCAACTGAACATCTGAAAAAGCCATATCCCCCTGAGTCCCGTTACTGAGGAACCATAAAACTCTCTGCCACATAAATGCTGCAGGAGGGAGGAATTCATTCTGAACCCACCAAATCAATCTCAATCTGCTTGTACCCCTAACTTTACTTTCTTAAAAGAAATAAATACATTCCTGACAACAACTGGAGTTCTGTAACATACCCTGTGGACTGCACTTCCAAAATCCTTTTGGTGCAAACCAACCTAAGCAGCCAGGCTCAGGCAAGTACCAGGAACAATGAAACCAACTCTGAGCCTGGAGTAGCAAATTTGCACAGACTGTTTTGAGTTCAGATTCAGTGATCTGTTTTTCACAGAGCCTCACAGCCCAAACCAAGAGCAATCATAAGGATCTTTCTCAAAGCTGGGGGAATGTGCTTCCCCTTGCTGGGTTGGAAGCTTTAATCATGGTTGGAGACACAGCTCTGGACAAACCAAAATAAAATACCTGAACTCTCAGCCACGCATTCCTGACACAGCTATAAGTGGGGCATTACAATTAGAAATTCACAGGGAAGAGACCTCCTAGGAGTCTTCAGCACTCAACATTTTGCCTTGGTTTGCCATCGTACAGCTGAAACTGTTCAATCCTGTCCCACCACTCTGCAAGAAAATACGTCCATTGCCTTTTCTCTGCTTTTATTATCCCCAAATGGTTATCAAAAGAAGTGACAGGATAACCACCAGCATTGTCAAACATTTAAATCCCTTTTAACTTCCAGTCATTACAAGACATTATTTCCCACTATGGTTGAAACTTAATGAAAATGTATCACTTATTTTTAAATTTAATTTTCTTTACGTTTTTATTGTTCTGTAGCTCACATTGAGAATGAGCCTATTTTCCTTCAAAATAGTCCTCACTTTGGCTTAAAGTGTTGGATAGTGACAGGTGTCTAGTACTGGGGGCAATGACACAGAGGCAGGGACACAGGCATGAATCCTTAGAAATCTTGCCTAACTCTACCTTCATGTCCCCCACCTGTTTGCACAACCACATCACCCAAAGGCCTTCAACCCAGACCAAGGTTCCACATTGCTACATGCCATACACATGGGGAGTAGGAGGCAAATCACATTGAAGAGGTTGCCAAGCTACAAGGACGGAAGAGATTTTGAGAGGAAGGAGAGGGGAAACACTGTATTCAAGGTCATTTAGCACAGCAGTAGTTGCTGGGAATAAAACAGGTCTCCAGAGTGCCAGCCCAGTTCCCTCTGGATCAAGCTGCCTCCGAGAGTTGTACACAAGTAGATTTCGTCTTGACTATGGTGCATGGTCAAACAAGATTTTTTTGCTATTTAAATACTTCACAAATATTGCCACGGTGCATTTGCTTTTAGGAAAGTCTCAAATACCGTCAGACCAAGTACATCTTATTACCTGGTACACCTCCCACAAAGTGTTATTTTGCCAAACAGACATTCTGTTGGAAATTCAGGATAAAACTCAAGAGTTTCGGAAGGTAGGTGTCCAATTCCAGACAAAGCAATCATCATTCAATACATAATTCACAGCAGGGACAAAAAATCCTGGGCTTACATGTGCTGCTATTTCCCGTATTTCATTTTCACAGTCTCTGCTGGAAGCCCTTTCTCCAGAGTCACAAAGTTTTCTTGTCTTTTAAAAAATGCAAACATTTGTTTTACGGGCTGAAATTTGGCATGTTTGGTTTAAGGTGGGTTTTTTTGGTTAAGGTCTTGCTGCACTGATCTCTTATGTAAGGATTTAAGCAGAACAGGTAAAAACTGGGGAAAATACCCTTTAACAGAGGAGTCAAATAACCACAGCATTCACTAGGCCTCTACTTAGAGGGTTCACACATTTTATGACTTGCCCCTGCTCCCATCCATGGAAATTATGCACCTAATATCTTGTCTTTTACTAATGCCTCCTTTTACTAATGAAAGATACAGTGGGTTCTCTGCCTCTGAACTTTCCAATGAGTTACTGCAATTTAGAAGGTGTGATATGTACGCAGAAGCACACTGCAGCTACACAAGAGGAGCTCTGTACTTTACTCATCACACTAGTACTTCCAAACTGCACCAAACGGGAGGAAAATATTAATTAGATTTTTTTCATAGTGCATCTGCAGTTCTTCCAACAACACCTGAGGCAAGTTAAACCTCATATGCCACTGCAGTCATGGCAATTTTCAGATCATGTTGGTCATCTTGCCCATTTTAATTTACTGTATCAGAGGACTAGAACTGGTCATGCTGGTGAAGGTCATGCAGATCCTTTCTAAAAGTTCAGTTCTAGCTGAATTCTTTAAATACAGTCTCTCCTATACCACCTCACATGACAGAAAACATCCTTAGATGCTGCTCTGTTGAGGCTAAAGATGATGATTTAGTCTTGTAATTTTCTGTGCTTTTAGGTATGTGCAATTTTGAAAGGAAAAAACTTGCATTTAATCACTTCTGACTGCTTCTGTGATTCAGTCAGAGACACTTTTGCTTGTAAGACAGGGACTCATGCCAGGTCACCTTTGCTTTCCTACTCAGCTGCCTAGAATTAGGCAGGACCACGAGGTACCAGGAGGGCACTGCTGACCACAGGTGTCCAAACTCTCTCCCTGCCTTCTATTATAGGCGGTCAGTTTCATCTCATGGCAGTGTCCTTGCCACCTGCCCGGCACACAAAAAATGTTACCAAAGTAACGCCCAGGTAAGCAACGCAGGGATGGTGCAGAGGTTCACACTCACCCACGTCCACAACAGCAAGGGCTAAGGGATGTTGTCTGGGGTTGATCTCTTTCTGAGAACCATTACATCCCTCTGTGTCAGAGGCACCCCCCGGTGCAGTGTGTGTCTTTGCAATCTTGAACTCGTACCAAGGATCAAAAGAGCTTCCTTTTGTGTGAATTCATGCCAATGGGCAGCATATGTTAAATAAACTGCTTGTCATTACCCTGCTATCACTCCTACTCCAGTGGGAGAGGACTATGTAATGATTTATCTTACGTTGCTTTAAAACTGTCTTGAAGATAATATAAAAAGAGATGTAACAATAGAATTTCTCTTATTCCAGAATAGGAGTATCCCCAAGGGCAAAGTATTCCTATAAAATTATTATAATGCTTCAACCTCATAAGCACAACTGAAAACATCTTCTCTGAAAACAAGTTGTAGCTCCTTTTTCCTATCTGCAGTCATTATCCTGATAAATTTGGGAAGGTCAGCTAAGGTGTAATCCAATAAATGTGCTGATGTTCTGAATAAGTACCTTACAATTTGCAGCCTAATCTATTATCCTACTATAAGACCATCAAATGACTCACCAGTTTTAATACTTAGTACAGATCAAACAAAGGAAAATATCAAAGCTTTACGTTCAAGTTCCACCTTTCAAGGACTTGTTTGAGTACTCTTTAATTACACCAGATGATACATCCAACTCCGGCATTTTCTTTCTCTAACAGCTCCAGTTAGAAGTTGCTGTAGCAGTACTTTTCACAGGACATCATTACATTAACAAAGAGATGCTGAAAAGTCAGACAGACTGAACAAATCAAGTTGGGATTTGATCCCAGAGATGGAGTTCAACTTCTTCTGCCCACCAGGTCACACAGTGTGTAGTGCACCTGGGAGCCTCACCATCCAGGTGCTCCTGGGTGCAGGTGACAAGTCTGCAGAGCCCCCACCCAAGTTGTGGCAGAAAGCCATGGGAAAAGCATGTGCATGAATGGGAATGAGCACATCATCTTGGAGGGTGATGAACTTCAGAAGTCAGATCAAGTCCCAGACTTGGGCTATGACTTCAAATCATCCAGAAACTCAAATACACCTGCAGAAATTTGCATTTGAATGCTGTGATTTTTTTTATTTTTTCTTTTAATGGTAAAGGCGTAAAATAAAAGTGAAAAACCAACCTATTCACAGAATCCCAGATCCCAAAGGAATAAGCATCAGGAAACAGTCAGCAGCACTGTCAGCAAACTGTAGATGCTCTGTGAAATGGGTACAAAAGTTACATGTCCCCACAAAAATATCAGAGCTGACTGTGGGTGTTGCCGAGGAAAATGGGGAGCACAAATCTCTTTCACCTGACTCCAGCAGCGTTTTGAGTCTATAAAGTATTCCCCAGTAACAGTGTGCACTGGTGTGTGTTTGGCCTGTGCAAACAAACTGAACATGGGTTATTCACCACAGTGCCTCAGCAGAACTCGTCTCATTTATCACAACAACAAAAAACCACTGGGAAAAGGGCTGAATTGTATCTGGTTTACATTGTTGGTCTTTTTGACTGACTAAACCAAACTGGACTATTTTTCAAGTTTATGCAATAACTGTGCACATGCCACTAAAATTAAAGATGAGTTTATAGGGAAGTCCCTGAAGAAAGGATGGAAACCCAGAGCCTCTGTGTGCAGGGGGACACTTTCAAAAGAGCACAAATCTGACTTTGCTCTGCTTTTGCTCCATTTGCAGACTTGAAGAAAAGCAAATCTAAGGAGACTCCAATCACTATTTCAGTTCTGCTCCAAAGATATCACTTCTCAGTTACTTAAAAGAAATGGAGCAATGAAAACAACTAAAAAAAGACAAACCAAAGAGAAGCTTGTATGGATAGTGAGTGTGCACCCATCACTGACCTTTCCCTTTGATACTTTTGACTTTCAGGGCTTTACTAAGAGAAATATACTAAGTATAAATTTACCTATAAAGAGAAGCATACGTATAGCTGTATACAGCCTACAGACCCACATGCATGTAAGAAATGAGACCAGTCATGAGACTAGGAAGGAAAGACAAGGCACAAACATATCCAGGATTATTCTATGAGATCTCAAGAATTGCCCTTTTAAAAAGTGCCACTGGGGTGTCACCACTTCCTCTGATAAATAGATGACATCTCACCAGAACTTAAATAGCTTCACTCAAGCACTACCTAGATGAGTGACAAAAATTAGCCAAGTCCCTGTCACCCCTGCAGTCCTTGTCTAGACACAGCAGAGAAGTGCGAATTCCAGTCTGCCTTGCTGGGCTACAGCCACCCTGACAGCTGAGCTCTGATCCAAGCCGCTTCATGAGATGCGGATATCTGGATCCTTCTGGCAGCGCGACAGACAAAAGTTAACAGAACAGAAAAACAACAAGAAAATAAAAGCACAAAAGCACTTGTGAACGGAGAAGGTTTTAATTCACGAGTCATTGTTGGTTGAAAGTTGAGGCAAATGAAATGCCATTTTTTGCAAGTATTTTTCTAGCAATCTCTGTGGCAATCTGACAGTCGGGATCAGAGGCCCTTTGCTCAGAGGTGCGGCAGCTTTTGAGCCAGTGCCCCCTCAGAGCAGCTGCACCCTTCTTGCCATTGACAGCCACATCTGGATGCTATCAGGAGGAACTGGCAGGCCTTCTCACAACAAATACCAAGCACTTAGCAAATTGACTCCAGAAGTCGATGCTGGCCCCTTTCCCACTCTGTGTTTGCGCAACGTGCCACTAACCTGTTGCGTCCGAGGTTTGTATGGAGAGCTGCTCTCTAGGTCGGCCAGGATGCTGGTCAGAGAGTCAATTTCTGCATCTAAACTGCACCGCCTCTCCTCAAGTGTCTTGCCACCAGGATTCACCTTAAAGAAAAAAGAAAAGTTCCAGTTATTCAAACCACTTGGCCTGGCACATGGTTTCTTACTGTCCTCACGGAGCTGCACCCATGCCCAGCAATAACTCTCGGGTTGCAGGGACAAACATGCTGAAATCCTATAGCTCCCTCCAGAACTAACAGCAAGCCTCCATCTCACAGGAATTTATGCTGCTTTGGGGGTTTTCTTCTCGTATTTTGCCACAAGGGTCCCATTATGTAAAACTGACTTGGAGGATTAGCAATTCAGCAATCTGCTGATGATGACCTGAAGGGGCAGGACAATGCCCACACTGTGAGATGGAGAGGATGTGTTCTAGAAAGATGCCTGTCTGGAAAGACAGAGCTAGGGACAGGCTTGGAGCAGCTGGATCCCGAGAGCATCTCTTCTGCCATGTTCTCGTCTCAGGCAAAGCACAAACAGAACAGAGCTACAAACCACAGTAGCCAGTGACTGGCCACGTGCACCTATTCTTATTTTAAATAAATTCTTGGTAGGTGTACCTGTCTGATTCAACACTTCTTCACAAACTTCATCTGAAAAATGAGCTCCTTCAAGGAGGAGTGAAAAAGTTCAATCCATTTCTAGCAGATTGAAGGTGAAGGGTGTGATTTGCAACAAGCAGTCACAAAATAACATAAGTAAGGTCCTCGTGAAAAGGCTTTTATGCAGGAAAGCCCATGCCTAGAGCAAATGCCAACATGCAGCCAAGGACCCTAATTCAATACATTTTGCTTTCTTTCTGCTTTCAAAACAGCCCAGTTCCCTTTGTTCCCAGGCTGGTAGGGACGCTCACTTGGAAGGGAAAAGATGTGCATTTTCACCACCACCACCACCCACCTCAAAAAGTAAAATCCAGAACTCAGCCCCACAGCAGAGCATGTGACCTTCAAGCCACTGTTTAAGGGCAGCACCGCAATCCCTGCTAGAATAAGCATTTTTAAAGAGGACCCATTCACATGCTTTGTTTTTGATAAATCAACTTAGTCCGAAACCTCTGGGAAGGACCTTTGTACTGTACAGCCCAATCCAACAGCAGAACCTCTCAACAGTGCACAGAGTCAGGTAAAGGCTAGGAAACATCCTCCTCAATGTTTTCAGTGTTTTGGGAATTAGGCAGCTCCAACTAGGAATAGGAAATTTAAGAAAACCAGCTGAGGATCTCTGCCATGGACAAAGTAGGTGCCAGGGGCTAGCCCCACTGAGCCAGGCATGCACAGAAACCAAAGTTCTTGAGTCAAGTGAAATATTACACGGAAAGTCTTTTCTCAACCTGAGTTATTTTTCTTCTCTTCTTCCATGTCTTACTTACCTGCAAATCCCCTGGACAGGACAGTGTCTCTCTGCGTACGTGCAAGTACAGAGTTCAGTGCAGAAGAGCTCATTCAGAGCTTGACAATGTCAATAATAAAAATTGAATTACCCGACAACTCACCTAATATCTACTGCAAAAGCTGTTCAGACCATACTAGCACCTTCCCACAGACAGTGCAGCTCTGCTTGCCTTCACTCTCACCAAGCTACTTCAATTTTCCAAGCCAAAAATTTGCCTTTTCCTTTGGCTCACTGGCTGTTCCAGACAGTTTTTATTTAAATTTCATTTTAGGAGCAGTCGATCATTACCTGTTTTAAAGAACTCCCGAGTCATCAATCTGATACATAAATGGCAAGTTGGTCAAAGAGAGACAGGCTATGCAAAGCAGGCAGCCTCTGATCTGCCAAACTTATACGTGCTGAAGCATCCATTAGTTCATAATGATTATTAAATCTTATTGGATTACAATACATTTGGATTGAATAACAAGAAAATGGAAGGTCCAGTGTGGCTTATGCAAGAACACACCATTAAAAGGATGAGAGTCAGGTTAGAAAATACTTAAAAACTCAACTCTTCTTGCCTATTTTTATTATAGAGACAAAGTCTTTCCATCCAAACCATTGTTCAAAAAAAGAAATATTTTTCACAGGAATTACTCCTGGCTAACTGCAGGCACCTGTTTTTTTAAATCTGCAAAAGTACAAATTCTTTTCCACTTCATGGCTCTTGTTTGGTTTTTCTCCACCTTCTAGTTGTTGGCCTGTAACTGCCATAGGCTTCTCAGACAGAAAATCTGTGATTGCTCCACTCCAGAGAATTTTGAAGCTACGCAGCCAAAAGTCAGCCTGGAAAGGAGAGGGGAGATGCAAAGGGCATCCAAAGCCCCAACATGAGAGGAGATAAATCAAGCCAATGGCAGACCCAGGAGTCCACGCAGGACCTGCTTGGTACCCTGACCCTGGAGAGAAGGGATGGTGGCAGATGAGATCAGCCAATTTCATTTCTGCTTCTTAGCATTTCTGGGCCATATTATTCCCAGGTTCTCATTCCCCAGAACAATTATGCAATAGCTGACTAGCAAACTCTGCAGAACAAGTTATAAGGTTGTAAAAGTTAAATGTCCTTAGGAAACCTAGAAAAATAAAATAAAACAGCATAGAAGCATCTCTATTGATTCTGAGCTCTGATTTATTTATCCAATTAAAACATAATCAACATAGATTAAGAGCCCAACTCTACAAACGCAGGAACATAATGCAGTGCAACAGTGCCAACAAATGACGCTACCGATAGGTCCCAGAGCCTACTGGGGCAGAAATGGACTTTAAAGACATTTAAGAAATTGTAATCCTCACAAAGACAGGTTTCTGGTTGCTTTTTCTTCCCCATCCCCACAAATCCTGAATTTTCTCTCTCCCCACAGTGTTCCATATTCAACCAAAAGATTTGCTGCGTGGGCAAACTAAAGCATTTGCAACACCAGCTTCAGCAAGAGAGGGTTAAGTTATTCCTCTTCCATGCTCTTTGTCATGACGTTGCTATAAAAGTTTTATGATATTGCTCTGGAACAAAACCCAAGCACCAGGTCCCAAGGCACAACAGGTTCACACAGACGCGGCTCTGCTCTGAGGAGCCCGGGCTGGTTAAGCTCAGAGCCCTGCAGATACAAACACCGGAACCAGAGGGAACTGCTAATTCTATTTCTGTCTGGATTTATGGCATTGTTGCAGACATGTCGCTTGTGCGCCCCCTCTTCCAGCCAGCAGAATATGGAAAAATGGGTTTAAAAAGAAAAAGGATGCTATCTTTGGCTCAGCCAACGTGAGTTCGACAAAAAGCAAACGTAAGCCAACCCAGTCCAACAAATTACTCATGCCAGAGACTATCCACTCACGTGAACTTCTGCAACGCCTACACTCCTATCCCCTGGCTCAGTCTCTGCTGTGAGTCAAAAGAGAGAAAAACAGCAGAGAGCTTCATTGCTTGGCTTGTTTGTCTGCCCCTGAATTCCTGGTGTGCAGCTCAGAGCAGCTCTGATGGTAATCCACTCCTGAGCCCCATCAACCCACTCTGCTCTGATGAAAATTTGCTTTACTTTTGCTAATCCTGCAACTCAACAGCAGTCAGTGCCACAGGTCCCTTCACACCACTCCAAGGAACATTCATTACATGCAGTGCAGAGGTCAATGCAGAGTCTCAAATTTTGCCTCACTGTGCTAAAAGGGTTGTAAGACTATTCACTGAGCTAAAAGACATGAAAAGCACAATGATTTCCCTAGATGTCACCTCTTCCTAAAACCCTAGATCACCTACTCTTATCGTATTTTGCAGCTTTCAGCAGAGGAACAAGAACGTCTCTTGTTTAACCAAGGCAGCTCCTTGCAGTGGGCTCAAAGAGAAGAATCTGGCTCCCAGATGTCCTTCCTAGCTTCTGCTCCAAATTCCTTTCCCTACCCAGGCCCAGCCATCTCTCTTTTACTCTGTTTCCCCCTCTCTCCATGCCCTGTTTTCTGCCCTGCAGGGCTGTAGCTCAGGCCAGGCATTAGCCCCTAGGATGAGAGATGCAATGTGGGCTGCCAGGTTGGCCTCTGAGCCAAATTGCTGGTGCCAGGTGGTGTTGCTGTGTCGGGTAAACATGGAGCGTGGCTTTGCAGCAGTGACCTGCTGACATGGGTGGCAGGCTACAAGTAACTCCAGAGCCCAGTGTATGTTTTCTACCAACACAAGGCAATGGCCAAACTCCTGAATACTTTGGGAGCATCAGGACTTTGCTCACTGCAGTGCAATTTTCCAGCATCAGTATCCACCATCTCTCTATCCACCTCAAAAGTCTTGTCTAACAGACGATGACCTCAGCATATTTGCATGTTTCCTGAGTGCTGTGGCCAGCTCATCCTCTGAACTGTGTCCCAGTAACATGAGCTGTCATTTGTGGGAAATGTAGTGCTGGTTTATCTGCACAGACACGTCCGAGACAGCAGAGCTGCAGCTGAACACACAGCGTTTCTCGTGGCATCAGCTCCCTCCACATGCTGTGCTATCACTGGTCACTGATAACCTCCTAACTCACAAGTGAAAGACTGGAGATGAACACCATGGATATTAGGAAAGGTCACAGCTAATGACTCAAAACAAAGCTGGGGGCCCACAGTGCCTTCTGCTCCTGGTGTATTGGTTTTACTGGGAGCCTGAGGTGCTTGGGAGCGCTCTTGGAGCTGTAACACATCAACACTCTGCATTTACACATCCAAGAACAGGGAAAAGCAGAAAAGCCTTCTGGGGCAAAGGAAGGACAAAGGTAACAAGAGGAGCAAGTGGAATTTAGGCAAATCAGGAGTTGTGACCAAGCAGATGGTACCTAAGGACTTCTGTCCTGAAAGACTTTACTGTGTTTTCCCCCAATAAAAGCCAGTGAGCCACAGATGAGGTGGTAGAGCTGATAAATCCAGTGCCCACTGCCTGCTTCCACCAGGCTGCACCCATGGCAGCCACCCACTATGCTCTACAGGCTGTTGTAATCCTGGTATAGGCACTGAGGTGGTGGGAAGAGCAAATAAAACAGGAGTGAGCCTCTCCTTATGCTCCATGGCCTTGGGCACTGGGCTTAGACAGAGATGCAGACAGAGCAAGAAGAATGTGGTTCTTATTTCCTATTTTAGCTGGGGACAGGTGAGGGACAGAAAAGTGTTTGATGTCAATAGCATCCACTGTACTGACAAGAAGAGACACTGAGAAATGTTAACCAGGAAGAAGAAGAAAGGAAGTGATTCGGTCTTGATATACTTCAGGCTGGGACTTGTGTTTAGTTTTTCCTTTTTTTTCTCTTTCTTTGCACTTTCTCTAACAATATCAGTGCCAGAGGCAAGGTCCTTTGCAGACATACACCCCTGCTACCTTGTCGCTTATTCATTCTTCTTTCCAAGGTCACAAAAGCCATCTAAAGCCCCAAAGGACACTGCAGTGGCAAAAAAGATGCATACTGAAGGGCATCTATCAGGAATATGAAGCACCCTTAAGAGTTGCTGTGTCTATTCTCCCGTAAGACTACAGACAAGTGTAAACATTTTCTTTCAAATTCCCTAATGTAAATTTAAACAGTCCCAAGAGGCTGCCCCCCCCCACACGCACATGGAGACAAGAGCTGACTGCAGCATTCAGGGCAAGTGGGGTCTGAGATACTTGATTGATGCCTAATCTCCATTCCAGGCACCAAGGAGGGCTGGAAAAGAAGTCGTGCCCTTTAAAAACAGAAAGATTGAGTCTTTTGAAACAAATCTGAAATGATGGAAGATTTCAGCAGATGTGACCGCAGTGATTTCACCAGATGTGATTGTATCAAGGATCTAATAGAAAAGAACTTCCCTGCTGTTCCATCAGGCTGAAGCCAGGCCTGAAATATCCTTTTTAGTCTTTTGATGACATCAAGGATAAAAGCCAAAGGGAAGTTAGGTTTTGATTTATTTTTTCCCCTTGCTCTTTCGTTTTTTCAGGCACAGAATAGTTTTACCTGGTTTGTGTTGCTGGATATTAGCAGGACCAAAGGAAAACACTTCAAAAGTTCAAAGAAGGCTGTTCCAAGGCACCATTTGGTGCCTCTCAGATGCCACTGTCATTTAACTGAGCAATGTTTCTTTGACTCCAGCCACTTTTGAAGATTTCACTGTAAAGAGGCAGGTCGGGCCTACTTGGAACAGGGCTTGAACGGGGTGGGGGTGATCATCTACTAAACACCAGCATATATGGTCCCAAAAAGGGCCAATGAATGTGCCAAATATCTTCCCTTGGCAAAGTTCATACCAGCAGCTGTGCCACAACAAACTGCAGGAGGCAGAGTGGGGTCAAGGGAGCTGTGCTCAGCCACACCTACAGCAATCAGTCTGGGGTAGCCACAGTCCCACATTCAATTTCTCCCCTCATGGAAAACACAAATAACACTGGGTATCCAGACTGAACTCATTTCTGAAGCAACAAGGTGCGGTAAAGAACTGCACGGGCCTTCAGCTGGGGCAAACAAACAAGCAGATGAAGGAAAGTTATTTGTTAAGCATTGCTAGGAGACACCTTGCAAAACCTTAACAACTGATTTAAAAACTCACTGTGGTGTAGGAAGCTTATGAAAAGGACAAATAATACAAACATTTTTAAAAAGAAAAAATACAGAGAAAGCAAATAAGAAAGCATGAAACTAGGAGGCATCAGCCTCAAAACAAAGGAAAGGGGGTAGGTGTTTTGTCACACAACACACTGCTAAGCTGCAGAGCTATTTCTGCTGCAAGACACTGTGGTTGCTATGAGTTTACATGGATTTCAAAAGCAGCAGGAGAAACACACGGAAGAAAACTCCAAGACAGATAATAAATATAAAATGTTCTGTGCTTCCCTTTTACATTTTTCTCTGGTCACTAGTGATTGATTTGGCTCTAGACACATTCATATGAAGTCTCCACTTGTGTTTTCTATCCACCTGCTGACACCGGCCAGGAGTCACATCTGCTGGTGGGTACATTCCAATCTCTGCAGGTAAATAACTGACCACAGCCCCAGGTGCCAGGGTTTGGCCCAACACCCGGAAACCGATTTCTTCCTTTCTTTTAGCAGAGACAACAGAAATTACAGCCAACTGCACTCAGCCTCCTGGGATGCATAGATAAAAGAAAACAAAGACTTTGTTGCAGTTATGAATCTGTATGATAATAAATTTATATTTCCCTAGAGATCAGTGTGACAGGCACCGTTCACACACAATATCTAGGAAACATCCTTGTCCCAAGGAGCTTATTGTCAATTGGATACCAGCTCTGGGAAGGGAATGCAGGTAGAGGGGTGGGAGTGAGGTGCTGAAACTCCGAGATACAACCAAGGTCCTCCAGGCCACCAGATGAAGACACTAATCCCTTGGGCCAAGCCAGCTCCTTAAAGGACATTTCATTCTCTGCATTTGCCATCCAAGACCTGACAAAACACGTCAGAAGACAACAAAGCCCTCTCCAAGCCATCCAAACTCCAGCTGCAATTCTGTTGCAGGATGGCCCTGACTTCACATGACATGGCTGCGTCTGAGCCACTGCCGTGGCTAGCAACTGAACTGTGGGCCAGTGGGGCCTGTGCTCATCTTCCATCACTGTTTAATAAGCTCTTGCTGTCTGCTGATCCTGAGTAGGGCCCCAGTCCCAACACCAGCACACTGGCAGGGGCAGGATGCCACCAGTGTGGATGAGCAGTAGAGTAATCCAGGACTACGTTCCCCTCCCAGCGGCTCCTGCCCCTAACACTGGAGGGAAGATTTTGCCACAAGCACCTATGGTTAGTCCAGAATTCTCAAGAGGATTTGGCCATGGATATTAGATGAATGAGCAGAGATAAAAAAAGGATGGAAGGGCATCATAGAAGTTTAGCCAACAGGATCCATGGCCTTGGGGTATGGTCTGCTAAAGCCCTGAATCAAATATCAGCAGTGGATGACTGATTGATTTGATGGGACATGGACAATAAACCACGAGAAGATCTGCAATATTCCCTGTCCCTCTGCCACCCCTGAGGACAACAGAAGGCAATTATGCAACAGGAATAAAGAAGATGCAGCGAACAGCACTCAAGAAGTCTTCCTTGTCCAGGAGTGTGCTTGTAGGCACCTTGAAACTGGAGATGCCAACACAGAGTTCCCGTGCTGTCCAGCCCCCTCAGCCCTATCTGCTCTGCCTCAGGATGGTGTTACCCAGCTCCCTGCAGCACCACAGGCTGACACCACCTTGGGCATATAAACCTGCACCCAGCTTCTGTGGGCTCCTCACTGTATTGTTTTGCTCACAGAAGGAAGTCCTGGAAATGTTAAGGTTGGCCAAATGGGGCTTTTAAAAGTGCAGTGCTTCTCTGGGCCTCTACACCAAAAACCAGCAAAACAACAGATGCCCTTCAGCTGACCAGAGGATCTTCATGCTGTGGGCCAGAGAATACGTGGGGAAAGGCACCAGAGTCCTCAGCACATGAAAGCAACAGGATGGATTTGATAAGGAACAGTCAGGGGGTGAAGAGAGAGGAGGAGTCCCACGAGCCGACATCTGCCAGAGCAGCAGAGCCGACAGTCCCGACAGTCCTGAGAGTTTACTTAACATGTCTGATCAAAAGCTTTGGGAGTCTTGTCTGTGTTAAGTGCTACCAGATGCAAAATCAGCAGCAAGAAGAGAAGTGTATTAATAAACTAAGGAGGCACATAAAGTTATTTGAAAACTGAATGGGGAAGGTAGGGAGAGAAGGGGGAGAATAAAACCAGTTTATTTTTCCATTAAGGCAATTTAATATTCTCCGGGTGGAGTTACAATTACTCGTCCTTGGGAATTAAATTGAATTTGTGAAACAGTCCTGTTCATCAGCAGAATATACAATAAGAACTGGGATATATAATTATTTTCTTTACACTTTGGGCAGGACAGCACTACTTGTCTGTCCACAGGGCAAGAACAGCTGGCCATGAAGTCTTTTTGACCCAGCATGACTTTCACTGACTTTAACTAACTTTACAGCAGCAGGGAATATATCCCTTTTCTTTTAATTAATGCAATTACATTAGGACTCATTATTGACAATTACAGTGACCGTTAAAAGTTTCCCCTTTCTTTGTCCACTCCCCCACCAACTTAAAATCTGCTCCAATATCGTCACAATTTAATGTTTAATTAGCCATCAAGCAGAGCTGATGTTCCCCACAGAGCATTGCTGCTTACAGAAAAACTGAGAAATAGGAGAACATAGCAGATATTTCATCATCTGCCTCCAAGGGGAACCATAACCAAAGAGCAGCCAATTACCCCAATACAGCTGCAAAATTTAATCAATGTAGAAACTAAATAGCTCATTAAGTGTCCAATGCAATAATGGAAGATCTTCCCACTGACTCATATGACATGAATGTTACATTTTTAAAAGATCCTTTGGTGATGTGAAAGAGCAGAGTCTCCCTTCATCTTCACATCCTGGCGAAGTCATGATCTTCATCTTTCCTTTTCTGACATAAGAAAAGAGGTAAGAGGAGGATGCCTCGGACAGCACGGGATGTGTCTGACAAGCCACGAATTACACACACCTGTGCACAAGGCAATCTGTCACACCCAGCCCCACGACTCTGGATTTATATCCCACAGGGGAAAACCACACCAAACACCACCTCCTGCCAGGCAAAAGGAAAGCACAGAGCTGAAGGTGATTTTACTTCTTTCAGCGCTTGTGGTGAGTCTGGCACTGACATATTGTGTCTAGTATGGGAGGCAGTAGTTTAACAACTTGAGACGCCTCAAAAAAGCAGAAAACAGCTGAAAAGGAGACAAGTAGAGAACTCGGTTTCACCTACGATGGAGATTGAGTGGCTCAACAGTAATAACTAAACAGTTTCACAGAATGAAAATGCCAGATACCACAAGACTGTCCAATCTAGCAAAACAGAAAAACACACAGCAGTCATGAAGCCAAAGCTAGGGAAATTCCATTTAGAAATAACAGAGATACTAATTTATGTGTAATACTGCAGGCAATTAAATGTTAAAACAAACTTCCAAGATTTCTCCACCTATTGATGTCTGTGGATCAAGGCTGGATGCCTTTGGTCTCCCTGGGTGACCAGGCAAAGCTTTATGATCTGCGATAAGCAGAAGGGCACAGCTGACAATTTAATGGCTCTGCCTGGCCCCCACCTCGACAGAGGTGAGAAAGAAACAGCTCTGCCAGTCTATAAAGATCTATTGACATCACTTTGTGTTTGCACTTTAACTGGAAATTAAATTTACATGAACAAACTCTATCCCACACAGGACTGCATATTGTGACAGTTAAATAAAGAGCTTTTTAAAAGGCACATGTCTCAGGCAATTTAAATCAAAAAAGATACGTTTTGTTAAAGCTACCAATTTCAGAAAATTAAGGTTGACTAAAACTGTTTTTAAAAACTCCTTTTGGAATTTAATCACATATTGGAAACCCATATGCAGCTGTTTGTGTCACCTGCAAAAAGACTGTATAAAACATAAGCAAATGCTTAATTTTACACGTGTGCTTAAGTTCTATAAACTTTAATGAAGTTTAAGCACACAGCCAAGCTTCTCTGAATGTCAGACAGCATTCCTGCACATAGGCTGCGAAGCTATTAGGAAATCACCAATGAGATAAAAAGTAAAATTAAAACTGGCTGGTCAATTTTCACAGCCTGAGTAAGCACTACGTCCAGAAATTAAACCTATAACATATTTCTGAGTTTGTTTGCTTGTTTTGCTGTAAGGGGAAGGGGTGAGTACCAAAATGTTTGCAAGGATTCCCTGTGAACCTGGCAAAATGTCAGCAAAATGGATGTGTAAAACTACATGAAAATCAATGGCTTGGGTTTGACTTCTGAGGATACGAATTATGTTAAAAATCTACTATATGTCTCAAAGCTGAAAAGAGGAAAACCTGGACTCTCCCTCAGTCTACACATTTTTGGGGTGGTCAGTGGCTGCAGTTCATGGGGCAGGCAGGCCTCAGCTGGGCAAACCCCACAGTCTGATTCGCTGAAGAAGGTTCTTGCCTTCAAGAAATTTGCAATCTCATTTTCCAAACCATTAGGCCCACTTCTACATTCCCTTCAAGTCTGGCAGATGTGTGTCTGGTATTGGATTTGGCTGGCTGACCATAGGTTTTTAATTCTTTTTTAACAACAACTGCCTTGTTCGGACACATTATGTTCTACACATCTCCTAAGTGGGAACCTCAGCTGAAGAAAAGGGACCCAAATCACACAGAAAGCTGAACAATAATTTGTGCTGCCCTAAAATGGAATCCACAGTGTGCAGATCCCTCCTGGGTGAGCTCCAAAGTTTGATATTGTCCACATGATAAATGAACATAAAGTGCTGTCTTTGAATTAGAATTCATGCTTCAGAAAAGGTGGTGCCCCCAGCACACATTAGACCTCAGGAAAGCAGCATTTAACTGTGTCTCTGCTTGAGGCCAACACGCCACAGAAGCCAAACTTCTGCACTGAAAGCCTGTTCCTTACCTAAGTGTCTTTCAGAGGCTCACCTGACCTCTGAACTGACCACATGCTGCTCCCTGAAGGCAGCCCCACCACACCCAGGTATCTGCAGACCTCAGCAGTGGCATCCTTGAAGAACACACAGACAGGGGGACTGCAGGGCTGAACTGGAGGAATTTGCAGAGCCAGAGACAGGGGGAGGAAGGGGCAAGCAACTCAGGAGCTGGAGAGGAAGGCCAGACCTTTAACGTGACAAGATGTGAGACAGTCCATGGCAAAAGAGAAATGTGGAGATGGAGAGGGAAGGAGCTTTGCCTCAGGACTGTTGAATGAAAGGAGTTTGTAAAGCGTCTTTGTCGCTTACTGGCTTCAGCAACACTTGGGAGTTGCTACAGCTTTTCCAAACATTTATATTTTACTTCTCTCACCATTAAAACCAATACTAAAACCATCACATGATGTTTTCCAGATGCTCTTCCCTACCTGTTGTGTGTTAAAGCTAATCAATGTCCTGCATTTTAATCAGCAAATCAAACTGAAAAATACAGTTGTGGAGAATGGTCCTTCAAAGATGGAGTTTTAAGGTAGCAGACACTTAAAATCATGTCTGGAACAAATTCCTTCAGCTCTGGCTGCAACATTTCTCATTGGTATTTCTACCACCTTCCAGCTTGCTCAGTCACTGTGCCACACACTCCTCACAGAGGCAACATTTTCTAACAACAAAACCACCCTTCATGGCAGCTGAAGCTGTTTTTCACCAGCAATGGAAACTGAAAAACCGAGACAGGAACCTGCATTTCAGCCACTTCCATTCTTGGAAATTAGATGCTCTCACAACTTTTCCATATCCACATCTCATCGCTGCCAGGTAAAATTTTCATCAAAAATAGGATGAAGTTTGCCCTACTCTCTGAAAAACTCCAGGGCTCTAAAACTGAATTTAGGCCAGAACTGGCTTCCCCAATCAGCAGAGTTCTATTTCCTTTTATCTTGTTTGGCCAAAGCTCTTTTCTACACTGCACAGCATCATAGTACTTAAAGCACCAAACCCAAGGTGGGAATCTGACTCTGCTCTGCCACGTTCCAGACTACCACCATGCCCAAGATGCATGGAAAGACTTCGACTTTCTAAACCACATCTTCCAATCCCAGCCAGCTTCACAAAAGAGGCATAATAATTTGTCTGCTGCAGTTTTTAGCATTCCTTCTTGTTACTGACAGTCTGTTTTAGTCTTTAGTCTGCTGCATTATAGTTCCTTAATGCAACACAGGCTACCCAGGATCTGAGACAAGAGCAACCCATATCGCAAGAGATTTTTCCTAGGACCTGCTAATCCAACAGCAGACTTGAATAGCACTCAGATATGAGAAGAATGGAAACTTCTTCTGCATTGGTCATGTTATCTCACTCTGTTCCATCAGACAGCTCATCTGCCTTGATACGAGAATTCTCATAACTTCATTATCTTTTATTTTCCCTCTGCTTAAATAATTCTACCTCAGATACAATGATGTATTTGCTTGCTTTTTGTCTGTCACCAGCCAAGCTCTGACAATAAAATTGCCTGCTTTTTCTGCATGCTCTTCATGCCTCCACTATTACTTTCCACACTTATGTCTCTATTTTCCAGGGGTATAATCCAGGTTGCAGATCAAACTCTCTGCAGGTGCCAGCTGTGGTTGACTCCATCATTTGCAGGGTGACAGTGTCCCTCAGAATTGTGTCCACAGGGCCAAGGAGATGCCCACCAGGGTGTGTAGTCTTGGGTACAGCACTGGGGGAGCACAGCCTTCTGTCTGGACCCACACTGGCACATGTGCTGTGTCTTAACCTGGGATGGATTTACCTTGATCAGCTCCGACCATCATAAGCAGCAACATTTCTGACCTTTCTGTTTCCTCTCACGACTTTTTAGTAGGTCCCATACCCATATTTACACATGATCTGTACCAGGCATTTGCTTTCTTCTGTTCCTTTACCTCATCACCTGCTGTATGGCAGATTATCAAAAGCTGCCCTGTTTCATCTCTGAAAGCATCTCCCAGCCTCAGCCACAGAGCTCTCCTCCCAAAGAAGGCACAAGTGTGCAGGTCCTGGCACATCCTGTGTGCTGGGTGACTGTATTATTCAATAACATAACAAATACATTAAATAACACAGTAATAAGCGTGATGAAAACAATGAGCACAGTTAACTGTTTGGGTCCTTGCTTACTTTGTAGTCCTTGCCGAGAGGTTCAGCTATTAAGGGCTATGTTGCATTATAACACTGCCAAGATATTAATAGCCAGGCAGGGAGATGAATGGCAGGCTTACACTGCACAATTAAAACTTTTCCAGTTTACCCTTTCAGTAAAATTTGTGGTTTATAATAAGCATCTTTGTCTATTCTGAAGAGAGTATGAATTGGAAAGTTACATGGATGGGAATAGAAGTTCATTAAAGATTTAAAATAGAATGTGGTTTGGCATTGTAAAATAAACATGCATATAAGACGGGATGCATCAAGAGCTGCCTGAAAGAAGTGCTCAGTGTTCCTTTTCTCTTGTGATCCTGGATCTACTGGTCATGCTACCCACAAAAATGGATGAAAAAGCAGCAGGAGTAAAATATGCATGCCTGCTTCCAATAATGTGAAGGTCTGCTCTATATCCCCACTCATGATTCATTTCTCATACGTATATCTATAGGGTCTAAATATATATATATATACACACACATATAAGAAATGCGTGCATTTTATCTCTCATGCATCCCAATATTCAGATATATCAACATATACAGATGTTATGTTACTGATTTTTCTCACCCTAGAACCTAAAAACCCCTATTATAGAGCAAACACTTATTGACCTGTAGAGACCCAGTGAGCAGTTAAACATTCAGAGAACATACACGTTATTCGCTGAAGTCTAACTTAGAGCACAGCACATTACTGTTTCTCAAACACACGAGGAAGGCAGGAAGGAAACAGATAAAAAGCATTCCTGCAAAGGCAAGGTTTGAGTAAGAGGGTTAACATTAGCAAGTAATTTATTTATACTGTTGGACACAGCTTCAATTTAGATAAAAGGCAGATGCTTATCACATGGATTTTAATAAAACAGGCTAGAAGTCAAAGAAATCTGCAAAAGCTGTATCTTAAATGGCAAGCAATGCACACAGACCGTGTCTTTATTTACAGAGTTTCTGGGAGTTACTGATCCCTCCTGGAGTCAGGCAGCCCCACCAGCAGTGAGAGCTGCCCTGTGGTACCAATATTCCCTGTCAGCAAGCACCTACAACTAGGCCAATAACCCCGATGATTAACAAAATCTAGCACTAGAGGGAGGCTGAACACATCTTCTGCTCTCTTTGGCCTTTTCAGCTTCTCCAGACATTAAAAGGCAGGTGATTTAAAGCAAGCCCAGCACCAGCAGGCAGAGCCCAGCCTCTGAACAGGAGATGAGCTATTTAAGGCAGCAACCCCCACCAGCAAAATTCATGCTCTTTCCTCCCCAGCTATTTGCCAAGATGTGTACCCAAAATTCCGAAATAAATTTAAAAACAAAAACCAAAAAAACCCCCCAAAACCAAAAACAATTCCCGTGTCCCGGCTGCTCCTTCGGCCAGTGAGTCAGAGCCCACAGAGGCACCACCGCCGCCACTCACGGGAAGCGGAGTCAGACAGCGGAACACCTGGCAGCCTCTCCCCTAACAAGGATGAGGCTCTCGCATCTACCGGCACATTCCCACCTTCTCCCAGGCGCGAGCACTAAGGAGAAGTGAGACAGGTCTGCTCAGAACAGCCTCGCGGAGGAAGGCGCACACGCCTCCAGAACGCTCTTCAGCTCTTCCCCTTCCAAAATTCCTTGGCAATAGGAGCTCGAGCCCTTTGGCTGATTTTCTGCACGTCAGAACAGGACAATACGAGGGCTGAGTTCAGTAGGTCTGAATGTGGGAACAGTTCCCTGCCCATGTAGCTGCAGCCCTGCAGCCCCTCCAAACACAGACGGTTAAAACAAGAACTGGTATATTAAAATTCTTTATATTGCACTTCATGCAACTATTCAAAGTCCGATATTTTCTTCACTTTAACCGCCAACCTAAAGCCACTTCTTCACATCCGCTTTGATATATCCCAAATTGTTCCTATATTCAGGCACTGATGGTGTTTAGTCATTAATTTGCAGTTATTACAGTAATGAGGCTCTGGGATGTAGCAGGCAGAATTGCTCTGGGACGCAGGAGATCTCGGTCTTATTTTTAGCCTGCTGCTGGTCAGCGTGGTGACCTAGGCAAAGCACTTTCCCTGCTCCAGCTTCCTTATCAAGAAGAGAGTGGTATTTCTTTTGTGAAGTGTTTCTTGGCCTGTCAATAAAAACCACACTGATAACAGCTGGGGGTTGCTGGGAAAGAGGTGCCATCCCAGCTCAACACAATCCTCTCCTTCCCATGCTGTGGCAGCATCTCAGATCCCAAAAGAAAATCAGACCCATCTGCAGATGCAGCACATGCAGGTAATTAGTAGAGACCTATAAACGGATGTTTTCCCAAGGCAGCCCTTGGCAAGTTGGCAGCTGAGGGTCACATCTGCTTTGAGCCACCCAGATCCTGCCCCAACATGAAATGCTGGGCTCTGACCCTCCCCTTAAAAGAGAAATGGTCATTTCGAAGCCAGCAGCACCCATGACTCCTGAGACAGCCTTCACGAGGACGGGGCATGGGACAGGGACTGGCTTTTCACACAGCTGTGCAGTTCTCATCCCTGCGCAGCCCTGCCTGGCAAGGAAGGAAGGAATTGCCAGAGCCATGAGTGAGGGTCTCTCTCTGTGAGCAAACAGGGTGCTGAGAGAATGCTGATGACAGTTTTTCCCTTTTGCTTTCCCTGGCATGGGCAGATGCCTGTTTTGAAACTAGAAGGCAAAAACATAATAAAAATCTGTCTCCCTCCCTTCCAGATCTATCTATTTCCCTTTGACAAACAGTGATTTCATTTTTCTTCCCGTCCAAATTTTTTTTTTCTTTCTCTTTTAAACTGAGCCCAGGCCAACGTGGCAAAAGGCTCTTTGCTCATGTCCTTATTTGTCAAACACGCCACCGCCACGCCCTCACCACCATTCTGGGAACAAGTCCTTGCCTTCCCCCACTGCAGCCGAAGGGGAACTTCCCAACACAGCTCTCCCCCAGCCCAAACGCACTCTTTTAAAAATAAATATTGCCTTTTCTTTCCTTTTTTCTTCTTCTTCTTCTAAAAAAAAAGGCATTCCAGTTCATAAGAAAAGAGTTTAAATTTCCTTCCCCTTTCCTCCCCACAGCCGTGCTGTGAATCTGAATATGACAGATCTAGACGGGAAAACAGAAAGTACAAGAAAATGCCAGATCTATCACAAAGGTATTTCATGATCCAGCCCTCCTCTAATTTCCATCAGAGCATAAGTCAGATACTAAAGTACCTTTTTGGATCTGATCCTAAGTGGCCAGTTCCACTGTCCAAATAGAGATCCAGAGATAAACAGGTCTATGAAAACTGTATATTATTATTTTAACTGCTGCTCTTAAGCTACAGCTTAAATTGTAATAAGCTGTGCAGCTTTCAGCCCTCTGGTAACAGCAACACACAAACTGATAATAAACTAAACATTTATCCTGTTGTCCTCATCAACTTAACACCTAGTATAAAAAGCTTTACCTGGAGCTCCACAGCATACATACTTCATAAGCTGTCATCAGCACTGCACCATCCAGTGAGAAATTTCTGATGTAAAACGGCTGATTTGATGGAACAGATGGATTTCAAACTCTGGAGTAGATCTGGAGGGCTCTCACCAGGTCCACTGGGCCAAACCTCCCAGACAGTAGCCTTGGGTCTGGGCAATGCTCAGGAACTGGGTCTGCTGCTCCAGCGCTTACATTTAGCAATGGGGAAACTGAGGCACGGAAATTAAGTGGTCTGGCATTGCAGAGCAAAATCAGCCTCCTGGAGCCCAATACAACACATGTTCATGAGATCCCTGATTTCAGACAACCATGTCCTCACAGCAGAAGGAACACAGTCACCATTCGTTCTGCTCCTTTAGCACAAGAGCGCCTGTCCAAAGTTGAGAAGATGACTGTGTTTGATGCACAAAGGCATTGGGCAGCTTTCTCCAGCACCACCTGCCCTTTTCCTCCTCTCTTGGGCTTCACATCTTGCTTCAGCATGACTTTTGCTGCTCCTGAAAGATAAGGAGCTGATCTTGCAACACAAAATCCTGCTGGCTCCTGACTTTAGCCCTGACTTTTGCCTGCATCTGATCTCCTACAGAAAATGGAAGGGAAAAGGAAGGGGAACAGGTGACCAGAGAGCACACATCAAAGGCGGGGAGCTGTGTTTGCTGTGTAAGAGTACGTCTGGGGTGGTGGCAGGCAGGACTGCTCAGGTACCACTGGTAGGCTCACCTTCCTCTGAGCAGGACACCACGCAAAGGAATCCCGCTCTAACCAAGCTCTTGCTAAAACCCAACACTGAACACAACCCCAGTCCCAGTTTCTGAAAGCCAGAGAGAAAGGGTGTGACAAATAGCAATTCCATGAGTTCAGAGGGAAGAGCTGTCCTGCTGAGTGGTTCTACCAAGGGGCACATCCCCGTGACAGCCTCGAGTGGCTCAGGGACATTTTTGGAGCCATGGCAGGAGTGAGCTCCTTTCAATAAACACACAAGGTCCTCTTCTTGGGTGACCTGGGAAGGGGGAAGCCTGACCCTGAGGAATCCTGTGAGGCACCACGACCCCTTCCTGCTACCGAGGCTCCTGTGCAGGCACCATGCAGGCAGTGCCCTGCCTTTGCCAGGAGCCTGCTGCTTCATGGCTTCCCAGGGTGCTCTGGAAGCTCCCCTGCTCCCATGGGGGCCAGTCTTCTCAGAGAGATAAAAGACAGAACAACACTTGCTGGGGAATTACTTCATTCCCCCAAGGCTGGGAAAAGCCATGCTCTGCACTTGGCAATGTCCCTGGCGGCTGCAGCCTTTCCTGGCAAGGGAGAACACAATCCCCATTAACCCTTCCTGCTCAAAGGCTGCTTCCAGCACTGAGCCCACTGCAGGAAAGGCTGAAGATTTGCCAAAGTGTCTGAACATCTTGCCACAGGCAAGAGATCCCAGTAAGCCCATGAGGGAGGGGAATGTTTTGTTTTTCCCAAAGCACAAAGCAGACAAATTGACTCTAGAGTTGGTGAGAGGGTCAGGAACTAAGTCAGGTCCTTTGAATCCTGTTTAATGCCTGCCTGCTGGCCTATTCTCATGTTCAAACCCACCAAGGGATACAGGACTGCCACAATCTTCCAGGGCCACCAAGGGCAGCCCCATGTCTGTGGATATGTGGTTACACAACTCTCAACAGCCTCAAACCTAGACCATGCTCTCTTGGTTCTCACTACTTCTCACAGAAGGCTCTTCCAGATCTTTGGAGCCTCAGTGCTTTGAAAATTTCTAAACACCAGCATGGAGGTACTTCTGGCAAGCTCAGCCTCTTCTGTTCCTGCACCAACACCCACACAGAGCTGAAATACGGGCTTATTTCCCAACTGTATTTCAAATTTGCAACCAGACCAATCCTCAGCTTTCCTTTTGCTCAGCTAACAAGACAAACTCTTCTGATCTCCACTGGGAAGGTCAGCTCCTCACTCCTTGATCACCTTGACTGCCTTGTTCCGGATGTCTGAATGCATTTCTCCAGAATGTGCCTGAGCAAACATAAACCTGGCACTCCAGGCAAACCTGCAATACCTGCACAAAACTGTTCATATCTTTCAAAGGTGTTCAAGGGCTGTCCATATTCACTGTGGACATGCCATCATGCCATCTCATGCATCTTAGAAATGGCATTTTCATCCAGGTGGCCAATCTAGAAGATCAAAGCCAGCAAAAAGAGGGTGAAAAGGGTCTCAATTACATCACTGGAGCCTGAGCCAGGGCTTATTTGCTTCACTTAATTTTAGGCATCTAAACAAAACCCTTTTAGGATCAGATTACTGCCCTGAAGTCTCTCCACAGTCCATGGAAGGAGATGGCCATTCCAGAAAACAATTCATTCTGGGAAGGTTCCACTCCCATCCACCATCACAACGACATAAGGCAATTAGTCTTCTAATTCAAGCCGGATGGGAAAAATCCTTTAATAGCCCAGCAAGTTTTGAATGGAAATATTCCCTGCTTGGGAAACACAGCTTGCTAAAGCTGACTTGGTTATTCCTGACCCATGTTCTTTAACCAGAACTTTGCCACCTCATTTTATTATCATTCATTCATTTCCACAATTTCTGCATCAGTTCTGCACGAATGACAGAATTCTTGTCTTCTTACCTGTACATTGTAAGTAACGTCATCCAGAGGGGGTGGCGGGGGAAAGGCACCTTGTGATGATGTGATGTTCCCAAGGTCATCCACAGGAGGGGGTGGGGGAGGAAGAAAGTCCCCTAGGAGAGAGAATGGGAGAATTTAGACTCAGCAGCATTTCCCCACATCATGACATGGATGATCAGGAGGAACTCCGCAATACTTTCAGCTCTGCCCATCAGTTTTGCAGCACAGGACATAACACATTATTTAACCATCAAATGCTCAGCTTCAGCCCTCGCTGCTTCAGGAGATGGCTACACAGCTCAGTAACAGTGGCAGATGGCTTAGGGGTGCTCAGATTCCACAGCAAAAGGTGATGTTACACAAAGCCTGAAGGCACCAACAAACAGCTCCACAGATCCAAGTCGCATCTCAAACCTGCCACAGGCAACCACAAAACTTGCACTAATGAACTAACCTTGCAGTGGATCCCATCCAATTCACTTCCCTCGTGTGCTAAACTATGCCAGCTCTTCTTGATCCCTAAAATAACAGCATCAGGTGCTGTCCAAAAGCAAGGATTCCCTGCTGCAGAAGACACGCGGAGGGCTGGAGCCCAGAATCTAGACCAGCCCATCTCCTGCATCCCTGCTGCTGGCAGGCAGCCACACTCTTTGCATCTTCCTCTTCCTGTAGGGACTTCATAGCTTCATGTAAAGAACTGCTGGGAAGATCACAGGCTCTTCTCAGTGACAACAGCCACGTGATGGGCCAGGTGCAAGCACACATGAATCCACGTCTCTTAACTCTGGATTTTTACAACGGGGCTGATGTATGAAATTTCTAGAATACAACTTGTTCATGTTAATCTTCCAAAAATGCTGACTGGAAGACAAAGCAGCACATACTGGCTGTGAAGCCATCCAGCTCAGCATAGAGATGGGAGGTGGGAGCAGAGAGTTCTCCTTGAGAATTTCATGGGATGTGGGACCACAAAGCAGAAAGAAAACAAAGACAGAGCAGCACAGGCTGCAGGCAGCAGGACACCAGGCTCTGAAAGCACCTCCTAATGGTGGAAAAAGAGCATTTGCCATTAGCACTGGATTTGTCTCCAGGGAAGGCAGCTGCCTGCAATTTGGACCACTTTGGTATGTTTTTATTTCTTCTTATGAAGATTGATGCTGCAAGTAGAGCTGTTTGCTGTTGGCTCTTGTGTGTGCAGCATCTGGGATGGAAGGTTTCAGATTAATAAAAGTGTGATATTTCACATATATAGGAACTGTTGCTTTTGGAAGGAAATATGAGCTCCCTACTTGACCCCCCAGATCTCCATGCAGCATCACACTGCGTTCAGGCCAGAGGCCCTCAGCACCACCCCTAAATGCCAAGGAGCAGGCTCCAAACCACTCAGGAAGGTGCTGAGCCTAACCCCTGTGACTTGCAGCCTTCTGGGCCACCTGTGCCCAGGTTTAAAGCCCTAGGCTCAGCCCAGATCAGGTACAGGCACCAGCTGGGCAGCACTGCCAGCACAACACTTTCATGCTCTCTGCCACAGGAAGCAGATGGGTCTGCAGCCCTTGAAAGTTTTTCTCTTCTATTTCAAATCACTCTCTGAAAGACACAAAGTTCCCCATGGACTTTCAGAGATGTTATTTACCAGGAAAGTAATTTCTTTCCATTTTCCCCAAAATGAGCATGGATGGGACTCAAAAAACCCCTTCTGAATCCCTAAGAAAGTATCATCCTAAATACAGATGCTCAAAGACAGCTCAAAAACAACACACTGAAAACTAATTTAAGACAATCATGTTGCTCCAATACATAAAATCCCATGAAACCCACTGGCTCATGCTATTATAGAGTTCAGGATTGATTTTTAAAAAACTTACGTCCAATATCTGCAGTATCCTCCTCATTGCCCTATAATTAATCCAATCTTTTATTTCAAATCATGTGAAATACAATACAAAATAAAAAGAAAAGTAGAGAGATTTTGAAATTAATATCTAAGAGGTTAGTTCTAAAAAATGCTGGGATATTTGAGTGCTTCTTAAACTTTTCTCCTTTGCTCTGTAAATGACCCTCCAAGCAGCCAACATGGTTTTGCAAACAAATTCAACTCCAGCAGACACAGACTTCTCAAGATTATGCTTCAGATGATGTTTCTCAGTCAGTCCTGGCTCCAATGCCAAAGACTGATCTCCCTGCACAGCACATTAGTCAGACACGCTTGCTTTACTACAACCCTTCAAAACACCTAAGGAAAATCAAGGTAGAGAATGTGCTGGAGGAGATGAGACAGGGAAAGGGGTAGGTGTTCTGCGTAATCAGAAGCCTACATCTAACAATGACCGTTAGAACAAACATAAACAAAATACCATTTTTGCCCCTTTGGAAGACCCACTCCTCCTGAAAGGAAAAAAACCAAAAAACATTGGCAAGATTTTTCAGAAAAGGAGCAAAGGACAGAAAAAGAGCTCTCTCCTAGAGTTTGGAAGAAAACACTTCTTTGCAGTAGGAGACAGCTGGCTCTACCACATCCCAGCCCAGCTCTGCTGACTCCATCCTGTGTTAGATAAGCTGCTGGCTCCACTCTTCCCACAAGAGGGATGGTTTTTAGACTGGGAAGCAGAGAGCAGATGCCTGATGAACTGGGGGGACCTTGCAGATGTTTGGCCTTTTCCTGGTCCTCTGCGAACAGATGGACCTTTCTCCTTCACAGCTTTAGTTATTTATTCTGCCACTGCGCCTTCCTCTTTCCCACACAGCCACAGGACCCAGTGCTGCTCCCACTGCACTCGCGGGACAGTATTCCCTCGGATGCAGAAGGGAAAGCTGTCACTGTATTATTATTATTGGCATTGCTGGAAGTCTCCCTCTGGCAGAGAGGGAAGCATGCAAAGACTAAAATCCGTGTCCTTGGCAGCGTATGATTCTAGATGATGTGGGGAAGAAACAGGTCTAGGTTTGAGGGAGCAAAAGAGGAAAAGAACCTGAAAGCCAGCTTATGCTCCCTTTAAGCACAGTGTCCCTACAGTGCACCTTTGGGACCTTCTCTCACCCCCGGAGCTTTGCAAGTTAGATTTCACATACTTAGAGCTGGCCAAGCCGTGGGAGGAGGCAGGAAAGTCCATGTCCAAGCGGAGCATATCACTGCCACCCACTGCTGACCACTTTCAGAGTGACAGAGCGAGGTGGGAGCTGTCTGGGCAAGGGACCATCCCTGTTCTGCACAGATGCACCAGCAGCCACTGCAGAATGAGGCTCTGGTGTTATCAGTTAACCGTGGGCTGGTGGAGGACACATCCCACCCTGAGCACTCACCCTCTCCTGACTGATTTAACCAGGCTGTCCCTCTGTGAATAAGGGATAAGATGGGCAAAAGGCTCATTAGTATTGGTTATTTTTCAGCGCCAAGACCAGCATTTTGGTTGACTTTCACCTGACATCAACCTGAACACTTGGATGTATTTCAGGTTATGAGAGTGACTGCACTGAGTTCTGTCAATGGAGAGGTATCAAGGCACCTCCAGAAAGCAATTTGTACTTCAAGGCAGGTGAAGAGGCATGGAGGCAGCCTGGGCCAGGCGTGTTTGCAGGTAGGAAATCACACCAAGACACAACCTGCCTTCAGCTCTTACAATGAGAAATCTCAACCTGTTACCATATGTTCAAGAAGAGAAAATAAACAGTCCTTGTTGCACCAGCTACTCATTCCCTCTTCATACAGCTGTGAAGACCATGAGTCAACCTACGAAGGGGCTGTGCAGTGAGACACATGCCCAGCTCGGTTATTTCAGATACGGCGGCGCAACGTGCCGTGAAACCACAGCTCTGAGCTCTTCCCTCAGCACCCGTGCAGCTCCTGTGCCGCAGCATCACCCGCTGCAGCCACCAGGGACGGGACTGCCGGCCCCGTAATAGAAACCCCACCCTCGGGCCCACCCTGAGCAACAGAACACTTGTATATTGTGAATACAAGTAATTAGGCAGAAATGAGGTGAGTCCATCGTGGTTATGTTGGGAAGCAACAGCAGAGCCGTAGGCAGAAGTGATGCCTCCCAGGCCCCAGCCTGGCTTCTGGCTTTGATCAAATCTGTGCCATTGTAGATGCACTTGCAAGGTTTTACCCCTCTCCGCCCCAAAATTTCCCCTCTTACACTTTCCAAGGAGCTTTAAACATTTCACTATTACACTTCTAAGTACACAAATATAAAATTGTTCAAAGCCCTAACAGACACCTACATCAGCACAAACCACTCAGGGTGAATAGAAACTCACAAAAGTTTTGCCACTGACTGCCTGATGCCTTCTGGGTACAAGTACGAGCTAAGAAAAACATCCTGTCTCATGCAGCAAACACCATTCTCACTTTCAGGCTAACCTTTAAAATTTTAAGTGCACTTCATTTTTTGCTGGATCAGGCTCATGTCTCAAGTCTTTGCTTTCAGGAGATATATCTGCCAGCCAACAAATGAATTGTAGCACAGTAATTGCCTCCCCCCTTGACAGACACAGTTGTTTAGACATGAAGATTTGCCACTTTGAAACTTCTAGACTTGAAGAAGGGCTCACATGTTCAGTAAAAGAGACTCTGGGGGAAAAGCACAGGGAAACACAAAAAAGCAAAACACCATATTTTTAATAGAAACAATAAGTTAATGAAACCTATTAAACAAAAAAAACTGGGCTTACACTGGTGTTCCCAGATCTCTGGCTGACATCTGAGGAACATATATGTCAGATGCTGATTTCAATTTTCTCCTTCCAAGCAAAAATAACCCTTTCTCATTGTCATCTTGATAATTTCTGATTCTGAAGCTGGTTCAGAATCAGTTTGAATCACCTGAGAAAAACAGCTCAGCCCTGACTCAGAGACCAGACTAAGGATAGTGAGGGAGCAAACCCCCACTGATGTGTTTCCATTCTGATCCAGACAGACTCCATTTGGCAAAGTACTGAGCAGACAGAGGCACTGCTCGGTCAAGTATTTACCTTCTACTGCAGAAAGCCAAAGCTTTCTACATTGAAACAATTGAGATTTACACCTAAATCCTAATTCATTGAGCACTAGGCTAAAATCCTGTTGATGGAGGCTACCATGAACCTGTAATCCACAGAGACCATTGCAGGAGCCTGGAGAATATCACAGTATTACTACATGGTCTGGGAAACTTCCTACTGCAAAGTGACACCACAGGATTTTTATAGAAAACGTCAGCTAGATGTGACCTGGTGCCTCCTAGGTGTGAACATACATCTTACTCAGTTTCCCAAAGTGAACATTTTCCTGTAGTATCTGTATTAACATACATCACTAGGCAAGGAAAACACACAGTTAAAATCATGTTTTGGCCCCAACCATGTTGTGAGGAGTCACTGACACCACGTCAGTGCAGGGGAAACTGTTGCGTGATGACACACCAGCTCCACAATCCACCTAAATATACCACATTGGCCTGAGATTCCTAAAATAAAGCAGCACCAACCACCCAAAGCACTGTTTAAATTACCACTCTTACCAATCACTAATCCTACCATTTGAACTACTTGTGCTAATCAGCTACTGTATTAATAAGCATGAGGAAGAAAAAAACCCCACACTGGCTAATTTCATCCTCAGCATTTAAAAAAGGAATACTGAGTCTGTCAGGTAGTTGCACTGAAAATTTACTTCACCACCTGCTAGCTGAAATATTGCTTTTATGGATTTACATTGTATTAAAAGGTCACTGGCTGTTTAAGTCTTAAACAGTTTTAATCATTCTAAAAGTCTCTTAACAGTAAGAAAAGGAAGCTCAGAACAAACAGCAGCAGGGATTCTAATTAAAAGGGCCAATTCATCTAATTTTATTTGGGGTTAATTATTCAGGATTCACTCTCTGATGTGTAAGGAATAGCAATTAGTAATTTTAGTGATTTGAGGAACACTGGAGGTGTAATCAGTTAAAATGAGTGAGTGTTTACAACACAAGATGTTGAATTAGTTTCTCCCAGCTGGAGAACAGGAACATTAGTCCCCTACAGTTCAGGACTATGCATCGCAGTCCTGCTTAAAATATTCTCTTTAAATTNCAACAAACCCACCACATGCCAACATTCATCTGGTAATTTTGTTTACTACATGGAAAGTCAATAGGAAACGTGTACCATGGCAGCTTACGCATCCTCATCTCCACCTTCACCCTGCCGTTCAACTATTTAAACCCCTGGGATTCACTGGAAACAATTCCCAGCAATTTTCCTATCTGCGCAACTCCACTCAGACTACCACCCTCTTGCCACACTGCCTTTCACCACAACTGCCTGAGATAATGGAAGAAGCAGCCAGTGAAACTTTGAAATGTTAATTAACCTCAGTGGTTAAGTATACAGAGGAAAAATGACCGTGAGATTAACTCACAACCTCTAGGTACAATTCCTCCTGCACATGCAAATCCAAAATAGCTCTGCTGGAATTGCTCTGGACTTACTCCAGTGTTACTAGAGCCAGAATAAGGTACTAAAGCTTTCAGGAGAAGCAGATGAGACTCTGGTGGGGACAGAGGAGCCACGTGGGAGAGTGCCAGTGGGGCGATCCAGCGCTGGCTGCTTTGGCATTCGCGTCTGAGCCGAGGCAGCAGTTCAAAAGCCATTTTTTACTCCCTCTCAAGAGGCAACTGGGTTTTACCACCACTCAAGCATAGCCAGTGGGATTGGAGCTGGACCCCTTGCAACCCCGTGTCCATAAGTTTGTGACTGTTAAAAGGAGCAGCACTGGCACACCGTGTCATGCTCCCTGCAAGTGACGTAGCTTTTAATAAGCAACTCAGTTTAGTACAAACAGATGCTGCCTTTACTGTCCTGCACACAGAGCTTTCACTCCAGCTCTTGTCACCAGTGCAGGAGATCCCCTCCACCCCCTTCACTCACAAGTCGATGACCTCCCTGTCAAAACACCCCAAAGGCAGTAATTAGCACGAGGGTAGGAGATAAGGGTTCAGTTCCCCAAATTATGCAAAATCTTAGCTGCTTCACCACAGTGGATGCCCCTCATTGTGAAAACAATGGGGTTTTTTGATGAGACTGCGTTTCCATTGGGCTGGTGGCTGTAGACACCAAGTGCTATCCTTCCTAGCAAATCCCAGCCAATGCTCCTGCAGCCCTAGGGGTGGCAGGGAGGGGCAGGACAGGTCCAACCCCGGGCTGGATTGTCCTCCCACATGCACATCAGCAGAGCTTCCTACACATCAGGCTTACAACACACAAAGCACAAAGGCACCGACAGAAGGCTGCATTTTGATCTTTAGCTTATTTTTCCATACAACTGTGGGGCAGAGCACTCCATCTAATGCCCCACACCAACCTCTCTGCCATAAACGTGACTCATGGAAAACACAGCAGTCCTTCACTAAAGCTTAGCGAAGGACTAAAGTTGAACTGATGCAAGAAACAGTCCATGGAACTTTAAAACTTCAATAAAAATCTGTGCAAAAATAGAAGGCAGAAGAAGAACCGTAAGATTTAACAAAAAAGCTCTAAGCACTCTTCCCTGTCATAGACTTCTTTTAGGACGCTGAGGATGTCACTTAACCCCACTGCGTCTCTGTCCACCAGCATGAAAAGCTTTCCTTTGCCTTCTCTGCAGTGTTATTTGTATAAGTGAGCATGAAGTTCATCTTACTTGTGCAGCAACTAGTACAATGAGATCTCACTTTCAGCTGCAGCTGCTCAGATCGAATAACAGGGACAAAAGTGGCCCTGAATGATTTTTTCTTTTAAAAATGACAGAAAACAGCCCGCTAAGAGGGAGAGATTTCCACGTAAACAAGTGAAAATCAGGGCATCTAAGTCAGAAGAGAAAACCCTGTCCTGGAGAGGAAATGGGCTGCATTCCCACGTACCATCCTTCTCCTCTGAGAGCGAAGGGTCCATGAAACAACTCAACAGGGAAACACCACCTCACTCAGAACAAACTGGAACAGGTTATCTATTTGTTTATTAGATTATGGTGTTGAACTCATTTGTTCATTGCTAAGAGCTTCTGACAAGAGTTGACATATACATTAATTTATTAAAGAGGGCTGTTGTGAAGGAGTTGAAAAAAATGAGCTACGCCACTGGATTAGAACCTCATTTTCCCAGGTTGCTGTTGCAAAGCACAGTGGAAGTGAGTCTGTTTATTTGGTCAGCCTTCTCCCCTGAGGCAGCAGACAGGGAAGATGGGGACCATGTCCTTAAGACACAACCTACCTTATCTTCAACCAAACCCTCTGTGTCCCCAGTGATGACATACAAAACGCTGCACAGATCACAAAAAAAACATCTCTCAGAGCTCTTCACTGCCAAGGGACTTCCTCAAGTTTTGGAAGCTGCAGCCAACAGTTTTAAGTAATGCTGGATTTATCTTTGCCTATGCCTGTTTTTGTATTGTTTTCCCATTTTGGGGGCGAGTAGCAATCTGAGCAGTCAGAGGAAATCCATGTGCTGCAGCCTTGGCTTGAGCCTCAGAGTCAGCAGTGGCCTGTGCTGCAGAACATCTGGAAGGACTGGATCCATTCTCCTTGCCCAGCATGCAAAGGAGAGGGACAACAAAACCCACTGCCATAAGCAGACCATTCCTGGAGGAGGGGTTCAACCTCCCTTCAAGGTGTTCTCTTCACTTTGTCTTCTGCTCCTGGTTTGAGGGACTGGAGCAAAACCACCAAGCAGGAAAGGCAAGTGCAGTGCTCAGATGAGCTGATCAAACAAATCCCCATGGATGACTAGTTTTCAAACTGGGTCACTCATCCTCTGGGTCCTCCCACCCTCTTTGCCACCCCTCCCTATGTCACACTTACAAACATCCAGACTTGGAAGATGAAAGCAAAATGTGTGTTCATCAAATGTATCTCAGTTCACTGTTTACACCAATACAAACAGCACTGGCTTTCTTCCTTCCACTGCAGTTAGTCAGTGCTACTGGGGAGCAGAAAAGCATCTAGATTTTCTTTCTGCTATAAAATTAATTGTCTTCTAATTCACTGGTGTAACAGTTGAATAGTAAATTACATCCTTAATCCCTGAAGATAATTTAAGATAAAATTAAATGTTAGATACATAGAATTCACCTCTATCATATTATTTTCAAAATAAATAGCAATGCACCATATCCAAATTTTATTGATGGACTTGGCAGTGTTAGGTTAATGGCTGGACTTGATGATCTTGAAGATCTTTTCCAGCCTAAACAATTCTATGATTCTAGCTCCACATATAAATGTATAGAAATATATATATATATATATATATATATATATATANTATATATATATATATATGGAGTGGTGGTGGTTTGGTTGCTTTTGCTGGTACCTACTAGAAATGTCCCATGTAATGGGACTAGAACATGGAACAAAATCGGGATTAAAATCAAAAGAAATAAAAAAGAATGAGGGTTCTATCTTTCCCTGGGTAGGAGGTGCTACCTGGAGGTGCTCTCTATCCATTCTACTGTACTTCTTGATAACAGAGAAAGTAAAGGAGAAAAACAAATTATGCAGACTTTCTCTTCTTTGAGATTAATTGTGCCCTAAAACACTGACTCACAAGCTTTCTGCACCAAAGACCATTTTCCAACACACCAAAGTTACTATACACACTTATACTTGCAGTTATTACCACACTATGAGCAGAAATGCTTTAAAAGTTATACTTTTGCATAATTCAACAAAGTAACTGGTTAGGAAAAAAACATGCTAAACTGACCTTTTAGGCAAGTAACTACATGTATTTTTCCATATTCCACAAAATCTCCTACCAAGAACCACCCTATTCTTCTGCCTAGTCAGAGCCCAGAGCACCCTGGTAGGGAAAACAATAGGAGAGAGAGCATTTCCCACCAGGAGCACTTTAAAATGGACAAGGAAGAGGTGAATAACAGAGGTACAAAGAGGACTTCCCAAGGATGACAATCATATTCCCATGCAGGACACTGATGATAACAGAATTCACTCCCTAGAGTGACCCAGGCAGACTGCCTATCCTAATATAAGCAGGGAAAAACAGTGGCAGCATGGAACTTGTGCTGGTTGTCGGGGGAATGTGGCTCCCATCTTGCATTCCCAACAGGAATGGCCACGACACTGTAGTTACCCAAGCACACATTTTAACCTTCTGGCCATTCTGAGAGAGCAGTCAATCAAACGAGCAGTTTTACTGTAACTCTGCTCAGCGTAAGGTGCCGCCCTTCCAGAGAAAAAGTTTTAGGGTCTGGCATCAGCCCAGAGCAACTGAGAGGGTGCCCTTGCCATGAAACACACCACACCAAAAGCAGGGTCACCTATTTGGTGTAGAGAAACCTGGGGGAGACTGCTTCCAGACTGAATTAAAACTTTTCTATTTAACCGACAGAAAACAAATTACTGAAATATTTGTGGATATTGTTAAAAGGAATAATGCGGAAGAAAATTAAAATCCTCTGCTAGGATTGTGGTTTTGTTTGAAAAGCCAGAGATTTTATGCTTAAAATAAAATGTTGTGGAAAAAAACTGTAACAAATTGTAGTAACATATTGCTAGAGTTTCTAGGCTGGTCTTTGGAAATCTTCAGTCTGAGGTTTGGTTTTCCCTCAGAACTGCTACTTGGACAATTTTAGTTAAACAAAAAATTAAATTAGGCTAGGTGGGGAACCTCTCTTGATTTTCCTTTTTCTAATTTCTTTTCCAGCTTTGCTACAGGAGAGTGCAGATGTGTCCTTTTCAGAATAATGATTGATCTTCATTCTAAATCCCCACTCCAATATTAATAACCTCTCAGAAAACAATTAAAATGGATATATTGTTTGAGTGTGTGCTCAGGGAGGACGAGAAGAAGATAAATCTTCTCTGATGACAAAAGCCTCTGTCACACTTGGAGGGCTGCTGATGCCAGTGGTGATGGACAGTGGTTATCCACTATTACACACACATCTCCTTGTGCTTCCACAAGCACGTGCCTGGAGCAGTGAAGGGCAAGGAGAGAGTGCTTAGCAGCACAGGAGAAGAGGTGATGGTCCATCTCACCACCTAACAAGAACTCCTTTATCAGTGAGCTGGAAAAAGGAGGCCTTTTCCTCCAGCAGACAGAAGATGATGCAGGAAGAATGACTTCCAAGTTGACATTATCAGTAAGTGCAAACAGCCAGAGAGACACCAGGCAGGTTCATTGCATGGCAATTATTTTAATGCACAGAAATGCCTGGTGTGCTGAGGCTTTATGATGAATCATGAAGCCTACGTCATTCAGAGTTGCTTATCAGCTCTGAGAATTTTCTAGCCAACGTCTCTATCTTCTCCATGAATCACTGCAAAGACAGAAGCGTCTCCCCCACGACCTAAGCAGTGCCCTGGCACTGTGGACTACAATTACTCTTTTGCCTTTTTCCAGTCCCAAGTGAAGCAAGGGGAAGGTCCTGGTGCTGCTTGCCAGTGTGGTGTTTTTACCATGAAACAAGGGGGAAGCACATTCTCTGCCCTGGCACGGCTGCACACGGAGATATTTAAGGGTGCAGAGTTTTCTTAGAGGATGGTCAGAGGGCTGGCATATCTTCCTATGGAGACAGGCCTAGCTGTTCAGCCTGGAAAAGAGAAGGCTCCAGGGAGAGCTAAGAACACCTCACAGTCCCTAAAGGGGGCCTACAGGAAGGCTGGGGAGGGACTTTTCACAAGGGCATGTAGTGGTAGTACAAGGGGGAATGGCTTCAAACTGGAAGAGAGTATGTTTACATTCACTATATGGAAGAAATTATTTACTGTGAGGGTGGTGAGGCACTGGCACAACTTGCCCAGAGAGGTTATAGACTCCTCAACCCTGGAAGTGTTCATGGCCAGGTTGGATGGGGCTTTGAGCAACCTGGGATAGTGGAAGGTGTCCCTGCCTATGGCAGAGGAGGTGGAATGAGATGATCTTTAAGGTCCCTTCCAACCCAAACCATTTGATGATTCTGTGACATGATTCTGACCATCTTTGGCATAGTGAGACAAACCTGAGTCATGGCCTGAGTGTTCTCCTACAGAAGAGCAGAAACACACTCCTTTGGTGTTTACATGAAACCCCAGAGAAGCAGGTTTTGAAAACTCACACTGCAATTTTGTAATGCATGACTTGCTGCACGCAGTCATCCAAGGTGACTGCTTTATGCAAAAGCAAAGCTCATTCCTAGAGGATTTTAACAATGACAGTCAGATTTCCCTGATGAAAGACACTCAAGTGAGTAACAATTTCATTTAAAGAGAAAACATGGTATTTTCAGGCACCTGGGCTGTCAAGAAAACAAAAAGCAATTGAGAATGCATTTGAGAATGTTCTGAAATTGGCCACTATTTATATTTCTATACAAAGGACAAATTTTAGATTCAAAAATACAGGCATGACCTACCTTTAAAATCCAGTAACATGTCTGGGTAAAATCTAAATGTGGATGTTGATGATCTTTTAAAGAATAAGACTCTCTGCTTTCACAAGACTATGAGATTTACTCCATATCCTTATCAGGTGATACATATCACATCATGTCATGGTGATTAGCATCTTGATTGGTTAAAATCTTTCATTCCATTGGATTTAAAAGGCTAGTTTGAGACACACTCATACAAGAGACCAAGGCTGGAGCGGATCACAGGGACACTGTGACTGCAGCATTGATATCTGCTCCACTCATTCTTCAAAATGCTGCAGCTAAAATCATCTAGCCAAGAGAGGTAAACAAAGGTGTGTGTCAGGTCAGCCAGCAAAACCTTTCAAGGCTCCACAGTCATCATGAGAAAGCAAATAAAACCTACTTTGGCTCTCGTTTAGTATACATTTAACATTTGCAAGAGAAAAATCAGATGACTGCTTAAAGCTTGGGACGATGCACGCCATATTCAAGCTACTCTTGAGCTGAAATGTTTAATGTTTTATGTGGTTTGGAAATGGTTTAAATTCCCTGATGAATTTTTCATGCCCATACACTATTTAGCCTTTATCAAAAAAATCCCCTTCAATTATGTACTCTGCAGAAATTCTTTGGAAGGATTCTAGACACTTTTTTCCCTTTTTTTTTTGTTCACTGTTTTCGGTTTGCTAAGGTCTGAGGGTCTAATACCCTCACTTGGCTATGCCTACTGAAGTTATCTGCGCTTCACCTTTTGTGCTACCCCCAGAAAATCAACTCTGCTTTCTTCCCCCCTCTCTCTCTCTCCATGACTTCATCTTAACTGTGGAGAATGGGAAGACAGAAGAGCACTGGGGTGAGGCCAAAAAGTTGCAAACCTTTGCATGGACCCAGCTCTTTGCCGTGCTGCACCTCGGGGAGCTGTAACTCGGCAGCAGCCGTGGAGCAAAGCCGGGAGAGGGGCATCCTCTGGGCAGCAGAGCTGGCAGCAGGCACGTCATTCCCAGTGCAGGAGACGTGGCAGGGAAACAAGCCTAATTAGAGCACTGCCGTGTGCCAGCTATTCTTGGAGGCAGAACAGCCCCTCAGGAGCTGCTGCAGGAGAGCGAAGCGAGGACAGCCCTCGGACCACTCCAGCCCACGTCAGAGGCATCCCCAGGAACACAAAGCCATCCTCCCCTGCCCTGTCCTGCAGCCCAGGCTAAAGACACCGAACTGCTGCTGCTTTTGCTCTCTGAACACCGTTGTTATGCTGAGCACACATCCCCTAAGGATCTGGGAATATTAACATAAGCCACCCACAAATATTATTTTAAAGATGTGATTCCCAGAGTCCTCCTATTTTTGGAGAAGCATCTTAAAAAAGCTTCCCTAATATACTGGAACAGGCCCCATATTATCTCTTCATGAAAGGAATCCAACTGCTACGCTTCTAAATTCACTGGTAAGCAGTTCAGACTTCCTTTTATATTGTAAGATTTCCTTCCCATAAGACGCAAGATATATTGCCTCAAGGGAAAAACAGCTTTATGAAGAGGAAGCTACGTGTGCCAGAATTGTTGTCTTCCATTATCTGTAACATCCTTTCTCCCTCCCATTGTTTTAATAAAGTTGGTCACCAGAAGAACTTGCAGCAAAATCACCAACACCCTCAGCAGAGTATCTACCTGCAAAAACCCCCAAAGCACATCTGCTGTTCTGCAGCCTTCTTGATGCTCAGAAAACCTGTTTTCTATGCACGCCACATATGCAGTGCTGATAGAAATGTGGCTTTGCTAACAGACTTACTTTTGGCTGTTCCCACCAGAAAAATGTTTGAGGAATGGATGGCTCACCAGTAATCTCCCACCTACATGTATTTTTGTAGCATTTCATTGAATAGAAGGATGAAAAGGAAAAAAACCCCATCCAACCAACCAACAACAACAACAAAAAAAAATAACAACAGAGAGAGGAAACACATTCAGTGGCAATCAGCATTACAGGGAAGAAAAAAAAATTAAAAATCTGCTGTCTGATGTTCCTTCATGTGATCCAGAGAAACATTCCCCTCCTGCATGCACGTGCTTGCATGCAGCAGGGGCTCAGTTACACTCTTAAGTTCAAGTGCATTCTTAAATGTTATGTCCCACGGGCATGTATCAAATTAGGCATTTGCAGGAATGCTTTGCTAAGCAAAGGATTGGTTTAGGAACTTTCCCCAAAGATTCTGCTGAAATGAGGCTAAATGGTTGCAGTGGTAGCTCTCAGGAGATCCCAAATTCTTCCCTGAAGCATTCATTTTGCTAGGATTTCCCTCTTGTACATTCAGCTTTGGGGATCACTATGGGAAACTGGGAGCAGGGAATTCTCAGCGTTAGAAATTACTGTATCACCCAGGGTACCTAAAGTAACCGCAAATCCCTCCCTACTGATTCAGATCCCACCAGAGCCACTGACATCTCTTCAGTTTCCACTAAAAATCTCCTCTAGAGGGTATAATCTCCCCAAATTTAAGCAGAGGGAAATACAGGGTTCCCTCAAATCAGAATCCACCTTATTTGGGACAAAAGGAATCTGCTCTCAGGAAGACTGGAGTTGCTAAAAATAAGCAAACATTCCCAGTGTTTCTGCACTCCTCTCCCTGAAGTGAAATGATCAAGAGGATTAATTTTAGAGTACGTACAGTTTTTATGTGAAAAACCAAGCTGCATCTTAGCTTTTAAGCAAAGACCAGATGGAAAGTCTATCATTAGAAATGCCAAAGGGAGAATACGCTCAAAGTTCGCTTCAGGATGGAAAGGTCATTTCTAGTCATCCTTGTTTTAAATGTTCTCAGAAGCACTCAAGCTTTTTGTAATAAGATGGCTTTCTTTTAGCTTATCAACTTGATTTCCTTCAAAATAAAATACAAAAAGATCTCCAAAGTAAAATAAAAATCACCAAACAAGACAGAAACTTGAAAGGCAGGCGCCAGCTCTCTTTTTTTCCTCTCCAGAGCAAGAGAGTCATTAAATTTTTAATGAATTATTGTTTAGTTGACAAGAAATGCCACAAAAATGACCTGCTGATTCCACCCCGGGGTGTCTACTTAGAGCTTCACATGGAGATTTATGAGATGACAGGCAACAGACGATGTGTCAATGGAGTCTGAGAGGCAATGCTTCCTTCATCAGGTACCAATGTCGATGAAGAACACGTCAAGATGATGAGAAATGGATCAGGTTTCTCCACTGTGTTCAAAGCAACATCCCAAGCCCCCAGAGAGGGCTTTGTGCAGCTGCCCCATACAAATCCACCAGCCCACCTGCACTGAAAGCACCATGCCCCTGATCCTAAGATCTGAGCAGTTCAGTAGGAAGCCCCTTTGGGCTTAAGATGCCTTCTTAACATTACTAGCACACACAGGGTGACTAGGAAGTGACAAAATTGTGATCAGTGATATTCACTGGAGTCAATAGGGTGACCTGAAGATAATGCAGTGCTTCCAGCTTCACTCCACTTGCTAACTCATATGAGAGGTACAAACACACAGCTCCCACTGAGACTCCAGCAGTCCCTGACCTCCACATGCCAGCCAACCGTGAAACAAACCCTGTGCCCATGAAGACCAGCCCACAGCTGAAGTACAGCATGTGAATAAGCCCCCTGGGACACAGCTTCCAAACTTTAACAGGAAAATATTTAATCAAAGACAGAAAACTCCATTCTCCTGTTTTCCAACAAATATTTAAAAAGTACATCGATTTGGTGATATAAAACTGACATTTTCACAGTAAACACATTTGTGTCCTGGTGCAGATTGTTCCCAATAAAAACTGGAGCTACTGGCTAAAGCTGAAAGTGTTTTATTTCTTTGCAGGCTGTGCCTTTTCTCAGCTCTAGTGGGCCACCCCTGACAAGAAGTATCTGGCTTCAGGTCTTCCTCTATACAAATCCTCTCAGAGGAGCCATCACTGACCTAACCAAGCAGCAACTGGGCTGTGCAAGTGTCAGAGGGAAATGTGCCCTGCAGAACCACTGAATGAGGGACAGCCAGACAAAACCACAATTCCATTCCCAAACAGCATGCTAAAGCATTGGGAGCAGCAAACAAATGCTTTGTTGTTTCTTGGCCACTTGCAAATGGTGATTATTCCATACAAAATAATTAACAAACAGGACAGAATCCTCCAAGTCCTCTTTAGAAATCTTCTTTTCAAAACACACCCTCAATTTAATCATTTACCATTTGCAATAGAGAAGGAAAACAAGGAGGTAAGAAATCTGACAAGATCAAACCTTCCCTAGTTCCCACAAATAGACATTCGCTGCCTTCCAAAAGCCTTGACTAATCATTTTAATAAGTAGTGAAAAGATTTCGAAATTAAGTGCTTAGAGAAATAAGATGCATCTTCCTGCTCCTTCTCATGTCTCATGAGTTTTCCACCTCCTCTCATAAAGAGCTTTCATTACTCTGGGCATGATGGAGCCAGGACTGCTATAAGAAAAAGCTCTGATTTCAGTTTCATCTCAGTCACTGTCCAAATACCCAGAAACTTCTTCACAGGTCTTGGACCACAGGGGAAAAAAAAGGCAAAAAAAAGGGGAGTTTCAGTCCTAAGATCAAAACCACATTTTCTACACAGGCTTTTCAGAACAAAACCCCTCCGGACTTAGTGCAAACTAAGCATATTTGGCCAAGTAGCAGTAGATCAAATAGACGGGGAGCCTCATGAGGCCCTTCCTGCAGCCCCACATTTGTGGTGACAACTGCACTTTGCTCTGATAAAAAGTGACCTTTAGGCCCTGACATTTAGGTCCAGATTCTCCTACTTGTGTCACCTCCGCCTCCAGTTTCACAGGTCGAATTCACAGCACTTCAAATAGTTGGCAACATTCATCAAACATGAGCCCATGTCTTGCCCAACAGAGTCTTAAAATGGAATATTCCCGCTCCACAGTCCCATGCCATGCGGGATAGTCAACTTACACGAGGTACTGGATGTGCCATATCTCTTTGGAAAATCAACATACCAAGCGAAAGCTCATCTCCCAAAATAGTCACCCTGCTACTTTATTTCTCTTTTATTTGTTTCCCTACTGCAGTTACAAAACACATTCTCACTGAGGCAAAAGGGATCATTAGCCAGAGCACTTTTGGATGCAAAGAGGCAGTGCTAAATGGGCACCAGAAACAGGAAAATTATAATGGTCTTCCCACATGAGAATGCATAAAGAGGCAAATCGACCCTCCATTAACTTGTCTCCATGATATCTCAGGAAAACACCATATACTCAGAATGGAATCATGGCAATTGGGAGACTTCTTGTTAAAAAAGTCCAACTCTGTTTGCAGGAAATATCTCAGCTGCGGTCACGCATCACATCCCTTGTGTTGGATCAGCTGCTAAATTTAAAGTATTTTCTGTCTATCCAATAAGTATGATTTACTGGCATGGAGAAACGTTTTAATTATCATAAGTTTTCAGGTTCAGCCAAACCAATCGTTCCTGCAGCTAAGTCTGAAAGTCCCTAATAAGGGATGTAAACAATTGAACAAAACCTAGAGATCTGGCAGCCAGAGATCCACCAGCCCAAACCCCTCCTGCTGCCACAAGGTCATCTCTCCCTCTTGAGGGCCTGTGTCCCATTTTTACACACACACAGGCTGAGTGCCTGGTGCACCAAGAGAAGTCGGTCAAGGATTCTCCTGTTACAAACCCAACTGATTTTTTGGCTGTAGAAAAGGGTTACAGTGTCAGACTCTGCAGGATCACTGTGGGCAGGGATGGGTTAACAAGAAGAGATCAGTTGGCATTTAATTCAAATCTAAGGCATTGAATGGACTAAGCAGAAGATGAGGAAGATACTGCAATGCTTCATGCATTATCTGGTATGACTGCATGGTATCCTATCCATGCTGATACCAAAGGAGATGCAGACCAGCTGTGATTTTACCCAACTCACACTTGCCTCATGCATTGCCTCTTGTCTTTATAAATTGATTTTTACATAAGACAGCTGTGTCAGACCTGAGCTCCCAGTGTAATTTTCCCCCTATGCCTGTAGAATTAATTCAGTAAGCCAGGTTCTATTTCTCCTTGGGCACCACACAAAGAATTACAAATGGCTCTATTTGTGCCCAGCTGGTACAAAAGCGATGTCAAAAGTGTAACAGGAAGGAAGAAAAGACCCAATTACAAAAGCAAGGTCTGTGAGATGATCTTGGTCCCAGGACAGTGAGATATGGCAATTAGGAGCATTTCATCTATCTGTCAGTTGGGGTTATTCGATGAGCTTGTTATCCAGAGGAAAGGCGGCACCTCAAAATACCAATTACAACTTTCCAGACTCAAACTGTGCTTCAGCCTCTTCTGCCCCCTGTGCCATCATCTCTAACATGACAGAAAGGTCAGAATAAGCAACAGGAATTCAGTTTTCAAGAAGAAGCCCACTTGTACTGCGGATTAACAACCAATTAGCAGTTTTGCAGAAGTTGTGTGCTCTGGCTTGGGGGCTGCCAGGCTGTGCTGAGGAAGTGCATGGTGTTGACTTCCCAAACTGAGTCACTTCTGTAAGCCCTGGGGTGTTATTTATAGAGTTGGGGGAAAATTTCCAGGAAACATCACTTACTGGTACTGACAAAAATAGCAAGGAAAGTCTTCAATTACTAAACTTTTAAGGAAAGAAGTCTTTCTTCTTTATGACAAGACAGCAAAGCAGCAGTCTCTATGATTTTCTTGGAAGAAGTCACAATTAATAGTGTTCCTTATCTCACTTTTCTTTGACAATAGTAGATGTTGCTCCTAAGATATTCTGTACAGCTGCAAGGTTGGGGTTTTTCTCCTCTCTTATACAGATTATTTCCAGGATAAGACATTGAAGTCAGCCTTGTCTCCAAAAACTCTAGCAAGACTTGAATGAACTCAGGTACCAACAACAACTCAACCGCAGCAGTCCAGATGAGCATGAACCTTTTACCCAGCTGTCCAGGATCCTGATTTGGGGCAATGGCTGTTCCCTTCAGTAAATCACATGAATCTGCAAGTAGATCTGTTACTGATAGTCAAACTATCACCTGCAGAAGTGAGCTGGTCCCCCTGCACAAACTAGATGTGCCCTGGTATCACAGAGCACAGAAAAGCAGAGGAAGGGCACAGACTAGTAGCTGGATCAGTGCCTGCTCCCATCCACACATGCAACAGTGCCCTTACATCTCCTCAAAGCCAGGGACTAAGCCAAGCTTTCAGAAAGATTTTGTCCCTGCAATAGTTTTAAGGATGCAACCACAAATCTGGGCACTCACAACCATTTTTAGAGTATTTCCCTTTCTTTCCATTAAGCACACACAGATTTATGCTCTTGCTTAGCAAGGGTGGGCAGACCATGCCAGGCTTGGTCCCCTTCCCTAAGCAGCCAGTATACCCCATCAGGGAGGATGCAGACTAGCTGACCACAGAAGTACAACTTTTGGAATTAAAAATAATTTTTTTTTAAGTATAAGATACAAGCACACATACTTGTCCCCATCCCACACACACACTGCAAGTGTTTCAATTTATTACTGACTTCCAGACTGCTCCTACCACTGCCCTCTCTCTGAGACCTGGGGCCAGCATTGGCCAAATGGTCTTTGAGAAGGCCTCAGAGATGTTTCCCTACATGTCTTACACAAACCAGTAGCTTAGATGAGGACAAAAAACCAGGATAATGAGAAAAAGGCTGCTGGCAGGAACTCAAGCAGTACCTGCTCGGCCTGGCCTCTCAGCCAGGCTCTCCCGGCACGGCCACTGGGAGGGCAGGTCGGGTCCATCTCTCTGCCAAGCTGTCAGTCATCACAGCTCACAGTCTGTGACACTCATGAGACATGACACCCTGTGCAATGCAATGGAGACCCAACAAGTTTGTTTTGCACATGCCACTGCAGCGTTGGCAGATACAGCAACATGCTTTGGCTCGCACTGACATGGGAAGCATTCAAAGCACTCACACAGAGATAAGAGGCTCCCCTCGCCTCCTGAGACATACTGACCTCCCCTCCCTCCCTTCTCCCTGGCATTGTCAAAAATACAAAAATCTGTCCCTTATGTTTTCAAAATGTGTCTGTTTCATGGGGTTCCCCCCCTTTTTTTTTTCTGAGGCCAATTAAAAATAAAAGTTTACCAGAAAGACAACAAGAAAAAAAAACACGTCTGATACCATTGGATCCAGCCTGTACAGATCTCACACATAAAAGAATTATGTCCCTGAGCACTTTCCAACAGATTTTCAGAAAATTTCATCTTTCTACTTCCCTGGCTGGATAGTCTGTTTGAGTAATTTTCTCTTTCTCCTGGGGCTGGTTGCTAAGAGACACGCTATTACTTCTCCCTCTCTTATGACCCGATTACTGTGATCAGCAAAGACAGCGTGCAGACAACAGCCTGACATGGCTCATACAAGAACATCGGGCTCGTTACAAAATGATGGACTGTATTAACACTCCGCAGCCCCTTCGCTCGCCATGGCCTTTGGAGAGTCTCCAGGCACAACTGGGGGCTTTTACTTCCCCAGCTTCTGAAGTGCACGTTCAAACATTTTAAATCACAGGACTGGGAAGGGAGAAGAATGGACTTTTACCTCCTGTGCTTCACTGTCTGACAGCCAGAACGGTGTTACTGAATCTTCACTGAGCTACCTTCCTTTCCTTACACTTCCCAAGAAATGGCCTAGGAACAATGATTACTCCTTTTCACCTTCTTGAAAAATAAACTTTGCAAATACACAGCGCAGTTTGGGTCAGAACATTCCCTTGAAGGGTCTGACGGCACGTTGTAAAGCTGAACGTGACACTTGAGGGGCTAAGAGGTGAGCTGGTCCTGCAAAGAGCTGAGATGGATTGCTCTGGATAAGGAAAGCAGCTGGAAATAGATTCAGCTGTAGATGTCCAGCAGTCCCAAGGAAGCTACTGGGATGCCCAAGAGGCTCCCAGCTCATACAGAAGCAGCCACAGCCTGGCACTGTATCCTCTGCAAAAAAGAACAGGGGATGGAGGCAGTGGAGGAGATAGGAAATTTGGAGCACAAATTGGGAGCTTGTACTGAGGGGTACATGGGGCAAAAAGTTGAGGAAAGTTGATTTTGTTGAGAACCAAAGAATTGGTTTTCTAAGAATGGGGCCACCAACCTCAGAGACTATTAGTCTCCACTTAATATGAATTCAACCCTCATTACATTCACTTTTTATAACATAAATTTCAAACTTCTATACTTTCTTCTATTAAACCTACTTTTGAAAGATTGTGTTTACCCACACTATTTTGGTACCATTTCCATGCTCTTGAGGGCTTCCTCTCCTCCCACCAGCCCACTCAGGACAACTCCTTTGGCAGGACCCCTGGGCAGACCGTCACACCACAGGCAGTGTGGAATATTCAGAAACACCAGTTGATAAAACTTCTCAAGTGGGCCTTGTAACAGAGATGACCCAGAGCACAAGTTCCTTCCTCATCTCCATGTCATCTCCCATAAATTCAATGCTTGGCACAACAAATGTCAGCTGTCATGACAGTGCAATTTCTACCCACCAGCCCTTAACACCAGGCTTGGCTTTATGATTTGGGTCATGTCTAGACGAAACCAAAACCTTTCCTTAGTCATTGTCATCACAGGAATTAAGAATCAGAAGAGACATGTGAGTCTTTTGCACTTCAGCTCCTCAAATAGTTTGTGTAAATCCCCAGTTGAGTTCCTGGAGCACGCCTGCACTTTCTTCCATGGCTGTGACTTTGCAGTGTGCGTGCTGGTTAAAGAAGAAGACAGAAGGGGAATTATCAGATAGTGGGGAACTAACTCACTGCTTGTGAGGAACTAGAGCAGATCCCTGCTCACCTCCTGCAAAACTGCCCTCCCCGGGCCAAGCAGAGCCACAGGATTTTCAGTCCTGCCCACGGACCCTCAATTCCTGTGCCAAGTCCATCTAAGCATGCTTTGCTTAGCAACAAACATTTCAGGCCTTGTATATTTAGTCCAAATTGTAATTGTGTAGGACTCACTGCTAGAAATGCCTGCTCTTTGGCCACAAGTACATCTTCTGTGACTTCAAGAGTTGCTCATTCATTCTTCCAACCTTTTATTATACCAACCTGTAATATAATCCAACAGCCATTTACTGGTTGCTCTGATTTAGCAGGGCTCAGTCTGGCAAAATAAAAAAGCTTTAGGCAGAGAAAAGGAAAAGCATACATATAATCCTTTACTATAATAGTTAGTTTTCAGTGAATAGAAGAGCAGCATTGTGTGAAGAAGGGCAAAAAAATAAAAAAAAATATTACTCAACTGTTAACTGTCGTATAACAATTGTTATTATTTAACAGACTAGCATCTGGAGGATGTTAACATTTCAGATTAAAATAAAAGGGACAAGTGCTGCCTGCTTGAATTCAAGCTATTTCTGCATTAGCATTGCTCTCTTGCTTTGACTGGGCACCACAGCCCTGTAAAACTACATACAGGGCAAACATTATCTTTCCAACAGAAGGTTTGATATGGTCGATGACAGATGTTTGCAATTCAAGTTATTAAATGATGATTCCCTTCCATTTCAGTGTGTCAGAAATGTCTTCTCTTTCTCTTTTTCCCTTCCCTTTTTTGCCCTTTTTCTTTATTCTACCCAAACTATTGTGGTTCACAGAACAGGCCACTGCTAAGATGAATCACTATTTGATGTCTGAAATAATGAAGTGGAAAAATTAAATATAGTACCTTGGAAGAACAGACAGACAGGAGAAAAGAAAATGAGAAAAAATAGTCAGGGCAGAAAAAAATTAAGAATCTACCTGCTGAGAAGTGCAATGTTTGCTTTATGATACCAAATAACTGAGAAAATACAAGCTCACTCACCAGAATGAAACCTAAGCCTAGGCACTACTTCAAGTAGTTCCCAAATAAGAGGCAATGTGTTCCAGAGCCTGTGAAAATTTAATATTTGTAATTCTAACAAAACAGAGTCAGAATACTTAATAAAACCTGGTGGCTTGACTTGACATTTTGTGAACTACAGATAAGTATACTGGTTCAATAACAGTTTTTATGCACTTGTTTTATGCTGCATTTTTCTGAGGGCCTTTCCCTGAGGTGGTATTTCAAAAAAGAAAATGCTTATCCTGAGAGCAAAGCCAAGACACAGTTCTATGGATTTGTCTCTGGCAAAAAAAAAAAAAAAAAGGAAGCAGATGCAGACACTGTTATCCAACAAAGCAACTTTTGGCATGACTGCTAACAAGACTGAAGGCCCCACACAGAGCCAGTTTATTCACACTGGTGAGAATCACAGGTCCTGACACTGGTCACTGTGCTGGAGACAACTGGGCAGAAATCCCTTTCCCGGTAACTCAGAAGTTATTGAGCAGAGCGACGCTGCCCACGCACAAAGACACCAGCTTGGTCTCATGCCTCTTCAACATGGCCCAGCTAGCTTGGGGCAGTTTAAATCCAGTTTTGTACAAATGAGAACCACCACTCATTTCCAACTGGTTTCACTTGGTTCTTAACCAAGAGGAGAGAGAATGTCCTTCGAGAGAAATCAATGGACACTTCCAAAAGGGTGCCCCAAACTGGTTCACAGCTACTCCTTAACAAGTGACCCCGCTCTCCCACTCATTCTGCAATGTTCAGGGGTTTTGTTTGTGCTCTAAATGCTCTTACGTGAAGGTAGTAAGCCCACCACAAAGAGGCCTGGAGCTTCAAGATCATTTTCACCAGCTGCATTTTGTAAGAGCCTGTGGATGATGCAGTTCTGACACTAATGAATAAAGTATTGCTTCATTTGCTGCATCTCATTCAGCACAAGAAACACACAGAAAAACGAGGGAAGGATTAAGAAAGACTTTAAAAGTTTGTAATATGCACTTTCAAAAAGCTTTTTCTAAGAAACAAGCACTAACATGGGGGCTGTGGTCAGGCCCAGTCAGGACAATTTGCAACAGTAAGGTCACCTCTTTATTGACACCACATTTTTCAACACCATGAGCTCAGTCCTATGAGGGATGGGACCACAGCATCCATTGCAATTGATGGGACCAGAAAAGTGTTCGAGCACTTCTCAGCCTATCTTTTTGTCCCACCACTGAGACACTGCCTCCCCCATGAAGCATCAATGATCTTTTTTCAGCTAGTGGCAGAGATGAGGAGCAAGAGAGGAACCAGCAGATCCCACTGGAAATACTCTGGTACTCCCAGGACTCAGTTCAGAGTAACAACATATTCCCATGCCTCATCTGGGCAGCAGTGATGATCCACAGGTATAGCTCCTAATGTGTGCAAGACAATTCTGGATAATTGCATTATCTCGTGTTAGTGTTGAACAATGCCCACACAAAACCACCACAGGAGCTGGATGAGACAGCTCACTGTGCCTGCACCCGAGCCTTCCTCCAACAACCAGCACAGCACTGCAGAAGCTCCTGAGATACTCCAAGGAGCAAGTACAACACCCTCTGCCTCCCAGCCAACACAGCCCTTCCATTAGTGAGAATTCCTCCTGCTATGGAACAGAACCAACACAGACAACCAGGGGAAAAAAAAAAAACACAGAATCTTTCAGGTCAGCCTGAATTTATTCTTTTAGGGCTCTCAATACAAACACAGAACAGACTCTGGACCTTGTTGGCTTCTATGAACTGTAAAAGACTGCAGAGCAGGGAACAGCACAGCTATAACACAGGGTGTCTAGTCCAATAAATCCATACTCAAGCTTCAAAAATTAAGACAGAGCTACTGATAGCAGCTGCTGTAAACAAAACCCACTAGGTATATCTGCCTGGAAAAAGAAACAAAAACCACAACAGCAAAACAACAAACAGCCTGATAGTTCATGCTCCCAGTCCCCTACAGACATAGCAGAACATAACTCGCCAGTGCTCAAAAGCCTCCACACCCATGAAGAAGAGGAGGGCACAGGGAGTCAAGCCCTGGGAAACGTGGATCAGCTGGGTTCAAGAACACACACTGGTGTCCACAGCACAGCCTTGCCCTGGAGCTGGTCCTGCTGATTGGCCTTGTCTCATGAGTCACTTGCCCACTCCTCCAACCAAGGTAAATGGAAGGAGATGTTTTTTTAAAAAAGTAATTAAAACCTCAAAAGCCTTCACATGAGACCTGTTGTTAACCATATCTGAAAGGTGCCCAAGGAAAGGAAGGAGAAAGGAGGAGATTGCTTTGAGTGTCATCCCTTCATTTAGTTTCCATTATTAAATCCATATTAAGTATTTCTGCAGATACTATATTCACCAAGGATGGCAATTACAAGGAAAGACATCAGCACTAATAAATACTGAATTTAGAAGTACCCAACAGCATAAACTAAAGTGGCTAATTTTGTAAAGCATGTCCTGATAGCCCCAGAGTGTGACAGAGAAGCACCTCCAAGCACTGGGCAGCCCCACAAACAAGAGTGACTGCCCTGTGAGGGATGTTGCTGCACATCCCTTTCTGACCAGGGCACTGCAGTATCTCAGTCTGCCTCAGGCAGCTTGGGAAAAGCACATGGTCCTGTTCATATGAACAACAAACATTGCAAAAAAAGGACAGATTTGTTTTTTAGGGAGTGGAAAGAATCATCTTTGCAGGAGCAGGAGACCTGCTAGGAGCCATTCAGGGATCTGGCACTTCCTGGTAGGCAAGGATGGACTCATTTCCTTTCCTACCACCATGAAATCATCCTTCAAGTGACTGCACACGGTGACAGAGGAGGTGCATTCAATCCCCAGGGAGCTGCACTAGTGCTGGACACAAATGCTGGACTGGAAAGCCCAGCCCTGCAACCCAGCTGAGCCTCCCCAGCTCACCACTGTGCTCCACCTGTTTCAGCACAGTCTTGTTTCTGCTGGACTTGCAGAGCTTTATTTGGAGGCAAGGGAGGAAAGAACTTTTGTGGTTACCAAAACAAGATTCAAACCAAAAGGATCCAAACCAAAAGGCAACTCAAACTGCGAGGTTTGTCACTTAATGCTCCCAGCCATCCAGTGGCCCTGACTCAGGCTCTTCTGAGCACCTCTGACTGACAACAGATTTTTACGCATTTCTGAAGCCCCCAATTCTGGCCTTGCAACCCCCAATGCCACCCCAGCAGCACCAGCACCACAGCAGCAGGCACTAAGCCAGCAGATCAGCTATCACCAACCTCACCCCACACCAGATGCCTCCTCAGTCTGCCCAGCAGGGTGAGGCCCCATTTTCTGGAACTAAGGCAAAGATGGAATTTACTTCATCTGCAAGCTATAAATCCTTTCTATCTTCCTGAGCCCAGCATAGATGGGAACAGCTGTGTGGCAGTGTTTCCCTAAGGCTCCAGCTCTGTTGAAGATGCTGAAATACCAATTTAAATCTAAAAGCTGAAGAACAAGAGAGAAGTAAGTGGCAGGGAAAGGAGGAAGGGCAACCACAGAAAGTTTTGGATCGGAAAGACCTTGAAAAATAATATAGTCCAAAGCCCCTGGCATCAGCTGGGATATCTTTCACTAAATTAGGTTGCTCAAAGCCCTGTCCAATCTGACCCTGAGCACTTTAAATGATGGGGCATCCAGTGCTTTAAAATGAAACAAAATTAATACCAACTCCTCAGAAAAAAGATCTTAGTTTCTTTAAGAGATTTTTCACGTAGGACAAAACCCATTATGCACACTGCTGGACAGGGTCTGCTGAGGAAAAGAGGGAGGGGGCAGGCAACACCAAACACATGAGCATGGAGAAAGAAGCCAAATGTATAAGAAGCAGACTGTCAGGACCTGATGAGGCTGGTTGATGCCTCATCCATCTCAGGACTCATCTTCTCCCAGCATGAAGAGAAGATGCTCTCAAACTTGAAAAACATCTATCTCCATCCAAGGACCACCCCTGACCCCAGTTAAACTCTTAGAGCTACTGCTCAGATGTCTGGACATCTAATTTTGATTTTCAGCCTAATTCCTCAGCAGCTACACTTCCTGCCAATGCACAATTGTTCATCTTGTAGATAAACATCTTGAACGGCTTGAACGGCTCTCCTCTCTCTCTGTGGGGTAAATACAGAGTTCTGTAAGATGATGAGCACCAGCACTTCCCAGGAACTGTGGTGCTCACACCTTCCAGGACCAGGCAAGGTTAATCCTCTGCAAAGCATCATAGTGGGGAGTGGCAGCACTAAATCCTCCAGAAACACAGGCCAGACCACAGCAGGGGTTTGTAGGACCCATAGGAACAGGCTGTGCCTGCCTCTTGGGCTGCCTGCCTGGCAGAGACCTGTGCAGAATGCTAAGCAGGGCTCGGGTCTCGCTGATGATGATTGTGATTATGATCATTACTTCTACCACCACTGCAGTCATACCCACGGGCCCCCAAGCAGATCCCTGCCAGAGCAAGACACGGTCTCTGCTTTGATGAGTGGATAAATCTGGTCTGAAACAAGCTGCAGCAACTCAGCATGGCAAACAGCAAAGAGGGGGGCTGGCAGCACCAGGAAAATTGCTACTTCAGTGGTCTAAACACATGCCTTGAGTGCTTCAAATCACAGTAAAAGGCTCCTGGTTTATAAACTGTTGGCTGTTGCCATTTCACTTTGTTTCAATCATGTAACCATTTCTAACTTCTGTTAAAGTTCCATTAAGCAGCTTTTAATCAGCACCTTCTGGCTGAGTTTTGTGCAGGTATCAGGAAATAAAAAATAAAATCGAAGTCAAAGTGAGACTAAGGAAATGCTTTGGTAGGAGATGGGAAGAAGAGGGTACACACAGCACCTGCTCCACAGTCTGTCACTCCAGTGTCTTTCCCCTCTGCTTTCAACATGATCAAGAAATAAAACCACAAATGGGATCAGCTGGACAGACCCTCTACATACAAGCAACACACCTACAAAATAATAAGAAGAAACACAAGGCTAGAGGATGCACATTCCTAAACATTAATAGCAATGAGCTGAAGAAATTACCAGGAACAGAATTTGCCAGTCTCCCAGACAGATTCCAGATACTACAATGGCTGCAGGGAGCCAATTCCAGGGACACTGCTGGGGCAGCCAAGACTGTGATGAGCACAGCCACTTCTTGACCAATAACAGCCCCAGGACAAGCCTTCCCCAGAGCAGTGCTGTTGCTCCCACTCATCTCCAGCAGAAGGATGCATGGGAAGCCCATGTGCCTCCAGATAAGCAGCTTTGGCAGGGTAGGAGGGATGAAAACCCACCGGGGTTGGAGGGGATGCTGCTCCCCTACCTACAGATTCACAGCTAACCAAGTGTGAAAAACCTGTGTCCAACAGAGGACAAACTGAGGCAGAATGGCAGTGTCCCTATAAGCAGGGAACCAGTGGGGCCTGGAGCCATCTCCCAGGCTGAATTATTGCTGCAGAAATCAGGGAAGTCATGAAAAAAACAGTTAGGGAGCCTGGAAGAGAGAAGGGAGCCACAGCAAGCGAATGAAGCACACTGGGCTAACCATTTCTCACTGTCCCCCCAGCCCTTGCCTGCCAGATCCCAGAAGCCTCATGTACCATGTATGGATGGTAATGGCTTTGCACGGGCTGCTCACAGCGACCAGCAGCGTGTCACCTTCTGGAAATGGATTAGCTAAAGTTGCAGGCATGTTGTCACATCACTAAGCCTACCTCTGTCCAGGTCTTGGCCAACCCTTAGCTCTTCCAGGCCTGTCAGATAACGATGGGATCTCTAAAAGCCCAGCATCAGACAAGGCAAGGGACTGGCACTGACAAAGTCCCCTGGGAGCTCCCAACTGACTCCCAGTTTCCAGCAGACCCAGCGATGCCTGACTGCTTGCAGGACCAGGTGCCCTGGGTTACACAGAAATGCTTGAGTGCCTTGTCTCCCCTTCTCAGCCTGCAGTGCCTGTTCTGCTCTTTGGGAAAACTTCCTTCCCCAAATGGCAAGAAACACAGAACTTTTTTAGAAGGTGATAATGTTCCTGAGTCACATACAATTAGACCTACAATCACAACAACACTGACAATTAAGACATACTGACCTTTTTCACACAAAAAATATTGACTGATCAAGAATAGATTTCCTAGGAAAAAAGGGCCATTTTCCATTATTATTTTTAATTGCAAGAGAATTAGAAAAATAAGAATTTCCACTTGACTTGAAGGTGACATTTTCTTTGCATTTCAGAAATGGATTATTTTTTACTTTTTAAATTCCAAATGTCTTTCTCTTCCTATTTCTCACTAAGTTTTGTTAGGGAAGGCAGCAGAACAGGTGCATATGACTTCGCTTTTCCCCCTCCAACACATTTTCTTTTTTCGTTCTGAATTCTCCGAAGTTAGAGCGGCAGATAAAAAATACCCAAAACACTCATTAGGCTTTTCCAGCTTTCCTGTAAAATGTCCTTAACTTTAGAAAATCACTCAAGTGTAAGATTTAATATGCTGCTTTGTTTTTCTTTCTCTTTTCCATTACTCTGTAGTCTTCCTGAAAATGTATACACTTGCAAAAGATAGAGCAGAAAGAGGAAAAAATATACAGGTGATATTTATCTTATTGTACTCAACATAAAAGAGGAAAAAGTGGTGAAGGAACAATGTAGAACATCCAAAACCAAATACAAAAGCTGGTTTGGCAATTTTCTTGAATACAACTGAGCTTTTCTTTGGAGAAAGGTTGGAGAGGAGGAGGGGAAGGACTTCCCCCCATTTCTACCTACAGTAAATCACCAGAATAGAAATGTCATGCTCTGCCAAAACAGCTACTACTCTCTCCTAAAATCCTTGGCCTTCACTTGTTTCTGCTGCAGTTCCATCACAAACTCTCCACTGTCAGCCAGGGGCATCCCAGGTGCTCCACCTTGCAGGTTTCCAGTTGCAAGTTCCAGAGGTGCTCCCAGCCATGCACTTCTGCTCCTGGGAATTCCCTCCCTCCATGTGTCCACAAGCCAGGAACCCAAATCCCACACTTGCTGCTCAACTACATCAAGAGAGGAGGACTTTCACAGCAAGAAGTAGAGCAAGGCTGACACACAGTGATTGGCAGGCATTTGTTTTGCTGACACAACAGCTCCAGTGGCCATTGCAACGATTATCTAAATACCTTTCCAGCTTTTTCATATTCAAGAGTATTCCATGGTAGAGGGAAAGAACAAAAGTAAAACAATCCAGCCAGTAGACTGGAGAGAAAACACTTCTAGACTCACTGGCCAAATTTATGCCCTACCACCCCCAATTACACTTATATTCCCACAAATCAATCCCTTGTTTGTAAAGCATTCCCACTGTGCTGGGGTGAAAGAACCAATACCAAAAAGGGTTGTTTGAGCCCAAACTCCTTGAATCATCACGTGCCAGCAGGGACCAAACAAGCAAAACGCCTTGAAAAGTACCAGTCTTGGACATAGGACATCTGCTTTCAATTAAAACCAGGAAAGATCTGTCCTCACGTCCTCTCCCAGCCCTGCACTTCTCAGGAGGGTAGCTAGCCAGTGCAAGGGGAAGAGACACCTTCACATCCTTCTTGATTTGAATGACTGGAAAAGGGGAGGCTCCCACAAACTCACCAACGAAGAGCAAATCAAGAACAGCCTGTGTTAGCAGTCAGTTCCTCTGAACTAGGCAGATGTGGTTCCCTCCTAAAAAATAAATACTCACCATCACCTCCTGGTTGCTTGTATGGGTTGTACTTTGGTTTGGGGGCGACCACAGGTGCAAACTTCTTTGGGGTCTGCTGGGTGGACACGGAGATGCTGGGAGTCCCAAAGGTGTGCGTGGTCTCCATCCTTGCAGTAACGTGACCAACAGGCTCGTTGGTACTCTTGGGTGGCAGCCAGGATGGGTGGGACATGGTTCAGGTCTGAGAGGAGACACAAAGAGAGTCACACGTACATGAGGAATTTAGGCTAGGGAAGTAACAGCTGCAATCCTACTATTTTTCTGATTTATGAAATCAATCCTACAAAACCCTTCAAAACATGTTTAACTGGCTCATGCTTAACTTTAAATATGTTGTTCCTAATGTATAGTACTTTAGATGCAAATTTGTCTCCCCAGCAGGTCAGAATTACTGATCAGGTTACTGTTGGTACCTGCAAAAATCATTGCTATTTTCCTGTTCAAACCAGAGCAGAGACAGGCTGATACCCTGAAGCAGCCCATCAATCCCACCCTGCATTCAGCACAGTAGTGATATATTCGCCTTTCCGTCAGGCCTTTTTGAGTACCTTAATGTACAACAGTGCAGGTGCTCTGGGGACAAGTCTAGTCACAGATAGGCAGACACACTTCCAAAATACACTTTTAGCACTTTTTCACATGTCATTTAGGACCCCATGCCCCAGTGATTTTCATTCAGACTTTTAAGAAAACAGATTTCAGAAGTAGCTAATCAGTCTTGATGCCTCCATTTCTGAATGCCCAGCTTAAGACATTTTAAAAGCATGTCAATTTTGAATAAATGCCAGAATCTCACAACCCCTGACAACCAGGCTCCTTTTAGACTTGTGTAACAAAAAACAGAGGCAGCCCAAATCATTACTTATTTATGAAAATCTTGGCTTTGGCCTCTTAAAAGCCTACATCACTTATGAGAACTGGATTCAGATGCTGCTGAAAATGTTGCCCAAAAAAATCCTGTTAATTCCAATGAACAAGTGCTTTTCACCACACACAAACCACAGTCGCTGGGTAGCCATGATAGTCCTACTGTACCATCAGATGGTCCTATGGAGCTGGATTTGAGATTTGATGGAGAAATTAAGGTGCCACACAGACAGAAGTCAGTGCTAATTTTGCAGCTCTTGAGCACCCTGTCACTTCTGCCCATGCACTGCTTTGGTGTCAGAACCCCTTAAGGCTACCAAAACCAGCAGGCACCTGTGACCCAATCAGGAAAGATTTGATTTCAACATGGAAAAGGATCAGTGCAAGAGATAGGATCAAGGTCTCCACATGGTAGAGCAGGGTCAGTACCTCCAGCTAAGAGCAATGACTGTAAAAACTGATGGATATACCAGTGTGCTTATTCCAACCAGTACATTTACTTCAGGAAACAGTTTCCTGCTTGAGGAATAATTTCTACTTTAAGCCCCAATGTCTGACCCAACACTAGGAGGTAGACAATTTTTGGTCATCTTCCACCTGCATCACTCTTTGCATTGCGAGAGGAACTGGCAAGTGCCAAACATCAGTCCCAACACTTCTGTCTCTTCCTGGCCATGCAGTCTGACTGCTTGATATGCAGACAGTGGTTTCACAATTCCTACCACTAGGAAGTGAACCTGCTGCACTAGGAATCCAATACCAGTGAAAGAAAGACACTGGAGCTGCCTAGAAATGAGGCAGACCGGAAGGAGCATGGCAGGAGCAGCCCAGAGATGTATCCAAGGCTGAGCTGCAAGGACATGACTTTCCTCCCTCACAGGCCTGCTGTCCAATCCACAGTAAGAGTGCAGAGCATCATTCTGAAAGCAAGAAGTGAAAGGCAGGTCCTGCCCACAAGGCAGGAGAGGAAACCAGTCACAACGGGTGGGGGCTGAGGGCACACAAACCACGGTCCCACCGCCTGGCACTTCCCATTACCAACAGCAGCCCCTATGGACCTGGAAAATGACTGTCACTCCAGCAGTAAGATTCACCTACATTGCTGTCTCCTCCTCCTACATCCTGCAAAACTGTAAAAGCAGCAATAAAACTCAAGCAACTATCTAGGTCTTAAGAGCAGAAAGCAATGAGGGCAGTCAGCCTTAAGAGCTAAACAGACAAGCCTGCACTCTGCAGAGTTATTACATCCAAGATGACTGTACCTTACCCATTGCTAAAAGCATCCTGGAGTTTAATTCTGACAAATTTTCAGCCTCTGGTTTGACATCTCATATGAAAGAGCCTCCTGCTACAATGAAGCACCCTCAGACCCTGGACATTACCTCCATGCTGATTCAAAGCTAATGAAAAAAAAATCTCATTACTGACTAGATTATCACCATTCCTGTTCTAGAATGTTCCCTAACCACCCCCAGGCAGCACTCATGGTCTGCTAGGCTGATGACAGGGATGGGTGGTGTGATGCACAAACCAACAATGTCTGCTTCAGTAGCCAGGTTGCACAGCACTGAGGATGGCTGAAGACAATGACAGAAGTTCAACAAATGAGCTTAAAAAGCAGACTGCTCCTATGGACAGCTTGGGAGCAGGGAGACCACAGTGCTGTAATTCAGCTGCTGACTGTACGCTGGCACACAGCTCCCTCTCGGCTAACCTCTAACGCCTTTGTTTTGGCCATGGTGGTATTTTCTAATTGTTTCCCCGTTAGCCCTTTCTCTTCCTCTTTCTCCTCATCTCATTTTCTGTTATGCATTTACTTCCACTCATTTTTGCTATCTGTGCCCTGACAGTGTTTTCAGCAAGTTCCCTTTTCCTCATCTCTTCCAGCTCCAGCTCCTCAGCCTCAATTAAATTTACCCTAACTACTCTGCAAGATCACAGAAAAAGAAAATGAATTAATTTCTTTTTAAAAGCTGAAGCTGAACTTCTGGGCTTGCTATTATTTTCCCTCCATTTTGGCTGGTAAAACACCAAAACAAGGAAAGAAGTAAGGGACAGTGGCTTGCAGACAAGCACAGCGCCCCACCTTTCAGCAGACTTCTCCACGGTGGAGCGCCCTGGCTAATTCAGACAAAGCCATCAGTGCTCTCACTTCACTCCTTGCAATAACACCTGGTTTTCCATCAGAAGCTCCTTTGGAGCAGAACATTTTGTGATGTGGACAAGTAATCGAAATAGCACAGGAGAACTCGGGCCTAACTAATTCCCTTACTCTAAACTTACTTTTACATACATCACTGCCTGAGTGTCATTGTGGTGCCTGCACTTGGACAGGAACATCCAATAGGTAACAGCAGTGCTTTTCTGGATAGCCAGCAACACAGCCAGCAAACACAAGTTTCACTTTTGAGCTATTTTCTTCCATTAAAAGTTATTTTTCACTGAAACGTTAACCTACAGATTAAATCTACAGCTGCCCCCACCTTTCTGCTCCAAGCAAGTAACTCGTCAGGCACTGTTTGCAGTCAGCGAGCCCCTTCCCAGCAAACCTGGGTAGATCTAGCCAGGCAACAGTTAACACAGCAAGGCTGGAAACACCTTTGTCAGCACAGCCCATGTCCCTGGGAATCCTCACAGAGGGACAGCCACCTCTTGCTTCCCTGTCAGTGCCATACCTCCCTCTGTCTTGGCTGAAGCTTTCTGCATGTTTGCCTGCCACCCTCCCACAGCCATCCTTGGTCAGCTGTAACTCTCAGCTCCGTTCCTGATCTGACTGCTGCAAGCTTTTTCTGTGACTCCTTACTCACTGACCACTCTGGCAACATCCCCTTCCAAATTCACCGCCTCATCTCCCCCAGAAAATCCCTTAAATCTTCTCTATGCCACTGCTTTGAAAACCTCTCATTGATCATCTTGACTAACCCTGAACCATCCTCAACTACTGCTCTGCAAAGCTTCTGCTGAGCTAAAGAATTTTTGTTAAAAAGCGCACGTAGCCTCAACTGAAACAATTCAAGTGTTGGAGAACCCAACACAGCATTAGGTAAATTGTCTGGACAAAAAATTAAGCACCATAATCACAGCTTCTCCTTTATGTCTGGCTTAAAATTTAGCTGGATCCACTTCCAACCATTGCATTTTGTTATGCTCCTGTCATCTGCATTACAGACTTGCCTCTCTTCCTTATGTAGATCCTTTCAGAATGCAGCCAGATCATTGCTTAAATCAAACCAAAACATTTAAATTAAATATCAATTAAACTCCCTATAAAGGGCAGACTTCTCTTGATTCTTTCATGTATGTTTACTCTGAACTCTCTTCAATTTTCCAGCTAGCTTTTCTGAAATGGTGGCTGATAGCGTAAGACCATTTTTAAGAATAGTAACTTAAAATAGAAGAGGTAAAATGATGAATAGTATCAAAAACAAAAACCTGACTGAAATCAGCTGTGGATGCCTGAGGTTCTGTTATCCTTCCTTCCTTGGAAGCATTAGTCATCACCTACTTTTGGAGGCAGAGGATAAGACCAGACTAACCATGATAAATAGCATTAAGAGCAAAGAGTGAAATCACACTGCATAAATAAGGCAAACAGTGTGCTCTGGTTCTATCATTAGGACAATCTTAATGCTGTAAGTTCAGAAAATTCTAACCATGAAAGAATACACCACAGCAGAGGAACTGGAATCCACGAATCCCAAGCTGAGACCGCATTATCTAAAAATGTCAGACCAGGAATATCAATAGCAGATAATACCATGCAGTAATAACAGCCTGACAAGGTTTTTTCACTGCCTTTTTCTTTTTTCAAATGTGTGGGCATAAGAGCTTGTTTCTGCTTTTAATTACAGGATGTCATTCACCTTTGAGAAGCAAAGGTAAAAAACTGAGGGTTTCAGTCAATTTATCCTTATATGTGATAAGCAATGGAAAGGTAGAGTACCAATTTGTCTACTTTTGAAATTGTTAGTATATTCATCTCTGAGACAGGCTGGCTTTTCTGTGATTAGACTGTACCCAAATAAATCTTCATTTCATTTTCATATTTGTAACATGGACCAAATACACCTTGGATGTTGATGGACTTCGCCAAGACAGAAGATTTTGTCCCTGAGTTAATTAAGCTAATGCTTTGTAGCGGGTAGCAACAGTATTTAACAAAAAATGAGCAACAACCGTCTGTGCTTACAGACTGTCTGCTCTGTCTTCCATCCCACGCCTTCCTAAATTCACTGGCTTGATGCAGGTCTATGATGTTCTGTCTCAGTATCACCCATGCACAGTGAACCATTACTCCTAAGGCCAAGAGATTGACCAGATAAAAGGAATTAGGACCTTGTTTGTTGACAGTAGATGCGACTGAAAGCTGTGTTGGGGCTTTTCTCTGATACACAATACAAGCATCACCTTCCCTTGATAACTCAAGTTTGCCTCCAAGTGTAGAAAGGCAAACTGCATCCTCCCCACTCTCTCTATTCTCCTCCATCCAAGTAAAAGAACTAAAAGAGAAAAGTTTTGACTTTACATCACCTTCCAAATGAATTGTAAAGAACAGCTCTGGAACTAAACGAAGGGGACATCCTTCACAGTGCAAAAAACATGCTACCCATTGTCCCTTTCTGTTAGAGCTGCAGCCTATGTGTCTAGATGTCTCTCCTCTAAGCCTATTTGTCTGCATTTTTCTGGCTGAAGTTCCCCAAATCGCAAACCTCAAATGCGTTGCTAAAATACAGTTCTTTACTTTGTCCTCATCACCTCCAGTCTTCTGATTAGTCAAATGCAGTGACTGAGGCTGTCCAAAGAGATTTGCTCTTTACAAACTCTCAAAGCTGCTTGTTTTTCTTGGCACTGTTCCCCTCTGAAGGTTAAATGAATTTATTTCTTCATTTATGGCACATGATCTCTAGCCGTGCTCTTCTACTTCTTGTGGCCTTCAAAAGAGGGTATAATGTCAAAATTCAGGTCTCATTAGAGATCTTTGACCAAACATAGGAAGTGCCATAGGTACTTATAAACTCAGCACAAGCTCTCCTGCGATGCCTTTCCCATATGGTACTACTTATTCTCATCAATTTTACATCATATGGCTAACTGGGGAATTGGGAATCCTTTGAACTCCCTTAATCATTGCTGATCTGCAGAACATCTCTCTGAATTTCACTCCTGCAATATTAACCAGCCCAATAAAACTCCTCCCTCAAACTCCCCCAGCAGCAAATTGATTCCTGACCTTCATCACGAAGCTTCAGGAACATCTCTGAGCACTGGGAATCCTGTTCATGGTGCTGGTGTGACCTCTACCACCAGTGAGCAGTGAAGTTCTAAGAGTCAACTGAGCCACCACAAGACTTTGAGAGGTGATGAAGAGGAATGGAAAAGACTATCACCCTCCAGTGACTGCCTTCCTGACCCTAGGCAAACTCGACACAGGTGGACTCCAATTTCTGGTGGCAAATACCTCCCCAAGATCAGGTTTCTTTGCTTGCACCAATTTTACATGCACATTTATGCATGTTTCCTAATGCTTTGCTGTAGTCTTTCACAGCAGGTATCAGCTGGAGCAAGTCCAACTCTGCCTTTTCCTTTCAGATTCATAGTTTATTTTGATTGCCTGGATAAGGCAAGGTTTTGTATCTTCATCCCAATTCCCTCAAAGTAAAATAAATAAATAAGTAAACAAAATCAAAGTCACTTCTTCAGTAACCAGGACTATTCACCTATTTCCTGCTGTGGGAGGTCACTAATGTAATCAGAGGAATTAAAGGAAAAAGAAACCTAGTTAGAGCACTGATGAATTATTCCTCAAAGAATATAGACTGGTAATATTTCATTCTGGCTTTAACAGCTTCAATCAAACTTCCCTGGGATCCTCCAGAAGACCTAACTGAAATTTGAAGTGCACCCTGGTCTAAGTAAGTGGCTGGCCCAGATGACTTCCAGAGATCCCTTGGGAGATCAAAATCAATTTTTAATCTCCCAATTTTGATTGTTGTGACTCAAAAACCCCAGACTGCCAGCTGTGACTTCATCTGCACTCAGAAGGGTTTCACAGAATCACAAACCTGCTGAGTTGGGAGGGACCACAAGGATCATTGAGTCCAACTCCTGGCCTTGCTCAGCACCACCCCCAAGACTCACACCATGTGCCTGAGAATATTGCCCAAACACTTCTTGAGCTCTGCCAGGCTCGGTGCTGTGACCACTGCCCTGGGGAGCCTGTTCCAGTCCCCAGCCACCCTTTGGGGGCAGAACCTTTTTATGATATCCAACCTAAACCCCCCCTGATGCAACTTCAGGCCACTCCCTCAGGTCCTGCCACTGCTCAGCACAGAGCAGAGATCAGTGCCTGCCCCTCCTCTTCCCCTCAGGAGGAAGCTGTGACGGCAGAGGTCTCCTCTCAGTCTCCTCCAGGTTGAACAGACCAAGTGACCTCAGCTGCTCCTCACACAGCTTCCCCTCAGGGCCTTTCACCATTCATAGCCCTCCTCTGGATGCTCTCTAATAGTTTCATGTCTTTCCTACATTGTGGCGCCCAAAACTGTCCACAATATTCAGTGTGAGGCCACCCCAGTGCAGAGCAGAGCAGGACAATCCCCTCCCTTGCCTGGCTGGTGATGCTGTGCCTGATGCCCCCAGGACAGGGTTGGCCCTCCTGGCTGCCACGGCACTGCCTGGCTCATGTTCAACTTGCCACCAACCAGGACCCCCAGGTCCCTTTCCATGGCACTGCTCTCTAACCTCTCACTCCCAGTCTATCCATACATCCCCGTTCCAGGTACAGAATCTGGCACATTTTCTCGTTGAACTTCGTATGGCTGGCGCTTGCTCCATCCTCTAATTTATCAAGGTCTCTCTGCAGTGCCTCCCTGCTTTCAAGGGACTCAACAGCTCCTTCCAGTTTGCAGCAATATATTGTATTCCACTTAAGATATGCCAGCAATATCATCTACTGGCAATGCAATGTTTTATTCCTTATTTTCTAGTTGCAGTAATTTGCAAATGAACAGAGCTTGTGCTCATTCTTTTAAGTAAACAACCAATACTTGGAAAGTAACTTCTTTCCTAGCTGTATCCACAGTTCATTTATTTTCATCAGATCCATGCCAGTTTCAGATGTGACTTTTGTTGTACACTTTTAAGTCACTACAACTTCTACAGTATTACTGAGACATAAAAGGAAGACAGCAAGTGTGTAGTGGAGGCTGCAAAGATGTGATGGCAAAAAACAGTCTCTCTGGTACAAAGACGCTTGACAAAAGTTCATGTCATCATGAAAACAGTTCGTCAGATAACAACTCAATGTCACAATCATTCTTACTTCAAAACTCTGCTTCTGGGACAATTATGATATCAACCAAGAATCAACCCTTAGGTTTCCCTCTTAGCTCATTTTTCTTGTATCAGCTTCAGCAGTGGAAAAGGTAGAAGGGCAAACTAAACATAAAACTTCTTTTCTTTCCCAATTTAACTGCATTAGGAGTTTTGGGATTAGATGCTGGCTATTTGAATTTGGCTGCTGCTGCAAAACACATGCATAAAAGCTGATGAATGAGATCTTCCTTTTACAGCCATGTCACATCCTGGTGTCAGATGACAAACTAGGCTTTAAAATCCCAATAAATTGAACTTGACTTGTCCATGTGAACTGAAACAAAGAGATCACACTGGCTCCCTAGAGAGAGATAGATCTATCTAATCTAATACAACTCTAATGACTGCATTGCAATTTCACCAGAGAGCAAGCTGATGCTTGGCTTCTGTGGCATGAGACGATCCTCAGCTACTCCAAACATAATCATATTGGATAAAATACCAATCCAAGGCCTCAACTACTTGTGATCACAACAAACCCCAAGGCAACTGTAACGGAGGAGGTAGACCTGCTGGATTACTCAAATACAGTTTGTTCCTGAACCTAAGGACCTAAACCAGGAGTTAGCTCTGAGCCAGCCAGATTTCTTCCAATTGTTATAACTTCTTTCCCTGATAACTTGACCTACAAGTTTGTTGCTGGAAGTTGCTGTACTACAAAGAAAAGTTTGAGATGGGTGTTTCAGAAATTTGTATATAAAATAAGAGAGGAAATATATTAAAAGAGACAGCAAAACCAGGAATTATGCAGAAAGGTTATTCTGAGAGTCTCAGATCATGAGCTTCCTTACACAAATACTATTTTCCTGCACACAATTTATTTTCAAGACCTCTCTGCCAAAAAAAGCTGCTTTTATTCCTTCTGTGCCTGTATTCAATGTCTTACCTATAGCACAGCTCAATACTTGGCTTCCTACTTCAGCAAGGGACTGCCAAGCAACACAGAGCTTATCCATCAAATAAAATTATTAAGGGACTGGACTTCACAACTGATGGAGAGGTACTGAAATCAGGCATATCAAGAATCTCACTTAAATGGAAAGAAAACAGGACAACAAGAAATGGCAAGGTTAAGGCTGTTGGAACAAACTCAGGTACTTTGGATGCTGATGCTGGCTGTAAACAAGGAGGAATTGTGCAGAACTAACATGCAGCTCAGCTGTGAGAGATCAACAAGACTCCAGTGGGACCAAATGGGACCACGGCAGCATATTGACACACAGATAAATGTGTTAGCTTTGCAGAGCAGTGTGTGTGTGGCTCAGCCTGGGGAGAAACAGCAGGGATCTGAGCTCAGTGGGAAGCTGATAGAGTGAACAAGGAAACGGTGCTGAGCTTGAGGTCCTACCCAGCAAGGCAGGCTGGGTGCAGGTGGGTTTTGTATTTATGATGGGGTTCCCTGCACTTCACTCCTCTTCTAAAATAGATGTGATTACAGGAAGAGTCAGATGTTGCCTCACCTGGAAGAACACACATCTGCTACTGGCAGTCTGAACCCCAAGCCATCAAGAGGATTTCTGTGAATGGAAAAGGAGCTGAAGCTCAGAACACAGGCACACCAAGGCCCCCACTCAGGAAAGAAGCATGTGTGGGTCCATCATCACCACAACCTTCTTTTGACAGCTCATGGAGCTGGCAGTAGAATCCAGACTTTGACACTGTACTGCCTAAAAATCAAGCAACTAAATCAACTAATGGGCAGGAACGGTGTCCAGGATCATAATCTTTAGTCCCTGGTTCTCTCCCTCCCACCTGATCCACTTAACATTTCCTCCCTCAGATCCCAAGCCATGCTGGAAGTCACAGCTTCAGGTACAACAAATCCCTGGATGACTTCTTCCTGAGCACTGCACCAACCCGTGTCTTGGTTTTGGTAGCTCAGCTCATAGCACTTTGCAAATAATCAGGGGAAATAGCCTTTTTCCTATGGAAAATCCTGTATCTTAAAACACAGAAGAGTGATAGCTGCCAGATGACTGGAAATTGATGCTGCAGAGAGATTGCTAATGGAAGCAAGACAGTTGAGCGTATGAAAACTGTAAGAAAGGAAGTACACAAAACTCTTTGTATAAACAGTCAGGAAAAAGACTACATTTCTCTTGAGTTTCACAACAACAGGTGACTTGACATCATCAACACACAAGCACCCCAATGTCTTCTTGTCTCCCTTCTGCAACACAAAGCAAAAATAAAGATTTAAATTGCTTCCTCCTCAAAGAAGCTGAAAGCCTGCAGTACTGTCAGGAAAGATGGAAGATCTATGCAGGCTACCAAGTTCTGCTTTTAGCAGGACACTAAACTATCACCAACTCTAGGTAAACCTTGCTGTGGCTTTGTCCTGGGAAACCTCCAAAATTAAGAATCCCTTGCTACCTAGTGACTTGTACTAGTGTTACACAACTTTCCCAATGAAAATGCTTTTCCAACTCTCCAGCTCAATCTCCCAACCCATTATGCATGTTCATGACACTTTATTTTGCCATCTGGACAGGAGTATTTGGCTCTGACATGTTCAGAAGGCCCCTGGCAGTAGTCACAGGCTGCCATTGAATCACTCCTTTGCCTCCTTTCCATCAGAGACAGAAGCCAAAGTTCTCTGAGCCTCATCTTGCAGGCCGTGTGCTCTCAGCCCCTGACTGACCCTCCTCTGGACTCTCTCCATGTCTCCAACAATCCCATTTCAACTGGTGGACTCAAGACTGGGTAACAACCTCATCAGTAATGAGGAAAGGTGAGCAATAACTCATCTCAGTCTACAGTCCAGGCTCCTCCTGAGGCAGCCCGATATCCAGTTTACTTTATTGACAATCACAGCACACATTGGACTTATATTTGACTGGGTGTTCACTGCCTGCTCCACATCCTTTTGTCAAGAAATAAAGAAGAATAAAAGGCATGTTTTGAGATGGTGCCTAAGCTGGAGGAGCTCCACAATGCCATGGCCACATGGATAGAAGGGTAGGTCACAAGGTGGTGTTAGCTACCCCTATGCTATTTGCAATAAACGTGACATATAACTCATTAAGAAGACACGTGTTCAAAGGTGGGGGGCTGTCCTTAAAGCACAGGAAAATGGGTGAAGAGGAATATTAAAAGCAAAGGCAAAGCTGATCATGACACTGCAGAGTGCATGAAGATAAAGCTCTGGTTTAGTATCCATAGGGCTTTAGTTCTGCTCTGAATAGAAACTTCTGACAGAAGACAAGTGCTTGAAATTTGATTTTCAATTCTACTTTGAAACTCATAAAAGCACCAAGCACCAGCCCATGAAACTGCTGCTCTTCCCTTTTAACTCAGTGTCTATTCACTCAAGAACAGTGATACACAAAGCTCTGGGACATAATTCCCCAGCTGATGCAAACCACAGTACCAGCAATGAAGTTAACCCAACCAGGCATCCACACTGGCCTTGTGAGTTTGCTAAACAAGCTCATCCTATTAAAAAGCTGACTCCAGTTGCTCCACCACTATCGCTTTGCTGCCTTCTGTTTTTGACCATCCGAATTAATCATTTGTTCCCCTTTCCAGAAATCAGTAGGAAGTTCTGTTGTGACAAAAGAGTTTTCATACTAGACTGGCCACATCAGTTCCCTAGATGCAGAACAGCTCAAATCTGACAGTCTCCAGGAAAATATTCCAATGCTCTTTTACCTTCACTGCACTTTCTCCAAAAGGACTGGCAGGGGGTGATGGACGAGAAGAAATGAATCATGAGCAGAGGGTACTTTTAGAGGGGAGGAAGAACAAAACTCTTAATATCCAAAGGTTTTTATATGCTGCTGCATTTTAGCCACTGCTGGCAACCACTCGTTTTTGAGCTGTGCTAGGGCAGGCCGCTGTGTCCTGCAGCTGGTAAATGCACACACAGCTCCGTTTATCAAATGCCCTTCAATAGTTGCTACCACTATCTCTCAGGTCTGAGGCAAAGCATGTTCCCACACACAACCAAGCATCTGAAAGGCATTTCAGCATGCCTCTGCTGTGTAACGCACATATTTCTCTTTCAAAGTAACACAGCTGCCAACACCTTAATCATTCCTTGGGGACGTTCAACACATCAGCCCTTAAGTGCTTCATTACCTCCAGCAGCTCCTGCAGAGCTCACATCCCAGGTGAGCTGTACACAGCTCCCTGTCAGCTGCACAGAGCAGCCTGAGCTGCAGGAGAGCAGGATCTGTGCAAATCAGGTCTAACAGCCTATCTTCCAGCACTCTTTGTTTCCGCAAGTTTGGCCTCGTTTGCCGCAAAATATCTAGGACAAAAGGCAGGGCAGCATCAAGAAACCACATTTGAGACTAAAATCACTGCGTGTTTCTTTTCATGAGGTCCTGTGGGAGAGAAGATGCGTGCTCCTCTGCATGGACACCCTAAGGGTCTATGGAGACCAGTCAAATAACCTTCACTAAAGCACCTGAGCTGTGTGTACCTCCTCAAAGCCTTCTTGTTTTTAAGTTAGAAACTGCTGCCTCAAGTCACAAAATATAGCATTTTGAAATTGTATTGATATGTTCTTGGCACAAAAGAAAAATAAACTACAAATGCAACCAATACAGAAACTTGAGCTGCCCTTCGTTTCTGCAGGGCTTAAAACACTAAGGGGAAAACCTAAGCAACAAATTTCATTGATCCATGGAAAGATGCAGTCTGTTAGGACTGGTACACAGATACCTATTTTGAAATTAGCTTGAGCATGTGAAGGCATAAACCTACTCTTTGAAGCTTCTAGAGACTGCTCCATCAGGTTCCTCGAGATGACATTGATGGAGACATCATCACAAGGAATCACTTCCAAGTCAATCTCCTTTTTAAAAGAAGATACCCCAGGGCCATTTTTTGTGAAGCACCTCCACTAGAGAACAGCTTCACCCGCTCTCTTCATGTCAGTCCCACTGTCCCTCCTCTGCAGCTCCCCGACCACCCGGAGCCCTTCCAATTGAAGTTATGATCTAATGGCTCAAAATAACATAGGAAGGTTAATTAATCATGCAATGAATACAAACTTACACACATAAGTATACATAGACGTGCACATCCCTAAGTTTTTTTATTCTGCATCATTAGCTCAGGAAACTGGTAGAGGCAAAGAATAAGGAGAGAAACCAACAGTTGCTCACATGGATCAACACTTCCAGGCTCTCTCTTTTGCAGCTCATCTCACTCATACTTGTGGTTTCAACATGTGATTCACATTAGGCCCCTCTGCTCGCCATTTGATGGTTCTGCTAAACAGATGTGAATTTATTTAGTCACAGAGCCTGCTCTTTACACTGCCTCTTTGTAGAACAGATGGGCTTTTTTTTTCCCTGTTCAACAGTGTTCAGATAATGATCATACCCAGTGCACAGGTTTGCTTGGCAATTTCACACGAAAAGGAACAACACATGAACATAGGCACGTTCTCACAGGAGTTCTTTTCAGCAGCCTGGACACACCACAAGAGGTGATGGCCCTGATGGGGAATGCCAAACTGCAACACCAGGAATGCCCAGACAAGACCAAGATCCTCAGGGAGCAGCACGAAAAATTCAAGCAGATGAGTGATGCACGCTGCACCTGGCAGGGTTCAGAAGACACAGCTCCACCACACACCCACCACAAAGCTCTCCTGCGAAAGCTTGAGTGGAGAGTGAGCTGAATGAAGGGTAGGCTCCTGCAACATTCATGGGGACATGAAAACATGGCATCTCCTGGGACTCTTCAGATTGGTGAAATAGCCTGGAAAAGCTATCCGCTCCCTGTGTGGGCATTCTTCTTTCTGCACTCAGAGTGCCTTTGGCACTGGATGAAGCAGAACTGCACAAAGGCCCTCTCAGAGCAAAATAAGACTGCCCACATGAGAAGTACGCTCGGAATAGCTATTGCACTTTAAATTCACACCCTGGCTTTGTTTTGCAATGTTTTCCCTGTGCAGAAGGGCCCTGGGCTTCAGATCCAATTCCTCCTCATGTTATCAATAGCTGAGCACTGCTCCCATCTGAGGGTAGGATGTGGCCTATATAAGAGGCCAAAGCACAATCTTGGAGGAGAAGGATGAGCTTCCCTTTTATTTAGCACTGTCCTGTATATGGATGCACCTCTCAATTGCTTCAGGAACAGAACACTGATGACTTCACCCTAGCAAATGGCCCTGCTATGTGGGTAAATCATCTCTGCTCTACCACAGAAACCAAGGATGTGTGTACATGGCACACATGAATGTCATGCCCACACTTGTGCAAACATCTAATCCCTCTCCAGAAGCTGCAGTCCTGTCCCTCAGACACAGCTTTGCTCTCCATGCACTGCTCACCTGTTACAAAGATGACCTCAGTTTCTACCAGAATATACTTAGGACTTAAGACTAAAGATAATAATTTTATATATATATATATACACACACACATATTAAATGTGGTTTTTATTAAAATTTAGTTATCTGGAGAATGAAACTCCAAATTTCAGAAGGAAAGTAAAAGTGGAATTCTCTGCCTGAAAGGCAGCTGGGACACAGCCATTAACACCCACCCTGGGGGCCCTAAAGCTGAACATTTACAAAAGCAGAAAAATGTGTGGCTTTCTTTTGGGGGGGGGCATGCATACAGTTAAGCAGTATTAAAAAGCTAGTAGGTATTAGGCAGAAGAATATTTTCAATAATAGAAGACTGGAACTGAAAAGGACAGCTGAGTCCTTGCAGGGCAACAGGCACTTCCAGCTACAAAGCACTTTGTGTCTTCTGAGAATTTTTCCTTTCTTTTTTTCTTGGCAAGCTCGGAGCCACCACAGTATAATTTTCATTCCTATTAATGACTGTGCCATCCAAATACCCTGTGTATGGACCATACACCAGCACTTCATTCTTTTCTACATCTTAAGGACAAGCAAAAAAGCAAAACACTGTGAAAGAGACTTTCATAAGCATGAAGCAAATTTATGTGCCCAATTCCCAGAGGCTGGTTGCTTAATCTTCAGTATGAGACTTCAATAACTTTGAGCAGTCAAACAACGTACTTTCTTTCCTCCATGTGAGAGAAAGGAAATTCCTTCCTGCTTTGTCCCACCTTGTTTGCAGACCTGGTGGGGCTGGTGCTGCTGCTGGGGCAGCATCAGTAACAAGACAGAACATGGCATCAGGAACAGGTCTCCCAGGCCATCCCTTCAGGAAGTGTGGAAAACCTTTACAGGCATCACTCTCCATCTGCATCCCACCTTCCCTGTCACCTCCACCAAGGCACTGAGGGCAACATTTAGCCCCTCCTTTACAACATTTTGAGCTCGGAGACGAGGTGTGGTCTGTAAGAGCAAAGTGCACAGAGCTAAAATGCATCCAAAATTTTAAGTATGCCTATAGAGATCTCAGTGGAGGGTTAAAACTGAGGGGGAGCAGAGCTGGCAAAGGGTCATGATGGATAGCAGTGAGCTGTTCAGAAGAAAATTAAGAAAACATTTTGAATTCCCTCCTAAAAGGGAACAAATAGGTCCAACACTCCAACAGAAGAGGATTTTTTGCATCTCTGAACGATAGTGCTTCGCTTTTATGGCCTGCGGCTGCTTGGGAAATTCAAAACTATTTCTCTGAAGAATTCACTTGGACAAGCTTTATGGCTTTGATCAGTTAACTATTTTTTAATGCTAATCCACCCCAGTGATATTTGTCCTCCTTTTCCCCATGTGCAAAGAAGCACAGACACAGACAAATACTGCACAAAAGCAAACATTAGCCAGATGAACAGTCAGGAACAATGACATCCAGAGCCCATAACCAAACACCAACTCCATTCTGTTTTATTCCTTTCTATTCTAGTGGTTCAATATCCTTTGGCCCAGTATGACCCGCTAATGGAAATTTAGGAATCGAATTTCGGAGCCCAGCAGGTATAATGCTCATGCAGTTATTTGGCCACAACCACTCTCACTCAAAAAATTTAAATAATTTCCCCTAAAAGTTGGAATAAAACACATGGTTGGAAGGCCTTATTAGAAATATAACACAAACCCTGGCAAGTAGCCCAAGTTCTGCCCTATCCTCCAGATTAACAAATAAAGGTGCAGAAGTAGTGATTTGCTGACATCTATGAAGCAAAGATTAAAAGGAGCCAAGAGCAGGACTGAAATTACCAGACACCCATCACCTCAGTGGAATTGCTCTAAGCTCCCCCACAATCTCAGGTGTAGAATCCGAACACCAGGCTAAGCAAAACTCCATTTACAAGCTCAGCATACAAATTTGTCTTTTTGTTTAGGACACCAAAGCCTAAATGTGCACCCAGAACACACTGGCTATCTAAGCCATTATTCAATTATCAGTCCTACTGGTTGCACCATTGTGATATCCCATGACATAAACAGCAAAAAAATGACACTGCACCAAAAAAAGAACCGTGAGTAAGGGACAGTCCCTGCTCTGCAGCACCTTTGGTATTCAGGCTGCTGTCTGAACTTTGCTTGCTGTCTTTGAGTAACAGATTCAGGCAGTATTTCCTGTGGCAGAGAATTACACAGGCTGATTATTCTCTGTGGAAAAGTGAAGAAATCCTGGAAGCAATTTTCTGTCTCAATTGTTCCCAGAGTGCAGGAACAATCTCTTAGCCCTCTTCCTATTTTCTGCTCAGTGCCATCCAGGCTCAGCGGGCAGAATCCATCACGACGACGCCGTAGGTGTGGGTCCTGCAAACAGTCACCCAGGTGAAACTTCACACATGAGCAGCCCAACAGGCTTCAACCAGTGTCAGCCTTGACCTTGGCCACAAAGGTTTTAGAGGACAAAGAATGAGATAGGTGAGAATTCAAAGTACCTGGGAAATGTTCAGTCCTAAGTAGGACCAGGCTTATCTCAGCAGAATAACACAAAAGAAGTGTTTCTGATGCACACTTCTAAACCTCGTTCTTTGAAAATTCACTCTCAGGCACATAGTGGATTCTTGGGGTGTCCTGTGCAGGGCCAGGACTTAGACCCGATGCTCCTGTTCCACCCTTCCATATATTATATATATATATATAGCATATTTTATAATTCTATGATAATTTTAAAAAATCAAGGAAGATCAGCTGTACTTGAGAATTGTGCATCACAGACAAAGCTCCTAAGAAAAAGATAATTTTCTCAAACTAAAAATTTCATTATCATGGGGGGGGAAATAAAAAGGACAGATATTTTCTATGGGGATAAACTCCCAAACTTCCAAGACAAAAATTTAAGAGCTGATGGCTTTCTACCAGAGCCTGAAACCATTCCCATGCAAAACCACTACAAGAGTGACCCACAAAGTGGGGGAAGAACAGAGTACCACATACCAATCTGCAAACCTCTGCATATGCTGCAGCAGCAGCAACTCCAAATATGAATTTTTCAACATTTTGGCACCAAGTACTATTCATCCAGGTACATGCCCACACTCAGAATTATTCAATCAGAACCTTATTTTCCACCCAAATGAATTTTGATATAAAATATTCAATTTGGCCTAATCAGTCGGGCTTAAACATCAGTCAAAATATTTTCTTGAATTGACTCCATCAGTGCCAGAGCACGAGAACACCCTCTTTAAATAATCTGCCTCCAAAGGCAGGTACTGACTTTTCAATTGTGTCATTATTCTTTTAATAAAAGTAACATTAAAATATTGTTACTTTTTGGCCAGTGCAGCTGAGGGAAGGACAGAAAAGGACTAGGGGCCTGCTGCAGAATCGCACTGCCAGTCTTAGTATCACTTCATTTTCAAATGAGGAATTTGGTAGTAAACAACCTTTTCCTTGTACACAAACATTTTTAATTTCATGCCCTGCTAATCATACATCTGTTAGAGCTCCTTTTCCATCCATTCAGCTAACGATAATAAAAGAAAAATCATTGCACTAAAAATGTGGTTTGTCTAAAATGAAAATTGAGTAATAATCAGCGTTCCTCTGTGGGATGAGGAAACGCAGCAGCACTGGCCCGACGGAGGTGACAAAAACACGGTTTGAAAAGGGACACCTTCACACATGCCTTGCCAGTGGTCCTTCCTGCTGGCAGCCCCTCTGTACCCCTGTGTTTGTGCAAGAGCCCTTTTGGGACTGGTTCACAGGTTCCCTCAGGCTTCCTGGTGGTCCACACCAGGCACCACCATCAGCAAAGCCTCTCCTGCTGTCATCACCTCACTCACCAGCACCTCCTTCCCCTGCTTTCTTCCCCTCTGTTTTTTCCTCACCTCCTCTATCAGCAGGATATTAATGCCACAAATGCTACAGCACTGCCCTCACCTTCCCAAATCTCCTTCCAGTGGTGAGACCCAGTGAGCCTCAGCATAGCAGACTTGAGGTGTGTGCAGTGCCTTTACCTGGGCCTTCCACACACCAGAGCTCACTGATGTGCCGCTCAAAAGTGCACTTCAATATGTGACCACACCCCTGGAAACAACTCCTTATCATCTCTTCAGTAACATTAGTGCAAGTGTTGAGGCTGTTATTTGATAGACATGCCCAGCTGAAATTCCAAGTTAATCAGGCCCCCAGAAACACCCACAATCAAGACCATCTGATTTGGCCTGAGAAATAAATTTTTTACAGTAAGACACCAGAATGAATTGCCCAGAGAAGCTACAGATGCACTGTTCCTGGAAGTGTTCAAAACCAGATTGGACAGGGCTTGGAACAACCTGATCTAGTGGAAGGTGTCTCTGCCCATCACAAGAAAATTCAATCTAAAGGGTCTTCAAAGTTCCCTTCCAACCCAAACCTTTCTATGATTTTTTTGATTCTAAAATTTACTGTCTTGCACTGCCCACACTCCTCTTTTCTGGACTGCTGACACACAGCTTTTGCCTTTTTAGACTCCTCCTATTCCCATAGCTGTGCTGGGCCAACTCCAACTCAGAAATACTGCACTTGTAAGACCTACGCAATGGTAACTGAGTTTTAACAGGCAATAAGAATCCATCTGAAGCCTTAGGCAATGTGGCACAAAGACATTCTGGGCAGAGGTACACGATTCTGCTACACCCGGGACTCCTCTCTGGCCTCCAGTCCTCACATTAGCATGCTGAGACCTCTGCTCCTTCCAGAGGCTGTTTTCTAAAGCACGATTATCTGCATAAGCTCTCCCTTGTCTTCACCAGAAGTGCACTTGTTTGACTAATCGGCTTTAAGGAGACTTGTCAGTTAACTAATATCAATTAATTACTCCCATTTTGCAGATAAGTAAACAAAAGAATAAGAAAAAGTGAAGCATTCTGGTCTAAATTAATAGAAGGGAAATCAGAGCCCAAACCCACTCCTTGACCTGGGTCCAGAATAATCAAAGGCACTGGGGAGAGGACCTTGGCGTCCCCAGCCCCCTCCCTCCTGCTCAAGCAACACCAGCCCTGCCCTGCACCACCAGCCCTTCAGCTCATTGAGGATGCACAGGCAGACTCAAGATCTTTATTTTACTTGTGCCCTCACGCTAAAGCTGCGGGGATTAGAAATGCTACAGTACAAGCCAGCTTTTTATCACTCAAGAGACAGTTTTAGCCCAGCTGCCCCAAATGCAGTTACCCCAGAGGCATCAGCACCGCTCCACCATGCTCACAAGGGAGACATGATCCAAACCAGGCTGTACCTAAGATAGGTGACCATGACCAGCAAGAACACGGGCACTGACACATCCCTTCTGTCCATAAACAAAAGCATTCAGCTCTGGATTCTTCTGACCTCTAATTAGAGTGCATTCAGTCAAACAACCCTGCCAGAACTAACAGGGAAAAGGGAGGGGAAAAGAATAAAAAAAGACTTTGTCGAGCAAAAGTACTCTTAGACACATTTGATGTAATAGTCATATGATTAACAAACTGTCATATCAAAGTTTTCTGCAAAGTAGGAACACTCTGACAGTTCATATTTTAAAAACTGACATTTTGATTCATTACTGTAAATAGCACTCTGTATTAAATATTGTGACAAGGCATACAGTGTATTTTTTGAGCTCTATAACATTTAGGAAGTACTGAATTTTTTTAGCTTTTTTTTTTAAGCACGTATAATATCAAAAGCAGTTAAAGCAGAGCTCCAAGAAAGCTTCTAGAGGAGAGAATCATGATTTCTGAAATAACCTACTTCTCCGCTGTCATCTCAAGCACTGTTGGGAACTTAGGCCCACAAGGATCTTAATGTACTGTTTGCATAATAAAATAGGGAATTGTTTCACAGAACAAAAGAGCTATAAGGAAAGTGGCTACATTAAATACTGTAAAATTACTCACTAGCAAATCATCCTGAAGCTGGCATAAGAGGGAGAGCACTAAAAGGTGCCGAATTACCACTCAGAATATCTGAGTGCTGGTTCATAACCAAGATGAACAACACAACATCCAAATGACTGCCCAAATGTGCATCTTGCTTATCCCCTCAGTCTTCAGCCATGTGTTTTGCCCCCTTCTGCAGCCCAGCATGGCCATGCCCATCCCAGACAGAGGCAGCACTCCCTCACTGCTGGGGTGGGCAGGAAGGGCTGCCCCATCGGAGCTACCGAGCACATCACGGACAGGGGTCCACAGCAGGGCAGCTCCCGCTGCACGGATGCTGTGAGCCACCAGAGCCCACCAGCCAAGACAGCTTAATCCCCTTACAGCTCCCTGATTACGGATCCCTTTCCCTGGGTCACCAGTATCAGGGCAAGCAGGACTGGGACCAGGAACAATACTGCCAATGTTATGCATTTCCTGAAAAGCAAACCACTCGATGAAGAAATCAAAAAGCTAACAAAAAGATCTTGCTAGAGCATCAGAGGAAAACCAGAGGCTGCCTAGCTGTTTGCAAGAAGCTCAGGTGTTATGAGGACTGCAGTCCAGTGCTTTGGAAAGAAAAATGGCTACCATTATCATTGCTTGCAGCCAGCTGCAAGTAGAGCTCTGGGCTCCGTCTCCTGACAGAATGGATACACTGCCATTAACATGAGCCCAGAGCCTACCCCAGGACGTGATGAGGCTGTCACGCACCCCAAAGATGGATCGCAGCATTGTTTCAGCAGGGGCTTGATCCAGCACAGCCTGCCTCTCCCCAGGAGCAGCTACACACACCCCTCACATGCTGGAAATCTGGTGGATGTGTCTGCATGCCAGCAAGTGTGGTAGTAGTAGTGGTCTAGCCAGACATCCAAAACATATTGGCACCGCTATAATTTGTCCATTCACCAATATGTTTTCCTAAAAACGCCCATATGCTTTTCCTGCAGTTCCCATATGCTTTTGCAAAGAGAAACAAAAACATTTTGTTAGTTGCGAGCGATTGATCGCCACATATTTCACAGAAGTCAAGTAGAAAAATAAAAACAACAACAAAAAAAAAAAGCAGTCAGCTACTTCCCCCTCCTCCTCCTCCTCTCTGTTCATGGAGGGAACTGTGAAGAGCAGGAAAAAATTCAGCCCACAGCAAAATACACACACCGCTCATATTTTTTGCACTGCAAGATATTCTAGGAATTACAGGAGGAATCTTCATTAAAAACAAGCTATCAAGGATCTGGCAGGCAGTGGCATTCCAGACAGTAATTCAGCATCGGGTGCTCGGCGCTCGCTCGGGCCCTCGCCGCAGGCAGCGCAGCCCGCAGGAATCCACGCTCCTGGAGACGCACTTTAAACAAGCCAGGGGTGGGAGGACAGGGTGGAAGAGAGGTTACAGCCCTTCCAACTCACAGGACAGCTCATGTGAGGCCAAGTCTATCTCTCTGTGTAGGTATAAAGCCCCCTCTCACACGCAGGGCTTCCCAGGGAGGTGCTGCCTTGCCAACACAAACCCCAAAGCAGCGGGCGGGCGAGGGGAGCGGGCAGCTCGGTTCAGCTGGGAGCAGGCACGTGGGTGTACAAGCATGTGTGTGTCAGGGCCGGAGCGTGTGGGAACCCTAGCTGTGGAGTTAAAGACTCATTAAGAAACTGCAGACCCGGGGCCAACGTTCAAAGAGGAGCAACGCAAAACATTTCTCTGGAGAAAGATTAGCGTGTGTTCTTCTTTACACAAATAAAATTAAAGAGAGACTCATAACACAGACCAATCAATTAACTTCTGAAAAGCCAAGGGCACTGCATGCAAGAGCAGACAAGAGGGAAAAGCTTTGTTACAGGGCCACCAAAGCAGTGCATAGGGTTTCTTCCCTGGAAAAGAAATCCAGCTATTGCTGCATGAAGTTCTGATGTTAGTCCCAGCTGTATCACACTCATTGTTACAGGGACACAGCTGCTTCCTTACCAACACAGCCATACACATACCTATATATCACTATAACCTTATGCACCAAGGGCTGGGGAGCATCTTTGCAGAGACTGTGCAAAATACCTGAGGGCAGAGGTCAAAAGACTACAGAAGTGCTTATATCAACAGTTCCAGCCTAAAAAGAAAGAGTTTGAAGCTGACTTTCTATATAGGATACCCAGAACAGCATACACCCTTCTATCACAATAAAACTTTCTGTGATGCAGTCCCATGTTCTACAGTTCTCCCACATATTTAACCAGGAATGCTCTTTGCAAAGCTAGTGTTTTTTTGCAATTATCTAATCTCACACTAAACCTAATGAGAGACCAGATGCAACAGGTCAAGAGCCCAATTTTTCACAGAAATGAAGCTGAAAACCCAGTCAAGAGAAGAGAAATCAATCTCTTGCACAGGACACAGAGTAAAAAACCAATTTGTCAGACACAGCTTGCTTCACAAGATACATTTTACAATATGTTTTTGTCTTGAGAGGAGTTGTAAGCACCTGAAAATCTGACTTCACCACTCACAAATGCATTGATGTTGTTGCTCAAGTGCTGACTAGAAAGCAAAACTAATACTATCTCATTTAGTTAACATAAGGACATATTTAGTTAATTTAGCAATGGGCTTCTTCCTAGATTTCATATTTACAGCAACCCACTGGGATGGTTTATTAAACTTAGTCAGGAAAGCTACCACAGAAAGAGTGAAACTAGCAAAAGAGCTACCATTAATCTTCCATAGCCCAGCAACTGGGAAGATCAGGCCTTGAACCAGATTCCATATTCCTGCTATTAATCTCCTGTCCCCTACTTATTAATCCCTGGTCTGTCTTTGTCTGTCAACATTTATTAATGGCCCCAACTGTTTGCAGTAAACAGGATACTGAAATCTCATCTCCACCTAGACATAATTTACCTACAAAAAAAAACCCCACAGAAATTAGACTCAAGAAGAGGGTAAAGGCAGAAAGTAGGGATGTACATTGTGTATCAAAAGAGAAGAATGAAAGCGCAATTAAATTCAGTGACACAACAGAGTGAAGATTCACTGTTCCTGATTTTGGCTTGCCACACAGACATCTCATGGTCCTAAAGTCAGGTAACAACACTGCAAACCAAGAAGCTCCACCGGTCAAAACCACCAGGGTAGTTGGTCACTCATCCTCCACTTCTCAGCAGGGCTGCACAAGCTGCTTTCTTCCCCCTGTTGCCATGACTTTGCAGCACCTCCAGCACCTTTCTTTCTCCTGGGGTGGCACAACTGAGAGAGGCTTGAGGACAGATGCACTGCCCTGACACTGATCCTGTTCTGCAATCTTACCCTTCCTGCAGTCAAACCATTATACCATGGGATGGGCACAAAGGACAGTTTGTGTCCTACACATAATCCAGCAAGGGACTCCTACAACACTTTGGGGCGGTTCATCACAGTGATCCTTAAGTCACAGCTAAATACCTCCAGGGAATTTGACAGAATTGGCAATTCTGAAGAATGAATTAATTTGCTCCTCACATTAATTTCTGTTTCTCCACTGAAACAGTTAGATTCAGCTAACAATATAGCCAGCTCTCCATCACCGGCTGGGAACAGCCTGCAGAGAGCCATGTCATGGATGGAGAATGAGTTCAGGTCCACAAGCAGGAAAGCTTTGTTAAAAAAGAGGTCAAAGCAACATGACCCACAGGACCAAGCAATTGTTCCCATGCAACATCCCCAATCTTCAGGAGGGCCTGCTTGTTTACTGCTTCCAAACTTGGACCCAGAAACAGTAAAACCACCTCAAGCCTCCTGGGCAGGCTGGCATCCCACCACCCCAGGCTTTGGAGAAATGCCCATCAGTTGCTGAAGGACCAAACATGGTACTGAGGTCTTCCCACTGTCCCTAAACACAGCAGTTGGCAAAAGTCCTGGGAGTTGATCCATTCCTCACCTGGAAGCAAGGCAGCCCTGTCAGGCACCCAATCAGATGTACAGACAGGCTCTTCCAAGGGACTTCTGTGGGTGCAAACAGAAAGGTCAGAATCAATGTTTTGCTCATCCTAAAAGCAGAAAGTAAATCAAGCTGGCTGTAACACCTCACCAAGAAAACAGCCCCAAAAGGGCATGTAAGGCCAGCTGCCCTCCTGTACAGAGCAGACCATAGCCTTTTTTCCTCCCCTCTGACACAACTCATGTGTCAGTCTGTCCCTGTTTTGACCCATATGGGGGTTTTTCACACGTTGGCAGCACAGATTACATCTGAGCAAGTGTTGGAGTAGCTGAGGTTTATATAGAAGAGAAGCTACTTGTTTTAAATCACTGCAGAGCTGGTGAAAGGCACTGACGTAAGGGCTGCAGGTAACAAAGTCTCTTTGAAAGCCTGACCAGACGCCCTTCTGCCTCTCATGCTTAAAGGGCCTCTTTTTCCCAAGCCTCAGCCACCGCTCAAGGCCAAGTGTGAGTCACTCCCACAGCATTGGCTTTGCCATGTGAGCATCAAGGAGCACCAAAGCAGAGATGGGATGCATTAAACACACAGCCATTGTGAAAAAAGAGTCAGGGTGGGACAGCCCAAGCCCTACCTCCACCTCCAGCCCTGGTTTCCTTTCTGGTTGCCTCCAAAGACACCCAATTAAAGAGAAAACAGTTTTTTTAAGTTACCACAAGCTTTTTTTCAACCAGCAGTCTTTAATACTTCCAGCTTATTGATATCTGAGCTCACTCTGATCTTTTATATTTCCTTTAATCTCAGTCCTGGAGAAGAAACAAACAAGTTTAAAAAGTACTAGTGATGATTAGTGAAAGGTCCACCTCGGCATACCCCTGGTCTCCTAGCCCACCATGCTCCTGGTGCCACCAGGTGACCCCCAGCTCCTCCTAACTGCATCCTCACCCCTATTTTCCTGAGATCAGCCAAGGATCAAAAGTCATTAAAGAGGAGGAGAGACACTTCTAGCCAGTTGCAGATTTTTTTTTTTTTAATGAAGCCAGACCAAAACTCATTAGCCCCACCATCAGCTGTCTTGCTCAGGAGAACCAGGGCTGGCAGGGCAGCAGCTTTGTCCTCCTGATCTGTGGTGAAGGAAGGGCAGCAGAATTTCAGCAGTTGGTTCAGATCCACAGCAAAGCGCAAAAAGCAGAGAAAAATTTGCTGAGAACCTGCCCACACAGACTCTGGATATTCTTTTCATATTTGCCATGACAAAAAATTCACGTTAACATTTTTGCAAGCACTGTAAGCCTGTATCAAGTATCAGCAAAGAGGCAGACAGGTGTCCTGACCACAGAGGAGACAGCATATGCAAACAGTTTGGAATTTATTACTATTATTTTTTAAAGGGAGAAACAAATCCCAGAGATTTTTCTGTGCATGATACATTTTCTGCTCCCTGTTTGATGTTGCTTTCAGACTTCAGACTTCAAATAGCTAACATAACCTATGTCTCAAGCCTGCTTTAAACTGATGCCCCTTATGTGACCAGAAATGAATGCATGGTGAATCACTTATGCCACACACAGTGGGGCTGATGAGCAGTGGTCCATGTCTCCTTACTGCTGCATGGACACGGATAAGTTGGGGGAAAGGAGATCCCAGCTCTCTCTACATCAGAGCCAGATAACTCAGCATAGTGCCTTTGCATTTGTGGAGCTGAGAGCACAAGCTCAGGTCAACAGCCCAACCACAAGTCGGAGAGAACAACCCAAGCACTGGCATTTTCTGCAATATGTGGAGAGAGATACATAATCTGCATAGATTGCACTTCCACTCTCTCTGGCCTGCCTTTAGGAGATGCTTAAAGAGAAGCTGCATTTTAATTAGTAGCCCCAACCAAGAGAATCTGATCTTGACAGTAAGTGAAAGGGAGCAACCCAAAGTTACAGACTTCAGGCTATGTGGGTCCCAGCTCTTTGCTTCTCTGCTGACATTCCTGCTTCCAGAAATTAAAGCAAAACCCCACTTAACTTCACAGAGGTTGCAATTTGCATCTAAAGCACTGCCTAAGCCTCAGTTGCAATAAATACAGCTCCACTGAAATCCAAGGAGTTATTCTGAGTTTGTCTGGTTACAGATCTGCAGACCCATAAACATTACAGCTCATCTAACCTCCAGCTAAGTATCTTCTAATAGATGACCATTATCCTTGTCAGATGGATTGGGATAACTTGTTTAAAGCACTCTTGAATAGTAATTAGGATCGTTGGGTTTTGGTGGTTATACTTTAAGAATAAACCCCAGCAGCTATTAAACACTGGAACAAGGCATGTTAACAGTCCACAAACAGAGCTGGAGCGGAAATATAACTATGGTTTGGGATTTTCATTGGGAAATTGGCAAGATGGAAAGAAAGAAAATACAAAAACTAAACTGAGCTGTGCATACACACTGAGAAATCAACCACATTATTTGACAGAAAATGAATGGAAAAGAAACACAGGGAAGAAGGAAGCAAAATCATGCAATTCTGTCCTCCTTTTAAGCCTTATTAATATTTTGGGTATAGTGCATAGACTAGATGTTGTGCAGCCAAGGAAATACAGATACATTTTGCTGGCTGTCACTGTCTCTAATAGGTGACCTCAGGGTGGACTCCACTCCCTGGAGCCTTCCTCACCTCCTTGTAATAAACCATCCCAGTGGCAAACCTGTGCTGGCTGTGCTCCCCAGGAGCACTCCTGACCAGTTTAACAGATCTCTGCCCAGGGATGAACACCACTACAGCCATGCCATGGACACACCATTGTCTACTTTAAACCATCTCACCAAATGAACTGGTTCCCTCCAGCCACTCCATCTGCTGCAGCCAATCTCCTGTTCAGATTGCTGCTTTGCCACAGCTATGCTGATAAAGGAGAATTCTGTTTCGTCTGGGTTTTTTTACTTCTCTGGACTGAATTATATCGCCAAGAATCAATTAACAGCCAAGCCTAAGACACAGAGAAATGGAGAAGTCTTGCTTCACGTTTTACAGAAAATACATGAACATCCCAGGTCTTGCCATGGGATTCAGGTGCCAATTATGAAAGGCCATCAACATCTCACCACAAGGAAGTCCCTTTTAGCAGCTCCTCAGCCTGAGAGCCTTCTGAAGGGACGGTCCTGATCAGGACAACTCTGGGTCAGCCAGGTAGAGGGGCAGCAGGGAACATTTGAGCTATTTCCTCACCTGACTTTCATTTTATTCATTTATCACTCAAGCCAAGGAGGTACTCTGATCCACACATGTCCAGACACAGATCTGAAGCCAGCACGTCAGGCAAGGCAGTGGCACCACCAGGTCCTGTGCTAAGCATGTAACAAGGGCACTGTGGTGCCAGCCCTTATCTCACAGCCTTTGGGCTGTAGGGTGACAGCAGATGGGAGCCACACATCCCAGCTGCTCTTCTGGGCTGGCATGTCACCACACTTGCAGGTATGGCTGTCGCACCCACACAAGTGCCTGCACTGACCACAGCTCTCTCCTGGCTCAAAAGGGAAAGGGCAGGGAGTAACAGACACTCCACATACACCCACCATCAATGTGTGCACAGGGGCGCTGGGAGACAGGCTTATTTAGAGCTCCACAGAGTGCACTCCATCGTAATTCCCTCCTTCCAGCCTTGGATGCAGCCTTAAAAATCCGTAGTTCCAGACAGCTAGCCCACACACTGCTATTCCAGCTCAGTGGGGAGAGGATGAGCTCAATTTTGCCAGTCAAATTGGAAGGAATCAAAAAAAATTTAGTCGTAGTATTTTGTTAAAATCAAAGAAACAGGCCCCCATGAAATCAAAGACAAAACAAAAGAAATGATATGGAGAAACAGTCCCTGCTATTGCTTCCAGGGCCAAGAGTTGTTTCTAGTTGCAACCAAAGCTTGGGTAGCTCAGGGGCAGGAGAGCCATCACAGTCTGCCACTGTCATGCAACATGGCACTGTCCTCCTGTACCAAAGTGCCACTGAACCCTGACAGCAGCTCACCTGGGAGGGGGTGTTCAGACACACTGCTCATGGCTCCCCAGCCCTGTTTGCTGAGCTGGCTCTGCAGAGACAAACATCTGGGACAGCAACCACACACATTCCTCTTGCACCGCAAATCAATAGCCACAAGTACACAGGAACACCCAGCACAGCCAGTACCCAAGTAGGAAGTGGCTGCCAGCCCCTCACCCAAGCCCCTGCCACACACAGTGGGCAGGTTTGCTCCCTGCTTGACAAGGACCAGCCAATGTTGGAGCTTCCCAGAGAGACCAAAGAGAAAGTCAGGCATAACTCAAATAAGCACCTGGATCTACAAACAACAGATTAAATTCTCAAGCTACAAAACTATGTTTTAGCAAAAGTGCAATTGAACTCCATGTACTTGTTACATTTCTAAATATACTCTGGTTGTCAAGACAACAAAGAGACTGATGGATCTCTAAAGTGTACTGTATCCATTTAATTGTCAGCATTTCAAACTGACTCAAGGAGGGAAAAAAACTGCTGCGTGATAAGTCTAATTGTCATGGTTACCACTGGCTAACCCCATAATAAAATTATATATATTCTGGCTAAATGTGCCAAGCCATGTGAGGAGCAGATGGAAGACATTCTCATTACTGCAACAGGCTCCACTGGAAAACTGAACTTGAGGAAAGATGTGAGAGACTTTACAGAGATCTCAGACACAACAGACACCGTGGGCTGCATCTTCCCAGTCGTTTGGCAGCAGTTCCTCAGGCTTTTCCGCTGTGCTTACCCGCCCCAAGCGTGTTGGGACAACCCATAGGGCTGGGGCTGCCTCACTTGTGAACACTTTGGTTTGGGGATCTCATCCCTCACCAAAGAAAGCCTGATATGTGAGTTGTTACTCCTTGAAGGCCTCTGACAACATCTGATGTGCAACCACCTGGGCTTTGCACTCCCATCCTCACCCCCTTGCTCTCCTCTCTCCTGATGGCAATACCCAAGCCTGCAGGAATGGCTGTGCCAGGAGGCTGCTTCACCCTGGATCTTCTGCTCCCACACAGTTAACAGCTAAACCAAGGGCTATGTCCAGGCTTGGGGATGAGAAAATAAGTGGAAAGAAACAGGCTACTACTGCAAATACACCAGCCTGAGGCTGAGTTGGGAAGCATCAACGACTCCCAGCCAGCCTGTGCAGCCCATCTGATAAGCGTGATCCAGCAGCGTGAAGAGCTCCCGTATTCACGAGGTCCCTCCTGAAAGGAATGCTTTCCAAAAAGAACCTTAAACGTTGGCTTTTGACATGGATCACCTCCAAAATAACATCTGAGTTATCTACCTGGATATATAACCATTGTGGCTTTCCTTCACTGATGAGAACTCCTTCCCTACACTCAATATTCACTTTTCTTTCATTAAACCAAAGTTAAAGTTGCAGGAGAAAGGCATCAGTGTCATCCAGGTATGAGAACCAAGGGAAAACAATTTGCATTCACCTGGTGAGCACTGACTTAAGATTTGGACTCAATGAGCCTTGTGGGTCCCTTCCAAATCAAAATATTCTGTGATTCTGTGATTTCAATGAAAGGGGAGGTTTCCAATTAGTCTGAAGCTTACCCAACATTTTTGACAGAAGCCATCTCAAAGTTGAATCATCCTTAAAATCTCCCCCAAACTGTTGCACTCCTTCACACAGATAAAAACTTTGCATCTCTGCTGTCAGACACTTTCAGGGAAACCATAAGGTGTTGCCTAAAACCATCTCCAAGAGAGCCACAAAGTAAAAGCTGGTTGGAAAACACTGCTTAAGAGAAACGCCACTTCCCAGGCGCCTCAAGCAACACATCTGAGTTCGTGATATTTTCCCTGGAGCTTACCCCTGCTCATTACCAAGATGAACAATTTCTGAATTCCAAATATGAGATTCTCAGTGATGTAAAATGAACTTTCGTGCCTACCAATACAGTCACTGTGTGGTTCACCTCTTGTGCTGCTTCACAGAGTGGTCTGTACCTGGAGATGGGCAGTGAATGTCAAAACAGAAGTAGCATGGAAGAGTCATCTCTGGGGCTTGTGTGAGAATTATTTCAAATAGTACTTAAATTAGGAGATTAAAACGAGTCTTGGGCACAAAGAAGCCTATGGTCTAATGAAAGTCAAAGGGACCTAGAGGCAACTGGTTTTTTACAAGTATTTGGGCATACCCAAGCCAATGCAGCATTAGCATTTTGTCCCTAGATAATTTCAAAACTAAGCATTACCCATAAGGAACTTCAAAAAGATTACAGTCCTGAAAGCTGCATCCAGATCTTAACTGAGCTGAAATCCCAAACAACCAAAAGCTTAAAATCATGCTTCTATTTCAACACCATGCAGGTGCAGGAACCTAAGTTTGGTTTTCATGTTACTGAAAGTGCTCGCCTAAGGCACCATGCTTTTACAGTTATGGCTTTGGGACAACTGTTACATTCTGTACCAATAAAATATGTGCTCTCTAGAGCAGACTACCCAGGATGACTCCTTTGCTTTGGCACAAATGGACTCATTTGGTTTAGATAAAAGGATGCTTCCCTTGCATCATTTTCATTTGATTTTTTTTTTTGTAAGATAGAGAAACAGTTAATTTTGCTAAATGAGTTCTCTGTTGCCATGACTTCATTGCAGACAAACACAAAGCCATCAAGCTCCTTTTCCTTGGGCACTGGTTTTTTTAAACAGGTATTTGATCATCTTGATTCTCTTGCTTTTTTTGTCAACATCTGGATTCCCAGCAATATCCTGCAGTCATACAGATACATAATGGTTATAGCTACTCAGTAAATTACAGAGATATTCCTGCACATACTCGTCCCCTCACAATCCATTTCTGCCAGCTGTGCCAATGTACCCTCTGTGACTCCATAAGCAGGGCAGCATTGCCTGCAACAACAGGCAGCAAATCTCTCCAAATGAAACCCTAAATTTATGGGATTAGACCCTGAAAATCGTAGTTCCCATGCTCCCACTAAGGGCCAGCCAGCAGATGCCTATTCACCATCAAGCCAGGCTGTTGCCCGGGATTTTGCCCCAGTCCAAAACCAGAAGCCTGAAGTCCTTCCCACTACCTCAGTTTCTGCAGTGGATGAAAAAGGCTGCACGTGCATCATCTGCCTCCATGGGGTGTTACGACATGGGCTGAGTTAATATTCATGGAGTACACTGGGGATTAAGAGCATTATAGACTTTACTGAGAGAGAGAGCTTTTTCTTTTTTAATGTTTGCATTGAATAGACAGACTAAGTAGAAACAGCACTTGTAGCCTACAGCCATTATCCTAGTAAATGGCTTATTACAGCATGCAGCCTACCAGCTCACCTCCAACCAGTCTCGCTTAAACGCATGTAGGTGGAAGTGCTGCTCATTCCAAAGAACTTTCTTTTTCACTGTCTCTGTCTGATGGAGACTCTGGATAGCTGGGCTCACAAGACAGGGCTTAGGATATAAATATTTCAGTATGAGCTTGTTGTTCAGTACCTATTTACAGCAATCACAGAACAATTAATTACCTCCCATCTAAAACTAATTCCCGTCTCTCCCAAAAAGGGGGGTGAGTTTTGTCCCAAGACTTTCAATTTCCTGATGAGTCACAGCAGACACACTACAATAAGCTCAATACTTCAATCAGACTGTTTCTTATCCAGATATATTCAATACATTACTAAGATGTGGAGTGTGCTATTTTAAGGGCTGATTTCAGGCATTGTATGCATAATGCTTTCTCATCTGAACACGCGCTTTCTCCTGGATGAGACAGATGAACATCCTACACCATCATCCCTTCTGCCCCCCCAAATCCTATAGGTAAATAAACACTGCAAAACAGAAAGTAAAGAATTGCACATTTGGTGCACTGATTTCTACAACATGCAGCCCTCTCTCCCACTTCACTAGTTCATTCCCTGCCCTTTGGCAAGAAAACAGCTTATGTGACAGCAGCATCTGACAAGAAGAAAACATTCGCAGACTGCACAGGTTGCAACAAGTCCACAGCGTCTTGCTTTCTTCATTCTAGGGCCAAGAATCATACATTTCTTGTTCTGCCCCAAGGAGCAACTCTGTATTCCTGTACAAATCCTCAGTTGTCCCCAGTTCCCACGCCACCCACTCACAAGCTCCTAGGCTCCATCAGGCAGGCAGGAGACACTTTGCCCAACCTCCAGCAACACAGGTTATGGGGATCAGCAGGTACCCTGTGGTCCTCATTACTTACTTAATTTAACAGACTTAGATATAATTTATTGTGTCAATTGGGCAATTGTTTCCAGCTGGGTCATTTGAGCCTACAACAGGTTGCACTCTGCCTCAGCCTGACCACAGCCAGCTGAGGAAAGTGCCTCAAAGCAGACTGTGAAGAGCAGAGCCATGGTCACATCTCCCCGGACCATGTGCATGCCTAGGTTCTCACAAGCAATGCAGTTAAAAGCTCCCAGACACCAACAGCTGCCTGAAAAAATGTGTGGCCGTGATGACAAATAGGTTAAAGAACATTTTTTTTTTTGTTTGTGTGACAGACTGGGTACAGGTGACATCTGTGCTGTTGGTTGTAGAGCTGCTGCTGTGCCATCAAGGACATTAGCTGCTCTAAGAGCAGCCACAGCACTGAAACCACCTCAAGACTACCCCTGTGCTAATTGCTAACAGCAGTTTTCCCCCTGGCACAACTGGACTGTGCAAGCAGTTTCTGCACAAACAGAGGCAGTGCCAGTTTCTGCCAAGCCCATGCTAATTGCAAGTGATTCCAGCTCAAATGCTCTTAAGTCAGAAAGTATTTAGGTGACGTGTAACCAAGGTCTCACATTTGTCTCACCAGCTCTCCTGTGGTGAATGAGCCCACCATCAGCTATGAAGATCTGTCACAGTCTCTTCTCTTTTTTCCTCCTTGGGAAAACTTTCTCATAAATTCTGATTTTATGCCAACAAGAGTGCAGAACATTTTCAATCCTTGCAATGCCCTCAGCCTGTTGGTGCAACTGAACTGGCACAGCAGCACTGAGGATGTGGTCACCAGTATTCCATTCAAGGCAGCAGATCCTCCAAGGCTCAGCAGCTCCTCAGGCACTACTTTAGAAGTGTCAATGTCTCCTCATTTATCTCAAAACCTGAGAGCACCTTAGGAATGTTCAAATAGTTTCACAAACTCTGTGAAAATGAAAAGGGTGAATGGGGAAGGATCATTTCACCTGCCCAAGCCCAGCTTGGAAAGACCAAGAAAAGAAATAAACTGAGCTGTGTTTTAAGTTTAAAACACAGTAAATGTCCTCTTGAGTAAGCTCAGCTAGGTCACTTTAGCTGAGAATATTCACCTATATTTTATTGATTTCCATTAAATACGTTATTGTCTCAGTCTGGGTGCTTATTGGACAGGCACTAGGCTCCCCAAGATCTACAATGACATTCACTTTGAGCTGCAGGTGACAGAGCAACACAACCCTGAATACACACAAGACCCCAGCTGGAATCTCAGCACCTCTTCTCTCCATTGTTTCAGTACCTGTGGTAAAGCTTCTTGAGGAAGTTTGCACTGGACTATCCAGTTCTAACCAGAACAGAAACATCTGCTACACTGTGCAGTTTTTTCTCTTGTAGATGGCAATCAGCTCCCTTGGAGAAAGCATCAGGCAGGAACAGAGACCATGAGCTGATGGCTTTGGCCATGCTGCAGAAGGTGCCTGTGGAGTCACTGCCCCAAAACTGGTGCTGGTAACTTTGTTAAAACTAGTGTTATGAATAAAGAGAAAATATAGGACCACAAAAAAAAAAACCTTAAAAGGGATCATAAATTATCTTTTTGGTTTTTTTGAGAACAGTGCTAGTAGCATATGAGTCTGAGGCCTAAAGAGACAACTGAGGAGATTCAAGCTCATCTGATATTCTTAAAACATACAAGACCAGGATTCTACCATGCGAGGCAAGTCCACGCGTCTTCCTGAAAAGCCATTTGGAAAGTTTCTAAATGCAGTAGGAGAAAAATAATCCTGCTTGGTCCACGCCTGTTTCTCCCTCTCCTCCCATTAGCACATGGGGAGAAGGTTGGCTTAGAGCAATACAACATTTCAATTTGAATATGAATCATTCCTCTGGTGAGAAAACAAAACAGAAGCCCATTTCATATGAGCCTTATCTGAAGATATAACGAAAACCAACACATGTAACAGGAGCAATAGAAATAAAACATGGTGAAAATACTGCCTCAGACAAACAAACACTTTCCATTCTAGAAGATTCCAAAGTGCTTTACAAACTCATAGAGCCAGGAATAATTTCATCTGCCACTGAAACATGGCTATCTCTGGATGGGTACTCAGCACGACACTTTAGCTCATAATTGAGGGAAGAACATTATCAAGCAGGAACTGTGAGAGAGTGCAGGACAGCATGAGCCTTCAGTGGGAACTGCACCATTCTTCTAGAAAGTGGAAGTTGGGTTTAATTTTGATTTTTACAATTCAAGGTGCCGCCATGTGGGACAAGAACCTGAACATGCACAAGATGTTGTATGTAGAATTGAAGTGACTGGATATATAAAGATGGAAATCCAACTCATGTATGCCGGTATTCTCCAACTTCTGACTCAAAAGCAAGAAAACAGCAGCTAGGTAGAGGATTAAAATTTCTGAACCTGCCTGGGGATTATGAATTAATTTCTTATCATCCCACAAAGCTGAAGGGTCAGGATTTCCTCTCTCTGGTTCAGCCACTCTCTCCAGATGGAGCTTAGGGTAAAATGCTTCTCCTCTCCCCAGCTGCCCTCCAGCCGGCACAGAAATATTCAACACTCTTAGGAACAGGCTGGAAGCAAGCACAGCATTACCATTCACCACTGCTAATGAACGTCAGTCTTGTGCTTCAGCTGTACTGAAACATTGACAGAAACACCATTTCCACCCTCTCTGCTTTGCCCCTTGGCTCTTCCCACCCACCTGCTGCGACTGTGGATCACCTCACTGACAGTCATGGCCTGCTGTCACAGAGCTGGCCAACAGAGAACTGCTCCCAACCGAGGCGTTTCTCGTGCTGCTGAAACATCGACAAGCAAGAACAGAAGTCCTTCAAGGGCAGGGGACCTCAGCAAGTGATCTGCACATTTCCAAAGTTAAATGTTTACTTCTCCTCCTGGCAGCATCTGGAAGCTTGCAGACTATTTATCTGCATCTCAGAAACAGCTATTTAGTCCTGCAAATGCATCAACAATTCACCTTGAGTCAAAAGAATGGTTTGCTGAGCTCTGAGGAAACAATGAAAAAATTATCTTTTTCTTACTTTTTTGCCAAATGTCTGTTAAAGCTTTTCTGAAAGGAGTTTACTTAATCTTTTCCCACGTTACATTATATATACAGCTGCTATTCCAGAAAGAAAACAAAACGAAACAAAACTTGGGCACAAATGCAAACAAATCTGGTTTTGGCCTGATCTGCCTAAACCAAAAGCCAGCTTCCTCTTCTACTGGCTCAGAAGAAGAGACCCAAAGCCAGATAGTTCCTAAGATTTCTGAGAGGCTGACTTTTGACAGGCTTGTTTGAGTTTGTCTTCAGTACCTTGGGACTGTGTGACAATTCAAGGGAAAATGCCCTTAAAATGAACACGGATTTGAACACCAATTTGAAAACCTACTACCAAGACATTTTTCTCTGTAGCAGTGACATCTCTCCAACCATGCAATCACATTCTTGCCAGTTGGGAGACTTGTCCTCATCTTGATTTAAGCAGACCTAATTAATTTCAGTTTTCAGTTTTGTTGGGG